>JACEFO010001619.1:0-1200000 GCA_015342445.1 Digitaria exilis
GGCCCTATGGTGATCTTCTTACAGAAGGGGAAAAACTACCGGCCTAATCCATCCTAATTTATTTGTCATGTTGAAACATACAAAATTGTCTCAAATACAGTCATTGGCCCAGCACCTGTCGGCGATTTATGCTGACTAGTCGAGGGGTGCCCCGAGAGAAGGGTTTAGGGAGAAGTCGTCGAGAATCTAGAGTCGAAGGTGACAAGAGACGGTTTTAGACAGGTTCGCGGTCGCCGGAGCGTAATGCCCTACGTCCTGTATATGTAATCTGTATGATGAGATCGTTTTGAAAGGGTCCCCTGCTCCCTTATACTAGTCCGGAGGCAGGGTTTTATATGGGAACCGTATAGGACTAAGAGACTTTACAAGTTAATCTCTAATTCCCTAATACAGTATAATCCAAACCGACTAGGACTATAACCTTGTCTTGTGCGTCAAGTCTTGTTCATGCGCCGCGCCCATAGGATCGGGCCGCCAGGTGTTTGTCCGTCAGGACTCTACACCCACAAGCCCCCGAGCACCTTATCTCCTGAAAAACAGCCTTGTTGAAAGTACAGAGTTCTTTGAGGTCCTCCAGAGTTCTTTTGAAATCCGCCAGGGTTCTTTGGAACCGCGCAGGGTCTTTGAGACCCACAGGGTTCTTTGATCTTGGAAGTTGCAACCATGCTGTTCAATAGGTAATGATGTGTCATAAGTCTTCTCGAAGTTCGGATTGGTGCGCACCGATTAGGTGCGCCCAATTGGGCAGCCCCCGAGCCTCGTTTATCTTTGAAGAAGAAATTCGAGGCTCTTTCGAAGTCCGAACCAAAAGAGAATCAATTTCCGAAGAAACCCGAATTCTTGTAGAATTCCTCATAAATTTATCAATTGAAGCCGAAAAATTCTCAGAAAAATATTTCCTGAAAATATGTCCACAGCCCCCGAGCCTAAATTTGAACGAATTCAAATATAGGATCAAGAAAGGACCAAAATTGAAAATTACCAAAGTAACGCTTCGAAAAGCCCATATAAACCGACCGCGACCCTGTGTATCCGTACGCTTGCGCAAAACAGATCTAGGGTTTGCGCAGGTGCAGTTATCGCAATCCAGAGATCGCGCACAAGCATCCACAACTTCCCCCAATCTTAGATCCAATCCACACCAAATCACAAGAGATCCCAATGGCCGGTGGTGAAGGATCCAGCAGAGGCAAAGGCTCGAAGAGGAAGGCAGAGGCGATTAAGCAGGTCGTTACGACCGAGGAGACAACGTCCGCGGGGACATGCCAATTATTGGAGATTCAATCAGCGACTGGCCGACCAGTATCTTGAAGGAGAAGCACATCAAGGCCCTAGAGACGGATGGATTCTTGCCAGCACAAGGAATAAGCCGATGGAGAAGCGCATACGGGCATGAATACCCCTCCGAAGACACCGAGGAAATCACGGTATGGAAGGCCTTTTATGAAGTTGGATTTGGCATGCCAGCATGTGATTTTGTCCGCCGTGTGCTTCAATTTTATGGGATTGAACTATGTCATCTGAATCCCAACTCCATTCTCAATCTATCCATCTACATCCATCTGTGCGAAGCCTTCTTAGGGATAGATCCCCATTTTGCCCTTTTCCGCCATCTATTTAGGGTAAAGACCTCCAGCGGGCCACTGCAAGTGGTTAGGCAAAGTTGTTATCCAGTTCCGCCAGGGCATGAGGCCGGTGTATTTGGATTACACAACAAAGGAAAGCCTCAAGGACTGGCAGAAGGAATGGTCTACGCATGGAACCACCAGCCACAGTTGCAGAGCCGTTCAGGAAATCCTCCAGTAATGAAACCATTCTGGAGCGAGACAGTTGGAGTCAACCAAGGCCATGCAAATCCCTGAGCTGCTCAACATGATCAGAGACCTAAAGGCACAAGGCCTAACAGGAGCCATGGTATATAAGTCATTTCTGCTGAGAGAGAATCCAGCCATGCAAGCAACGCAGTAACCCAGGGTACTTGTACTCTGGGGAAGCAGACCCCTCAAGGAATGCCACCGGGAACATATCGGAGAAGAGAGTGAACCAACTCTTGAAGAAGTTCCTGGTGATTACTGATGATCAATTTCCTGAAATAATGGAAGTATCTGCGATAACCATGACACCTGAGGTAAAATCCTTTTCTGAATATAGTTCTGCATTGTTGAAAATATATTGTGAACTAATGTCTTGATCATCACAGTATGAAGCCCGGCGCGCCTTATATGTAAGTCTGCCGCCCTGGACCCAACCAACACTGAAGAAGCGGCATTGCTGGCACGCTGTGTGGATCCAGGGGTAAGAGATCAAGTGCGCATGAAATCTGCAATTGAAGACCCTGACGAGCCAATGGTAAAACTTGAACCACAGGTCCCTGAAGAACCCCAAGCCAAATCAGGAGCAACCTCCAGGGGAACTGAAAGGTCCAAGAGACCGGCGCCATCAGAGGCACAAGCACCAGTGCCCAAGAAAGCACGCACCTTGCCCAAGCCCCGAGCCAGAACAATCCCAGAGGAAAGGGCAAAGGTATCCCCACAACCCAGGACAACATCTTCAGTGGGGATAGCCATAGGAGAAATTGGAACCAGTATGCCGCAGCAAAGCAGCTCTGCTCGGCGGGCATTATCTGAGGAAGAGATCCTGCACGAGATCTTCAACCCTGTCTCCACGCCGTTTGAAGGGATAACACCAATAAGTGAAGAACCCTGTCCAGCGGGACCTTCGGCGGCGGAGCAGGAGGTAGAGGAAGAGTTCACCTTGGGGAGCCAGAGATCCCCATGCGACCCTCCACCATGTAAGTATTTTGTCAATCAATACACAATGTAGCGGCGCATAATACCGCTATAACTAACAAACTTCATTGTCCCAGTGTTGAAGATACTCCAGCAATATCCAGGGTAGAATCCTTGGTTGACCATGCAGCTGTAGAGCCAGAGGCCGCAGTGCCCAAAGAACCCAGGGTTGTTCCAGAAACAACCCTGCCGGAAGTTCAAACAACTCTGCCATTCAAACCCGCCAGCACCAGAAGAAGCACAAGTCGAAGAGATAGTCGCGGAGGTGCTGGCGGATATCGAACAGCTGGTCACATCGGCGGTGATGGAAGAATCCGAGCTGGAACGCCGTGACCAGTCCTCTGCACAGCCCCCGAGCGTCACAGAAACAACCCAGACCGAGGCGGAAGCAGAGTGCTCGAGGGGGAAACAAGCAGAAACATCAACCCAAGAGCAAGAAATTGAAGAAATCCCCAGGGTACCCCAGAGTACCGGAGCTGAAGAAGAGGGTGGGAGCTTCCGCATCGGGAGCTTCGACCCAATGCTCAATCCGAACCCGCAGACCTTCGAATACATATTGGACGCGGAGGAGGATGAGCACCACATCGACAGGGACTTTATCATGCGAGAGAGCAGTAACCTACTTCAAGGTTAGTGAAACAACCCTGTTCTTGTAGTATGGATGAAGCATATCTTATAACAACTCTGTTGTAGGCTGTTGGCGAGGCATCAAGGAAGAAGACCGAGTACCTCCACAACATATCCTTGATGCACGCCAAGGCGGACCGTCTCCAGAAGGAGCTGGAGCGTGAGCGCGAAGATCGCAAACTCCAGGAGGCGGAAGACGCCGACACGATCCGTACCTTACACCTGCGCACCAAGGAATTGGCCGCAGAGAAGGAGGACGTGAAAAAGAAGCTTGCAACGGCGAAAGCAGAGCTCAAAGGTACTCTGTCATAACCGAAGTCTTATGAAAAAATTGTCCATTGCCTGTGTTGAATAACAACTCTGTCAATGTCTTGTGTTCGCAGGGGCGCAACAGCAACTAGCAACAGCCCAGAGCAAGATGACGGATTGGTCCAACGTGGCCAACCGTTATGAAGAAGCGTTGAAGACCCTCTCTGCTGATCATGAAAGCCTCCAAGAAGAACTCAGAGTAGCGGTCCAACAACGCAAAGATGCCGACGAGCAATTAATCAAGTTCTCGAGCAGCAAAAGCAACTTGCCCAGAACCTGGAGGGTGCTCGCGAGGAGAATAATCGGCTATCCAGGGATCTCGTCCAGGCACAGAAGCATCTATCAGACAAGAAGGTGCTGGACGAGAAGCTCGAACAGGCGGCCAGGAGGATGTCGGAGCTCGAGAAGAATTGCGGTTGATGAAGAAGTCGGACGACGACCTGGCGGAAGCCTTGAACCGGATCTCGCAGCTAGAGAGGGCAGCGAACCCGGTGGTGAAAGCCTTGGTTCCAGAAGACCCTTCAGCGCCGCTATCATTCCTGGAGCACCTGAAGGCCATGCCGAGACAGCTGAAGGCGTACATCAAGAGATCTTCGAAAGCTTGTCTCGTGCATGTCCTTGCCGTAGTGAAGTCCAGGTACCCGGAGGTAGACATAGGCAAATTAGTTGAAGGCGCAAGAGCCAAACTGTACTGAGTCTGCCTTTAGGGACCTGAAGCAAGAGGCCGAGCCAATTGCAGAAGCAATTGCTCAGAGCCTTAGGTTGTAGATATAAACAAATGTTATTGTAACATAAGTATCGTGCAATGTAATATATTTATTGCCATGTGTGAAGAAAAACCAAGAATTTCTATGAATTCTCGGGTTGTCTCTGTATTGATAAACCAGGACTTAGTCGAAATGTACGTGGCGTAGACTTTGACTTGAAAAACAACCCTGTTAAGGGACCCGAAGGAACCCAGGGAGATTTCTCATAGCATAAGCTATCTATTAAAATGTACCCTAGGAGGATACTTGGGAACTGACTGTATATGGTTTGCCGAAGCAAGAACCCAGTAAGACCCATGGAGCGGCAGCGTGGAGCTGGAAAATAGCACAGAGTAGTGCAATAGGAGGAACAGATCCGTTTTTGGCCTCGAAAGAACCCGGATAGACCTCAGTTATAGGCTCCGAATGTAAAAGAAACTTTCCAAGTCTCAAAAGAACACGGAAGTTGTAGGTAATGTCACGAAGACAAGTAAACAACCCAGTAAGGGAGTTTTATTGAGATAAACCTCGTTGCCGGAACAACGGAACAAGAGAACATGTAATGCCCGAAGCAATTAGTTCATATATTGCCGCAGCAATGTTTACAGAAGAACTCTGGGTGCCGAAGCAATTGGTTCTTGTGGTGCCGAAGCACTGCTGAAGTGAGGGAGCTACGCGTAGAATTTGCGTAGGTGTTCTATATTCCAAGGATTTGGTAATTCCACACCGTCTTCTGTTTGAAGTCTGTAGGTGCCCGGTTTGAGTACCTTGGAAACGATAAATGGACCATCCCAAGGTGAAGTAAGCTTGGAGTGACCGGCTGTATTCTGGATTCGGCGTAGCACTAAGTCTCCAATTTGGAATGATCTTGTCTTCACCTTTTTGTCATGGAATCTGCGGATTCCCTGAAGGTATGCAGCATTATGTAACAAGGCTGCTAGTCGCGCTTCTTCAGCTGTATCGACTTCCAGCATTCGTTGTTCGTCCGCCATGGCTTCTTGGAACTCCTCAACGCGAGGAGCACCGTGCATGACGTCAACAGGTAGAACGGCCTCTGATCCATACACCAGGAAGAAGGGAGATTGCCCTGTAGCTTTACTGGGTTGAGATCGTAGGCCCCAGACAACTGGAAAGAGTTCTTCATCCACCGGCCTTCTGCTTTCTTCAGGGTTCGTTCATGCGAGCTTTAAGTCCCATCAAGGAGCATGCCATTGGCCCTTTCAACTTGCCCATTGGCACGAGGATGAGCAACCGAAGCATAGGATACCTCGATGCTGCGATCTTCACAGTAGTCCCAGAACTTGTTGCCTGTAAAGGTGGTGCCCAAATCCGTGATGATTTGGTGAGGTATCTCGAAGCGAAGAATCAATTCTTGGAGAAATTGGACTGCTTTCTCAGAGGTTGGTTTGACAACCGGAAAGACTTCTATCCACTTGGTAAATTTGTCAATTGCGACGAAGCAATATTCGAATCCACCAGGCGCCCTGGGTAGTTTCCCAATCATATCAAGACCCCAGCATGCAAATGGCCATGACGGAGGTATCAATTTGATCTTGTGAGCAGGCTGATGTGAGTGATGAGCGAAATATTGACAACCCTTGCAGTGACGAACAATTTCCTCAGCGTCATGTAGAGCTGTAGGCCAATAGAACCCGGCACGGAAGGCTTTGCCTACGATGGTGCGGGAAGCTGCATGATTGCCACACTCTCCTGCGTGAATTTCCTCCAGGATGTTGACTCCTTCTTGCTGTGAGACGCATTTCATCAATGCGCCAGAGCGTGCGCCACGTCGGTACAGTGTATCGCCGATTATAACATAGGACTTGCTACGGCGGACAATTTGCTGAGCTTCTGCCTTCTCGGCAGGAAGTTTGTCGTGCAAGATGAAGTCTATAATCGGAGCGCTCCAAGTGGCGTCGATGAGCATAACCTCGGGAGCTGAGATTGTAGCATCAGAAGTTACCGCCGCAGGGATTGATGGCTTGGAGAGTTCATTGACAAACACGCCGCTGGGCACCTCTGCTCTGGAAGAACCCAGCTTTGATAGGACGTCTGCGGCGACGTTGTAATCTCGTTCGACATGATGAAATTCAATGCCGAGGAAGTGTTTTTCCAATTTCCAAACTTCTTCACAGTACGCATCCATGTCTTCATGGTTTCGATTCCAGTCTTTATTGACTTGTTTGATGACCAACATGGAGTCCCCATATACCAGCAGACGCTTGATACTAAGGGTGATGGCCATCTTCATGCCGTGAAGAAGTGCTTCGTATTCTGCAGCGTTGTTGGTGACAGCGAACTGAATCTGCAGAACATACTTGAGTTGATCCCCTCGAGGTGAGATCAACAGAACTCCAGCGCCTCCGCCTTCCAGCTTGAGTGACCCGTCGAAATACATGATCCAATGCTCAGGCTTGGTAGTGGCGACTGGGAGATTGTGCTCGGTCCATTCCGATATGAAATCAGTAAGGACCTGAGACTTCATGGCCGTGCGAGAACGGAACTCGATGCTGTATGTTCCGAGCTCAACAGCCCACTTGGCGATACGCCCGGTAGCGTCTTGATTATGGAGAATCTCGCCAATAGGATAACCAGTAACCACGATGATCTTGTAGGTGTCGAAGTAATGCCGCAATTTTCTGGATGTCATTAGGACAGCATATAGAATTTTTTGAACTTGAGGGTACCTGGATTTGGAGTCCGAGAGGACTTCACTTACAAAGTACACAGGCCGTTGAATCTTCTGGAGGTGGCCTTCCTCGTCGCGTTCAACAACAATGGCGGCGCTGACGACATTAGTGGTTGCTGAAATGTAGAGCAAGAGATCTTCGCCCGGGAGCGGTGCAGTGAGCACAGGAGGCGTAGTCAGGAATAGCTTGAGCTTGTCGAAAGCGACATGAGCTTCCTGAGTCCACTTAAATCTATCTTGCTTCTTGAGTAGTTTGAAGAACTCGGTCCCGCGTTCTCCTAGCTTGGAGATAAAGCGGTTGAGTGCAGCCATGCAGCCCGTAAGCTTCATGACATCCTTGACGGTGGTCGGCGGCTCCATGTTCATGATAGTTGCTATCTTCTCTGGATTTGCCTCAATGCCGCGTTCACTGATAATGAACCCAAGGAGCTTTCCAGATGGGACGCCGAAAACACACTTGGCGGGATTGAGCTTCCATCGCCATTTGCGTAGGTTATCAAACGTCTCGGTGAGGTCAGCGATGAGATCCTCGGGATTTCTTGTCTTGACTACCACATCATCAACATAGGCTTCAACATTTCGATGAAGTTGGTCTTGAAGACAACCCTGTATCGCCCGCTGATACGTGGCACCCGCATTTTTCAAGCCAAAAGGCATGGTTGTGTAACAATATGCGCCATATGGCGTGATGAATGAAGTTTTAATCTGATCCTCTTCTTTCAGCGATATTTGGTGATATCCTGAGTAACAATCGAGGAAACAGAGTAGGGTGCACCCGGCGGTGCTGTCGATGACTTGATCGATGCGAGGAAGCCCGAAGGGATCCTTCTTGCAGTGTTTGTTGAGATCAGTATAATCAACACACATTCTCCATTCATTCGAATTCTTTTTCCTTACAAGAACCGGATTGGCTAACCAATCCGGATAGAAGACTTCTTTAATGAAACCAGCTGCTAATAACTTAGCTAGTTCTTTCTTGATGGCTTCCCGACGCTCTGTGGCGAATCTTCGGAGGCGCTGCTTTTTGGGCTTTGCGCTCTCGTTGAGGTCTAGCTTGTGCTCGATCAACTCTCTGGGGACTCCAGGCATGTCGGAAGGCTTTGTAGCAAAGATGTCTGCCTGGGCTCGCAGGAAGTCGACGAGCGCGTTTTCCTATGCAGGAGTGAGGGTGGAGCCAATCACTGCTATCTTCGATGGATCTCCTGTTTGGAGGTCAATCGTCTTTGTTGCGACCTTCTCCACAGGCTTGATAGCCCGTGTCTTCTTCTGCGTCGGGGCGTCATCGTCCTCTGCGACGACGGCTGCGGCCAAGGGTTGGAGCTCTTGGCGATCTATGGTGGACGCGGCTCTGACGGCGTACTCCACTGCCTCTTTATCGCAGAGGTAGGAGCGCTTGATATCGCCGCGAAGGGAAAGAACACCGTGAGGCCCTGGCATCTTCAGCACCAGGTAGGTGTAGTGGGGGTTGGCCATGAACTTGGCCAATGCTGGTCGCCCGAGGATGGCGTGGTAGGACGTTTCGAAATCTGCAACTTCGAACTTGATGAACTCTGTACGGTAGTTGGATGCCGTACCGTACGTGACGGGCAAGGTGATTTGCCCGAGGGGGATGGCGGCCTTTCCAGGCACGATGCCGTAGAAAGGAGTGTCCGCCGGCTGCAGCGTACTCGTGTCGAGGCCCATGGACTTTAGCGTCTTGGCGAAGATGAGGTTGAGCCCACTGCCTCCGTCGATCAGGACCTTGGTGAGCCTGCTGTTTGCTACCACGGTCTCGAGGACAAGGGGATATCGTCCAGGAGAGGTGATCTCGGCCCATTGATCTTCTCGGGACCAGGTGATGGTGGTGTCCGACCACCGTAGAGGTGTAACCACCGCTGGTTCTGCTGCGTAGGCCTCGCGCCTCGCATTCTTGCGATTGCGGGAGGTGTCATTGACTGTCATGCCCCCGAAGATGACGTTGACAGTGTTGTTGATGTCGGGGAAACCGCTGTCTCCCTTGTCGTGATCGTCGTCTCCGTCGCCAGCCGACTTCTGCTTCTTGTTGGGGGTGCTGAACGTCTCCCGGAGGAGCACACACTCGCCCATGGTGTGCTTGCTGTCGGGGTGGTAAGGGCAGCGCTTCTTGAGAAGTTTATTGAACTCTTCTCTTCGTTGCTGCGCGGATTTGGCGGAGCGGACGGTCTGGACGGTTGCGACCGTGTTGTGTGGTCGCTTCCGTGGGTTGTTGCCGTTACGCTGGAAGGAGTCGCGCGGCTGATCCCTGTTCTCTTCCTGGTTCTTGCGACCAGGGTTGTTGGGTCTCTTGCCGTAGCGCTCCCGTTCTTGATCGTCAGTGTCCATCCAATTGGACACCAGTGCGCGGAATTCCTCGAGGTCACGAGGACGGTTGTGACCGAAGTCACGGAAAAGGGTGCGATCGGTCATCCCCTCTTGAAAGTAGTCAATGACTTCTGAGTCGGGGATGGGAACGCAGGATGCCTTGATGGCGAAGAATCGCCTGTTGTAGTCGCGTAGGGACTCGTCTGGCTTCTGTTTGCACGCGCGGAGTTCATACTTGCTGCCAGGGCGCTCAAAAGAACCCTGGTAGTTGGAGACGAAAGCCTTCTTCAGCGCGTGCCAGCTGTCGATGGAGTCTGGATGGAGGGACTCGAGCCAGGTGAGAGGACCCTGCTCCATCGCAACTGGAAAGTAGAGCATCTTAGAGATGTCGTCGCCCCCTGATGCTTCAATCGCAGAAGAGTATCTGCGCAGCCAGATGTTTGGATCTTGTTTCCCGTCGAAGTTGGCGATGCCTGGCGGCTTGAACTTTCGCGGGAAGGAGCTGACGCGGATAGCGCGTGTGTAGCATGGCAGAGCATCGGGGTTGGGGACGTCGTATCTTCCTGCAGAATCCGCAACGTGAGAGGTAGCTCTCCCCCCTCGGATCCGGATGATGTCGTTGCGGGCGTCGTTCGGCGTGACGTGAGAGCGAGCTGGGCGAGGTTCTTCGCGACGTTGGGACCTGGGAGGTTCCTCGCGAGGGCGGTGGGGTTCTTCACGAGGCCTGTTCTTGTCCTTTGTTTGTCCTGCGGAGCTGCCGTAGTGGCTGCTCTGATGCTTCGCTGACAGTGCTTGGTGGCGCGAAGAACTCTTGCTTTTGGAGGCGGAGCGGCCTCCGTCCAGGCGATCAACCATAACCGCTGCGGCTTCTAAGCGGGCTTTGGCGAGGTTGATCTCAGGGGTTGTTTGGAACCCTTCGAAGACGCTGACCCCGAACAAGATGTTGGCCACAGGGGAGTTGAAGATGTCTTGTTTGTCGAACTCAGAGTTGAGATTTTTCTTCTTGATGAAGCGATGTCGGAGGGCGCGGTTGCGGTTGCGCTCGATACGGAGTTCCCGGTCCGCGTCGGTTTCTCCTTCCTCTGTTGGAGCGTCGTCAGAGACAACTTCTTCGTCGCTGTGATCGTTGAGGATCACGCAGGACTGGCGACCGGGGTTGCTAGGCCCGGTTCTTCTGTTACTCGTGGCAACAGGGAGCTCTCTGCCTTCTTGGAAAGGAAGCAGAGGTAGGATGTCTCGTACCGTGGAAGGTACGTTTGCTTTAATAAGAGCTACCTCGGGATCCATGTCAGGCCAATGAACGATAACCCCCGAGGGAGTTGTGGTCATGACAAGATCCGAGGTTGCTCCGCCGGGTTGGAGAGCCTTCTTCTTTAGGTGTTTCTGGTGGACCGCGGCTGAGTTTGTTAACCCGAAGGAAAACTGAGATGCACGCGGCCCACGTGGTGAAGTCTTCGTCCCGCGGGGGTTGGAGCCAGAGTTCCTGGGTACCCGCGGGGTTGCTGTCACGGTCCTGATCGTTGAACCCTGGCGGGACTCGGAAGTGATCCGGAGTCCGCCGGGGAGTCGTGGACACGTGGCTTGATCCTGCCCCTTGATAGGGGTTGGGTTGACATGGTCGGCCAGGGATTGAATCTGCTTCGGGCGCCATGTACTCCTCCGAGTAGGATACGATCCAGGGATCGTGTCGGGATTCGAAATTTTCCGAGATCCTTGCGGAGTAGTTTGCGCGCGTGACGAAGCAGGTGCAGCCACCTCGTCGCGCAATTGGTGTTGGAGTTCGCCTTCCTGGTTTGCGATGCAAAGCCAGGAGCCGAAAACGAAGGAGGCGCCTGCCTCGAACTTGGTGACGATGGAGGCGCTGAAGGAGGCCATCGACTCTTTACTGAAGACTCGACGAGTAGATCCCCACGGACGGCGCCAAAGTGTCGGCGATTTATGCTGACTAGGTTCTCGAGGGGGTGCCCCGAGAGAAGGGTTTAGGGAGAAGTCGTCGAGAATCTAGAGTCGAAGGTGACAAGAGACGGTTTTAGACAGGTTCGGGTCGCCGGAGCGTAATGCCCTACGTCCTGTATGATGTATCTTGTATTGATGAGATCGTTTTGAGGGGGTCCCTGCCTCCCCTTATATAGTCCGGAGGGCAGGGTTATATGGGAACCGTATAGGACTAAGAGACTTTTACAAGTTTATCTCTAATTCTCTAATACAGTATATCCAAACCGACTAGGACTAATCCTTGTCTTGTGCGTCAAGTCTTGTTCATGGGCCGGCCCATAGGATGGGCCGCCAGGGTTGTTTAGTCCGTCAGGACTCTACACCCACATCACCTCATATATTTCTCATTATAATTCAGAGCAAAAAAAAACAGAATGATTGATTTGGAAGTCGTCTTTAGATAAGCCTCAGACAAATAGCAAATCTAGTAATAATTTATGGCAACCATGTGTGTGCAACTTATACAATGTACTAGTATGCACTGTGCATCGGTGTTATCACAATCAAGAAATCACAATCAAGAAAATCTCAATAACCTGTGTTCTTTACACCATCCCTTTTTCCATAGCTAGCATAGAGCAAACGAAAGAAACAGAAAGCAGTGGGATGCAATTTTGGGTCGTGGAAGCAAGCATGGTGTTCCTTCTGTCCCCATGCCTGTGCAGACTTCAGATTCCAGGCTGCAGAGTCCAGTCCAGAGAGAATTTTTACTGGATTCCTTGCCGGTGCAGTGGTGCAGCGGCCTCATCTCTTTTGCCTGCCTTTGCTTGCAGTGAAATCCATTCCATCGGCAGCTCAGCTGGGCTTCCATCTATGATCGATCCATGACATGCATGAGCGCCATGCCGCCATGAGAAGGCGAGTGAGATCTGAGGCCCAGAGACCAGGGTCCAGGGATGAATCGTCTGGCCTCTGGTTGACAGCCTACCTGTCACTGCTGCATGAGCCGCTGCACGACATGTGGGCCTGATGCAGGTGGGGGCCCGCCTGTAAGTGGCCCTGCTTTATTTTGTAGGCTTGTGCCGACCTTGCATTTGTAGTGAACTAGTGATGGATGGGGCTAGATCGAGCTTTCTGAATTTTGATTGGAAAGAGAGGTGGAGGGAGCCCGGGGACGGGAAAGCTGCAGCCATTGCCTGTGGGGTAAAGGCGAAAAGTGAACGTTAACTTACTCTCTTCGCTCTAAAAAGAATGCAACTCTTATTTACCGAGGAATAAAAAAAAATAAATTTTACTAACATTTATGTCTTAGATTTGGTATGGACATATATTCCATAGTTAATCTAATGGTACTTATTTTGTACCATAATTTAGCTAAATTTGAAATTGTTTAACTTCTTGGAAAGGAAAAGTTCTAGTCTTATTGACAGGGAACATAACATGGAACTCTATCTAGCCCCCTGCAGCCCTGCCTCCATTTTTCAGAAGGCATGCACCACCATAATGGTTTCAGGATATGCCGCAGAGGCGTGAAAGCTTGGTTGCCTAACCGTCCTTTATATTTCGATGGTACATTGATTTCTCGAGACAGCCATGAAATTAAACCCTCAAGCTCAATGGATGATGGATCGACATGGCTATTTGTCACGCTCGCTATCACCTGAGCAATCTGAATGTATGACTATATGATGATTGGCTATAGGAATGGGATCTGACTGAACTACTGAAGATACTATAAATTCGAATTTCAGATAAAGCCAATATTCTTTTATTTGACCTTCAACCACATGTCACCAAAAACTCTCCACATGGACCGACAATGGATGATGCAAAAAGGAGAAATAATTTATTAACATCGCGCAAAAAAAATCTGGCTATTTTATTAACATAGTACAAGTTAGGATCTACCAATAAGATGGGGTAAATTAATAGCTGAAAATACAGTGACAATGCTAGTACATATTCCTTGTACCTGCATTTTATGTAACCAGAAAAAGATAAATAAAAAATAGAGAAAATATTAGTCCTATATAACTTACGAGCCTGCAAATTCTCAGTTACCGCATCGGGTTTGCAAGAATTCTTGAATTCTTGTTGAAGCTATAAGCCACTTGGCTTCTATATTTAGGGCTAATCTTTTCAAGTGATAAATGAAAAATTCTGAAAGCTGAAAATTATAAAAATAAAACCAAACTAAATGACGTCTCTGTCCATATATACGCAAAATCCACTGGTTCCATATTTTTACAGTCTGAAGTCACCATTCATTAAGATGAAGAAGCACAATAAGAAGAAAGCAAAACTGGCCTGCGTTTCTTGAAGGTATCAAAGCCGCAAGTTTGCAGGAGCAGCTGGTGATACCCATGAAGCAGTACAAGCATGATAGATTCAGAGGAGTAACTTACATGCAGAAGAGAATTAGCATCAGAGCTCGTCATTGGTAATTGTTCCCAACAGAATTCAAAGTCCTTGTTATGTCATTTCTTCCCACAGCTTTCTTGATCTTCTATTCCATCACTTTGCGCTCGCAATTGATTGTGAGACGGAGAGAGATGAGCTAGACTGAGAGAGAAGTTCAAGAAAGCTGTGGAAAGGCATGGCATGGACTACTTGAAGAGAAAGAGGCTACACACCCACTGTCTCTCCAATCTCCTGCTGCCATTTGCTCTCTTGGTCTCTCCTTATATAGCCACAAACTGCCTGGCTTGGGGGCGGGCTGTTCGTTCATGGCGGAGGGTAAACTTAATTCGTGGCTGGATCATTAGATGGTAGATCTCGCAGCATCATATAGGACGGAGTAGGAAGCAGAGAGGAAAGTTATTTATTTATTTACCCAAGGAAGCAGGCATGAGATCTAAACGAGGTTACAACAAGAAAGGTCAGGAGCCATGGAGAGGGACAGGGTTAAAAAGGACATGGCCGGCAGTGCAGAGGTTCTAACCTCTTCATGCATGCACAGCTTGCTGGAGCTTCCTTGGACCACCTTTGTCTGTTCTATTATAGAAGCGCAGTACCCTCTTATGATGTAGAGTATTTTTTATTTTGTTGATTTTTTTTGTTTAATTCACACTGGCGCACACAGAGTGGTAGAAATTGGGAGAAGGCGTGCATTGTCTTTCTGTATATACGTGCAGACTATAGACTATAGGGTGGGCCAGAAAATAGCTACATATATGTATGAGCAGGGGGAAATACACGAAGAGCATCGTCAGCACTCAGCAATG
Organism: Digitaria exilis; assembly: GCA_015342445.1. Taxonomy (NCBI): domain Eukaryota; kingdom Viridiplantae; phylum Streptophyta; class Magnoliopsida; order Poales; family Poaceae; genus Digitaria; species Digitaria exilis. The sequence goes on from JACEFO010001619.1 coordinate 14,639, forward strand.
CATCATGGGGCCGGGGTAGATCTCTAAATGCATGGGCAATGTTTGGTGAGCTTAGTTTAAAGCTGTTGGACCATAGAAAACTATAATCCTACGGTGGGAAATTTGACTAATAATTAAATAAATTCCATGAAGAAAATCAACAGCTTATTAAGCTTGAAAAAGGGGGGAAACATCATTCGGTGCTACATCAAAAATTTATAAGCTACACATAACAAAATTTCCCAGAAAGTTAATAGCTTCAGCTGGAAAAAAGGAGCATGCACGCATAATATACGATGGGGTGAATGGTGGTGGATCGGGCGTCCGTCGTCCCGCATGGTAACTAGTCTGTACACATGTACGTACAGAATGGCTGTACGCGTCGTCGTGTACATGTGATGCGGTCCAGAGAGATCGAGCTGATTGGCTAGCACACACAGTACACACATCCAGCCTGAACGCCTGCCACCCACACCAGCCCGTGCCTGCTGTATGTGTGTACGTATACGTACAAGTACATGCATGGTGCTCCGATCCAAGATCTACTGTGAGATCTCCGGACAGACCAGCGTCGTCACTGCATGCACTGCGGGGATCTGCATGCGCGCTGCTCGCTCGTCGCAGGCACATGCGTGCCCCTGGCATGCAGAAAGCATATGAGAGGTCAGGAGGCACCACCACTCCGGGCCGGGAGGGCGGGTGCGATCGATCGGTCGATTTGGCACTGCACGGTCTGTTTGTACATCACATGCACGGTGCGGGCATGCATAAAAAGCCCAAACTAATACTATATATATCCGGCCAATAATGCAAGAAGGCTATAAGATATGATGTGCATAGCATATGCAGGGAAAAAAGGTAAAAAGCAGGGATTAATGTAATTGTGGTTTACGTTTACCTGCCGATGAACAGAAACGATTATGTGAGTGGACACTGAACATAAATAAGATGCACGTAGTAGCCCTGTCGGCCTCGAGCATGCAATTGTACTGCATGTGTACGTACCGAGATTATCTATCCGATCGAGTATCGACCTCAGGGAAGGTGTGTGCAGTGAAGGGGCAATGCAAAGCAAAGGAGGGAGGAGAGATGCGTCAGCTGGGATGCAACGGTACGGTCAGCGAAACCTCGTAGTAGTCAAAACGCCGACCTATATATATGGGTAGGCACGCATGCGTGCTGGCGAGGACATTACTGCTAGATCATATCGCAATCGCAAGCATAGTCAGAGGTGGACACGCGCGGCCGGCAAGGGTTAGGCGCATCAATAGACGTGCATGATGGATCGCCAAGTTTTTTGACCTGCTGCTGGCTGGGTCGCGATATGATCGATCATATCGTCGATCGAGGAAACAGTGGGCGATGGAGAAATAAATTAAAGCCGTGTCTCGCTCGTCGCCGTGCTATATATCTCCTGCGTGCACGTACGGGATTTATTTGACGCATGCAATGCAATGCAATGCAATGCAATGCAATGCAGGGCGTTGTGGATTTGTTGCTGCCGAATGCCGATCGATTGCATGCATGGGCGATCACTGGGCCGGAATGAACAGTCGCCATCGCTGTAAGATCTCGATCGCGAGCAGAGCAGGACGCCGTGCCCATGCTAAGAATCGAACAGAACAGGCCGGAGCACGCGTGAGGTCAGGTGAGCCCAGCCGGCACGTACGCATGCATGTGCCGGTGGATCAGCCTTATTGCCTGCAGCCAGCCGGGGCTGGTGTGCGTTGGCTTGGCTGCACGGGTACGTCGGCGTACGCAGGACGATCCAACGCTACGCCCGCCGGGCAGTACGTACGCACCTACGATGAACACGCGGTCATACACGCATGCCACACTGCACGTCCACAGTACGTACTGCTTCCAACACAACACGTACGTACAAGAAGCGCGCTAAGTATTGTACTATGTACTCTACGTGCCGTCCTCTATCGTTTTACCGAATTTATTAAACCAACCATATGCATGATCTCAAACAACAATGTAATCGAAGCCATAATGAAGAAGCCAAAAAAGAAAAAAGGAAAAAAATGAACAAAAAAAAGTCGGCTTCCAAAATCATACAGCATGCGATGCACATCAGCACATGACATGCCTGTGCTTCCAAGGACGGTGAACCTTTTATGCATGAACATGACAGCGTTTTGCATGAACTAGGGCAGGGCAGCTTAAAGTTTTTTTTTAAGAAACGGAGCTCAAAGAAGAATTCATGATGACGAGACAGCGAGTCTAGCCCACTGCACGCTGAACCCTGTCAGGAAAAATACTTCGCTAACAAATTTTTTCTATTCACCTCTCACAAAACACGCTTCCCAGTGCACTATTCATCTAAAAAAATATTTTTTACTTCCATCTGAACACAGCCTATTCTGCTTACTACGTCGGGCAGGCTGAATGCTGATCGCCAAATGAACAATCTGCTCACCTGCAACCATGCAATCACCAGGAGACACAGAGAGGAGGGTTGCTGTGACCACAGGCCTGGGCGCAGCCTAGCTAGCTAGTCTGGACGTGGCCCATCGACGGATGGACGATCCAAACCAACCAACAACTTGTATGCCGCGTTTAGTTTCAATTTTTACTTCCTATTCATTTCCCTCACATAATATGTATCCTAAAAATTTCTTTTTTCCTTTTTCTATTTATCTCTCTCACATAACAAGTATCCTAAAAAATATTTTTTCTCCACCACAACTAAACACGGCCGTAGTACCCTCCCTGCCCTGCAGCTGCTGATGGAGCCAGTCTGCAGGCGCGGCTCGTACCGGCTCGTACGCGTACGCTCCGCCATTAGCAGCCATTAGCTTCTCTTGCTTCAGATCTGGATCCTTCCGGTGCCAGAGGCGGCTGTCAAAAAAGGTTTCCATCTATTCAATCCGGACACTCGTCATTCACAGGCAGACTCTGCTGCTGGTAGATCCATCGCCGACATGCATGTGTCGTTCAATTATTTCGCCATCGCCGGCGTTTCCGCTGGAAAAGCTAGCGAGCCAGTGCATGAGCTGAATCTGGCATGAGTTGAATGGACTCTATTTGGAGTTGAAAAGAAGGGTTTTCAAGTCTGAACCCCTCTTTTTTTTTTACAGAAAATATTGATTGCAACACAATGTCCAATTTTAATTTTCAAAACAATGTCCACTTTATTTTATTATCAACAGAATAAACAATGAATATTTCATTCCTTTGCATTTGTTCACTGTAGAAAATCATAAATGTAGTACTCTATTTCTCCTTTAAATAAACAAAGTAACATCTTTCTTCAGTTAGTGGGCCACTTTAACATCGGCGAGCACTTTTGCAGGCATCAATCTTGCTGGGCTCCAATTCAACCGGGACAGGCGTCGTGGCCGGCCCGGCCCGTATTGGCCCGGCCCTAAATGCACCGTCCACACCCCCGTCCACCTGCTTCGTCCATCTTCTTCTTCTCGCACAAGTTGAGGCCGTCGCATCGGATCTTCTTCTTCCAGCACAAGTCGAGCGCGGCGGCGGCGTCTACTAAACCCGCCCCTACACGCACCCTTCCGCCTCGAGCGATGTCGGAGGTGCCGCCCGCGCCGGCCGCCATGGCCGTCGACGACGCGGAGGAGGACCAGCTCGCCTCCATGTCCACGGAGGACATCGTCAGGGCCTCCCGCCTCCTCGAAAACGAGATCCGCGTCCACAAGGTGCGGAAACCCTAGCTCGCCCCCCTTCTGGGGAGTCTACTAGTGCTCTGACTTGTTTTTTCTTTTTTTTGGGTGCGAGTAGGACGAGCTGCAGCGCTCGAACCTGGAGCTCGAGTCCGTCAAGGAGAAGATCAAGGAGAACCAGGAGAAAATCAAGCTCAACAAGCAGCTTCCCTACCTCGTCGGCAACATAGTCGAGGTTCGTTTATCACCTGAATTAGTTCGCTTGCCGGTGGGATTCAATAGTTCATTGGGGATGCACGTCTTGGCTATCGATCTGCGAAGTGTATGATAAAGCTGTTGTCTGTTCAGCTCTATTGGTCGGATTTTCCATGATTTGGCTCTAGTATGTACACTAACTAGTTAGGGCGTAGGTTTAGTATTTGGCTGGGCTAGGGATTCGGCAGTCCACTAGCCCCTCTGCCACTATATAGGTAACACATTAATATACCTGTGCTTATTTGTGTGAGTAATCCATGCAGTTACGTAGCGTAAGCTCATCTTTATAGCAGCGCTGCTTGCTATGTTGTAACTGGTAACAGACTTGAAATGCGAGCATCCTACAGTTATTTGAGTTGGTTTGTTTTGATGGTGTACACCATATTCAATAACTCCTGGCTGGAAATGAAACGGACTCCTAGTGTGGACCTTTCTGATTCCTTAACAATGATATGGCTGTGGTTCTCAAAATTGTAATTTTGTAAGCTGTCAAGCCAAATGTACAAGTTCGATGCCATATGCTTAGAAGTTAGAATTCATCCTATGTATTTTTCTCTACTGTTTTAGATTTTGGAAATGAATCCTGAGGATGAGGCTGAAGAGGATGGTGCTAATATTGACCTCGACTCACAAAGGAAAGGGAAATGTGTTGTTCTAAAGACATCCACCAGACAGGTATATGAACTTGCCTGACCTTTCTGAAGCATCTATGCTTCCCATCAATATAAACACACGCATTGGACTTTTGACTTAGTTTGGATTCTGTTAACTTTTTGGTCTGTTGATAAACAACAAAGCCAAATCCCTATCTAGTTTGTCTAGGCATTACTACCGAGAAGCTTTGCTAGAGTTCAATTACACTCTAGTTCTGTACAGCCTATTTTGATTATACAATGCATCTCTCCTAACCTCTCTTAAAAATGTTGTACACATTGTTGAGTTCAGCATGCTATTTGCCTATTTAGTTTAGTGATTTTTTTGCACTATGAAGATTTCAAACTCACTTTTCATTCTTTGGTTATCTCCAGACTATATTCCTTCCTGTAATTGGGTTGGTTGACCCTGATAAGCTGAAGCCTGGTGATTTAGTAGGAGTTAACAAAGACAGCTACTTGATACTAGACACATTGCCTTCGGAGTATGATTCACGGGTGAAGGCGATGGAAGTGGATGAAAAGCCTACTGAGGATTATAATGACATTGGAGGACTCGAGAAACAAGTAATTTACTTGCAGAACTAATGGTTAGGGCAACAGAATGGTTGTGAATTTGTTACTCCGCAAGTAGTGATGTGATATTCTGGTCTAATGCAGATTCAAGAGCTTGTTGAAGCAATAGTGTTGCCAATGACACATAAGGATCGCTTCCAGAAGTTAGGTATTCGACCCCCTAAAGGGGTTCTTTTGTATGGACCACCTGGGACTGGGAAGACGCTCATGGCTCGTGCATGCGCTGCACAGACTAATGCGACATTTCTGAAGCTTGCTGGTCCACAACTTGTTCAGGTAACTAAAAACTTTGTTGTTGGGATGTTAAAACCAACATCAGGATTACCCTTGCCTTGCATTTTTAATTTTTATGCACTCAAATATCATATGTATTCTCCACATAAATCTAACAAGCCTAGATATTTTTGCACCAGGCAAACATTAAGTTTGGTCCTGATAAAGTGATAAACAATTTTTACGCTGCAAAACCAGCAATTGTTTTGCTATCGGGGAGATATTATTTGGTTATCACATTAGATCAGGGTATTACTTTTATTCATTATTATTTTCCACAACGGTTGACTTTGTGTGAAATATTGTTGATCACCATTATCCATTATGCTTAACAACATTTTTGTGAACTCATCCAGATGTTCATTGGTGATGGAGCTAAGCTTGTTCGAGATGCTTTTCAGCTGGCAAAAGAGAAAGCCCCCTGCATCATCTTTATTGACGAAATTGATGCCATTGGAACAAAGCGTTTTGACAGGTAAATTTAGCATTCTTACGGCCTAATGTATGCTGTTACACTTTCTTTTTTCTCAACCAGTGTTTATTTGCTTGTTTTCTTACATAGACCAAGTCTGCTCATCATTCTAGGGTTCTTAATCTTCTTTAGCTGATTCATTTACTTAGATTTACATGATCACCATACTTTCACATCTAAAGGTATTTAATAACTTTTGTCAAGAATGTTTGTTTGTTATAAAAGGACTAAGTGATTGAATTTGTTTTCATGTCATGTAGTCAAATTTTCCTGTACACTAAACAAATATGACTGGGGATATGTGCAGTTTGCAGATACCTTTTCGCCCCTCTGATTTTTCATTTGTAGTCTGTTATCCTTGCAATAAAAAATTGGAACTTCTGTGTAATATATGATGTAGTTCATAATGTTTGCACTTAACAATTAAATACACCTTAACCTTTATAGTGCACATGTTATTTTTTTTATCATCTATAGTAACTGATAAATGCACTGCTTTTGTAAGCGCATTCTACTTGGTCTTTATTTTATCTTTGCAGCATGATAATTTGTAGCTTTATTCCACTACAGTGAAGTGAGCGGTGATAGAGAAGTGCAAAGGACAATGTTGGAATTGCTGAATCAGCTTGATGGATTTAGCAGCGATGAGAGGATAAAGGTCAGTATTAAACCTTACAACCTAATCTTGATGGTTTGCCTCAAATTGTGTTTAGTGTCAAATTGAGAAGGCACAGAAATGCTTCAGTTGATAGATGAAAAAAAAAAGTTTTAACCTATGCACGGAAACTTTTTAATGTCTCATTATCTACTTGTTTGTGTGAAATTGTAGGTTATAGCTGCAACAAATCGTGCTGATATTCTTGATCCTGCTCTGATGCGATCCGGTCGTTTGGACCGGAAGATTGAGTTCCCTCATCCATCAGAAGAAGCACGGGCAAGAATCTTGCAGGTATGGCCTATCTACCACTGAAGTTGTTGTACTTGTAGCAAACTGTTTCTGTCTTTCTAAAGAATCAATCTGTTTTGCCGGTACCAAAATCCATTATTCTGTTATGTCTTGTAGATTCATTCGAGGAAGATGAATGTAAATCCTGATGTTAACTTTGAAGAGCTGGCCCGTTCAACTGATGATTTCAATGGTGCTCAGCTAAAGGCTGTTTGCGTCGAAGCCGGTATGCTTGCTCTACGCCGAGACGCGACGGAGGTCACACACGAGGATTTCAACGAGGGAATCATCCAAGTGCAGGCAAAGAAGAAGTCGAGCTTGAATTACTACGCATAAGGAAACGCTCGGTCCTTTGTGATTGAGTCCATTGTTGGGTAGAACAACCTATGACTGTATTAAGCAAGCACGTGTTGTTTCTGTCAGATCTAACAAGTCTCCACCCGTCTGCTGTGCCTTGCCTGTTTGTACCTCTGCACTTTTTTCTTCTCTTCCTCTGAATTCTACATAACAATTCCCAATTGGTATCTTGGCAGCAGGGGTGTGCATGGGTGGGCTTATGCGGGTTTGACGAGTGAATCTGTTGCTGTTCATAAGTCACAGTCCACGGCGGGGGTTAGTGTATTCCTTTGGTCAGAAAGCCCATGATTTCATCAAGGTACCTTTGCAGCTTCTCATCCTTAGGGGGTGCTTGGTTGCCTGCATGATCTTAGCCTGGCTCCCACATGCGAGCCAGGCTGAGTGCGTGCAAATCCTCGTGTTTGGTTGTCTGCATGTGTTTAACCTGGTTGAGAAGAGAAGGTGTTTGGTTACCTGCACGTATCATGTCGCATGAGATAAGATTAGAGAAAAAACAAGTGATTTTATAATATTTATTTTATGAAGTTGGGTTGTAATGTTTTATTTTGCATTTATAAATCTTAATTTATTTTAAAACTATATTAATATAACTTAGTATGTGCTAATCATATACTAATACAGTCATTAGTGAGTCAATGGCTGGCTCCCACGAGCCAGGCCCGCCAGAAACGACCGATTCCCGCGTTTCCAGCGAGCTTGGCCCGAGTTGTACGGTTGCATGCGGTGAGCCTGGCCCAGCCCCCGTGCAGCCATCCAAACATTCGCTGCCTGCATGCGGAGAGCCTGGATGGGGGTGATGCAGGCAACCAAACACCCCCTTAGCCTCTCGCTTCATGGAGTCCAGGGTTCTCCTGATGCCATCCATCTCTACTGATGTAGCATATAGGCTTGTCACAAGTATCGACAATGTTAGCCATCTCCTTATAACAAATTCAGTTCAGGACAAGCCTTCCCTAATTGATCTATTAGAGCTTCAACCGCCAACCACATCGAATTCAGAGCAGTGATTGGGGTTTTACGTGAGAACAACTGCCTCCCTCAACCCTAGCTGCTTAGAATCGACTGTCTATCGTTGGGGCAAAAGGGTTGTTTTCCACGAATTAGGGTGGGTTTCTACACAGGTGAGCCGAAACTACCACCATGCCAATTGGATAGAATTCGCGAAATTTGGCTATGTATTGATGAAATCGATGCCAAGGGTGTTGGCTCTAGATACCAATGGTCTACAGACGCAACAGTTGAGAAAGGGAAGAAGTCAAAGAATTTGGGACGAATCAATGAACGGGGAGAACAAGAACTCAACCAAGATTAAGGAACCAACACTTGTATTGACTGAAATCAGGAACAAGTCCAAGGATAACCTGATGTAGATAATCGCTAGGGAGACAATCTCTACAAGTAAAGCTAATTCCTATATACTATATAGGCTTTTAACTTGATCAATATATCGATGCATTTCTCCATACCAGAGACCAAGCCTAAATATAGGGGCTAATCATTAATATGAACATGAAACTAAGCACTGCTTAATATCCAAAACAAGACATAACACATAAGATACCACTCTTGTGATGATGACCGCCAGATGCTTCACGAACGACATGAAGTGAAGTCGCCAACTTGTTCAATTGGTCGCCAACTTCCTTTGTCCCTCATTTACTGACAAACTGAATCAAAGCCTCATCTCTGCTGGAATAGATTATTTGGCCTGACACTTTATCTAGGAGAATGACATGTCAAATGCGGGTACCTTGGATTTCTCCTCGGCTGCAACTAGGTCATGGACAGGGACGTCAAAGATTATGTGCGCGTTCAGGGGTGGATCTAGCAACAAATCATAAGGGGCTTAGTTCTTCTTCCACCTCTAATCTCTCACCTCTCTTTTTTCTTCTCTTCTCATATTCCCCCTACATTTTCTATGCTTTTAGTGAAGACTGTAGCCGGTTGGGGGGAGGGGGGCTCGAGCCCCCTCCACCCACCCGCTTTGGATCTGTCTTCATCAGCATCGGTCTACCACACATGAGAAAGGTGCGGTTGTTGTCTGCCATATGCTGAAAAAGATTGCGGAACTGTGATCGAGACGAATGCCCTATGCGGATTATGTCAGAGCAAGTTCTTTTCATCCGTTTGAATCTCTCGTGGTATTATCTTGTGATGTGATTAACCCGAAACTTCTAAAACAATTGGTTATGAAAGGTAACAAAATAAATAGCAAGCAGTGAACTGTATGTTAATTAAATTGATCTGATAGGAGAAATATGCACTCTGCGCTACAACTCTAGTGGTTAGTGTTTCTTTGAAGAAAGAGGTTAGATTTGTTTGATTTTAGTCTAATCAATGCCAAGCTACTAATAGTGCAAGTGGTATCTAGGATGTCAACGAGATCCATTGTTGTGTGAATAAGGAGAAAATAATGTGTTCCATATGGTTGGGGGGGGGGGGCTAGAGCCCCCTCTTATTTCCTCTCCTCTTTTGAGTCTTTTACGTGCCATCGAAAATTTCGAAAGATCCTCCGTACCCTTGTTCAAAATTTCTTTTACCTACATGCCAGAAGCACATATAATTTCAGGATTGACTGATGATACAACTGTTTTTTTTTCTCTTTGTTGAATAAAAAAATCACACTTGTAGAATCTAGAACAATTTTTAGTGTCGGAATGAAGCCATGGACACGGACAAATTAAAGAAAGTCGCCACGTGCAGGACACAACTAGATCATGGCAGGACGAGGTTTACAGGACGCATGATGGTAGGACGAAGCCGTGGCACAAGTAGGCGAGCACGAGGTACACTAGCACCGACAGGATGAGTATGACCGCAGCTCTGCACACAAGAGTGAAAACCGTATGCAGTATGTCAGATACTTGCTTTGCTGCAATTAAAAGGGGTATTTAGATTGTAAAATCTTGCAAAAACTACACTGAAAAGTATGCTCCGTGAGAGGGCAAATACATTTTCTTTTGCAAGATTTTACCATGCAAACACCCCCATAGGCAATGCAGGAAGAAGACGTCACTTACGTGAGCTTGACATTCCTCCACCACATGGTGTTCCTGAAGCGGCGAGCCTGGCGTTTGAAGCGCATGGTGTTCCCTTCCATGTTTGCAGTCTTGTCCACCAGCAGCTCCAGACGATCGCCTCTCTCGAGCACCCTGTCAATGTTGTCCAGCATGACGCTCCGGACCTGCAAGGCAAGAGTTTGCTGTCGATCAGGTGATGTTGCCTTAACTGAAGATTCACATCATCATGTCAGATGCCATGGACGCATGCATGAGGCTGCCTGATCTGACGACGAAGCAGGTACCTGATCGATTTCACCTCTCATGCGGTTTATGCTGTCCGCGTTGGGGTCGTTGGAGTAGTAGTCCATCTGCTGGCTCAAAACCCTCGAGAACTCGTCGTTCATGGCGTATGCGAGCGCCGTGAGAGCGGCGCGCCCGTACGTCTTGACGAATCGGCCGTGGATATCCGCGAGGAACGCGAAGGGGATCCGCCCTGGGAAGAACGTAGGCGAGAGAGGATGCATGCATAGAATGTTGGTTTCAGCATTATCAGAACATATCTCGATCGAGGCAGCAATCAGTCCACAATGTGGAGATAAAAAAAATTAAGGGAATGAGATTTGGAATTGCGATGCGTTGATGTCAAAATGGCACACTATATATATATATATATATATATATATATACACACATATATATATACACACACATATATATATACATATATATATACACACATATATATATATATGTATATATATATACACACACATATATATATATACACACACTTACGGCCGGCGGCGTCGTCGGCCATGCAGAGCGCGGTGATGCCGTCGGTGCGCTTGGCGTGGAAGACGTGGAGGTCCTGCGTGTAGGACACGTTGCAGTCGGCGTCGCCGCCGGGGAGGCGCTCCAGGACCTGCCGCGCCACCGCGCCCGCGTTGCCGCCCGCCGCGCCCGCGCCGCCGTGCTCCGCCAGCACCACCGCGCCGCGCGCCACCACGGCGTACTCGATCTTCCCCATCGCCGCCGGTGCCGATCGATCGATGTCCAACCCCACGGCTGCCCACACCACACCCGGTCCGGTCGTCTCCTCTCCCGGCCCTCTCGCGCGGTGCAAGAGAGAGGGAAGGATCGGAGACGGAGGAAATGGGGATCGGATTGACCGCGCCGTTCTCTGTGTTGTATACGACGATGCGGATCGCTCCCGCCGCTTGTTTTGGGGAGCCCCGGCTGACTAGGAAAACGAACATGACGAGCTGCAGGGGCCGAGGTCGAACCAGTCTCGGAGACGGGATCGAGCAATAATCGTGGATCGGCGGGTCCATGCCTTCTTGTTGCGTTGGACCAACCCGATTGAACGTTTGGGGACCTTTGCCACTCCTTTTCGAGATGTCAGGTGCTAGCTACCGTGCGAGCACGATACATTGCTTTAATGTCCACGCCGAGGTACTATTGTCTGCGGACCATTTCATTTTACATGGATGGTTGCACAATTTTTTACGGAATTCAGTTGATAAAATCTACGGAATTAATTGTTGGTCAAAGATGTCAGGAGTAATTGTCTTTAAGCTTTTTGGCCCTGCCAAAAGTCATGTATCCTATGAAAACTAACCTTCTCTGAAAATTTTAGAAACTTTGATCTAACACGACGTATCCTTTGCAAAACACCCCTCCCACCTCCTGTAAGCTTTGAATCACTCCTCCCACCTCTCATTAAGGGCTTGTTCGGCAACCCAGGAATCGCTCCAAGCTGGAATAGCTCCATGCATGGTTTGAGTGGTTCCATACATGTCACTCAAACCATGGGGTTTGGTTCCATGAGGTCATACTCATGGAATGAAATAGGCCTTTTTGGCATGGAACGGGACCAAACCATGCTGGGTTTCAAACCCTTCCATGCCTAACCGAACAAACATTTTGGGTAGATTGGGATTGATTTCATGCCAAGATATTCCATGTGGTTTAGAGCATTCCATACCATTCCATGTCAAAACGAACAAGGCCTAATCCGGCCTTGGATCAGCATTGTGTGGCCAAGAATGGAGTTAGTTTCCACCATATATGTCCCCTGCCAAAATGGATTAACTTCTTTTATTGTGTATCTTGCGCCGGCTGTAAAAGAATTCTACTAACTCTTATTATCTTCTTATTGATGAATGCCGGAAAAGGTTCTGTTTTTTTTTAGAAAAATAAAACCTGCATAATATTAATTCATGATGTTCCGAGCACTTAAAGGATGATACACGAGTGCAACAAGAGGGCAAAATGGCAAGCCCTAAGAAAAGAAAGAAGAAGAGGGCAAAATAGGTGGATGTGGAGCCAGTGAATACGCCAGAATCTTGTCACTTAACATTAGTAGGAACGGTGTTAATTAAACATTTATTAAACTAATAATTACGCAGCCATCAAACGATGATAGTTTTGCCTCTCACAGCACGCAGCTAATCCACCACCATCTAGTACTACCTGGTGGGCCGGCCGTCCACATCACCCCAGCCCGTTCCGTGCTCCTCCTCCTCCCTCCCACCCATCAGCGAAGAAACCTCTGGTGCCTCGGTCACCGCATCAGCCTCCCCGGCCGTGGTGGCCCTTCTCCGCCGCGGCTCACGGGGCGGCGCCATCCTCCCGCGCGGTCGTCAGCGCGGGTCTCCTCCGGTGCTCCTGCTTCTCCGCGCCCAGCCAGAGAGTACGCGCCCTTCCTCCTCCTTTCCCCTCCCTCTCGCATGATTTGGTGGTCCGATCGGCGCGAGCTGCTGTCTAGTGTTTAGAATGCTCGATTTCGCCTGGATGTATGTACTGTACCATAAGATTCCCCAGCGATTTCGTGGACTGTGTGTGGATCTCTGGTTGTACAACCGGGCCTGAGGGTGGAAGCCACTCTACTTCGGATTGGATCGCACAGGGATTCCGATCGGATTACCTGATACGCAGGCTAGCTGTTCGATATGTCTGCTGATCTGAATCTCTAGGTCACCCATTTAGTAGCAGATTTCCTTGCTGCTTAGTGGAGCTCTCATTCGGTGTATCAATCCATGTTTCTGGTTAAGTTCATGTCCAAAAGTAGTTCGAGGGTTCCCTCATGCCCCCACTGTGTAGCTAATTGGATGAAATGTAAGTCAACAGTTTTCATCCACTTTTTTCATGTCATAAGAAATGGCATATGTTGAGGGAATTTGGACTATCAAACAATAGTTGTGCCCTTTACCTGTGCACAGTTGCTTCCCACATTGATTTTTTGTATTTTGTTTCCTTGCTAGGCGTTGTTGTGATGCAAGTGTAAAATCTGGCACAGCTAGTTCGTTTGTTAAGTACACATGATGTACTTTGAAAGATTAGCTGCGAGAGGATCCCTGGGATGTTGAAGGAGACTAACTCTTTTATCCAGGATTGAATGTTATGTATGATGAATGACATGGCTGTGAGCCTGTGACTAAGTCACTGTAGGTCGTACTTAGTTTATTTCCCATTATCGACTTCTTTTCAGTTTCCACCTTTCACTCCTTAGTTGGAGATTTTTTTAGAATATCTGCATCTCTACTTTAATTAAGAAGATAATCCAAGGCTATCCTCCCTGTGAGCGTCTCACTTGACCACTCAAAGTGTATCAGAAAGAAAAGATGATATATTAGCAATTTGCTGGTTACAACGCGCTGTTTTCCCCACATGCTTCCTGTTAAAGTGTTGCTCATCTATCCTTTTGCAATCCCAGATTTTAGCTGAAGCTTTCTTTGAGAACAAGAGTTTTGTGTGTTTTCACATTAAAGAAGACATTGTAGCTGAAGGGAACAACAGCAAAGGGAACAATGGCACTATCACGGAGTATGAGAGCTTGTTTGCACAGTGGAAGACTTGCCCTTCTTGCTATATTGGTCTCTGGTGGAATTGTGTTGCAGATCTTGGTAAGCATCTGACTCTAATATCTCAGCATCTTTTCACTATCTTTTCCACTGTCACCTAAAACTCTATAATTTTTGCTCATTCAGGCTTGTGCTCTCTATAACAACTGGTGGCCCATGCTTACAGGTTAGGAAATCTTGTGTAGCACTGGCAAACTTCTTTCATTATCTGATAATTTATTCTAGGCAAGCTATAAGTAATATTTGGCATTTTGTGCAGTTCTGATGTACCTTATCCTACCAATGCCCCTCATGTTTTTCCTGGGCTCTGATAATTCCTCCGTGATGTCCAACGGGGGTGATGGGTAAGTGATCTTCACTTACAGAGTAACAGTCCCTGGTTGCTGATTTGTTCTTACACTTGCCTCAATGATTGCTTCATTGCCTTGCTGGCACTCATGGAACCCCTCGCATTTTATTTAGAGATTCTGAAACGAAGGTTATGTTCCACTGAGACATGATTGAATTTTCCTGAACAACTAAGTTTCTGGTGCACCAATGAATTAAGGTCTGCTGCCTTTAAAAAATTTGGTTCTTAAGTGAAGCCTTAACGTTGGCTTGCACATATGTTGCCACTTGCTTGCCAGTTTTAGACATGTAGTGCCTTCCTGCTAATGGCTGAATAGCAATTGCATCCCCCAAATTCTATTTGGTAGTGTGTCGCTAAGTTGTCTTATCATATATTTTGATTTTTTTTTTAGCAAATATATGTTGAAGTTAACTGGTGTATTTGTACCATCGCTGCAGCTGGGTGAACTTCACAAAATTCTTGACTGGCGCATCCATTGTTGGGAGCATCGCCATTCCGGCTATCCTGAAGCACGCTGGTGTCATTGGATGGGGAGCACTGGCGATGGAGCTGTCATCGTTCGTGGTGTTTGGTGTGGCAATCCTGTGGTTTCTCCAGATGAGCAGTGAAGACGAGTACAGCAGTATGTTCTAGTTTCGGTGCTCACATCCTCTCGCACGCGTGATACCTTTGCAAAATGGTCTTGAACTTCTTTGTACAGCTACAGTAGGAGCATTCCTCTCTCGGTGAAAGATTGGATACAGTGGTATACATGTTTGGTCTGCAATTTTGCTCGTCTGGTGGTGCTCTGCCTCACATTCAGAAGAAGAAATTGTTGCCGTATCTTTGTGTAAATTGTGTTGCCTCCGGCACAGGCACGATGCCGGGTGGGCACCGGCTCTTGCACGGTGACCCGAGTCGACTCACCGTACGGCACGGCATCATCAGGGGCAATGGTCATGCGTTCGGTGCACGACTTGTTTCCGTTCACTCCGTTCCGTACTGACCAGCGTGCCCCTACAGCTGAGGCACCATCGGCAGCCGGCACGCCGCCGTGTACGCGCCTTGCTCGGATTCAGTTTTGTGCTGCCATTTGCTACGAACAGTCAGTTTTAGGCTTTCAGGGAGCTGCCCATTTGTTAACAAATTTGACAAGGGCTGTGCCGTGGTCTCTTCACAGAGCAAATAACAACCTGATTGTGCAAAGTGGGTAGCACACTAGCTCGGTGTCTTTCTTAGGACAGATGCTGGCTCAGTGGCTCGTTGACAAAGATCTCCACATCCACGTCAGAAAATGCCAGTGCGTTTCTCGTACGGCCTTTGCAAGGATATTAGCCATAAATTCACAGGTGCACATCAACCCCTCTTGGTCATGAACAGCCAGGGAAAAAAAAAACTTCAACGGCTGTGCCCACATTAACATCTTACAATGAAAAAATGAAAAAAAAAAAGAGGGAACAATATTGTAAAAAAAAAAAGGAGCTTCAGTAGCCTGCTACATCATCCCAGTTCCAGTGTATGCGTTGCCGGCATGGAGCTGCATCCCTGCGCCGTAAGGGTGGACGCCGGCGTGCATATACGGGTTGGCGGCGAACGGATTGGAAGACGCTTGCTGCTGCTGCTGTGCCCTCATCATCTGCTGCTGCTGCTCCTGCTGGAGCATGAAGGCATGCTGCTGCTGTGCCATCGCAGCCATCTGCACGTTGCGGGCTGCAGAAATGGAATTGGAGGCGTAGAACGGGTCGTACATCTGCTGCTGCATCATTGGACCTGATGTGGTCTCCCAAGGGTTGTAGCTCGCATTCTGCTGTGCCTGCTGCGCTTGTCGGTGCGCCTCATTGTATAGGCCGTCGAGTGTAAGCAGGTCCAGTCCACCGGCCTGTAGCAAGTGCACAGTCAGTATGAATTATCTCTAAATTTATGTAGCAAGTACGATTGCAGAGGGACCAAATAAGGCAACTAAATATGAATTGTCTGAATTTTTGTACCAATTTGCTTGAAGTGACCGCATTTCCATTTGAACTGGGTGCGGTGACCAGTGCTAGCTCCCAGCTTGTGGCCACACTTTCAGTTCTGGTAGGAGCAGGTGCTTTAGGCGCATTATCTGCAGCAAAAAAGCGACTCAGTGAAATTGTATTTCAGGACAACTTTTTTCCTTTAACATCAGATGGCGAACAAAGAGATGGATTTCATCTGCAGGATATATAATTGTGTACCTTGTTGGACGATTGCCAATGCCGAAGCATTCTTTTGATCTATTTCAGACGTGTCATGGGTTGATTCATCCATTCCCTGCCAGGACAATGAAAAGTTTTACTATGCAAGGCCGGCTAATGGCTGGAGCCTGACTACTGCAGTATCATGGAAAATTACCAGCAGATCTTCTGGTTCAGCTACGGGTGGAGCTTCTTTAACTGGCTCAGGTTCAGGTTCCGGAGCTGGAGGCGCCGGCGTTGATGGTTCTTCAGCTTCCGGTTTTCTGTTGTACTCTATAGCTAGTACAGCCTAAAAAAACAAAGGAACAGACACAAATAGACCATCAAATTGCTGCAAGTGGCTTCAACAGAGTAACCAGAAACAGCTCGCTTACACATAGTAACAGAAAACTAAGATCCCAGGAAACTTTGAACAGCTAATACTGAAAGAAATATCACAAAGTTTTAGTAGTTGCAAACCTGGTTTCTCTGAACTGTTGAAGCAAGCGGAGCATTGCTCACATACTCCTCCATAGTTGCCAAGAAAGATGCAGGCGGCTGTACATTTTGATGTTACCAATAGTTATCAATAAGCTACTCACACAGAATATGGCAATAAAGTACTTACTGAAAATAGTTAGAATGGCTGCCAAACCTGTTCAGCTTTTAGGAATCTCTCACCACGCCCAATATGTATACTTTTACACACTTCATAAAATTCTGAAAGTTGTTCTGTCTGTACAGAAGCAAATAAAAAATTTTAGCCACTAAGCATGTGATTTCTGATGTTGTAATAAGATAGAAATAGTTTAGCCACCAACCAGGCAACCACAAGCAGAAAAGAAACCATAATTTACCTGGCTAATTGCTCTTTTATACATGTCAAGTGCCCTTATAGCATCATCTCTTTTCATCTCAAAAAACTGTTGCAGAACATGTAAGTTGACTGAGCAAAATAGACAGAAAACACACACAAACAAAAAATTCTGATGAAGAGCAAGCTAGCAGTACTAACCTTGTCAACAAGATTGAGTATTGCATCATTGATGGCTGTCTGAATCCGAACACTCTCTTGAGCAACCTGCCAGTAACACATAAAAGTTAAAACAAGGTCAAGGAATGCTAAAACCACTGGTACATATGACCTGAAATCCTCACCATTGATAGAGCATGCTTAATTATGACGTTATAAGATGATGACCCTTGTGGCTGAAAAAAAGGAAAAAGAAAAAGTCAGCAAGGGCCCTTTTAATTGTCAATAGCAACTCTGAAACACAGAAACTACTGTATTTCTACATAGGATAACAATGATTAAACTACCTGGCAACCAAGTAGTCTGAAAAGAAGCTGTTGTAATGCCGGTAATTGATCGAGCAGTCCAACTGTATCAAGATCTCGAGTTCTCTGCGGATACAAGAGTTTCCATAAATAAAATGCTCAAGAAGTACTAGTTCAGTAATGCACTAGTTCAGAACTCAAGAATGCAGCCTAAAAGATGCTTAGACAATAAAAAAACCTTGATCTATTTGGCAGCTTAGTTTCAGTTCTCTAAAATGATAAAGTACAGATAATAGAATCCCTCAAAAAAAAAAGTACAGATAATAGAATCTAAAACCACAACTAAGTTTGGGGAGCAAATGATATAAAGTAGAACAGATAGAGTTTGATTGCTAACCAATGGATCCTTTTCAACATCATAGTTCAGTACACGGAATGATTCGATTCTCTCCTCCAAATATACAGCATAGTTGCGCACCCATGCAGAGTAATCCCAGGCTGCATAATAACAAATAATCACAATAAGTGTTTACTAGTTTGAATTATAGTTTTAGCATCAGGCCGAAGCTGGCAACTAGGTACCTTCTGCACTAGAATCATCCTTAAAGTAGGACATATGGAGCATATGGGAGCTAGTTCTTCCATAACTAATAAACTCATCACGGAAAGTAGGATCAACTTCCCGAAGAGCGCGGTGTATGACAATCAATGTCTTCAGAGCAACCTGTCCGACAAAATGGAAATTTACAAGTTAATTACAATGCTGCTTCTATTTTTGTGCATTACCCCAAAATATCTTTTAAGCAGAAGCGAGTGAAGTATACAAATATCACTCCCCAGGATAATGGAAACTGAACCATTTATTTTCTGGAATGAAGGTTGAGCAGCGCCAGATGATTTTTTTTTTTGTCTTTTTCAAAAACTAACATTCATAGTTAAAAGGAGAAATTTCATTATCTGGAACATATATTAACTACTATACTAAAAGAAGGTCGTCATGGTGAACTAGGTTTTTACAACATCAATGCATGTTACTTGAATAGGCATATATCAACATTTATTTTAGAGGAGGAGGAGGGGGGGGGGGGGGAGAATCTGGAAGTAACAATGCATGACATTTAAAATTTTAAACAGGCATAGATCCAAACTTTTTTTTCCTTAAAAAACATGGAGGACTCACTTCCTGGTGAATTTAAGGGGCAGAGCATTACAAGACTACTGAAGGACGAATATCAGGAAATTCACACTATACATACCGCCCAGTTGCGTGTCTTTGAAAGACGTCTACCAAGGGCACGGATGCAGTATGCTACATCTGCGCGAGGCCTTCCAGGAGAAAGATGGTAAAAAATATCTGCAAACCGAAAAAGTTTGAGCAAGGAAACACGGTGAAAATTCGTAGATCAGAAGCATATGAATGTCCACCTCTTATGTACTTCTCCTTCGCTGGATTCTCAACATGATTTGTGGCCTTCACAATGGCAATGTCAAGCTCCTGTTACAAGGCAGAGAAAGACAGGAGCAATTTAACACCACCGCTGCAATGATGAGAGGACCCAAATATAAACCCTAAAGATTTCGACAATCTTTACCTTATAATCGCTGTTTACTTTTGCTATGCTGACTGTTGTGGTGTCCTTGAGAGCCCCAACGTATTTCCTGATGCCTGTGCCACCCCCGGCCATTCTCCCTGACACAGATCAGTCTCTCCTAGTTGGGCTGATTGATCTGCAAAGAAGAGTAAAGAGCGATGCATGAATTAATTGTGAACTGGTAAAAGGCGATGATGTTCAATGCAAAATTGCAACTAGTCCATAACTGAAAAGTTATGCTGTTTAATAAGAACAGAAAAACACATTTACGGATCCTAACCAAATCCTTGCCTATCCTAAAGCTGTGTTACTGTAGAAGAAGAAATTATGATCAATCAACAGTGATTGCTTGCAAAAGAAATAGATGGACAACTGAAGGAGAACACCAATCTGGGCTGATAAAATCGAAGCAGGCTCACCAAAACGAGAGCTTTCAAAGACGATCTAGGCAAAGGAGCATAGGAGCACCCGACGCCACACCTAGAAGATCACGGCGAGGCGGCGTTTGAAATTTGAAACCCGGAAAATCAGTACACTTCAGATGAGAAATGGGGGGCAGGCGAAATATAAGATCCTAAAAATAGGAGGAAACAAGTTCCCACCCCAAAATTCGCGGACCTGAGCAACAAAATAACAGAGAAACGCACCTCCAGCAAACAGCCTTGGAAACGGCAGGCAGCGAGAAGAAAGAAAAAAAAAACAATTCGAGCTGAGGCGCGGCGGCAGATCACCAACTGGCGAAACAAACGCCCCCCAAAAGCTGCAGCGATTGTTGGAGTTGGTACGAGCTCTACAGCTTCTAGCTTCGACAGTTAATAGTGAGGAAATTTTACCAAAAATAGGAATGGACGCGAAAAGCATCGAGGCACTGAGTTTTCAGATAGTAAACAGGATCAATTGAGCGTAACAGCGAAGCGCACAGTTGGGCAGTGCGAACAAACGCCAAACTGTGCCAAAACGAACCAGATTATCCCCTTTCCCAGTTGGCACAATCAAAGGAATAACCGAATAAGATTACCCCCTTCCCTGCAGGAAGAAATCTGCGGAAGAACACCCATTGCCCACGCCGCAGAAGGACAAAGCCTACCTGGAGGAAGAAAAATGTCTTGGATTTGATCAGCGGCGGGGACGATCGAGCTCGCTGGCTGGCCCAAGGTCTTCCGAGACAGCAGCGGAATCCGGAAGCAGCCGCAGGCAGGAACCGGCTGGGTTCTTTCTTCTTCTTGTCCGCTACGCAGTGTGGACGGAGAGGGAAGGAGGCAGGCCGTCTGGCGGTGAGAGCGAATCGTGTCTGAAACGGGAGGAGACCGACGAAGCTGCAAGAGAGGGAGGGAAGGACGGAGTCGTTGTTCGTTGCGTTGCCGCGTGGTGAGTGACATTAGCACACGTGTTCCCGCACGTCGGCCGCTTACCAGCCCAGGCCCCTAGCTCTGACCAACCAAACTCCCTTTCACTTGTTTAATTCCCACTGCTGCTGTCTCCGTCGCTTTTCCTTCAATCCTCTGTTTTCATCCTCTGTTCAGTTTCAGTCTTGCTCTAAAGTTCTCGAGTTCAGGTCCAATGAATGGCCTTGGCCGATGGCAGCCAAAAGGATACTGGTAGTTTATCTTTCAGGTGGGTAAATGGTCGGTTGGCATGGCTTTATGTGGGATGAAGGTGAGCTAATAACCTGTAGCTCACGCTCTTCTGTTTCTTGCTGCTGCAAGCATTGCTTCCTCCTTTTTCTAGAGCGAGTGGCCGTTCTACGGTGTCTACAAGTTGACTTTTTTGTTTATTGAATCGTACAGTATGCTACTAGTTTATTTCTAGAACCTGGAGGTCCTGTTCAACGTATTCGTATGATCAAGCAGCCAAAAAGGAAAAGGGGAAAAAAAAAAAAGCAACCAGCCTCGTTCAACCTGGCGAAAAGTTTGGTGGAGTCAAACTCATGGCAGGAAGGTACTAACCGCGCGCTCCTCGCTTCTAGACTTCAGTAATCAGTACTGTTGTTTTATTTGCTTCGAGAGTTCCATCAGAAGACGATTCGTGTGTTGCGTCTCCTTTCTTCTTCGTCCTGCCTGGCGACTGGCGAGTAGTGGTCTCTCTGAACTCTGATGCCATGAGGAACAGAAAGCTAGTTCCATACTTCCATCATGATCCATGCATGTACATATGTAGTTTTCAAAGCCAACGGCTTATACGACGTACTGGCTTCGTTTTCCAAGTCAACTGTCTAGAAGAGCTAGACTTCTTCTTTTTCTTTCTTTGTTTTTGAATTTTCCGATCCAGGACTAGACCGTTTTTCCCCCTTTTCTCAAGACAATTTCCGAAGTCCGAAATACTCTGCCTTGATGATTTCGTTCTTGACCTTTACATCAATATTGTCACTTTCTGGTTTATGTAGATAGAAATTTCATGATATGAGAAATTATAGAGGATTGCGTACTTGCATTGTATGAAATCACAAATCCGTCCAAACGACTTTCAACTTTAGCATATCACTAAAGTAGTACTATCAAGTTATTAAAATCACTTAACTAGTACTATCAAAATCACTAAACTAGTACTATTAACTTTAAAACGACTTTTAATTGACTTTGTGTGGGTAGTTTTTTTTCCTCACAAAATGCCTCGAAAGGAGTAGTATCACATATCCACATTGTATCATTTAGCCCAGTGTTAAGGCTCCATGGGAGGAGCTGGCCGGCGGGGATTCGAGCCCCCGTCCAGCACATAGCCTCCAAGAAAGCTGAGCAAGGGACGCCTTAAAAAAACAAAAAAGAAAAAGAAAAATAACACTACAAATCAGAAATGCTGCGTGATGTACAATATGGCGAACCATGTGACTATGTGAGGCATGCGCCAAAAAACATGTACTCATCAGTCGGAGGGAGCCTACCCGGCTGAAGCATGGTTGCATGAACTCTTGGACGCCAACAGGAACACCGATGCATCGTCTGCCTGCGTCCATTCACCTTAGCCAATAAAACAAGGAGCTAGCGTAAGAGGATTGAGGAGAACCGACTGACATGAGCAAGTGACGACAAAGCCTTTGGACGTCGAAGATTTGGTCACACCTCTATTGAGATTCGGGGAAGTAGCGGATGTCCAAAAAAAAAAAGTTAGCATACATATGACATCCTATATTCTTTGTTATTCTAACAAAGAATGTAGGCATGTAGCCATATCCATATGTTATTAAGAGCAATTTAGTAGTATCTATTTTTTTTAAGTAAAAACAAAGAATGTAGGCATGTAGCCATATCCATATGTTATTAAGAGCAATTTAGTAGTATCTATTTTTTTAAGTAAAAACAAATTCTTCTACCTTTTTTTGAACGACAAATTCTTCTAGCTTAAAATACAGAATAAATTGCATACATACTGTGGCATGAAAAAGAACAAACCACTTTAGTCCTTGCCAATTTGCCATGCGAGGTTAGTGCGTTGTGTCAATTTTTTTGTTTTGGGGAAATTCCGGTTTACACCCTCCAACTATAACAAAGGTCTGATTTTCAACCCACGACAAACAAAACGGACACAAAGGGCCATCCAACTGAAAAACATTTAAAGAACAATAGTGATTAGACACACCAAGTGATGAAGTAACTATTCTAAGTATTGTAACAATCATATAGAACGATTCTGAAGGAATTAGCAAAATAAGATACAAAACATGACATGGGCAGAGACGTCCCCCTGATTTCATCTTAAAAAAAGGGACCGACTGCCGAACCAAGATCCTGCTGAGCACACAGCAGGATTTTACTCAGGAGGTGGTGGACGACCCTGCAGGCGGGGCGTCTCTACTTGACGCCTCTTGCCACTGAGCTATCGATAAGTTACCTAGCACTAACACATATTCGATTTTACTTGTCTGAAGGAGAATATGACTGACACTATGAAGAAAATAGTAACCATGTCCCATGTTTATTTAACAAAGAATTTATATGCTTAATCTGTTCATCCCATCTAACGCTGCTGACTAGAGCTAGCACAAACACCTAAATATGAAGTCGAGGTGACTTTTTGGATCAAAGTTTGAAGTGGCCGTATGGGAATATTCACGCCTATCTCAAGGGCTTTTACTTCCACATACTCATTTCCCTGATCAAAGGCTGGAAAAATAGTTTTTTAAAACCAGCACAGTAAAAACTGGCTAATCCACTGTCTGATCCCAGTTCATCAATTGGACTACCGTTTTACTGGGACTCGGCACCAAGCCAACAACTAGTACTCTGGACGTGTAAAAGCAGATTCTACATGGAAACCGGCGTAAGGGTTGGGCAATGGAAGATAAGATTTACCTTGGCATCGGGAGCCGACTGAGCACCAGGAGCACCACAGTTCATGAGGCAGCGAAGCGGGCTAGAGGGAAGGCGCCTCCCCGCAGTGCCGACGTGCGCAGCAGGGTGGAAGCCATCCTTGTTCCCTCGCCGACGGCGGCCTCGCTAGGGTTCTCTGTTCCCTTTATTTTTTTTCTTCTCTTCGTACAACTAGTTCTATTTCGTATATGCCTAGCGCCTAGCCTTGCCTCGGGAAACAAAACAAAGCCATTCGTTAAATTACTTCTATTTCGTATAACTTCATCGGACTGGAGCAACTACTAGAAAAGAAGAGAAAGGTGGGCCAAAAATACTGCAGTTATATAGTCATCAGGAGTGATCGCCACAAAGAAGTTACTGTCACACAAGATAAACGTCCACAATGTCATAATAATAATCAGTGATCGCTGCATAGGAAAACAACTAAATTTGTCAGTGAAAAAAGACCACCCCCAACTACACATCCGTATAATCATGTTTCACAGAATCAAAACTCTCAAAATTTGCTTACAAAATAAGGCCAGGGTTCCCCGGCATCTGATTTTCTTATCTTGTCTACAAAATTGTTACATGGTGTACAACCTAAAAGCAGATATTGTTACGCTAGGAAGAAACCAATGAACATACGCTAGCAACATGAAGAATGTGGCCTAGCAAATCTGTGGCTATCGATAACAAGATGAATAGGGGTAATGAATTTTGGCTGTGCCAAACATGAATCATGATCTTTTCACAACTGCCACTGCGAAGTGAGGGTGGTGTGTAAACTCAAACGAGACCCTCAGGGATGGATCGTCTGGCCCAACTTGGCTGATAATGTTTAGGGCTATCCTGTTGTGCTCAGCCACCTGCTCGATCTGCCGAAGCTCTGCAAGCTTTTCTGGTTGACTTGAAAAGCTGCCCCTTAGGGAGGGGATGATCTTCTGAATCTCCCTGAAGAAGTTGTATTTCATCAAATCCTGAAACAAAAGAGACAATGGGTCAGAAGCAAATGAGAGAACTGGTAAAAAGATTGTAGTGCTGAACACTCACTGTAATGCCTGCCCGGGAAGATGATTCCTTAAAACTGTAGTAGGAAATGTGCTCAGGGACTCTAGCTTTCTGAAGAAGATCAAAATGCTGCATGAATCTCTGATAAGAGTGATAGAGCACGTATCAGATAAGTCTAAGCCATATTTAAAAGGATGTTAGAACTCACAACAAAAGCCCACCACACCTCTTGTTCACTGTTGAAGATACTTGGTAATTGGAATGACCTACTTTCGTTTCTGAGGACAGCTAGCATCTGCATTTGCAATAAGAGAATGGTTGTTCAGTTGAATGTCAATAGTACAGATGTATTCTTTGTACACCGATAAGATTTTTGAGTGACAGTATTTTTCCACAAGTACCATCGAGAGTCCTTCTGACAACAAAACATAACATTGAAGCAATAGACAAGAAGATGAAAATGTTGTATCCCGTGCCGAGTCCTTTGAATGATCCTTCTTCTTTTTCCCTTTTCTTCGTGCTGAACAGTTGACAATGCATGTTGAGTTAAACAACTTTTTATAGTAACAACAAACCAGCACATATAAGTGGAAATGGCATAACGTTCCATTAAAATGATGCAAGAGGAAAAAAACAATTGTTTTTTCAATCAATAGAGTGCTAACTGTAACTATACAGACGCTACAACTTTTTTATGTGTAATAGGTACTCCTTTTAAAACCATGCAGCACATGGGATCACAATTTTTAAAAAGTTACATGCAGCATACTTTGCTGGGTGGCAAATAATGTCAGTGTACCTACTAAAAGGAGTAGTTTACATATAACAGGATTGTGCACTTTCTGTAGAGTGTATATTCTTCGCCACTTGTAATTCATGCAGTTCATTTTCCCTTTAGTTTTCCTATTCCTCTTATTCTCTTATTATCTTTTCAAGTCAAATTGCAAAACACAGTTAGCATAAAGCAATAACATATGTTTGATAGACATATTATTACTGCACCATCCTAAGTGCTGTGTAGTCATTTCTATAATAGCAACAACTAAGCTAGGTTTGGAACACCACAGGATTATCATTACCATGACTAATATGAGAGCAGGATAATTCACAAGTGCTCAAAACTTACAGGTTTCGCTACTAGAAAGAACTCGTAACTGCATCTTTTCTATTAGCTTTGTGAACACCACATACATGTACCAGTACACCATACAGTATTCGCCTGGAGAATATAGGTCTAGTTCGAAACCCAACGTGAGAAACCGAGAAGCAACCCAATACGCCTGCTCCTGAGTCCAAATAAGAAGTTGCTTTGATACTCTCATGCACATGTTCTGCACAACAAAGAAAACGAAGCATGTTGAACCATAAATATATGGCAATGTGATAGTTAGAACAGCAAGCACAATAAATAAGAGATACCTCATGGTGCAAGACATTTCTGGTTTCACCAAACTCTCTTTTCAATGCAAGCTCCAGCTGCGACATGTATAAGGACAAAGCATTACAAATGCAAATTCAACAGCCTAAAAATAAGTACTCAAGCTGCCGACGGTCAAGGAATGATCAGTTTCAAACTATTTGAGTAATGCAACTACCCCTAGAAAAGTTGTAAACATGCAGAAGAGATATTATAGCAGGTTTGCGTCAACCTAATACCTTCTGTAGTTAAACATTTTAAAAAAAAAAGGTTCAGCTCAAGACATGAGCAAGTTATCGCAAGAATGGAGTGAGAAAAATGTTTGCTTCTTGTCAAATCATATTTCACTTCTCAGACAGTAAAGAAAGGAGTCAATGTTGCTATTAGTCCACAAGAACCAGCTACCAAATCCCACTTCTTCACCTTGCCATTCTTGCATCTAGCAGTGCAACTTTTAATTGCTCAAAAAAAATATTATGCCATGTCAGGCAAAGTTAAACCATTAAGTTAGTGCGCATTTAGCCAAATTGAGATTTCACAGCTCAATTATGAAACTAATTTTGTTTACTGTTATGATCTTTGTGTCAACATTAAGCATAACTGAAAATCTATTTGAATGCGAGAAGAAAGACATAATAAAACAACACAGACTTCACAGACCTGTATGGAAATAGTACTCCAATCCTGCAAACTCTTCCCAAGCTTCCGCCGTTGCCAAGCAGTGTTTGTGCAAAGGATTTTGAGCAAATTGATAACCAGCTACAAGGTCATCAATAAAATTAATCAGAGTTAATTTCCAATGAATACAGGCCCAAGATGAATAGCAACCAACAAGAAAGTGTTTTACTTAGTAAAAGGAGAAACATGAATTATCCTGGTGTCTGACCTGACCTAGCTGCACTACAAACTCGTTCATCTGAAATTCCTTATCGCCTATAATGTCCGGTAATGATAAAGCCCTTGAAATCACATCAGAAAACAAGTTTTGCCCATAAAGCTTGCCATCTTGGACTAACAAAGTCTGCGTCAGGGATATTTTTGGATAATTGTTAATGCAAGAAAGAAGCATTGAATGGGATATAGTAGAGGAATTCAAAGACTGCATGTTGTAGAGGATGAAAAAAAATGTTTCCAAAATAAACTGAAGTTTGGTTAGCATAAGAATTGTTGCCTGAGTATATAAAAAGATAAAACCTTCCTACCCTTCCTAAACCTAACATATAGTGATAACTGAAGTTTGGTTAGCATAAGACTTTAATCTGTGAGAATAACATGGTAACAGTGAAAGATGCAAAAAGTAATCTAAACATTAAATGACAATCTAGTCAATTCTACCACGAATGCTATAGTGTCGATGGTCTATGAAGCATGCAAGTATGACCCACCTGGAGAAATGCTCGAGGGACCAAATCTGGCACAGATTTTTGGAACTGTACAATAAAGTGAAGTACATTCTCAAGCACAGGATCGAGCGACAAAGCACAAATGACATCAAAATCATGCAGGAGCTTCTCAAAGTACCTGATTGCCTGAAAGATTATAGTTACAGCATTTCATACAAAGCTGCAAAAGTGTATCCAGAAACAATCCGCAAAAAATACAAAAAATGTGAAGGCAGAATTTCAAAGCATAGTTAAATCCATGATATGTACTTACATTGCTCCAGCTAAGTACTTTAACAGCACGTGGCGGTGTGGGACTCAAAAGTCTGCTGTTTAAGCTAACATCAAAGCCAACAGGTTGACAGCCCGATGCAGTTGTGCAGTTTTCATCATCTTGTAATGTAATGTTAGATTGAGAATTGAGAAACTCCCGAGATTTGAGCATCAAACCAAGCTCATTCAAGCATGAAGCAACATGCTTTCGGGCCAACTCCAATCCTCTTCCATGAGGTTTCCTCATGGACATGACAACATGGTAGAAATGCTACAAGACCCCCAAAAAAGGGAAGGTGATGAAGGAATTAAGAAATCAAAGAAAAAAAATATCTTCTAGACTTATGCATCTTTGTAAGAAATAATTACCTACAACTGAAAGGGAAATGTTTAACTATAGTCGACCTCTAAACATTATTTGTACAATATGGTGTGGTCTTTACTTCCAAGGGTTCCTCTAAAGTATGTAATAATAAACAAAAACACAGATGCACAAAGCAATTGCAATCATGATAAATGGTCACTTCTTTTTCATCATTTCACCAGAAAACAAAGTATGGACCAACACAGGTGTGTAATCTCCCTAAAACAATGAGCACGAGATTCTATCTTTGAATCATCCTTGCTTAGTTTGAAATTAATATATGATAATAACAGAAGGTGAACATAGATAAACACACTGCTTCCAGATACACATTTGTTAGCATCCACAATGACAAAAAATACTGAACCATTTTTTAGCAGAATTAAAAAAAGAAATAAGGTTAAGACCTTACGAAAGCGTAATCGGCATAAGATAGCTCTGCAGTAATCCTCTTCCATATCAGGATTATTCTGTAGGGATTCAAGATCTGCAGCAAGCAAAGTTTCATAGTCAATAACAAGACATCAACAGCCTTCTTCTTTTTCTCAAACAGGTGAATGTGTTTTCTTAATTAATCTATATAGCCTACATATGATCAAACCAAACTTGATTAAGCAAGCCGAATTAACCATCCAATTACTTGCAATCATTTTATCTTCTTCTTCATCTTTTCTTTTGCCAAACAGTTTAAAGACTGAACTACAAGTTCTCTAAAGTTGCTGGACACTCGACTAAGTCCTTTCACTTTAGAGAATTTGGTACTCCTTTTTTTTTGCGTACACGCCAGTATATACTTGGACTATTCAGTGCAAATTAATTGGCAGTTAGCCAGCAGGCTGTGCCGAATTTCTTTACATTTTGGGGTAACGAAATTACACAAGTTTGAAAATCACACCCCGAACGGCAAGTTAACGACTAAACAGAATTAGAGCAATTTCAAATTTGAACAACAGGCAGTTGAGCTAATATAAGGCACATAAAACTTTATCGTATCTTAAGTAACTGACAACAGTTTTTTTTTTTTGCGACAGAAAACTAAATACACACCAACTATTTCAGTTGGAGCAGGTTCAATAATAATGAGGCCAATGACAACAGTAAAACCGAGGAAAACAGGAAGAAGGTTCTACTTAATGTAAATTTAGTACCAGTACCTTCTGGAGTTTTTTTCTTGGAAAATGTTTGGGCTTTACAAGCACGTAATTGACGAGATATTGTCTCTTCAACCGAGTTCAGAATGGATAGGCATTTATCATCCCCTTCATCTCTCAAAGGCAGCCCAAAAGACATAGTGAAGAAATCCTCTTCCTACAAATACATGAAAAAGTACTTATGTAACAAGTTGAAACATGGAGTCACAACTATGTGGAAGAAGATGTTATCTCACATTAAATATTAAATGTGACCTATATTGATGTCTCGTATTGGCATATGAAATACATATACCAGATCTTGTGCGTTACTTAAGTACTAACTAAATATCTAATAATCACTTCTGCCACCAAAAGCAGGGAATGGAGGAGTTTTAGTCAGGAAAGATAATGGATGCTATCAGAGACTAAGTACCTAGATTAGCATAATCTACACATGCTGTCGGTTTTTTAACTAGTATGCTCCTAAAAGCTAAAATGCATAAATCTTGAAACAGAACTGCTAGATTTGGTTTTTTGCTTGCAGAGAGAACATAGAAGCTACTTCAAGGTTAAAAAAAATGCTCAAGATGCTTGTCTACAGATCCGATCAAATCCAGCAACATGGAGAAAGTATTTCGTGAAGATAAAACAAAAAAAAATATCCAGTCAATAAGCATATCACACCCCTTTCAGGGACAACAAAATCCCAGATTCTAGACATGTTGCAGATTATTGACAAACATGACCAGTAAAAATGTGGGGTGGGGTGGGGTAGGGTGGGGGGCACAGCATCGAAGTTCCAACCAACAGTACCTCATGAGTTCGGGCAGTTGAAACCACAGAAATGATAGCATTGCAAGTAGCACGCAAAATCCTGCAAAAGCTATTTAGCACAGCATGCGATGAAGTTCTCTCCATTCTCATAAGGTAGATACATGTAAATACAGTCTGAGCCAGAGTATGCCCCTTGTGCCATGTTGCCTGAAAATAAAGAATTCAAATACGATGTGTAGCCCAATTGATAATGTTGGACATATACATGCATGATAGGACTTGAGTACCTCACATGAGAACAGATGATCCATGACATCAATTGAACATTGAACATCAAGTGTCCTGTCCGTGCTAAGTGGGATTGGGGCAACACCATCTTCTATGGCTTCTTCAATGGAGTTATATCGACTTCTCTCAATTCCAGAATCCATTTTTGGATCCATTATCTATCAGGACCAGAATAGGTATTGAGAACTAAAATCAAGCAACAGGTTAAAATAACAAAATTACATATAAATCAATTGAACACCTCACTCAGGCCTTGTTCGGTTTGGCATCATATTGGAGGGGATTGGAGGGGGTTGGAACGGATAAAATCCCCTACAAGTCAAAATCCCCCTCGATCCCCTCGAATGGGCGTCATTGGTATGAATGTATGATGTTTTCCTTAGTCATTACGAACTAAAAATGTGCTTTGATACATTCACTAATGTTCTGAAAGATTTCATAAATAAACCTACCCTTTTAATCGATTGGACAGCCCACATTGAGCCGCATGAGTATGATGTTTTCCTTAGTCTATGAATTAAAATGTGCTTCGATGCATTCACTAATGTTCTAAAAGGTTTCATAAATAACTAAATAAGCCTACCCTTTTAATCCATGTGATGTTTAGGACTACCAAGCTACAAGCCTGTGAGCAGTGAGTTTGATAGAAGAGTATGTAATGAATGTTGTGTGTCACATGGTTTTCAATGAAAGAAATCAGTAAGAAGAATCACTACACATAAAAATCCTTAATCAATCTGCAAAAATAAATTGAAACATTTGCCCATCACTTCAATAACAATAAGTGAACTGTCAAGAGATTGCTTCTCATAAGCATGCTCACATCCAGATCTACAAGCACCCAAATTAGTTTTGAGTTATAGTCCAGAAAAACAACTAGTATGACCTAGAAAATACTAAATACACAAGAACAGCACAGTAGAATCAAGAGTATCATGAGCCTCAACACTCACAATGAACAGTTGAGAGAAAAGAGTCGAAACACAATGAAATAGCAAGGGATGTGGTATGTGCTTACTTCCAATGCAGACATTGCAGCAAACAGACTGAAGTTCTCCCCATGTACAAGTTCCCCGTCCTGGAGATCTATAAGCATGAACGATCAGTAGGAGAGAAAAAAAACAAATAAAAAAATAAAATAACTGCCAGATATTAGCACATGTTCAACTGTCAGATGTATGGTCCATCTGTACGACGGGGTCCAAGATATACCTAAATCCAACATCAACATCTCCTACAGCAGAATTTTGCAACAAGCAACCCTAGACCTACTCTAGATGTCTGCAAATAAAAACAATCACAACTTGGGATTTTTCACTATTTATTAAAACAAAACGGGGTGAAATAGTGTGATTCTACAAAACATCAGGATTGAAAAATAATCATAGATTTCCTTTTGTTTTTAACACTTGAAACTTGATTACCGTTTACATGTATCTAGTTCATAAGGCCACTGGTGGAAATATATCTTTGAATATATTGAGTAAAGCAAATGTTATATTTAATATTATACATATAGAATTACCACCCAAAAAAAATTGACAAAAGCGCCATGTGTATTAACTTGGGCCGCAAATACCATTTAGATTAATTAACTCGGTTGATAAAGGTGAGTCCCTCAGACCTCATAGCTTGCAGGCCCTCCACCCCCACACTTGGACACTATTGACTATTCCTAGCTGATTGCAACCTATACTGCACTTAACTACACAATTAATCTTCAGATAGTACCTCAAAAGCATATAAGCACACAAGATGGGAAATTTTTCTTCTTTTAGTGTGCATATGCCAAAAGCTCTCTTGCAACACAGATGCCTCAAGGAACAACCTATGCTAGGTGAATGAAACTTCTCAACCTAAAAAAAGGATCCTTCAAAGCTGTCATAGTCGTCCAACAATATTTAAGGCGTCCCTATGTGAGACACAAAACTACATCTGAATTCACAGAGTTCAACAACACATCGCTCACAAGCCGCCCCTAAATGGGCAGATGTTGAACTAGCATTTTAAATACAATAATAAAGCATAAAACACAAGATATCAAATCATAGGACCTATACAAACTATTCTACCGAACATCTCACTGCAAAGGCAACCTATTTCAGATAACTATTTAATCAAACACAGCCCATTCTACAGAATATCCCTATTGTAGTTATCCCACCGTAAAGGCAACCTACTTCAGATAAGTATTCAATCAAACACAGCCTGCTTGTTTTGTCTACACCTCTACAGGTTAAACCCCCGGTGCTCCAGCACACCTGCTGACAGCAAAATTTGCCGAAATGAGAACTCAACCACGGCAGTATCCACGTATACCGAGATCTACAAGCACGATCCCACGCACTACAGAGCCCATCATGCGTTTACTCCTCAGCCCTTCAAACAAGACAGAGTAGTACGTTTCACACTATGCAAAGAGCGCGAAGGCTCTGCCTCGAATTTTTACCATGGCACGCGGCGGCGAGGAGCGGCGAGGCGTCAGCCCATACGCCCTGGTCGCTGGAGGTGGGTATGGACGGGGGCGGCGGCGCGGCGGCCGCTGAGGATGAGGATGACGAGCTCGCCTCCATGGAAGAGAAGCCGGCGGCGGCGGGGACGACGACGCGAGATCTGGAGCTGTGACCGACGAACAGGTCGTGCTACTTGGCCGCGACGGCGTCGGCGGCGGAGGGGTTCAGGATGGGAGGTTTTCACTGGTTGCGACCTGGGGCAGCGAGCCGAGCGCCCGAGCCGCCGAGGAGCTCAGGTCTCGTCGTGGTCGGGTACTCGGGTGACCGGGCGAGCCCTTCTGTCTCATCTCGCGGCCTTCCAGGCCCATGAAAAACGCTTCATTATCAGAATTTTCTGCGCGATTTCGTTAAAAAAAAAGAATTTTCTGTGCAGGAAAAAAACATGCATAAAACATTGCGATTTATGCTTGCAATATAAAATTTGAAGTTTATTAATTCATGTGGAAGAGTTCTCTCAAAGATTATGGCAGACACTATCGTAACTCATAAGACATTCTCAGCAAAGTATAACTGATGATGCCGTGATGGTATATGTGTCTGTTCCCCCAATCCCTTCTCAGCAAATTGAGCGGGAGAACTGAAAAGTAACAAGAAATCAGTTGTTACAGGAAGGCTGCAGCTCCTAGCAAAAACAAGGTTAAAATACCTTGTAACCCAAAGGAAATGGTTATTACAAACGGCTTGAAAAAAAAAATACAACATTGCATGACTGGCTCGAGCCATCTCTGGCCTGAGCGTCTTTTCAAGTGATTTTCTGGCCATGCAATTCAAGGCCAAAAGGGGGGCATGTTTGTTCACCACTTCTACGCCCTCATCTTTCTCTTCTTGCTCTTGCTCTTCTTCTTTTTAGCTTTGGCCTTGGTGGTGGGCTTGCTCTTGTAGTCAGGAGCTTTGTACTCAGGCACATCGCGGAGCCCCAGCTTTGACAGAACAAGGCAGTACGAATCCCAGTCGGTTCTTCGCAAGTATTTGAGGTACTTCTTCCTTCTCTGGACCATTTCCTGAAGCCCCTTTCGAGAATGTTTATCCTGCATTGCAACAAAGGCCACAAATTACTACTTCAAGTCAAGATTAAATAAAACCCAAAAGCATCACTTGCCAGAAGTCGTGGAACAAATACACAACAGGGGAACCTAAGATTGTGCATACCTTCTTGTGTAGAACAGCTGACAGATGCTTGATTTTTAGAGTCAATTGGGCAACTGAAAACAATATATGGACATATCAGTAACATGCATAAAGCACATACAGAAGGCAGCAAAGCCACAGGGGCATATAATGCTCAACATTTTTTTCACATGTGCACCAGAGCTGTTAAGGGACCTCATGTCGAAAATAAGAGATAAAAGAGTACTCATGTTAAAGCGAAACCCTATGACCAAGAAGGTCAAGAACAAGGATTTACGCACAAGCTTGCTTCAGATCTAAGGATCAAATCGATATTAAAGCAAGCCAAACTAACACTACGAATCGGCTTCATAACATCAATATTGCGTACCAAGTTTCAGTATGTTTTATGCAACCTCATAAAGAAGAAAATGATGAATAGACACTATTGGCGCTATATAGTTAAGAATGAAATAGTGTGCATGTTATTCTTATTTGACACAAGTGTGACTGCATAATTCACAGGTAGAAACCTGCCAGTTTGAAATTGAATCACGAGGGAGAGGGTAAAATATTTACTTTGAACTCGTGCAGAACCACAGTCATTCTCGGACATCTTGAACTCGTCCCTCACCCTTTGGAGCTCCAGTTTCATCTTTTCTTCGGATGACATATGGTCAGGATGAAAATACTGAAAAACACAGATCTCATTAGATCACATCCTATGAAATACTGGCAGGGAATGAAAAAAAATGACAAGGCAAAGGCAAATCTTTCTCACCCTCTCAAGCAACTCCTCTTGCGGAGGCAGTCGCGTGTAGTCTTGTGTCAACTGCCCGCCAAGGTTCAACAGCATTGGCATGGATACCGGCGGAGCCTGTTTTGCTGGTTTCGTGATGTTGTAGATGCTCCTGCGCAAATCATTATACTGCCCACGAAACTGGTCCTCCTGCTTCTCCAGCTCTACAAGCTTGGCGATCCGCCCCTGCAGCTCCTCGAGCGAGAACCACTCCTTACCATCCTTTGCCGCGCCAGGTGGCCGCAGTTCCCCAAGTCTTTTCCCAAGATCTTCGTAGGTGTAGTTCCTCATAAGCTCAATGCCAGAATCCTTCCCCTCCCCCTTCCCTGGACCTTCAGCCTTCGCCGCTAGCTCCTTGTTGAAGATGCCGCTAGAGCTAGACACAGGGGTCATAAAGGGCGTCTGCCTCTGCAGCGGCTGCCTCTGCAGCGTCGCCGAGGTCTTGAGCTTCTCTCGGATGGAACTGAATCCGGGCATGCCCTGCCCAGTATTGGGGCCCTGGTTCTTGAGCAAGTCTATGAAGGAGGGGGCGGCTCCGGGAGTGGAGGGCCTGGCTCCGGGAGCGGAGGGGGAGGTCGCGTCGCCGGATCCGCGGAAGGACTCGAGGGCCCGGCGGACATCGTCGACATTCTTCGAAGGCGCGGAGTTGGGGCGGGGCGAGTTCACGGGGGTTCGACGCGGGAGCGGCGGCGAGGGGGGCGACGAGCGGATGCGCTCCCGGATGTCCGCGAAGAGCGTGAACGACGAGTCCCGCGGCGCGCCGGGGTTGGGGTGCGGAGAGGAGGAGGGGGAGTGGGCGGCGTCGCGGTCGTTGGCTGGCGGCGGCAGAGGAGGAGGAGGAGGGAAGGGCGAGTTCGAGGAGAATAAGGCACGGGGTACGTGGAGGAGGGGCCTCCTCCGGGTGGTGATGCGCCGGAGCGCCATGGCGGCGGCGGCGGGCGGAGGTGGGGAGGTTCACTTCCTCTCCGGCTGTAGCATAGGGTTTTGGCAAGAGAAGGCGGACGACGAGTGGAGAGCACGAGAGCGATGTGGCTGCGCAGCGGCGTGGCAGACTGAAAGGCCGTGTTGGGCCTCCATGGGCCTGTCTTAGCCGAAGGCCGCCCGAGGTACACTCAACGGGCCGGCGGTCACGACATGCTCCATAATAGGCCCGTTGACAATTCGGCTTGAGCGCGCGCGAGCGGTGGAAGACTGAAAGGCCGTGCTGGGCCACAATGGGCAAGGGGCCGAAGCCGGAGAGTTTCTTAACCTGTAGGCCTCGTGGCATGGGCCGCGTGGCGCATGCCGTGACCGTCGCCGGCGGGAGTTCGCCGTGATGTGGCGTTTTGTGCGGATAGGTGTGTGGCTTCTGTTGTCTGGGACGGTCACGGCCCCGTTGACGGCGATCGGGTTTGCCGAGTCGCCTGCAATCTCCTCGACGCCACAGCTGCTTGCCTCGTCAAAGTCCCAGGGTCATAGAGCTAGTAGCACATATTCGGTCGCTCGGTTTGAGATCCGGATATACCATGGAATGTACACCGGTAGCACCACTGACATCGACTTGTCCACAGAATCCTCAAACGCCATCCTGCTTGCTCGCTGGCTCAGCAGCTTAGTCAACAAAAAAGAACCATTTGGTTTAGCCTAAAACAAACACCTTGTTTTGTTAAAACTAAAAACATCATCGGAGACCGCCACGGCTAACTTGAAGTACTATCTGTTTTCGCCGCTCCGGCCGACCTTGGAGTGTCCCGAAAACACCAAACGTGAGAAAACGGCGCCTAATACTTGCATTGCCGTATCAGACTACAACGTTTACAAGTCTACCATATTACCTGGACTAGAGTTTACAGCTAACAGATTCTATGCTCGTGCTGCAAGCTCAAGATTCCAATTGCACATGGTTGCATAAAAACCGTGCGATCAAGGCCGCGACAGCAGCGGGGCCAGCGGCCATCACGCTCCCCGTTCCCCGCCGAGAGCGAGCCCGCGATTATACACGCGGAGCAGCCGGCGCGCCACCGGCCGGCGACCCGTAAAAGGAGTCTCCTTTCGCGGCACCGGGTGGTTTCGAGACACTGCCCTTACTTACTGTGCGCGTCGGCAGTAGAGTCGAGACAAGCGCGGGATAAAACGAGGCCTCGCGTGCCAGGCCTCCCCCCCTTCTCCTCCATCTCCATGGAGGAGGGGGAGGGCTTCCTCAAGGTCCTGCGAGCGCTGCGCGACGCCGCGCGGCGGGTGGAGGCCGGCGAGCTCCGCGGCCCGGCGCTGCAGGCGCTCCTCGCGCTCGAGGCCGGCGCCGACGACCTCCTCGCCGGCGACCCCAATCTCTCCGCCCTGCGCCGGCTCCTCTACCGGCTCAGGGAGCTCTCGTCCTCCGTTGACCCGTGCAGCACAGCCGGGGAGGAGGAGGTGGGGGACGGGGTAATTGGGACCCTCCGCGCGCGGTGCCGCCGGTGCGCCGCGAGGAGGGGGATCAAGCGCGTGGCCGGCGCCGTCGCCGGGGAGATCCAGGCGTGGGTCGACCGCGAGACCATCGCGCGCCTCGTGGCCGCGCTGCGTCGGCCCGGCGGCGCCGCCGTCGCCCGCGCGCTCCTCGGGGAGCTCGAGGCGCGGCTGCTGTCCGCCGGCCGGTTCGACCCACGGCTCCAGCGCGAGCTGCTGCGGCACGGCGTGTTCGCCGCTGTGGAGGCGAAGCTCGGGGACCCGGCGGTGGGCGACGCGTGCGCGGCGGCGGTGCTGGCGCTGGTGCGCTTCAACAAGGACGTGTTCGTGGGGCCGGTGCTGATGGGCCCGGCCGTCGGCGCGCTGGTGGAGGCCGCGTCCGGCTCGCCGGCGCCGCTGCGCGCGCTCAACGGGCTGGTGGACGCCATCCGCAGCCCGCTCGTGGACGAGCTCCACGCCCGCGGCGAGCTCCCGCGGCTCGTCGCGCTGCTCTGCGCTCCCGGCGACGACCCCCGCGTCCGCGCGCTCGCGCTCGAGTTCGCACTCCGCGTAGGGTACTACGGACGCAAGGAGGTCGTCGACGCGCTGCTCGCCGAGGGCCTCGTCAAGCGCCTCCTCTGCCTGCAGCGCTCCGACGACGACCTCGGCGGCTTGCTCGCCGACACGGACACGGACGAACCCTACGGCTCCCGGAAAGAGAAGCCCGGCGACAAAGGCGGCTGCCTCCTCCTTGGATGGCGCTGCGACGACGAGGACGGCGACGCGGCGGCGCTGGCCTCGGAGCGGCCGTTCGCGAGCGCGGTGGCGATGTTCGCGGTGCAGGTGGAGGTGGGCGCGGGGCTGAGCCCGCGGGAGAAGCGGGAGACGAAGCTGGAGATCCTGCGGCGGGCGAGGGAGGCGGCCGTGTCGCCGGCGGAGGAGGCCACCGTGCTGACCGAGGTGCTCTGGGGCGCCACGCCGTAGCCTAGCCGGGAACGGGAGAGCTCCTGCCTTGACCGCGGACTCCACGTGGCCCGTGCGCTGTGGACTCGTGGTTGGTGGGGAGCGCCCTTTTTCTTCTCATTTTTCTTCTTAGTTTTTGGGTTTAATTTTGTTTTAATCTTTTTTTTCTGTGAATATAGTAGATCGTCCGGGGTAGTGTAGATAGGACTTCGATCCATGTACGTATGTGGATGGTGTACAGGGGAGTCAAGATGTGACAAAATTTTAACTTGTGAAAAGACAACGGTAGACACAACAATCAGTGGTGCAATGACAGTGATAGACTCTAGTCACCTTCCCAAGGGCTGGCATACCGGAGCAGTTAAAGTTGGTGCAAAGAATGGAACAACAAGTAACCAAACCTGAAATCAGTCGCCTGCGCAATTCTTTCTTCGGATACAAACGCCGATGGTGTCTCGTCAGAAGAGGAAGAGAACAAAGGTGGACATGTAGAATGGTCGCGAGGATGTTGAGGTGAGACATGCAATTAAAACTGGCGCAATTCAATTTCGATACGCTCTGGGTCGTTTGTGGACGTGGGAGTTTCCAGAGCTGCCAGCCAGATGGCCATGGCGCTGATGGAGTGGGATGCAGCACAACCTGGTTCGTTCGTGTGGTTGATCTGGTTCTACACGCCCCTGCGTCTTGACCCTCCGAACCAGATCCACATCTCCAAGCAGAGCGCATCTGTTGAGCCGCGACGTTCAGCTCGGGAAAAGAGACAGGCAATTGCGACGGAGCTGACTTGGCTGCGAACGATGGCGCGACGCTGAAGTGCGGCTGAACCTGAAAAAGGGCAGCCCCATTGCCCGAATGATCCAATCACACTCTGGGCACATCGGGGTGCATCATCATCCGTCGCCTTTTTTTGTCTTTTAAAGGCCGGGCCTCATCATTGTCAGGAAGAGCCTCGGACCCTCCTCCTCACACGCACTACCAGACCTGATGGATGCTTGGAGTTGCACGGGCCGGATCTGTTCGTCCATGACTGTGCCGGACCACCAACTGCAAGTCTGCAACTATGGTTCGTTCCACAGCCGCAGTTGGTGCCAAAAAAAAAGACGAAGCAGTGTCTCACATCAGAAAACGGCAGAGCTCGTTCCCTCTCCTGAATCCTGTTTCCTAGCGATCCACGGGTTCACTTGACTTGGGTTTCCTAGCTTCATTATCCCAATCAGGTTGCTGAATTCTGCACTCAAGATCTGGGAACCTTCTTTAAACTGAACGGAATTCAGGCCCTATATTGCTCCCAGATACGCGCACCAGGCTCAGGAGAATTCCTGGAGGGCAAACTCATATGTCAGGCTGTTAGTTACATATCAGGTTGCCTTGGTGCCTTTGGCAATAGGCTGTCAAGCACGGCCATATGCAGTGACACTACAACCATATGCCAGAGGCAAATATTCAGTAGAATACAGTTCACACGTGACACCAAAAATAAATCTCCCAAAAGACAGAATTTCCAATCAACAATCTGTCACCATATTATACACATCTTCCACTTACATGAACAGATCATCACATGGGTTAGCACATGAAAAGGGTTTTGACTTCTCCACGCACAAAATTGAGTATATTTTACAAGTCACCACCACCAATCCCCCGTTGATCATGAAGGGGGAGAACACGATATGAATGAATGGTTTTTGCAAAGTCACCACACAACATTACACACGAGAGCCTGTTAGTCAAACCAGCCCGCCAGTAACTACACCATGGGAGGGGAGCGCATGAACCGAAAAGCTGTGGAATCCCAGTACCAACAGCAGATGCAAAAGGCTCCCTGAAGTTCCATTTCCAGATCATGCTTTTGGAGAGAGTCCTAAAGTTCACAAGGTCAGAGACTGCACTTCTAGCTATACACAGCTCCAAGGTTTCAGATAAGTTGGAGAGGTGTGGCTTCAGGTGATGGTATAAAGAAGGATGAGGTCAAGGAGCTAGAGATCTGCGATATCACGCCTTGCTCCCGAGAGAGCTCATGGATGTCTCTGACAATGTCAAAGACAGCTTCTGGCTGAGCCAATTTTAGTGCATTTTCAGACATTTTTTTCAATTCCTCCGAGTCTGGGCCAAACCAGCGGGCAACAAGACTAGCAGTTTCCTTGGGGCTTTTGGAGAACACGCCTGCACCATTGTCCACAACATAAGGGACGTTGCCGACTTCCTGTTATACAAAGCACAAACATATGTGAGGACATATTGTCGAAAATAATGCCTTAGCAGCTTCATTTTCAAATATATTTCACTAAATCAAAATACAATATTTCCAGGAACAAGTGTTTTAGTAATAAAAATATTTCTAAGCCAATAAAGCTAGCAGCTGCAGGAGTAAAGAACATAGCTTATGACTTCACATGATTAAACTTTTCTTAAAATGTAGGTATGATCATCTTAAAACACTTTCAAGGGAATGACAATATAACAAAATACAACCATAAAAACCATTGTTACACAGCAGCAAAACAGGATAGCGATCTATGAAACTCGTAGCAACACTGATCCAAACAGATTACACAGGGTAGGTCCTTTCTTAAGGAGATCATAAATGCAGAGGACATACACTTGCATGCTCATAAATACTTTAAATCCATGAATGCAAAAAAAGATTGTAGTCACAAACCTGTCCAGGTATGAAATCATTAAGGATTATAGGAAGACCCCTTATCAAGGCTTCAGCTATGGTACCAGGTCCAGCCTAAGAAAAAAAAACAACATAAGAGCAGCAGAATTAGAATATGGAAAAAAAAAAACACTTCAAAGGAAACAACAATATAAGGATCCAGAATAGTAAGAAGATATACCTTTGTTATAATACAATCACAAGCACCCATCCACTTCTCCATTTGGGTCTCAAATCCTCTAATCTGTTGGTAAAAGAAACAGAAAGTGCATGATGAACACTATTGTTGTCTGGGCTGTGGACAAAACGGTTTGGATCCTTCAGAAAAAGAATAAAAGGAAGCTCTGAGTTATACCTTTACTGGTACTTTCCATTCAAGTGCCTGCAGGGAGGAGCTCAGTGTTTTATTCCGACCACAAATGACAATAAGCTGCCCAATTGGTTTCCCATGTTCTTTGTCAAACAAAGATTCTCCAAGGGCTCTTGCTGTCTTCTTGACAGGACCCATCCCCTCTCCACCTCCCATGAGCAGCACTGCAGGAAGCTCAGGATCCAATCCAAGTTCCTTTCTCAACTCATCCTGGTGAGTAATTGGTTTCAAACAAAAAATACCTTCTTAGTTCCAAAGAAAATTGACGACAAGAAATATTTGTATTCAGGCACATCAATGCATATTGCATGGACAGATATTGATCTGTTTTCTAGAAACTTGAACAGTGATGCTTTTAGGTACACAATATAAACACGACAAGCCAGAACTTTGTAAAATGGATTTCTCAGCCTTTTGAAAGATTGCATATGATTCAAATCAATACTAGCACTAGCAGGAATAGAGAACTTAGAATTAGGGTGAACCAACCAGATACCTTAACGAGAACTGCACGGCAGAACGATGGTCGAATTGGAAGACCGAACACGCGGATTTGAGAAGGTTGTAGGTCATCCAATGCCGCCCTCTTGGCAACTTCTTCGGAGGGGCAGTAACATCTATTCACATTGGCATGGAACCTGTGTTTTTTATTGTCAGATCAAGTCAACAAATTGCTTCACTACTTTAGGTAGGTTTTCCTTATGGTAACTTTACATACCATGTAGGGTGGCAAGTGTTGAGGTCTGTGATGACGGTTACAAAGACTACTCTGTTTTGCAGGCCTTGCCATTTGAGCACCCATAGAGGAATGTGTTGCATCAGGGGGTGGACACTAATTATGATGTCTGGCTTGTACTTCTTCAGTCCAGCCTCCACCTTCCTTCATCCAAAAACAAGAAGCCATTCAGTAAAATAATTATAAGCAACAGTATATGTGGCCAGTTACTGGATCATGGTATATAAAAATGAAAAAAATATATATCCAAGTAAAGACAGCAATTCTGAAAGCACGTATGCCAAGTTCATGTTACACCACAAGTAATGTGCAGAACTGCAATGAATTACAAATTTGCAGTAACCCCCAAGGACCAAAAAGTAACCATACTCATCTGATGCCAGAGTGGCCAATTTGGTGGCGGCATGCACATGGCACCAATTAAATTTTAGAGATCCTTCATGCAACCGCCCTAGTACACCTTGCCAAGTGCCAACTCATATACCACCAAGTTGATAAATATCTCAACTCCTAGCAGTTTATTTGGAATTGCATTTCAGTTGCAAATTACGTATGATACATGATAGTGATTTCAACAATGATATTTTCGAATCTCAATTTGATAGTTGCACTCAAGAGAATGGACTGGGCACTATAAAATTATTAGCTCTGTATCACGCGTTTAGATCCGACATTATAATAAAAGCGAATGCGATAATGACAAAACTGCTGGGCCACTAGAAAACCAGTGATTAGGTGAGCAACGTGCAGTATGCTACAAACAACAGCAACATGTATGCAACCCACGACTGTTTGTTTTATAATCCCGAGGCAGGGGGTGAAACAAGGAAACCATTCCAAGAAGGAATCAACCTCACAAAATTATGTTCTGGGATTGTGGAAGAGAAGAACATCCTTA
This sequence comes from Digitaria exilis, assembly GCA_015342445.1. Classification (NCBI taxonomy): domain Eukaryota; kingdom Viridiplantae; phylum Streptophyta; class Magnoliopsida; order Poales; family Poaceae; genus Digitaria; species Digitaria exilis. The sequence goes on from JACEFO010001619.1 coordinate 57,410, forward strand.
CTTGGCATAGAATGAGGCGAGAGCGGCGAGGTAGAAGGAATGGACCCATTTAGGCGAGGTGGTGTGGAAGGCCACTTTCCAGAGCTGCACATGCTTCACCATGAACTTGTATGAGCTCTCCATGTTGTTGAGCGGCCAGCCGGCGTGATCCTTGCACAGGTCCTTGACGAAGACCTGGAAGGCGCAAATAATAATTACAAAATCGTTAGCGCCAGTTGACAGATTCCAGACCACCAAGTGGCATGTCGTTGCAATTTGTTTTAAAAATGCTAGTTATGCAATGGAACTGAAATTCCGGGAGGGGATGGATGGATGAATGGAGCGGATGCACGCACCCTGTACTCGTCGCCGTACTCGATCCGGAAGGCGTCCTTGATGGCCTCGGCTGATGCGCGGTGTCCCCCGCCGGTGTCGCTCATGAGGATGAGGACGTTCTTGGCGCGGTTGGCCCCGAGCTGGACGAGCTCGACGGTGCCTTCCTCTTCCTCCCAGAAGGGCTCGTCGTCGTCCTCGCAGAGCGAGGAGGATACGGACGGGGAGGCGGCGTACCTCCCGGCGCGCGCCGCCTCCCGGGACGCGGAGGAGAGCTCCCCGGCGTAGGAGAGGCTCTTGCGCAGCGTGCGCCTCGCCCGCTGCTGCTGGTGGTACGCCGCGACGGTCTCCAGCACCGTCTCCCGGATCGAGCGCCCCCGCGGCGACGCCATGGACGCCGCCATCCGGGCGCGCGGGGCAGGAGTCGGGGAGGCAGGGACCGAGGGAGAGGAGGGCTCCGCCGCGGACAGCGGCGCCGGATTCGGCCGCGGCGTCGGAACGGAAGGCGGAGGAAGCGAGGGGAGGGGAGGCGACGGGGAGGCGAGTGGAGAGAGAGAGAGACAGAGAGAGGTTTAAAATTGGGGGATCGGAGAGGAGGGGGTCCGAGCTGGCACGGCCGCGGAAGACAACTGGAATTGGAGGTTGGGGAGGCTGGTGGTTGCTGTCGCGTGTTTTATGCGTGCAGGGCCCCTCACCCCGTCTCGGCTGTTTCTTGGCTTGCTTGCTTGCTTGTGGGGACCAAAATCATTTGGAAAGGAGCGGGCTCCGGATTAATGGGATTCGTGGGGGTCCTAAGTGAAAAAGGGACCAAGTATGCTAACGACCAGGTTAATTATGCGAATATCACGCCGCAAAGCGACCTTAATTGTGCGCCGCTACGCGACCCGCGTGTGCGCCACTACCGCGTCATTTGCTCGGATAAAAGGGCCTGTCACCTTCCCTTTCGAGACGCCAAATCAATTCCAAAACAAAAACAGAAAAAACAGAAACAGTGATGCTCGCTCGTCCAAGTGCGTGCAAATAAATACTGGCGTTCTCGGGGGGTGCCCGTGCAAAAGGCGCCGAATCGTGCCGCGACATCGGAAAAAAAGATCCGACGGGAACGTGAGGGGTTGGATGGCCGCGCGCCGATTCCGGAATAATTCCCAGGGATTTAGCGGTTATTCCCTCCCTCCGCCGGTCGCGCCTCCTTCCAACCGCTTGGTCGCTACGCAGAGCCGCCGTCACGACGCTGTCCCGCTACGGCTACAACCCGTTCGGTGCGGCGCGCTGGCTATATTTGGCGTGTGATTTCGCCGTGTTTTTGGGCAAAAGACAGGGGTTGAGTTGAGTCGGGTCCAAGTCTTGCCCGAGATAGGTAGTAGATCAGGGGTGGTGTGGTGCCGTCACTGCGAGGATGGATGGATGGATGGATTACGTGCAAGACTGGTGTCTGCTCCAGTTACCGTCTGATGAAAGGGAGGGGTCCCATGGCTTCACGCTCGAGCCAAATGCTTGCTTTTTCTTGGATGAATCTTATCCATGCATCTTATAACCGCACGCGTCGACGTTGCTGCGAACAGCGAGTGTCTGTCGACAAGCAAGCAAGCGAGGGGACGGTTTCGTACGGACCTGCCCGGGCCGAATTGGTCGACGGGTACGCGGAAGCCTGTAATACAACAAGCTTACCATGGCACGCTGCAGTGCTACCGCTCCGTCGTCACTCACGCGGTCGGTCAATTAGCGTCACGTCACGCAGCGGCGAATACGAGCGCTCAGTTTCTAAATTTGTTTGGATAGACAGAGATGGGTGGTTGGCCGTAGGCCGTAGCCCTCGGCGCCATGCACCTCTCGTCATCTGCCATAGCTTTGGACGTTTTTCCATAGGGTGTTTAGATTGGTAAAAATTTCTGAAAAAAAAACTATAGATATAAAAGAAAACACTGAAGATGTGATGAATAAAAAAAGTTAAAAAAAATAGTATTCTTTTAGAGAAAGTTGGTGAATCAAAACGCAAGATGCACATCGCTGGATGTTGACGTCGAGTAGTAGTAACAGCAGCGTATCATGTTAACAAAGCAAATACAGTACGGCCCATTATTTTCCTTCCCGTCTTTCCTTTCCTGTCTTTTGGTCCATCCTGTTCTATCTCCTCGCATGGGCCAACAAACACGGCCTGTCCACCACCAAGACCGCCGTGAGCTGCTTGTTCCTTGCAGGATGGGGAGATGAACTCGTTCCGCAGGTCCCTGCACGGCCGCGGCGCGTGGCATGGGGCAGCAGCTAGCAGGCCGAGGACGTCGTCGTCAAGGTGCCGCCGGGGACCGAGGTGCGAACGTCAGACGGTGGCTTGGAGCTGCTTGATCGAGCTGATGATGAAGCCTGGGCAGAACCCGTGCTTCTGCTTCCTGAACCAGCTTGATGATGATAGGAATGGAGCCCAAGGTTCAGTTGGTCCGGAAACTTGGCCGTACCATAATTCTTAATCAACAACCTCGTGAATCGTGATGTAATTGCACTTCTGTAGAAAAACTCAAGGTATTAAACTTATATAGCCGTTCCCTGTTCATTTTACCTCCTTATATTGTCGTTTGCTCATGTGAAACAGTGACTATGTTCATGAAACTGTGTCAAGAGCACGCCGGGAGCAGCATCAACAAATCAAGTTATATTTATTTTTGAGGATGGAAATTACATGTGTTCTTGTGCATCCTGTATTTGTATAATTAAGCTCATCTAATACAATTTGCCGAACGAACCTGATGAATTGTTCTACATGAAAGCCTGGAATTAGGTTAGCTATGAAAAGATGCCACATTTTTTCCTACATTTACCTGTCTTTTATTATAAAGAACCTTTGTACATGTTTGGTTCCAACTTCCAAGCGTTTGAATCTATTTGTACCTCCTTTTCCCTCTCTGAAATTTGTCGGTTGCGGTTCTTTCCTATGTCAAAAAACAATGTTTATTAAGTGACTTTGCTTCACACCACCACCCTCTATTCCAGACTTCCAAATGATCACTGGGAACCTTATGATTCGGGCATTGATGCATATGTAATTGGTTTTTTATTTGTTTTTTTTCAAAATAAACTTGAAATCTTCTCTATTTTTCTACGCTTATTTTGCAGATGATATGTGAAGTAGTTTTATTTCCTTCTCTAAAAATTGTTAACATGCATGGAACTTATGTTTAATTTCTTTATCCATCGGCAATACACTGTTCAGATAGTTTTCTCTGATATCGATGAGGAGAACCCGTTAACTACCAGCAGGGTCGCAAAAACTGTTTGCCATCTCGCAAAACCAGTAAAGCAAAAGGAAAATTTAATTTCACTGGAAGATCAGGACGTATCTCATAATTTACAGGAGTTTGAAGATTGGGTGTGACTCTTTTTACATATTGACGTGCATCTTGTCTTTATGGCAATTTTTTAAGCTCTTTTACAATGATTGACAAGTACCAGCTAGTACTACCAGGTACTTTAAGTACTCTTCCTTGCACTTACCGGTACTTTTAACTAGAATTTTGAAAAATTAAATAGATAATAATAAGGGTATATTAGTACATTCATATACACTGATTAGAATATACCCTCCCACAACATATCACGATAATTTTTTTTCCCGCCGCCTCTGTAACACCCTAAAAATGCCCTATTTAAAATTTAGTAATTAATTGGCTTTTTTATATATTCAAGTGCTCATGAAAAATGTAGGGAAAATAAAAATTTTGAATAATTAAAAGCAAATATAGGAAATAGAAACATTATTGTTGCATTCATGCTGGTGCATTTATTTTTTATTGTTGAATTCAAATTTGAATTTGAATTTGAATTTGAATTTGAATGAGTGTTTGAATAAAAGAAAAACCTTTTCCTTTCTCTCTCTTTTTCCTTCTTCCTTTTCAGCCCAGCAGCCCAGCTTTTTCTCTCTTTTCTTCCCCGCGGCCCAACCCTTTTTCTTCTCTCTTCGCGCGGCCCAGCAGCAGCTCCGGCCCAGCAAGCCCGCGCACCCTCTCTCTCCCTCTGCGACTGACCAGCCGGGCCCACCTGTCGGCGCCTTTCTTCTCCGCCTCTGCCGCTGACACCCTGGGCCCACTCGCCAGCGCCGTCTTCTTCCTCCCGCCGTGTCCAAGCAGGACACCGCGCCGCCGCGAGTCCGCCTCGTTCACGCGCCGCACCCGGACTTCGCGCTGCTTGGCACGCACGCCAAGGAGACCTCGGCCGGCCTATTTAAGCGCCGTCTCCCCCTCGCTCGACCCCCTCCTTCAAAACCCTAGCCGCCGCCGTTAACCGAGCTTCGAGCGCGCCGCCGCCAACCCGCTGCTCCGCCACCGCATAGCCGCCAAGAGCTTGCCCCGGAGCTTCGCCGCAAGGTGAGGAACTCGCCGAGCCCCTAAACCCCCTCTCTCTCCCTATGCCCCGCTCGTGCGACCTCATCGGAGGTGGCCGCCCGCCGCGGTTCGTCGCGCTCCTCCGCCGTCGCTCGACCCTCGACCAGGACCTCAAAACCCGACTCCCCATCTTCTCCTCTCCCTTTTGAGCTAGCCGCGGCGAGATTCGGAGCTCCGTAGCCCCCGTTTGGCTCAACTCCAGCGAGACTCCGGCCGCGCGCCGCCGTCCCCGGCGAGCTGAGCGCCCCGATCTGTTTGCCAACGTTCAATCTAGATCTAACGGCCTAGATCTGAAACCGATCTAAACCGAGCCGGTTCACCGTGAACCCGTGAACCGCGGTTCATGGCCGGTCTACGGTCCGGTCCACGGTGACGTCAGCTGACGTCAGCATCCAGCAGCCGCCGTGCCCGTTTTGCAAAAGAGCCCCTGCAGTTTTCGAAAATCAACCCGCAGTCCACCTCTGTTCAAAAGTATTTACAACCAAGTCCTTTTTATTTCGGTTTAGCCCCTGCTCTTTTGAAAAATAGTGCCCGCCGTCCTAGATGGCAGTTTTACCCCGTAGCCCTCGGGTTTTTATACGAAATTATGTTTTAGGTCCCTGGTTTCTTTCAAAAACACCCCTGGAAGTCTAAAACCTTTACCAGCAAGCCCCTAGAGCCCGTTTTAAGCGTAGTTTCTTCGTTTTAACTCCGATTTGAGTGATTTTTGCGCTCACGTGTTCGTAGTGAAACGTAGAGTAACTCTAAAGCCTTCTTTTCATCTTTTGTTTATGTTTGGTGTACTGTTCTAATTAAATATCTTGTTTGCATGTATGTGTGGATGCTTGTGTGGTGATCGATGTGAGTAGTTGACGAGCCGTTCGAGTTCGCCGACGATCCCGTTCCCGAAGAGCAGGAGCAGCACCAGTTCGCTGAGGAAGGCAAGTTTAACACGGACCATCCTTGTTACCTATACACCGATTAATCACATAGATCATATGCATGTGTCTAATACTGTTAACCGCTAAGGATGTTTCTAGTCTTTACCTTATTCCTTGTTTACCCGGGGTTTTATGCATTATGGTTAGACTATGCTACGCGCTGCAACCAACATTTATTTTTAAATGTCAATATTGAATTAATGGTTCACTTCAATGATGGTTAAAAGATGCTTTTTAGCAACATGGATTGGGGAACTAGAGCATGTGCTTTGTGCTTTGTTCTAGTGTCTCTATAAGGTTTGGTCTAGGGAATTAGAGCATGTGCTTCATGCTTTGTTCTAATGTCTCTCCATAAGGTCCGTTCTTAAAGCGACAACCCAGGAACCTGTTCGCCGCCGTTGGAACTATAATGGCTCTGGTCTTGGATAATTAGCTTGTACGTCTCTAGCTCGCCAGTGGTTACCGAAAGGCGTATGTGGGGAGCATGGATGAGAGTATAGTTTGATCCATCGAGGACGGTTTTATCCGTTGGCTATGTCTCATTAGGCAAAGTCCCGTGATGTAAGCGCACGATGTACGGCAGCTTCACACGTTGCGATGATTGCGCTCTCGCTCTGGACGCCATTGACCCCCTCACGTTGCGCCTTGAGCGTACGTCAATCTCGATGCCTCGGGTTATGCTGCCTATGTTGAACCAAAATGGCTACTGTGCTTGTTAGGGTGTTTTGTGAAAGTCCTCGTAACATAAGTTCTTTTGGATTTATGTGGCCGGCGGGTAAAGGGCGAAACCTCTGCAGAGTGATGATCTATCATGATAGCCGTGCTCACGGATACGAGCGGCCTGGATCCTTTTTTATTAGAAGATGAAGTTAGTGATTGATGTTGGCTTGTTCTATAATCACTTATACCTTATTAATGGGTTTATACTTGGGTTCTACTCATTTGTAGTAAATTAGATGATAATAAAATGAAACAACTAAAAGTGCTAATGCAGTATAACCGTGTCAAGCCTTTTGTTCTTGCATAACCCGTGTTATACTTGTTAAGTAAGATGGTTTACTTACACTTGCAACTATTCAATAAAATCCCGGATGGGTAACAGATGGAGCAGTGAATGAGCAGTCGCTTGCTGAGTTTCCGGAGGATCTGCCGTACTTCTAGCTGTGTTCAACCAGTCGGTGTCCCTGTGGACTTGAGGCTCTACTAGTTATGAAGCGTTTAAATAATATTAAGACTTCCGTTGTGTTATTTATTTAAGACTATGTCTTGTGTTAAACTCTGATATAAACTATTTTATTCGAGTGTTGTGTTCTCTGTGATTCAATATTTGTAATCTATATGTGTTCTGTGGACATCCTGGGCACACATATGGAAGCATTCGGATTTCTTAGAAATCTGGGTGTTACAGCCTCCTACCCCACATCGCCGTAAAAAGACGTATATACCATTTCTTTTTAATTTAAAAATAAAATAAAATAATTAGCTGGGCCCATTTATCTGGTAGTTGGTCCCACAATTTTGGTACTTTTGGATGGGTACTTTTAGGTACTAGATATTTTTTTCGCGGTTGAATCCTATATCCTTATAGTACCATGGTACTTGCCAATCATTATAAAATAGCTCTTTTTATTTATATGAATATACGTGAGTTGACCAAATATTTGCTTTTTTATGGTTGAACAGCATGAACATTACTCCCTTGATGCAACCTGCATGAACTGGCTTCAAGTTGAGATGCAAAATTCTGAGGTTTCTCTTGAAATACTTTCGGCGGAAGAAAAAGATATAAAGTTGTGTCCATATTGATAGATAAGTTCTTCAGATTTGAAGGGTAGATTGAAATGTACTTTGAGAACCAATTCTGATGGTTACTTCAATATTTATCGGGCCATATGGATTGATCTTCATAAAGTTTTATTTATCATTTTTTTTGTCTTAAGCTATAAAGTTCAAATGATGCCTCAGTTTAAGTTGGCCTGGTTCTGGTTTATTTAGATTCCCATTAAACTCTTGCTATAAATTGCCATGTGAATAGTGATAACCAATGGGTGCGCCATTCCAAAAGAAACACTTATTGTCATTCTCAATTCGAAAATAAGAGAGACAAATTTTGGAGGAGTCTTCCCTTCGTGTGGTTTCTTCTCAGCAATTTTTTTTACGCCTGTGAGCTAGGAAATGTTGAAGATAAGGACACATTTAACTTCGAAATCCTTGTCCTATCGCTTGAACCCTGGCCACCATCGAAACTCAAATTCCTCCATTTGTCCTGAAAATACCAAATAGAATGTCATATAGGCGTCCTGCTGAAAAACATGAAGGAACTAATAGTTCAATATGTGAGATGTATGGTAACTTTTTGGATCATTTCCTAAAGGAACAAGTAAAAATGAAGGCACAAAAATCATAAGCAATTGAAGATAGTTGGAGCATGCTAGTCAAGTTATTTGCGGGAGATGTACCAGATTCTCCTTGTTTCCTTTAGTTGTGCTCGGAGGAGGGGCATTCTCTTTACCAGGCCTATTGTTATAGGACTTCACAGCTCACATATTGATAACCTGCATTATGAACTGAAAAACATGAAAGAACTAATAGCCAAGTTTTCTTAGTTTGAGCATGCATGTGTGGGCCTCTCTAGAACTAAGCACGCTGGCTAGCAATTTCCAAATCTATGCAGGCGTGGGAAGATGGGTGGTCCCTGAGTGACCGGTGGCCGATGGACGCTTGGAATTCAGCGCTCTTGCGTATCTCATTCTCAACTCAGCTGAGATTGTGGCTTGGATTCATGTACCCAATGGCAACAACACAGTTTATGGACCTCGCAATCCAGTGTGAGAATAAATGTGTGAAGCGGTGGCGCGTTGCTCAGCCCCGGGACTTGAGGAGGGCGACGTCCATGGCGATCATTGTCTCCCACTCCTCCTGTCGACAGTTGCTTCCTGACGAACACGCGACCGCCGTCCCGTTCTATGGCATGCATGCCTCACCACGTGCTCACTGAAGATGGCGAAGCTGTGCTCACACGTGAGGACAAGCGACGACGAGCCTGTGGCTTCCTTGATTTGTCGTCTCCGCTTGAATTCTAGGCAATCACTTGGACCACACGCTTTTCCTGGGAACCAAACGGCTGCAGCCCACTAGCCCAGCCGAACGCGATAACTAGGTGCAGCCCAACGGCCCAGCCAATTATTCGTGAGTTGTCAAAAACCATCGACGCAGAGCACTGCTGTTGTATTAGCACGTTCGGATCACTCACAAGCTTTCACGCACAAGCAAGACGGCTTGAGATTGCTAGCTAAGCCCAGTCTCAACAAGGACATCAACAATTTTGTTGACTTGACAATGTCATTATAAGGATAGAGAACATCAACAAATTTTAGTTTTTAATCGAATAAACTTGACTGCATTGTAGCTTTGTAACATTGCTTTATGTCTATTTTGTATGGGAAAAGTCTATTTTTCACCCTCCAACTATTATAAAAGTCTGATTTTCAACCCACAACTACAAAACCGGACACTAAAGACCCTCCAACTATCCAAACCATGCAAAATTGGCCCTTTGGATGGTTTTGAAGGTGGTTTTGTATTTTCCAAAAAAATAAAAAAATAATTGTGTATTAAAAAATTCATAACTAATTTATTTTGAATTAGAAAAATTAGAATCTGGTGCAAATATTTTTTAAAAATGTGACCTACATGTTGGTGCATAACTAATTTATTCTAATTATTTTTTTAAAAAATAAGACACTAGTAATATAAATATATAATATCGAAATAACATTAAATGGTGTGCCAATAGGTTGGTTACATTTTAAGAGAACTTTTGGTACTGATTTTATAATTTTTGGGTCCAAAATGAATTAGTTATGATTTTTTAAAGTTTAAATAATATTTCTGCTATTTCTAGAAAATCCAAAACCACCCTCAAAACCACCCGAAGGGCCAATTTTGCATGGTTTGGATAGTTGGAGGACCTTTAATATCCGGTTTTGTAGTTTGAGATTGAAAATCAGACTTTTGTAACAGTTGAAGGGTGAAAAATAGACTTTTCCCGTTTTTTATTGGACTGTTTCCAGGCTACTAGTGTGTTCTCATCGTCTTGGTGTATGATGGAAAACTGCATATACAAAAATGTAGGCACAAGAGCAGGTCTCTAATATCTGCTGCACCGCAAGTTTGTCCGGCCTGGATTCGCCTCCGGATTAGCTAACAATCAGATTAGTATTCTGTACTTATTAAGGGAGTGCTTTCCTTATGACTGAGTCACCAACCATTATATAACGGCGTGTCATCCATTGTGGGGTCGAGGATGATGACATGGCATCGCCTCCGTACCAACAGTTTTCACGAAACCTGGACCGCACCAATGTATACAATACTTTTTTTTAAAAAAAAAAAGAAAAAAATGCTTCAGACTTTAGTTAGCGAACTTGATTTTGTAGAGCTAGCTTCTCTGCTTCTGTTCGTTCGTCAGAGCGAAGTGCTGCTCTATTGGCGCGGTACAGTTTCAGAACGGGGCAAGGTGCGGATAGTGTTTTCGTCAGTTTCGATTACCACTGCCAAGTGCGAACGTACACCAGGAAGAAACGACTGAAACATTCGTGCAGCTGCGTGACTGCACTGCTTGCGCTTAAACTCTGTCAGAGCCTTGGGTGCATGCAGAGCCAACAAAACAACCAGTGCATTTCGAGCACTGCACTCGTGGATCGCTGACGACGATGGTAACGCTGTCGTCTCTCGATCAATCGGCTGGCTGAACTGAAGCTGCTGTGGCCGCGGGAACCAAAACCGTCGACGGCGGCAGCAGTGTGTGTGTGACCTCTGCTTGACTGCTTGGCTCCGGCTGCTGTCGACACCGGCGGCGCTCGCTATCCGTCTGCTGATGAGCTGAGCTAATTACCACAGTAGGACGCGAGGGATCAGCAGGAAAAACTACAGGCGACGGATAAGGACGACCGCCCCAGGAACGCACGTAGTAGAAAACCGCGAGCGCACACCTCGACGTCAGCTCGCTCGCTTGTCTTTTTTGCACAGACGACCTCACCGATAGATCCCACTTGGCCCGCGTGAGCATCAGTCTCTTCGGCAATTCGGCTCACCCTTGCGGCCGTGGCATTCGAGTCGGACCAATCCGCCTGGTTTCCCTTGTCCTTCCTGGCACACCCAACAGACAGCTGCGGCGATGCAGCTATATGTGTATATATATAAACCCCGCGACTCCGAGCAGCGAGCGCCAGAAAGAAGAGAGCACGCTGCGCCGCACACAGACACAGTCACACAGCACGCAACTTCGCGATCCCCCACTCGGCACTCGCATTTCGCCGCCATGGCGATCCTGTCGGACGCCGCTACCGAGGTGCTCGTCCCGCTCGCCGCGGCCATCGGCATCGCCTTCGCCGTCGCACAATGGTTCCTCGTCTCGCGCGTCAGCCTCTCGCCATCCTCGCGACACGACGACAAGGACGCGCTCCTCGGCGAGTCCCTCATCGAGGAAGAAGAAGGCCTCAACGACCACAATGTGGTCGCCAGGTGCGCCGAGATCCAGAGCGCCATAGCCCAAGGAGCCACGTCGTTCCTCTTCACCGAGTACCAGTACGTCGGCATCTTCATGTCCATCTTCGCCGTCGTCATCTTCGTCTTCCTCGGCTCCGTCGAAGGGTTCAGCACGCGGACCCACCCCTGCACCTACAGCAACGGCACCGAGTGCAAGCCCGCCCTCTTCAACGCGCTCTTCAGCACCGTCTCCTTCCTGCTCGGCGCCATCACCTCCGTCGTCTCGGGCTTCCTCGGCATGAAGATCGCCACGTACGCCAACGCACGGACCACTCTGGAAGCCAGGAAAGGCGTCGGCAAGGCCTTCATCACCGCCTTCCGTTCCGGCGCCGTCATGGGCTTCTTGCTGGCTTCCAATGGCCTTCTTGTGCTTTACGTCGCTATCAACCTGTTTAAGCTCTATTATGGTGATGATTGGGAAGGCTTGTTTGAGTCCATCACGGGGTATGGACTTGGGGGTTCTTCGATGGCGCTGTTTGGAAGAGTTGGAGGAGGGATCTACACCAAGGCTGCTGACGTGGGCGCTGATCTTGTTGGCAAAGTTGAGAGGAACATTCCTGAAGATGATCCCAGAAACCCTGCTGTAACTTTCTCGATTTCCCTCCTTATTTATATGTGTATTTTTCTTCTTTTGATAGTTTGATCTTGGTGGCACACAACTTCTTTTCTCTTTTTTCTTTTAAAAAAAATTCCATGTGCTGGAAGTTTTCTGAACTTTTACTGTTAGAAGCATAACCAATTTCCTTGTCTTACTGTCACAACTTTTTTTTTCTTTTCTTCTTTTTTCATATTGTTAAATTGAATTTTACTGTTACAAGCATAACCAATTTCCTTGTCTTACCATCACCATCTAATATCAAGTGTCTTATAAAATGGGAATTCCTATAAAATGATCATCTATGACTGTATTCACACCAGTTCAGCAGCAATAAGATATCAGTTCAGACATTCACTGCCTTACTGAACTTTGCCAACATTTACTGAACTTGACATGTCAAAAGGAGACGCTTTACTGAATTCCCCAAGTTCTGTTTCTCAGGTGATTGCTGACAACGTCGGAGATAATGTTGGTGACATCGCTGGAATGGGGTCGGATCTCTTTGGGTCGTACGCTGAATCTTCCTGCGCCGCCCTCGTTGTGGCATCCATTTCTTCATTTGGGGTCAACCATGACTTCACTGGGATGTGCTACCCGCTGCTAGTCAGCTCCGTTGGCATCATTGTCTGCCTGATCACCACGCTCTTTGCAACAGACATCTTTGAGATAAAGGCCGTGAAAGAGATCGAGCCTGCACTGAAGAAGCAGCTCATCATTTCGACGGCGCTGATGACTGTCGGCATCGCGCTGATCAGCTGGTTGGCACTCCCAGCCAAATTCACAATCTTCAATTTTGGCGAACAAAAAGAAGTTAGCAACTGGTAAGTTGGTCCTGTTATTGCTACTCGTCGGTTACTAGTTTCATGAAATGCATTGCCTTCTGACTGGCTCTACTGCAATGACACCGCTTTGCAGGGGATTGTTCTTATGTGTTGCGATTGGTCTCTGGGCCGGTTTGATCATCGGATACGTGACAGAATACTATACTAGCAATGCATACAGGTAATATATCTTTTGTTCATTTATAAGAAAATAAAAATCATCAACTATTTGGTAGTGCAAATTGCTAACTTGCTATGCTGCAGCCCTGTCCAAGATGTTGCAGACGCCTGCAGAACAGGTGCGGCCACCAATGTCATCTTTGGCCTCGCTCTAGGATACAAGTCTGTCATAATCCCCATCTTTGCCATCGCTGTCGGCATCTACGTGAGTTTCACCATTGCTGCGATGTACGGCATCGCCGTCGCTGCTCTTGGCATGCTGAGCACAATCGCGACGGGCCTCTCCATCGACGCCTACGGTCCAATCAGCGACAACGCCGGCGGCATCGCCGAGATGGCAGGGATGAGCCACAGGATCCGTGAGAGGACTGACGCCCTCGATGCTGCTGGCAACACGACCGCTGCAATTGGAAAGGCAATTCAGAATTTCAGATAGGAGCAAGCAATTTCAGATACATGCATGGTAAAAAGAAGAGAAACACCTGAACAAAATGTTTTTTCCCCCTCTCCTTTTTGCAGGGGTTTGCGATTGGATCAGCTGCTCTGGTGTCGCTTGCCCTGTTCGGGGCGTTCGTGAGCAGAGCAGGAGTAAAGGTTGTCGACGTGCTGTCGCCGAAGGTGATCATCGGGCTGGTGGTGGGGGCCATGCTCCCGTACTGGTTCTCGGCGATGACGATGAAGAGCGTTGGCCGTGCGGCGCTGGAGATGGTGGAGGAAGTTCGGCGACAGTTCAACACCATACCGGGATTAATGGAGGGCACCGGCAAGCCGGACTACGCAAACTGCGTCAAGATCTCGACGGACGCGTCGATCCGGCAGATGATCCCGCCGGGGGCGCTGGTGATGCTGACGCCGCTGGTGGTGGGGACGTTCTTTGGGGTGGAGACGCTGTCGGGGGTGCTCGCCGGAGCTCTGGTCTCCGGCGTGCAGGTGGCCATCTCCGCCTCCAACACCGGCGGCGCGTGGGACAACGCCAAGAAGTACATCGAGGCCGGCGCCAGCGAGCACGCGAGGGCGTTGGGGCCAAAGGGATCCGACTGCCACAAGGCGGCGGTGATCGGGGACACCATTGGTGACCCGCTCAAGGACACGTCGGGGCCATCGCTCAACATCCTCATCAAGCTCATGGCCGTCGAGTCCCTCGTCTTCGCCCCCTTCTTCGCCGCCCATGGCGGCATCCTCTTCAAGCTCTTCTAGTTGAATCCTTGAGGAGGGAGCAGCAGAGATTTCTCCAATCCGGCGCATGGTAATAAAACCCGACAGAGAAGGGTGCTAGTTATCCTTTGTAGTAGTACGGTAGATTGTGAGTAGCTTAAAGCTTGCTGTGTGTCCACCTCGCTACCTGAGGCATTGCTGTACAGGGTGACCAGATGGTGTTCATCTGGAACAATTTGTGTGCATATTTTGCTTGGTTAATGTAAGTTTGATCACTGATCATCCACCAGTGATGTTTTTTTTAGAACAATCCATCAGTAATTTTTTTAGAAATATCCATCAGTAATGTTTAGTATTTTTTCAGCATAATCAGCATTTTTTTAGGAAATAGTAATGGTTAATGACCGGAGAAAAGAACAAGGGCAAAGTGCAACATGGGTTGAGCCTGATGAAAGGCATAACCAAAGGAAGACCGAAGGAAGAAAAACGAGAGGGGCCCATGCGTGCCCAATAAAGCCGCGAGGTCCATGCCACGTAAGCTCATGAATGCCCGGTCGCATTGGCTGGCTCTTCGGCAATCTGAGGATTACTTGGCACCACCTGGAGAATATGCGTATACTTGGCGGGCGGGCGTCGTCTCGTGCTATCGCGAGGCTCCTCGCAATCGCGCATCTTCTCCTCCGCCCCTCTTGCTACCGTCCAGCCGCACGAGGGCCTACCGCTCCTTGTCTCCAACGACGACGCCACCGCCGATTTTATTTCAGGAGCGGGTCAAATAGCTGACCGATCGATCCGCCGCGGCCTTCGGTGGCAACAAGAAGAGAGGCGGCGGCGGGCGGGGAGCGAGGAGGAGAGGGAGGGGGGCCATGGGCAACGCGTCGTCGATGCTGACCCAGTACGACATCGAGGAGGTCCAGGAGCACTGTAACTACCTCTGTGCGTGACTCTTCCTCCGGATTTGATGCTCTTTCTTTCTTTCTTTCTTTCTTTCTTTCTTTCTTCTATTGCTGTATGGATTGGTTCGGTGATTACGGATTTTCTTTCTTGGGAAACGATGCTCAGTCTCGCAACAGGAGATCGTGTCCCTGTACGAGCGGTTCTGCCAGCTCGACCGCAGCGCCAAGGGCTTCATCTCCGAGGACGAGTTCCTCTCCATCCCTGAGTTCTCCCTCAACCCGCTCTCCAAGGTCCGCCCGATCCACTTCCCCCTCATCCTGGGTCCTGCTGGGCCTCCTGGCTTCCACACACACGTCGGGGGTTCTTTATGACTTTGTTTTCTATATATCAAGAAAGGAATGTTGTGGTTTTTTGTCCCTACCTTTTTCTTGGCAATCCGTCCGGATCCTGCAGTACTGTTCTTGGATTGGTGCTGTTGCCACAGTTCTGTTATCTTGTTGCTTTGTTTACATATCTGCCCTCAGAGAGATACTAATTAACAACAGTACTAGCACTGAAGATAAAAAGTCCGTGGACAAAATGACAAGGGAACAAAAGGAAGCTAGACACCGTACCGATTGTGTGCCACCATTGCAAGCATTAGCTTGGACATGTTCAGTCTGTTTCCTCATACGATGTGTAGTATATTGCTGTCCTGCAGAGTTGCTGAAGAATATCTCCAGTTGACCAGTTGTGCTGACTGGAACAGCTTCACCAAGAGGATACACATCCAGAGCACTTACACGTAAACCCTGACCTAACTCCTAAACACTGATGGCAGAATGTGCATCACGCTCTGACTTAGTATCGCGCCATGTAAAGAAACCACTCCCAACAATTCGAGAGTAAAACAGATATCTACTCCAGATTCCTTTGTCACTATCCTAATTTGTGGATATCGAAAGTTACATGGCAAAGTTCTACCGGGACGAACACTGCACTGATATGATTCATCCAATATGTTGCTCCTGATTTGCCGGTTTTGAGTTTATCTTATTTTTTTCCCACAGAGATTGCTGCGAATGGTTGATGGGTTGAACTTTAAGGATTTTGTTGCCTTTCTTTCTACATTCAGTGCAAAGGCCAGTCTTCGGCAAAAGATCGAATGTAATCCCTAACTATCATGTTGGTATTTCATAATTTCCTTCCTATTTGAATATTTGATCTTAAAAGCAACAACATGTTGACTGTGGAAGTCCTCATGACCATTCTCTCAAATTTCCCCCTTTTTTTGGGTTTATGTTTGATGAAGCAGTGATATTTAAGGTTTATGACATTGATGGCAAGGGAAAAGTAACCTTCAAGGATCTGCTAGAAGTTTTACAGGACCAAACAGGGTCATTCATGTCCGATGAACAAAGAGAGGTGCTTACATGTCATTTCATAAAGTTCTGTATTTCGTGCCAATGTTATGCGTTTGCTTCTTTTATTTTGTGAAGACAATGTTGTGGGTTTGTGGCATGACCGTTTACTCCATTCCTCTTCAACCAATTCTTATCCTCAGTTAGTGACATGTCAAGTGGACATAATATGTTTCGAACTGAAGGAGACACTGATACTATTCACTAAACTCTAGGTTTCTTTAGAGCTGCAAAGTGGAGAGTAGCATAATTTGTAGTCCACTTGTGTAGCTGTATGCACTGTATAAAGATAATTTGCACAGCTTTTGACGTGTGATTGAAATGATAGTTTAGGAAGCCATGTTGTATTCCTAAGAAATCAAATTCCAGAAATATAAGCTCTGTATTCCTCTGACCATTTGTAGTAAACAAAGGTGACATTTTTTATTTGTTTTCCCCTGCATTCTTATCCAATTTCCATTCAGAAGCAGTGTGTCTTCATTTTAAAATGTTTAATATGACATGGTTTGAATAAATTGTGTATACTATACCTATTATATTTTCTTCAAAGGTGCCTTTGCTGTTCAGAGCTGACTACAGTTTCTGAAGCTAGTGAAATGCTGATAACTTTCCACTGAAAATGTTGAACACAAGCACACTAGCTCTATTTTTCTTTTCACGAAAAGAGAAAAGAGGTATTATTAACTATGGAACTTTTAAGGTACCATTTCCAAGTAATAATTTTGGTGCATTTTCCAAGGACCTAAGAAAGCTCTCATCAGAGTGTGACACAAATCATATTGATGCCTTGCAGCAAGTAGTTACTAAGGTATTGGAAGAAGCAGGGTACGCAAAGGATTACTCATTTTCAGTAGAAGATTTTATCCAGGTACAGAAATCTTTTTGTCTCCTTATCATAGCCGCTATTTCGATCATTGTCCAATTTCTAAACTTTTTTCTGAAACATCTTGTTCTGCTCTTTCAGATTATCGACCACCCTGGGCTAAAGATGGAGGTTGAAGTGCCAATCGACTAGTGAAAGCACTGCATATTTCAGAAGATTAGTTTACACTGCAAGCTCCGGTTTTGTTTGCAGGACATAGTGTCCATAATCACATGATAATGAGCACACTTTTTCGTTGTCTTCTTTATGCAACAACTAGCTTTCGTCTCTGGTAATGCAGTAGTCTCTTGTCAACTTCTATTGATTCGGCAACGTAACTCTTGGGTTCCATGTAGCGAGATTTATTTTTCCTTGTAGCGAGATTTAATTGGGTTCCATGGTGATACTTGGTTGACAGACTTTTTTTTGAACGCTGATATAAGTATATAACTCTTGGGCCTCCCATGTACCGCGCTTCGGCCACAGCCAAAACGAGTGATTAACGAACCTATCAATCTAGACGGGCCGTAGCCCATAGGGTACATAGCACTGTTGAATTGTGAAAGCTGATAAGCAATGGTCACTTGGTCAGGGTTGGAGATCATGGGGATGCTGGGTGTCAGAGACATGTTGGCTGTCGGCAATAATTGGCACATTATTTAGCACAAAATAAACAGACCTAAAATTCCGCAGATCGATCGGCAGTCACCGAGGACCCCGGTGCCTGCAATACTTTGGTGGAAAGAGATTGAGAGCTCGCTGTCGGTGAGGGGTAGATCCAGCATGGATTGCAAAACTGTGGTCCGCCAGTACCAACAAGAGATCTTCTGTGGTTACAGTGACAAATAGTACTAGCATAAAAGTGAAAGCTATGTGTAACTGCGAATAAATCCAATTCTTTTAACCTCTTTTTTCCTCTCTGAAGATGGTACAACACAACTATTAGTTTGCTGAAATCGCCTGGAAGATGCTTTTGGACTTCTCATATTTTTTTTCTGTCCCTTTCAACCATGACATGACTCCTTGCAAGTTGTGCCCTTTTCTGATTTCTCAAACAAAATGAGAGATATGGACCAAAATCACAAACTTTTTTTCTCTTTATTTTCCTTTTCATTCCTTTTGCCCAAACAGTATCTGAACAATTCTTTCTTAAAACAATTGACAAATCATAAATCTTTCAGCCTTACAGCTTACTTAAAGTGCAGGTGAACAAGCTTCGCCGATCACCCGGACATCATCTAATCTATGACAATAGCACCATTCACACAGAAAATGTGAAAAAATCATATAAAACTATCTACCTACAGGCAGGAGCATAGAAGCTAGGGATGTGAGCAAACACAATGGAGTAAGGACCCACGATTATGGGCTGTTTTCCCTCCACCTGCACAGGTTCCAGATTTGGGATCTCTCCATTGGCATCAGTAGCCAACACATTGCCATTCAGCAACACTTGTTGGCTCTGCAAGTTCTTGTCTTTGGGAGTGAGATGGTACTCTTCTCTTGTGATCTCGGCAGCTAAACCAAGCCCAGGAATATGACCAAACCTTCTGCCCTCCTTCCTTGCACTCCGGGTCTGTGCTCCTTCGCTTGTCACGTAAATGTGATTTGTGTCGTTGCCACTGAGGTTGATCAGGAGCAGAGTAATCCCTTCCTGAAAAATTCGAGGAAACAGGATCTAAGCATGGTTCAGATAGTTACTATGGGTTGCCAAAAAAAAAAAACGGAACTTCGAATTGTATGTGCTCCCTTACCGATTTTTTTGCACAATGTGCATAAGCACGGATCTTATTTGTGCCATTAAATGTCGTTGAGAGGACCTTGGTTCCCATGAGGCGATGCCACAGCAAAGCACTGCAGAGAAATCAGAAAGACACTAAATTAAGATGGCAAAGTTTCTTTCTCCTACCATTCACTGAATCTTATGTATGTCTACCTGTAATAGTCGGGATTTGGTTCAAACGTAGTTGTGTTGAGCAGACCATAGTTCCCACCAACCAAGGTCTGTCTACAGTAACTCTTTGTGTCATACTTTGATGACATCCCGAGCTGATCCAAATACCTGAACATCATCAATTGAAAGTCAATACTCAATAAATACTTCTTCAGATGGTACCTTCAAAGTTCATATTCAATCACTGGGCATAGCTGTGTCTACATCAAACATGCTCTTGGCTTACCAGAAGCTGAACACAAATGCATCAGTTACGAGGTGGTGGCCACTGTTGTAAGCCCCTCCAGCCTCACCAACCCAGGCAACGGTGGACGTCCCTGAAGACTTCAGTATCCCCTGAAGATCGCTGAACGTGCTCGCCTCGCCATCAAGGTAAGATGGATCAAGAATTTTCTCAATCAGATGATCATCAACACCTGAAACATTCAGCATCCTAGACAGTTATGCAGATTCGAAGTCTCCAATTCATGTACTGAATCGATGATAAGGCAAGGGGAGCTTACCAGGGCCTAAATTGTAGATATGGTGAGTGATCACATCCATTTGTCCTGGCTTTGTTTTGCTGACGAGTTCAGTGAACCAGGCAGCGTCAAAGAAGCCTCCTGGTGCAACTACAAGAGGCTTTGACGGGTTGCCTTGGCAGGTGCTGTCAATAATGTGTTTCAGAGCGATTACGTCTGCCGCATATTGGTCTGCATCAATCCGGGCTCCAACTCCACTACCACTGAGTTCATTTCCTACAAGAATGATATATTAAGGTTCCGATCATCCGATGTACTATACTATGAAGAAGCACTGCTCAGATTAGATTGCTTCCTAAGCAAAACTAGTCTACTATAGAAGTATGCCTTTTGTACATCGACGTGTGAAAAGACACAAAAAGCATCATCTATGTCTTTTCCTTGCCTCTTTAGTGATAGCTTAACCAATTATGTAGTACTATCCAAGTGATGTTGACATAATTGTCTGGATTCCTTCACTTTTTCTACATACTTATCAGAACTCTCTAAATAAAGTGGCTTCAAAACCGTATTATAGGAAGATAACGTGATGCTCTTTTGTGGCAAAACCACACAGCCGGTAAGATTACGCAGAACATACCGAGCTCCCATCCATGGATATCATATCCTTTGTTGACAGTGTAGCGAATAAAAGAAGCTGCATTCGTGTAATTCCATGGCCCCCCTAAAGAACCATCAGGCATTGGGACCCGGCCATTCAAAGCATTCAACCCAAAAATAATTTTTGCCCTGCAACGTCAAACATAATGTTAGGAAATCGTGTCATAAAAATGAATGCTCCTGAGACTGTCCTGAGGTAGTAATGAGTAGACCGAAATACCCAGACTAAAGAAAATACCCAGATTTTTGGAAGAAAGCATTTAGCTCGTCCCATCTATGCATCGGTAGGCAACCTTGAGAGAAACCAAACATTGACGACGTGTTCTTCACGAATGGAGTGCATGCTTGCTGAGAATCACCGGCACCATATATCAACATATCTTGCAAAGAGCCGCCTAGCCGGAGCTTCAGAGGGGAGAATGCTGCAAATTTATTAGATTATTATGCCAGGATGGCCCACATATCAAAGCACCAGTTCCATGGATTTTATCTTACGAAAAGAATATGCCATGGCCTTTCTTAGTACTACTGTTGCTAGAATTTTGCTATAGTTGGTTTGTTACCGTCACATAGAAAACGGACAACCGCAGTGTATTTCAAGAAAGACCATTGATTTCTTGAATGGACAGTAGGACAAATTTTCTCATGAAAGCGAAAGGGATGGTGATCAGGTGTTAGCTTACCTTTGACGGCATTCAACAGGATTTTGTTAGAGAGATTCTGCAGGGAGGAAAATATTAAAGACCTGTGTCAATCACCCATGTCATCCTTTGATTTGCACAAAAGTCTACAAATCTAAGAGCCAACGAATTTGAAAACTAGTAAACGCAACAGTTGAGCAAGCATGCACCAAATATAGTAAATTGCTACCACCTGACCACTGTTCTTCTTTTGATGAATCTCCAACCATTCTCTAATCACGAGCATTAGAATATGGCCAAGTAGCCAGTAATGTTCATGGATTTTGGTAGGCTTTACGTTTGCACATGATTGGTAGGAAAAGGTAGTAGTACTGAAAATGGCTAAATCTAAGATAAAAAAAAAATGGCTAAACGCAGACAAGTCGGCATGACTAAGGTCCATGGAATGAAACCAATGAATCTCCCTAGGCTGTCGAATTCCAATTTTTAACATCGAACACATCTTCACAAAGAGCATGTCGCTGGCGACCAAGATAAAACTAGAAAAAAAAATCATTGAGATCCCCGTACATGGTTCACGGGTTCTTCAGAATTATCCTTGGCATGGGCATAAACTAAGCTGAGAGATCACAACACTGGAATAATCTGGCAGGAACACCATACGTGTGAGGCTGAACTGACCATGTTTAGGAGGGTGGCGAGGCCCCAGCTGCAGGTGCCGTAGTCGCACTTGTCCGGCGGCCACCAGTCCAATGTGGCGCAGACGAAGTCGTCGTCGGTCACCGCGACGGCGGACCGCGCGTCCACGACCACCGCCTCGCCGCCGGCGAAGGCCGTGGTGCTCACGGTGGCGGTGCCGCCGAGCCAGAAGAGGGCCCAGACGCAGAACGCGACCATCTTGAGCAGCAGCCCCGCCGCCATTTCCGCGGCAGGCGGAGCTTCGAAGGAGGTCAAGAACCGAGCAAGAACAAGGCCAAGGGAGGCGGGGACAACAAGGAAAGCTTGAAACCAGAGGGGGAAAGGGGTAATGCTCCTTAAAGCAAAGCGAGCCCCTTTGCGCCGGGGAGGGAAGGTTCTTGCCGGCTACACCATGTAAAGCATCTTAAGGAGGCGAACCTCTGGTACCGTCGGGGATGGACGGATGGTTAGGCGCAAAGCAGAGAGCTTGGTCGTTCGGTTTCAGGGGAGGGAGGGGAGAGAGGTCAGGACGTCAGGTCATTTGGATGAGCTGCTGCTTTTAATGGCAGTAGGCTTGGTGGAGGAAGCTTGGAATCTTTATATGGCAGCGATTCGGTGAGAGTGAGAGGGGAGGAGGGCAACGCAAGAAGCACTGATTGACAAGGAGCACGGAGCAGTCGTATCTCGTCAAAGGACATTTTAGTTAGCGCATGCGAGATGTCCAATCTTAAAGGCCTGACAGTTTTCAAATTCTCACAAACCACATCACATTTAAATTAATTCCCGGAAAAAAAAGGCATCCACCGCTCTGTCCAAAACGCAAGCAGTTACTTTAACAGGACTAGAGCAAGTGTACTGCTACCAGGATACATGTTCATTTTCAGATTATATGTCCTGATGGATAAACAAACACAAGCAGTACGCCTGCTTCAGAATTTTATTACCAAAGCCAGCAAGTAGTTAGGGAGTAAAAATGCATCACCAAGTGACAGTAGTGTCATGGTGCTCTTTGCATATGAAAATACATACGTCTTGGCTTTGCAGAGCTGGAAAGTTCACCTTTGGCAGCTGCGAGGATAGGCCGACGGAGTAAAAAGTCTCTCGAGAATCCATCCATCCACCACCAGCTTGTCCAGTTGCACCTTCACTCTTTTGCATGTGGAGTTGTCGACGGTGGACCTGCATTCTTTATCTACACAGTGATCACTTTTCTCTCTGGTGGAACAGGAAGGAATGTTTTGGCCCAAAATGAAAGAAAAAAAATAAAATACTAAATAAGAACGACATTCAGAAATAAATGAGACAAGGCGTCAGTAACTTTTGTATTTATTTATTTTTCTTAAGAGCTGACCGGTGGTAATGTTGCTTGAATTGAATGGGTAGATGTCAAGGCGTTTATTCTAGGATTACGGTCTCTGTTCATCCCGCACGGCTGAGGAAATCGTCTCAGTTCATCTTACATCCTCTGGCACCTAATGCTTCACAAGTTGCAGCATTTTCATCATCGTTGTGATGGTTAAGTAAAAATGACGAAGAGGTACGGTAAAGAATTTTTTGTCACCTAATTCCCATTGCTTGCTGCTACAACTAGCCCGTAACTATGATCCGCACCCTGGTGCCTGCTGCGTTCTTGCAGCTGCGATCACCACCAAATACTACCTGCTCGCCTTCGCCTGCCCTAGCAGGCACCACACCGTTGGTTTACCTGCATCGCGGCGTCATGGATAGCGGCGCCTGATCACCAAATCCGCCATAAAATAATGGACCCTGTCGATCGTGGCCTTTTTCCTTTTTTGTCGGCCGGAGCAATTTGTTCTCGCCCTTGTCCCAAGGAAGAGGGTGATTAGCCAATGATGAGTGTGCTAATTGGTTTTCTGGGTTTGACGACACGGCCTGCGTCGTAGCCAATGCCAGGACACAGAGTAAAGCACTACGTACTGCCTGTTTGGAACACTGATGAATGATCAGAACCAGAGATCTATAAGCAGCTAGCGTCGACAGAGTAGAAAGACCATGAGTGAGTTAAATTTGATTTATGGTTGCACAAATTTTTTAAATAAACTAGCAGTCAAACTTGAGTTAACAAAAGTTAGATGAATTATAATTTGGAATGGAGGAAGTAGTTAGTTTTTTAGCCAGTATCTACACAATATGCCTCCAAACGTCCTGACAAAAACAGCCCTTGTATTTTGGAGTGTATTTGTCCCCAGATATCCCTGCCTCATGTAGCATGTTATCAGTCAGTCATTCACTCCCACGATCCTACTCTTTATTTGCGTCGAATTATTCAGCTAGTTGTTGGGAAAGAAAAAGAACTTTTTTTGGGAAACGTATTTTGTGAGTGGGATGAATAGAAAAGTTGAAGGGAATTGAAGAAGAACTTTTCTGAGAAACGTGTTTTCTGAGAGGGATGAATAGTAAAGTTCAAAACATCTTTTGAAAGTAAACATGACTTCAGTGCTAGCGTAAGACTGCTGAGTCGAGACCAGGGAAAAGATGTCATCCATCCAATTCAAGCTGCAGGCCTGCAGTACACTACCAATCGGTCTTGTTCTGTTCAGAGTGACGGGGCATTTGAGCATTCCCTCCAATGATAGAGTGCACATGCAGCGCTGCACACACATTGCCCATCACCTCACGTTGACGCATGTTACGCCTTGCAAATTACTATTGTATTAGACTAGCTGATAACATAGGCTTACTGGTACTCTTTAATGAATATGAGACGGCTAAGAACTAGCAAAAAATCAATTTAATTATAAAAAGTCAAACCACTTTTTATACTATTTTGGCATTATTCATCGACAACCATTGGAGAAGGTCTAACCATGCAAACCTGTTCACTCCCCTGCTCTTAAGCAGTGTCCCAATTATGCTGCAAGCGAGAAAAATTTTCAGATCTTTTTTTAGAAGCATTTTCCAGATCTTCAAAGGTGAAAGGACATGTTGTCTGCTACTACTCTGCTTGGTCTGCAGCAGGATGCAGAGGAGACCAGCTTTTTCTGTTTCCGCGATCCATCGAATTGCATGCAGGTTGCAATCTGAGTGAGTATGCCTTTTCTGACCTCTCTATGGCTTCTCTTTTGCTTTGTCAAGCCAGCTGCCGGGCATAACCGGGCGGCGAGATAGGATTTGGTAATTGGTTGGCGACCCTCGCCATGGGAGATGGACGTCACACCTAACTGAACCCATGAATCGCATCATTTGTCATCAGGCTACCTGTGACAAGAGTAGCATCCGATCAACATCCAGGGCGACCAGTATGCACACGCAATTGCATCGGATCTTCAATTCTTTGCTTGTTTTGCTTGCACGTACCAAATGTCCATTTGTTGCTATGCTATGCAGGATTGCAGGTAGCTGTTTTTATCAAGGAAGAGTGGCGGCCATGGCAAGCAAAGAGAGGAAAGTAAAGGAAACGACGCAGGCTCGTGTACGAGCTAGGGACGAGGCGACACTTGTGATGGCTTTTGATATCCTAGCAGTACATGCATGTCCATTTGATTAGGACATTAATTAGGTATAACCAGATGAGACAGAATTCGGGGCTAGTTTATATGATGCATCTATCCGTGCTGTGTGATTGTTGCCATGCCGGTCGTTCAGCTAGATTAACGATGTGTGGACGTGAGGAATTGTCTAGGGTATTGCCATGTCGAGAAACAAGCATGAGAATGAGCAACACATTTGCTTGATATTCATCAGTCATCACTAGTTAATTAGCAAGAAAGATGCCAAAAAAATGCAACGCATGGAAGAAGACATACAGTTATCTCAACAGCAATACAGCATTCAGATAGTGACATCCATGGCAGTGTGTCCGGCGTGTCAACTACGGGATCAAAAGGTTTGAAATCCTACAAAATAAAAATAAAAAGGGCTTCGTGTATAGCAATAATATCGGACCAGTGGACCACAACGCAATGCGATGAGAATGAGCGAGCTGCAAGCACTGCATCACTCTTGAGTGACGATCATTCCAAACACATTCTTCAACAAAGCACGGTCATTTATTTCAGATGACAAATGTCGGCTCTGCTCTGCTCGGACCTTTACTTCAATGTGGAAAGAAGACGAGGACGATAATGAGCATGGAAAATGATTGTGTCAAACGCGTCAATAATTTGACAAGTTTATAGTGCCATATGGGATTAGAAAAAACAAGATGCACAGCATTGGACGACCCTCCTTTTGAACAAAACTTAGAACCAAGCCAATTAACGTATAACAACACAACAAGGTAGACCAAACCTAGGAGTTGGTATGACCACTTCCCCATTATGTCAAAAAGAAGAGAGGAGCCCTAGACTCTACAACAATAGCATCTTTTCTTTCTTTGATTCTTCTAAACGAAAAAGGAATTGTCCAATGATAATGCTGAGTTGGTGAGAAGTAGATAGCTGCTGCATGCAACAGCTACATCTCGAGCCCCTCTTTCCGTTTCAAAGCATGTAATTATCACTCACAAGTAGCAGAGCAAGACCTAATGCGACTGGTACCTTTTGGTTAGACTAACCCACAAGAGGCAGCAGTGACCAGACCCAGGCCCAGGGGCCTGGCATTTGTCTTGTTCTCCATGCTGGCCTAGCTTTCCAGTGGCAACTGCCAAATCTTCTGCAGTGCGGCCGTATTATTGAAATAAACGAAGTGGTTATGCAGCACTATCAGAACACTGGTGTTCGATCTGTTTGCTAGCGAGATTGGGATAAGCGGATAGATGTTTTCTTTCCAAGTGACACTGATGGGCTTTAATGGGTGCTTCCCGGGTAAAGCCTCATGCTGTCATCCAACTCCAGTATTTGTATTTTATTTTTATTTTTTTCACTTGAGAGGCTCAACTGGAGAGAGCTGTATCCTAACACAGCCCGCTATCATGACTTCATGAGCTTAGCCCAATAGCAGTAGCCAGTAAGGAGGGCACGATTATGACAATTCTGAAGGGTGCCATCCGAAGGGTGCGAACTTCTCACCCTGGGGCAGCTTATTTGGCAAACCCAGCTGCCCAACAAAGGTTAAATTTATCTGGTGGCTGGTGCATCTTGGCCGTGTGAACAGCCGTGCCATGCTGCACTCCCGGAACATGCGATCCCCTGAGGACTCGTGCTGTGAAAACAGTCGAGATATTCTGGAAACTGATGAGCACATCTTCACTCTTTGCCCAAGAGCTGCTGCTGTGTCTGGAGAACTATTGGCATCAATGCCAACACGGCGAACTTCAGGCACCCTGAGTGTCTTGGTCTGAATCTTGATCTCCCTGACGGGGTACGAACAGATATCATGCTGTTGATTCTTTGGCACATTTGGAAATCTCGCAATGCTTTGATTTTCGACCACGTGAGCATTCCGGCTCAAGAAACAATCACACGAACGGTGACACGATGGAACAATGGAACGGGAGATACGTCGGGAAGTCTGGGCTGATTTTCTACGCTCAAGACTCTTGTATAACTCTCTTGCTCTCCCACCCCTATGTGCTTCCAAAACCCGGCATGTCGGGTATCACCTTGTTTGTAATGGACTATGGTTACACATTTGAATATAAGTAGGTGGGAACTCCCCCTCCGAATTGTTCGAAAAAATGACAATTCTGGGCTTGACAAACCTGGTAGTGTCACATGGCAAAGAAACTGGCAGTGTTTGTTCGGCTTCTGCCCAAACCATACTTCCTAATCTTTCCCTTGCCCAAACCATACTTCCTAATCTTTCCCTTGGTTAAAAGGTTGTCAAAATCACAGCAAACCCATGCCATGGGCAGCCAAACAAGTGGACTTAAATTTCTGGAGCCAAATTTGGGCATGGCTACCGTGAACACAGATCAAACAAGGAATACTGAAATTTTGCTTCCATGAGCTCACAGGGACAAAACTACCATCAAATGTATAGATCAAAGTTCATATAGGATAAACGTTGAATTCGGTGTTTACAGAAACATGACACAAAACAGATGCAATCCTCAGTCAGTTCACTTTACACCATGATAATATGGTCTACTGACCGAAGTACTGGACTGAGGTGCACAGCACATTGCAGAACTACATGGATGAATCAATTGAAGCTAGGGCAGATAGGTCCCTTGGACAAGCCAAGGCGAACCTCCATTCCATGGTGCATGTCAGGTTGACGGAAACTGTCTGAATCTTGAGGCACTGCAAGCCAAGAGAATAAAATTAGCACAACTTGGCAAAAAAAATCCGATGATACAACGGCGGTTCAGTGCAAAACTCTGAATAAGAATAAGAAGCATGAAAGCAATACGTGAATTGAAGTGCTAAGCAAATAAAATGCATGGCTGCATGCATTTTCACTTATTAGAGATATTGATCCTAGCAGAACAATTTCTAACTAAAAGACCCTAGCTCAGATTAGCTGTCACAGTTACGTATCACTTTCTAGTAGTAATTAAAAGAGCAATCCAGGTATATAGCTACATATCACACAAATGCAATTATCTTAAACTGATGACCCTCTACACATATATCCAACAACTAAAAGTAGCTGGAATGATGAAATTTTGTAACATAAATTCCTTACAATCAAATCACATCAGTTAGTATTGTCAGAGCGAGTTTTCCTAAGAACAAAGAAACTACTGCTATTATCAAGGTTAAGATATTTAAATATCCTAGTGTTCCACAAGTCTGGCTAAGAATATTAAGATGGTGGTCATATTGCAAAACGCTTGCACAAACACATGAAAAGGAATGAAGATCGCTGATTGAAAACAAAGGACAAGGGTGTCTTACAGTTAAGATAGTCTTCAAATCCAAAATCATCAAGGGAACCCGTCAGTGCCTCATATCCAAGCATAGATGACGGCAAAGCACCAGGTGGCCTTTGGAACCTGGCATCACAGATTTCCATCAGCAAATGCTAGTCGTCAAAAATACTTTTAAGATGAACAATTAATTATATGCAAAATGCTGTTCAAAGGATACAGTATAAACAAAACAAAAGCCATGCTCCTATTTTAGAGGATTTAATGTTCTATTCCCAATCGTTGGTGTTAAAAGGGACAGATGAGAACGAGTATAATATGATTTCCCCATTTTAAGTACGAGAACGGTCCAGGCGTTCTGAATCATTCATTTCAGAACAAATAGCGAGCCAAATGTGATATCAGAATTGTGCTTTTTTTAATGAGATAGTGGGTATTTGATTTGCCAAAGATCTACTTACCAAAATGAGGCTATCGGAAAGCCTCAAATATCACAATCAGAAGTCAATAGCGTTACAATGAGTCACACAGCCAAATACAGCCAAGCATGCACATTGAGTCACGCAGTAAAATCAGCCAAGCAGTGAAGCAGCAGGGAAAATTGCTAATCAGCTGCTAGCATGATGGAGCTTCAACACTAACAAACATGGCATCCACGCTAACAAGATAATAAAAATTGTTAAGCAACTCCACAATGACTGTTATATATACAAAGGCAAATAATTTTGGGTACCAGCCAAATCTGCAGTAGCATCAAGGATACAGCACACAACAACAAGGGCAATGGAATCAAAGGTATGCACACAGCACACAATGTTAACAGCCTTCTAGCTGGATGGCAAAACCATGTAGACAAAGCCAAACCTGGAGAGGATTTGGGCATCGAGATCCTTGCGAATGTTGAAGGCGGATCCGTAGATGGCTTCCGCCCCGAACTTCTTCTTGTCCGTCCAGAACTTGGCCTCCTGCGCGGGCGCGGGCGTGGCCCCGTACACCGAGACTCAGCCGTTAGGGTTTCGACGGGAGGGAGGGAAAACAGAGGATGGAGGGAGAGGTGGGGGTCCGTACCGACTGGATGGTGGACTGGAGCGGGTGCGGCGGCGCGAGGTCGGCCTTGACGCCGGCGTTGAGGCCGAAGCGGAGGGTGTCGTGGGTCTCGCTGATGTCCCGCTTCATGCCGCCGCTCGCCATCGTCGTCGTCGTCGCTGCTGCTTCTGCTCTCTCGTTTCTTTCTTTGCGGGGAAGAAAGGGAAGGGCTTCGCGTGGTGTGCGTGGGTCTGGGCTTGATTGATGATATAGCTCTAGGAGAGAGGAGGCTTTTAGTCCGTGTCTGACTATTATACCCCTTGTTGGGCCGGCCCAGCTACTATGTCGCGTGGGCGCAGGTGGTGGCGCCAGCGTGGCATTTGGCTTCAAATGCGTTTCTAAAAAATAATTGGCTTCAAATGCATTTGGACCTCACTGTTCTTTGGCTCAGAAAATAAATTGCGCCTTGCTAAAAGAAGAAAAAAAAACAGATGCAAGAAAGGCATAGTAGAACATTTTTTTCTGTTGAGGAAAGGCATAGTAAAACATTGGCGTCACATAGGTGGTGCCACTAGATTGCAACGAAAAATGTCCTTTTTCTACTCAATCACTTAGTATTGCAAATTTGCTATGCGATTTCCTCGAACCACACGGCCTTTTCTAAATTTCTACTCATCAGCCATCACTTAGTACTGTTGAAACTTGAAAGATATACAATCTCACATTTGACGTCAGTTCGATAGTTTGGTTTGTCAAGGATAAGTTCTGCAGCCGCAAAGCTCAAAATCATGAAGCTGGAGATCCATCCCGTATGTTGGAAATTCGTAGAAACCCAAGTCTCGATCTATGTCTTTAGCAGGCAATCCTTGAAGCCCTTCTCAAGCTCTTCTCGGTTGAGGTTCCTGCCGATGAAGACAATCTTGTTGATGCGTGGCTCATTTGTCTCCCACATTCTCTCAGGAGATCCCTGGAAAATGTCGTGCACCCCCTGACATGCAAAATGACACAGTCAAATCAAAGTTCATGCAGCTTATTAGCCAGTCTTAAGAGAAATTTTGGCGAGTACAAACAAGAAAATATCTCCAGTCAAACTCTAATCCATGAG
Source organism: Digitaria exilis (assembly GCA_015342445.1). NCBI lineage: Eukaryota > Viridiplantae > Streptophyta > Magnoliopsida > Poales > Poaceae > Digitaria > Digitaria exilis. The sequence continues at coordinate 87,718 of JACEFO010001619.1, forward strand.
AAAAAAAGAATCTTGATTTAGATTAGTAGTAAAATATAAGGATGAATTCATCTAGCAAGCATGCGAATACAATGGATGATCCTCAGGACATGAAGGGTGAGAAAAGGAAAAAAAAAGGGGGGGGGGGGGATATATCCTTCCTGCAGCAATATCGCTATTAACTAATTTTCACAGGGGCATTATTAACACAAACCTGAAACACGAATCGCTGAGGCATTCCACTGACAGAAAGAAGCCCTTTCATCCTGTATATATCATCACTGTGTTCCAACAGTAGATTCCCCAACCACATATCAGCCTGCATGAGCGCATGTAAAATTGATGTCAGTAAAAGAAATCCATATCCAAGACTATGAAATGTTTGAGGAATTTAAATCCGTCAGTGTAACTTATATCAATTGAGAAAAAAAGTGCAGGCGATGAGGAATAATTTGAAGACTGGCCTTTTCAAGATCCATCTCCCCTTCACAAACAAGGCTCACAGAAGAAACACCAGGATCATGGGTGTGATCATGTGCGTGATGTTCTACAAAAAAAAAAAGGCATCAAAGAGTTTACTTATCTTCATACTTAGTATTATTTTTTAAACCAGCAACAAAAGGGTCCAATTGTCCAAAGAACTCATAAACCATCAGTTCTCGAGAAATAAGTTCTCCATCAAATATATGTTCATTTTAGGTGCAGAAAGCATTTAAATATAAAATTAAAGATAAGAAAAGGTTTTCAGTTGATCAGGATCTGTCTCAACATGTTCTCTTATATTTCTGAAATCAAAGGTTTTGCACATTTCCATATTAATTGGCTGTACCAGTGACTATGGCTGTACACAGAAATCACTCAGAGCGACTTCTGTGTCCAGCCTGGCCATTTCACAAAAATGTTCCAAGATCTGGGCTCACCATGTCCATGATCATGATCATGATGGTGATGGTGGTCATGGTCATGCTCATGCTCATGATGATGGTGGTCATGTCCATGCTCATGTTCTGTGTGGTCTTCATGAGACTTTTCAGAGACAGCACTCTCAATCCTGTAATGTACAAACAAAATCTTAATATTATTAACTATAAAAGGCTATTTAAATGCCGGAAAAGCAAGAAGACAAAAAACTGTTTATTTTAGAAAATAAACTCTGTAATGAGATATTTCGTGGTCGAGTTCACTACATCACTTTGTGTATTTGAGCAGCCATCAGCCTTAAAGAGATGTTACCAAATATATGGCTTTACAGACTCGTTCCTTTTGTGCACACACCCAAGATTTTTTTTTTTAACATTACACCCAAGAAAATTTGGTACGTACCATTTTCAACAAATAGCCTGGGTTAATCCAAGTACATGTAAAAAAAGATCAATTACAGTCACATTTCATCCTATCTAGTCAATGGATACAAGGATTAGCTTAGTTTTAAATAGTTTTGTTCTCCCAATTCTAGCAGCCTCATACACCATATTGCTGCAACTACATTCACTCTTTAAGCTACAGCGGATAATCTCATTATGCTTCAACAACTCACGTTATTTCACAATGGTCTCTTTCTATATGAATAATAAATGACTGGTCTGGACTGCAGAGGCACATAATCATTTAAAATGCGTTTCGCAAGATGCAAGTAAAAATAAAAGTAAGAAACAAGATGACAGAAATGAACCTCTCCAGATCAAATCCTCCAATTCCAAGAACATAATCCAAATCAACTTTACCATACTCAGCCTGTTTCAAATTAGCCATGCGATTGATACCCTGTATTAAGCAAAGGAGGACATTACAAACAAACATATGGCAGCGAAATAACATAATGAATCAATGAATAAGCGACACTGACCCTTATACGATCAACCAAGGAGGACACTTCAGGTTCATTGACAAGATCAATCTGCAAGGGAAGTAAGAAGAGTTAGAGCTTCTCTTTTACCAAGGACCTAAATTATATTATAGAAAAAGGAGCAAGTCAGCAGATATTGTTTAGAGGAACATCACCTTGTTAACTATAATTCTGTCAGCATAGGCAATTTGCTGGACTGCTTCATTGACAATACCCTTAGGCTTTTCTTCATCCAAGTGCAGTCTAGCGTGCTTTGCATCAACTAAAGTAACAACACCATCCAGCTTGACATCATTAAAAACTACATCCTCTGCATAGAATGTCTGTATAATGGGTGCTGGATTCGCTAAACCTGAAAAATACAAAGAGATAGCAACAACATTTAACATGATTATGTGATCAATGTATAACCAGGAAGGCAGGAACACAGTATGTTTCATGGTTTGTAACTGGTTAATTACAACTTGCACAGACCAGAATAGCTTTTTTCCCTGGTTATGGTGTCGATCTATCGTTCTTATAATAACCTAATAAATTCTTTACCTGTGGTTTCGATAACAATATGATCAAACTTGCCCTTCTTCTTGTTGACCAATTCACCAATCATACGGACTAAATCACCGCGCACAGTGCAGCAAAGGCAGCCGTTATTGAGCATCATTATGTCCTCAGCTCCAGCAGTTTGTGCAGCAACTAGTGAACCATCAATGTCTACTTCTCCAAACTGCAAGTGAACAATGATAGTAAAAGGTATAAGTCGCTCAGCTTCATTTTGCATGTTCTAGTTGGCCCGAAGACACAGGGGTGGGGGGGGCTGAGGGGGCTCGAGCCCCCCCCCCCACACACACACATGATTTGTTGCTAGATCCGCCACTGGCCCAACTAAATGATAGCTTGGTAATGACCTAGGTAAATAAAAGACCATTTGCTGCATTTGACACAGATAAGCATGCTTTCAGGACAAAGAAATAACAGCTGTTCAGGCACTGACACAACTGATATAAATGAATGAGTGAGTTGAACATCTCTCTTACTGATAGAAAACATTCAAGTGGGCATACCTCATTCTCAATAACAGCAATTCGCTTCCCATGGTGAGCAGTCAAGATGTGATTCAGTAAAGTTGTCTGCAAACAGGGGGGAAAAAACAAGCGTTGAATATACCAGAGACGTGGGATTCGGGCTCAGAAAAAAAAAAACATTAACCTTAAGCAAGCAAGAGGGCATCGTTATGTTCGTGGTGCTGCATATCAAGTCACAGTATCAAAGAGTTGAGCTACGGGATCAGTAACACTGTAATTCAATCCATGTAGTGAAGTCCCAGTAAGTCGATTAAACTTCAACAGGTTGATTATTAGGACAAAAACACTTTAAAGTTTGCCATCCCACTTGATCAAATGGAAAAATGAGCACCCCTCCTGGTATGCAAACCAAACCGAACCATCATCTGGCCAGTAACGATGCAAAATGCTAATCATTTTCAGTCTAAGTTAAGCACACATAGAATTGCGTAACCGTAAAACCGTGTGCATCAACGGAAGGCTCGTTCGCACTGAAGACAGGCAAGGGTTTAGGGGTCCCTGACCTTGCCGGAACCGAGGAAGCCGGTGATGATGGTGGCGGGGATGCGATTGTCGGGCGGGATCATCGTATCGGCCCCAGAACAGTCCTCCTCGGTGGAAGCTGCCGACGCCGCGAACCGCCTGCGCGACCGCCACGACGGCGCCGCAGTCGCAGTCGCCCGCGGCGCTGCGGCGGCGGAGTAGGAGCGCGCGGCGGCGCGCAGGCGCAGGCGTAGGAGGGAGGCTACCCGGCGCGCGGGAGAACCGAGGGACGCCGCCGTGGAGATGGCCGGGGAGGCGGAGCAGAGCGCCGCCGCCATGGTGCGCGAGGAGAGGGGACAGAAGGGCAAGTGGATATCGCGGCACGTACTACCAACTGGAGAGGAAGGCAGCCAGGCGCTGCTTCTTCTTCGCCTCGAGTGTCCTGAAATTATCTGGGCGCTGCGCACGCGCAATGCACGCGACGCGCGAGTAGCTTCAATTTGGGCCTGAGTTGGGTCATGCCAGTGGACTAGTCTGGCTGCTTGAGAAAAGTTTTTTTTTTCATTTTTGTTCTGGGCTATAGAAATGGGCCGTCAACTATCTAAAGAAGATATTTCCCCCTCAAAAAATGACTCTCTAAAGCAGATATTTTGTGAGAAATGTGCATATGCCAAGTTTTCTAAAAAAAAAAGGCATGCATACGCCAAAAAGATCAGTGAACTAGCAGTATGCTTATAAACAACTATAGGACTTATAAAAAAAGAAAAATATCCGAACTTGGTGCTTGAATGAAAAAAAGGAAAACATGAGATAATGTCATAAAATTTTGGAAGGAATTTCCTAAGGACTTGTTTGGAAATGAGTCGAACGAGATGGAATGAAGTGGATTGAACTAAATTTCACTCTGTTTCACTCCATTCCACTGGCTTCCGAACAAAACCTGACGGGATCAATGCGTACTCCATGATGACTATGACACAAGAGACCAACGCCAGCATATAAAATCAACAGCAGACAGAGTGTCAGGCTGTCAGTGCTCGCAGCACTTGTTTTACACTAACCTTCGTGATTTACATTATCCGAGGTTAATTTCACATCTGTGTCGCCGGCAGGTTTACGACCCCCGCCACTTGGTGACCTCGCTTTGGGCGAAATGAATTGAGACGTCCTGAGGCCGGCGGATATTGTAATAATCCCAGCGACAGCAGCCGCGATGTTTCCTCGCACTCGGCCATGTCGATCGCTCGCAACTTGCGCTACGGACGTCGCCGTCCGTAACCGATCCGGTTTTTCTTTTACCGTGCGTGTGTAACCTTGTTGTTTTCACCATCTCCGTGCGTGGACAATGTTCATCGATCTGAAAATAGAGAACAGAGCAGCTGGCATACGAATTGTTATTACTAACAAACAAAACCAAATGTCGCCTTCGTGTTATATATCTGGAACAAAGCGAATTCCAAACTACACTACTAGTAATTAACGGTGTCGTTAGCAGTGCCGTTGCGCCTCGGCCAGGTTCAGAAAAAGCCCATCTGTGCGCGTAGACAACCTGCAGGCTGCAGCAGCGCAAAGACGAAACTGATACTAGAAGGGACAGGGAAGCGGATCGAGAAGAGTAGTAGCAGTAGTAGGCTGCAACTGCAAGTCTGTGTTTAGATTGGAAGTAAAAAATATTTTCTCTAGATGAATAGTGCACTGAAAAGCGTGTTCTGTTAGTAGAATGAATAGAAAAAAAATGTTGGAGAACTACTTTTTTTTCTGAATATGAATACAGCCAAGCCTACCGACCACGGCACACACACGGAAACGATGAAGAATGCTGCCGAATGCTGGGCGTGCCGGAGCACGTGGCGCCCTGGGGGTGGCCGCCGTGGCTGAGCGGGACGTCCTTTTCGATTTCGTCGTGGTTTGGTTAGGCTAGCGGCTTGACATTGGACGGGATAACCTGACCGACCCGGCCGGCTTTGGCCTCGCCGACCAGATCAGTTTGGACAACGCGTGCGTGTGCACTGTTTCGCCAGGACGCTCGCGAGCCTCTCTCAAGTCTGGCCGGTCGGGGACACTCTCTCGCGCCGGACACTTCGGGCGCGCGCCACGTACCTAGCCCGCGGGTAGGCGTGGCGCTGCTACGTGGACCCGAGAGGCGCGTGCTTCCGGTGCTTGTCGATCACCGCGATTCGCCGTGTCACCAACGGCAATGCATTCATTTTCCACGTAATGCAGGTATGTACCTACCACCTAGCATTCTTTCACATGGATGATCGCTATGCCCCCTCCAAAACTAGTACATATGCATCACCGGATTCATGCCATATTTCTCACTGCTATGACCTTGCTTAAAATATGAAGTTAATAACAATCAACCAGACAGCTAGCCACTGCCACGAGCACGATTGCATTATCGGGCATGGTCGCCACGTACGAACAATGCAAAATCCGCAACTTAGCTGTCTGATACGATTCTCTTCGTCATATAGACATTCTGACGTCCAGCTTATTAGTGCACAGTTACGAGAGTCCATCGGCGGCTGACCTGACAAATACTACTCAACTCCACGAGCTGATGATCGAACGCAATCATTCGACCAACCGGAAGCTTTAAGTTTTAGTTCTGCCCCCAGCTCCACGAACACCAATACAAAACACCAAACACTCAGGGTGTGTTTAGATTGGGGAAAGATTCCTCGAAAATACACTGATCACCAAAAAATACTGTAGATGAATAGTGATATGTGAGTAGAAGAGGTGGAATGAATAGGGAAAAGTTGGATGAATATGGATTTTTAGGAAATCTTTGGGAAACTAAACGGGGCCTCACCATAAGGACAGGACGCCACATGATTGCAGATCCACTGCAGCTAGCCGGCTGCGCAAATAAGAGCATGCAGCCGATTCAGCTGGCCAACAGTTTGTTAACGCACTCTATGACACCCTAAACCCTAAATTATCTTTGTAGCATAGGATCAGTACAGGTTTAGCATCGCTTGATTAACAATCGGCCATATATGATCACCTGTCCACGGTGCAGCAGGCTCAACATGCAACTGATGATGGGCGCGCACAAGCGGTGTCCCAAATCTAAACGGCAAACTGCTGCTGGGGAACAGTAAAATAACTGTGATATCGATAGATCTCCATGCGCTGTCCCCGCCGGCCATGTCCCCCACGGCCTCCGCTGCGTGCGACGCCACCTCGCATGCGCTGCGCCTACGGCCGCCCGCCACGCGCCCGATGCGTAGCCGTTCGTTGCTCGCCGGGACGCGACACCGCCGCGGCGGTTTGGATGAGGGCGATGGATAGATGGTGTGGCCTGCCTGCCCAGGTTCACAAATCCGGTCCGGTAGTTCGAACCACCACCCGACGGTACTGGTTTACCGGACCGGTTTGACCGGTAACCGGTGGAAACCGGTCAAATTCAAATTTTGAATTCAAATCCCCCGTGCAATCGGTTTTTGGCGGCTAACCGCTCGGTTTGACCGGTTACCGACCGGTTTGGGCCGGTTACCGACCGGTTTGTTGGAAAACCGGCCAAATTCAAATTTTGAGTTCAAATCCCCCGTGTGGCCGGTTTGGAATGGTTAGCCGACCGGTTTGACCGGTTACCGACCGGTTTGAGCGGTTTACCGGACCGGTTTGACCGGTTACCGTTCCGGTAACCGGTCAAACCGGACCGGTTACCGGTACTACCAGGACGGTTAGCCGGCTCGCGCGGCGGTTACGGCAGCCGGCGGCGAAAAATCGCCTGTCCTGGACGCGGCTGCGCGGGGGGGGGGGGAGAATGGGAGCGCTGGCCGTTGGGGGAGGGGGGGTTAGGGTTAGGGAGGCGTTGGGCCTTCATGGGCCTTAATGGGCCGGCCACTGTTTTATCTTTTTCTTTTTTGATTTAACTTGTATTTACCGAAAAAAATACCAAATGAGCAAATATTTGAAAACTTTTTACACCAACAGATTACACGCACCTTGAAGTATTTTTAGGATTTTTTTCGACATTTTTCCATTTTTTTAATTCAAATTTGAAAATTTTGAACTCGGACCGGTTTGAACCGCCCCGAACCGCTACCGGTCCGGGGCGGTTCGACCGGTTACCGCGGTAACCGGACCGGTTACCCGCGGATTTGTGAACCCTGTGCCTGCCTCGCGCGACCGCATGGGCCGCATGTGCTTTCCGTCGTGGCCGTCGTCGTCTCGCGTGTGCCGTGGCCAGGCCCTGCGCCTGACACGGCGGCGACACTAGCATCGTGAGGCGTGACGAAGAACATCTCTGTCATGGCCGTTCGCTCACTGCGGATTGGTCACGGTGCTGTTTGCTACGAACTCTGTTCTGTGACGTTAGTCGGCAGAAACGATAAAATTGGAGGGAAAAACATCCCCCCAAGAACACAGATCATGCGACGCTTGTGCGGCGCCCGTCAGGCCGTCACCGAAAGCGAGCGCCACGCCTCATTCACGCGGACTCCACGCACAATACGTAAACCCGAAGCGGATAAAAGCAACGTCTCACCTTTCTCCACCCAAAAGCTTCGGCTCCCAGTGGGGAGGGATCCATCGCTGCCATGGCGACAGCAATAGCATCGGCCATTCGGCTTCGGCCGGAGCCACTGGGCCAGCCATGGCGTTCCGGTCACACAAGCGCAAAAGAGGTGGATCAATTCTATGGGCGACCGGCCGGCCGGTCATATCTCCTCTCCTGGTCGTTTGTTCGCGCGTCACGTCGCTCGGGTGCTGCCCAACCTGGCCATGCCTGCCCATGCCAACGTCCTCGGTTTCATTCAGGGCAAGAAGATCTCACCGTTTTTTCCTGTGTGCTCGCCTCGAAAACGAAGGCGTTCTGTGTGCGGGGCAAATGTAACGTGCACTGGAACGAGCGGTTACCAGTGGGCTGTGCAGGTGCAGCACACTGGAAAGGAGACTGGCTGACTGAATTCCAGCTGATTCGACACATGGGGTTCCTCCCGGCCCCTTCTTCCGTGCAAGAGAACCATTTCTTTTTAACGAACGCATGCCATTTTCTCCCATAAGAACATGGTTCAACATATATATTTCATCAAGACGAGAAACATTAGCTAAAACAAATTGAGTACATTGTGCATATATTGTAGTATTCATTTTGAAAAAAAAAATGTGATTGTTTTGTAGCTAATACCATGACCATTCCTTTCTCTCGGAAAAAAAAAATACTATGACCATTTCTCAGCGACCGCAAAATCTTCTCTTTTTCTTTCATCAACGTGCAGCGAGCACACAAGAATCCGTGGACAGGAAAGGCGTGGTTCCATCTCTCCAAATGCAGCCAGAGATTCGAGCCACACTCACTGGCCACAGCTTCGCATGAAATCCTAGAATCTCGCAAGAGGGCCCCACCCCGAGTGGTCGTTACCCCACCTCCATCGAATCCGGGACCAGCACCAAAGCTTTCCAGTGTGCTGCCGGGGCTGGCCCCACATGCCAGCTGCCCCCAGCCGCCCACCGCTTTCACCTCATTAACCACAGTTAGCTCAACCTAACCCAGCTTAGGGCAGGTTTAACGATTTAGCCCGCAGCGGGCTGTGACGCGCGACGAGGCAAGACTTTTTTATGGTGGGTCCCATGGTTGCAGCTTGTTTCGACGAATAAAAGAGCGGCTTTTGCCTCTACGCAGGCGTCGGACGGGCGCGACGTCCGTATGCGTTCTCTCTCATGCTGTCATGGGACTTCGCCGGCTTAGAGCCCCTCGTTAAACTTGCTCTTAGGACGTGTTTAGTTCGTACAAGTATTTTTTACTTTCTATTCATCTCTCACAGAACACAAATCTTTAAAAATTCTTTTTTTACCTTTCCTATTCATCTCTCTCACAGAACACAAATTCTAAAAATTCTTTTTTTACCTTTCCTATTCATCTCCCTCACATAACACGTATTCCAGAAAAAAAAATACATTTTACCAGCCTCGACTAAACGCGGGGAGCTCAGCTCAGCACCCAGACCGCCACGCTCAAGTTACCGAAATGCCCCCCAAGTGAGCCTATAAATACGCCCCAAACCGCTCGCCCCTCACAGTTTGCCCAAACCACCAGCCAACCAAACGACACTCCTCTGGTTTTCCCTCTCGATCTCCTCTGCTCCCCAATTCGAATACGAAAAGGCTCCACCAATCGCGACGCGATCGCTCCTCATGGCGACGGCGACCACCAGGAGGCCGAGCGGGCCGGTCCTCTCGGCCGCGCACTACCGCTCCGCCTCGCCCACGCGCGTCAAGCTCGCCGGCGCCGGCGCACGGTCGACGGCCGGCCAGTCCGTCAGCGTCTCGTCGACTTCTACCACCGCGGCGGCGCGGAGCCACCGCCGGACCTGCATGTGTTCGCCGACGAATCACCCGGGATCCTTCCGCTGCAGCCTCCACAAGGAACGCAAGGCGGCGGCGGCGCCCCACGGCGGCCACGGCCACGGGCAGAGGCCAACCTCCCCGCCGTCGCCGCCGTCTCCGGTGAGCTCGGGCCCAACCACCAGCCGTCTCGGCGCGGCCGCCGGCAAGCGGATGGGCAGCGCGCTGGTTCGGATCGGCGCCGTGGAGGGCGGCGAGTGGGCGCGCCGGGCGCTCGCGGCGACGGTCCGCCCCTCGCCCGCCGCGCAGCAGTCGCAGCACCGCCGCCGCGTGGGAGGGTTCCGGCCGCGCCCCAGCCGCCTCTCCTCCGTCTCCATGGCCGGCGACCGCGCTGGCGACAACGCCCAGTAGATCAACGACTCGCCGACATCTCATCATAGTAGTAGCTAGAAATAGTAGTAGCAGAGTATATAGCACCCAGTAAATAGGAGGGATCTCTATAGCATTCTCTCTTCTTGCTGTAACGCCGGGCAAAGAACAAGCAGTGAAAACAAAAAGAACTTGCAGAGCCAGCGAGTCTGTGAGTGGATTAAGGGGTTTTGGATCCTGATCCACCATTCCAGGAAGGAAAGCTTTTCTTGTGTACGTACAGAGAACTCTGTGTCCGCCAGCTGATGAGCTGAGCGAAGCCGTTGGCATGACTGAGGATTGGAGACATCTGATCTGAATTGCCCCAATAGTGGAGGCCACTCACGAGTCCGTCCATATCGACCCCGCTGCCCGTTCTGTTTCCTCTTCCACGGCCCTCCATTCCTAGTGGCTGTGTCCGGATAAGCTTGGCCTTGGTTCTTGAGTGCAGGTGACGCCTTCCTCTGTATGTGGCCGCCGTCGTCATGCCGGTCTTGCCGTCATGCGGCCCCCGTGCAGGGTGGCCTCCCATCTCGTGGGCGCCAACCAAGCTCGCCACGGCAATACGGTGGACGGCGGCCCGCGGACAGCTAGCCTTGCTTGCGTCACATGCCCTCTCTTCTTCTTGCTCCAGACCTGCAGTTGGTTAGGCAGAGCAACTCTGAACAACTCTCTTCCTTCATCAGAAATCAGTTAACGTTCGTGCTCGTGCATATAATGCAAGTAATACAGTTGAGAGTGTGTTTAGATTGTATGAAAAAACACTATAGCATAAGAAAAACACTGTAGTATTCGCTGGGAAACGTGTTTTGTGAGGAGGGAATAGTGAAAAATTGAAATGAATAGTGAAAAGTTGGAATGAATAGTGAATAGTCGAGAATCTGAACATGGCCTCAGAATTAATTTGTGCTACTTGTATCACTCATCATCTGCTTAATTTTTTTTTGGGAGATGATGTCATCTGAATCGCAAGGTTCACCAAGTCAATTACTACTTGCAATTCTTGGATTGGAAGCTTTTTCAGAGCTGATGTAATCTGAATTGCTAGTCAATCAGTTCACTACTACCCGCAAAAAAAAAAAGAAAAAAAACAGCTCACTACTGGCAAATCTTGGATAGGAAGGCAGCCCATGCATTTAGGAATCAGGAGAGTACTAGCACGTACAGACGCATACGTAGTGGTACCACTTCGTCAACCATACAAGCACTACAAAATTGGACCTTGTACTTGTGCAGATAAGAGATAACAAAAAGAAATCAGCAGTGGACACAAACCAGGTGCCGGTACGTGGCGTGGTAGCCGTCTTAGCAGACTTACAGTGTACGAAAGCCGCGGCACTAAACAAGCCGAATTAACGGATTAACTGAAGAATTCCGACACGTCGACGTCGAGCCAAGACAATTCAACGCTTGACCCATTTCGGATCGTAACCCGCCCGGACCAGACCAGGCCATCCCGTCGTCTCGCGTTGGACCCGATCGTCGTGTCGCGTCCAGGCGCAGAGATGGACTCGGCACCTGCCGCTAGACGCATGGCACCCAACAGTGCATCCACGCAGACACGTACAGGAAACACCACGATCTTGCCGTGCTACGAGGGCAGCAGACTGTATCGACGCCACGCACCGACTCGTACCTCCAAGAAGTCGGGACAAGAACGGGTATGACTCATCTAGGGGCAGCCAACCGATCGGATCAAACGGCGGACGGCTATGTGCGCGGCGGCGAGGACTCTGGTGAGACGGTCGGAGACGTGTCCGTTTGTTCGTCGTCGCCATACCGTGATGATAACCTTGTTTTGTCCGGCGAACCATGATGATATGCACGTTTAAAAAGTTGGGTAAGCCAGGCGTATGGGCAAAAGCTTTTTGTTTCAAGTGCGTGTCAGGCTTCTCAAGAATGCATTATATTGTTGCATGTCGTTGTAGGCTGGAAATGTCTGTGTCTGAGTCAGTTACCATCGTCTCACTCATCGATCGCCCTCCAAATGCTCGTGTTTGTTCATTGGGTTTCACTTGCACGAAGACCAGCTCTACTCACTACTCAGCGGGGCATTTCAATTCGTTTGCCTGAACCTCGGGCTCAGATGAAAGACCTGACCTGGCATTGTAACAAAAAAGTCCATAGGTTGCAGACTTGGAAAACGAGTACTAGTATCATCAGGATTGACCTTCAGATGGGTTAGGGTTGCCCTTGTGAGCAGGGTACATGCGTTTACTTGATCACAATAATCTGGTCTAATCTTCCGGCCGGCTTCGAATGCATAGAGAAAAGGTACTGAGAATCAAACGGATTCCAGAACTACGGGACATGAACGCACATTCAGTAACAAAGTGCCAGGAGGAAAAGAAATTTTTTGCGTTCTTTTTTTTTAAGAAAAAGAGAAAAGAACTGAAGCGTCACTGTAGATGCAATGTCGTTAACATGTCATTTGCTGGTGGTATATTCTGGAGCACAGGAGACAGCTACTTGCTTGGCCATTTACTAACCTGACAGGAATGGACGACGATGCACACAACGGACGACGATGTTCAGGGAGGGGAGGGGCCTTAAACTTTCGTAACAAAACATCAGGCTCTGGTGGTTGGTTGGATTGCAAATCTGTGAAGAAGATTGAGCTAAACCAACCTCTAATCCATAGTTCCATTGACCGCCGCAACATGCATACTCCCTCCGTCCCAAAATAGATGTCATTCTCGCTTCCCAATAAAAACAGCATCTTTGAGCATTAACCAATTATATATAAAATAATATTAATATTTATAGTACATCATTAGTACCATTAGATAGATATTTGAATCTAGTTTTTTAACAAATTTATTAGAGATATAAATATTACATATATTTTTCTACAAATTGAGTCAAAGTTAAGAAAGTAACACGTGTACGCATGCTATAGTGTTATACTTTTAGGACGGGGGGAGTACGTGCGGAGGGATCACACGCACACGTAAAAAGAAAAAGAAAGGACAAAGAGAGGCGATCTAACAGCCGTGTACGACCAGACTCTGCAGCGGGCAGGCGGTGGCGCGCTGCAGTGTCGTTCAGATCTTGGATCTCGTATCGTCATGGAAGGCCAGTGCTCATCGCAAAGTTTGCACGTAAGCGGATTGGATCCTGCCTGCATCTCCTGGCATTTTGCTCCAACGTCTTTGACACTTGGGAACTGATGGTGCGTTTAGTTTCAGAAAATTTCTCTAAAAAACATTATTTAATTAATTTTTTTTCTATTTACCTCGTTCTTTCCAGAACACTATTTATCTATAGTGTTTTTTTTGAAAAAAGTCTAAATTACTACCCTGAACTATGAGCAAAGTCTACATAACCTCCTAAACTATCTTTTGGTTTATTTTACCCCTAAACTATGTCATTTAGCCTATTTTACCCCCTAACATAATTTATCTTTTTTATTTCTCCATGTAGAAGTGTTATATTACGTTCAGATTTTGTGAGATGATGGTAGACATCATAATGCATAGTAGAAAAATATAAAATGATTTTTTGTCATTATTTTGATAGAGTAATATATTTAATAATTTATTAATCCTTAAGATGCAAAATTATACAAGAATAAATAACGAAAAATTCATAATATATTTTTTTCATATACACTATGATGTTTACTACAATCAGGAAAAATTTGAAATTAAAATTCAACTTGTGTATGGAGAAATAAAAAAGATAATTTGTATTAGGGGATAGACCAAGTTACATAGTTTAGGGGATAAAATGAACCAAAAGATACTTTAGGGGATTATCTAGATTTTGCTTATAGTTCAGGAGAGTAATATAAACTTTTTCTTTTTTAACAATATATTTTGAGAAATCTTCGGCTAGAGGCACCCTGACAAAGAACACCGCGTCTCCTCCTCGCCATCCCCACGCGCCCCCCTCCAGATCAAGCTCCGAATTTCAGATGCGATATTTTATCCAGAAGATTCCACCTTTCTTTCTTCGTGTAAAGATCCTACCGTTTCTTCGTGAGGAAGGAAAGGAACTTACTCGAGAAGCATGGAAGAGGAAGGCGGTTGTGTAAGGAGGAGGAGGAGACGACTCCGTTAATGAGGAAGACGCAGAGAAACTTAGCCCGCGGTGGCAAGAACAGGGTTAAGCCGGCGGGTAAGATCGTCTCGAAACTTCATGTGGATCGATCGAGGAAGAGGAGTAATAGTAAGCTCACATGCGAGCGATTCCACACGCACAAATAAAGAACGTTGCTTTCGGATGGGTTCTCATGGGCGTCCTGTGAACATGCACGTCCACACCGGACCAAAGCAATCCACGCACGCACCCCAAATAAAGAAAACAGAAAAGAAAATGACATATCTCTTTGTTTTTTTTTTTGATGAAATTCATGGCCAATCTCATCAGTTCTCAATCCCCCAGAACAAGAACAGCATGTACAAAATGCTACTATCTATTTCCTCTCTTAAAAACACAGAGTACAGAGTATAGCACGCATGGAGGAATCATCAGTTCGTCATCCTTCCTCACGATGACACACTAATCCGATACAGTAGAGCTAGTTTCTTATTGCTATCAGTGTCGAAGCGTGCGCGCGAAATAGTGGCGCACGATCATCTCTCGCCGGAAGAGGCTAGGAGCGCAGGCGCAGAGGCGAGCCGCGGCGGCGTCACATGTTCATGAGGCGGAGCCTGGAGGGGCGGGGCTCGAAGTCCCCGCTGCCGCGGCGGCGCTGGCGGCCGCGGTCGCCGGACGGGCAGCTGCTGATCCTCTGCAGCAGCAGCGAGCGCACGGACCGCCCCTTCGCCGCTCGGCCTCTGCTGGGCCCCGGCCCACCCTCGCCGCCGATGCTCGGCGCGGCCGCCCCGCGGGGCCCGTTCCGGTGGCGGATGCAGCGGAACGAGCCTGGGTGGTTCGTCGGCGAGCAGAGACACGTCAGCTTCTTCTTGCCGGTGCTCGGACCAGCGGCGGATCTCGGACCTCTGCTAACGCCACCGGCGGCGGCGGCGGCGGCGCGGGAAGGAGAGCAGGGTGCCGAGGCCATGTTCGTTGCTGTGGCTGTGGTGTGTGCGGCGCACGACGCGAGCAAGGTGTTCGACTGTTCGTCATCGCGGGAGGGTGGGCGGTTGCTTTTATACGCGAGACCAGGCGAGGACTCGGCTCGAGCATGTGAGGCGATTCGGCCGAGCCTGCCTACCCGCGTCAAGGAAGCCTGTTCCATCAGTTCAGTTAAATTTCGCGCGTAATTTCCATGCCCCCTCTCTCTCTCTCACTGTTCGGTTTCTTCAAAATTTAAACTGATCTCGATCGACCAGTGAACAGATATTAAGTTATGGTGAGAGGTGTTGCCATCAGAGATAAGATAGTGTGGAGAGGATGTGCGCTCGCTGATGCGGGATCGCATCAGCACAGCACGTAGTGGAGTCGGAACTGAAAAGTTCCTGATACATTTTCTTTCCATTTCTTTTTCGTTTCTGAATGCTTCTTCTTTCTCGTAGCTGTTTCTTTCCTGTCAGTAGTGGCGCAAAACAAGAGCACCGTCTCCTCTTTCTCCGAAAGCGACGTGATCCTGCACAAAACCGGGCAACAAAAGAAAAACTATTTGCAAATTGCTCTGGCCGTCCTTCGTCAGTGGAATGCAGAAGTGCCATGCTGCTGGGATGCAAGCATGTGGGCTTGCCATTTTAGCTGCTCGTACACAACCGCACGCATTTGTCTCGCCTGTGACGCCGACATTTTTTCCATTTGGGTGCCTTGCCGTGCCCAGCTGCATCGGCCGTGACTCAGAACGGCTTCCTTTCGTGTAGGAGTTGGGGGACCGTCCTCCTTCGTGCGCCTAACCTGTTTGGTGTTTTGCGCAAGTGCACGCTCACGATTACGTGGAATCCCTCATCTTCTGATCGTCCTGATCCCAGAATTTTTTTTACACAAGATGATTACATGGTGTCATCGCCCGAGATGACACACGCAAGCCATGTGAGGAACAATCAAGCTAAACGCCATGATCCCGATCCTGTTTCAAATTGAAAGGCTAAAGCTTTTAATTTTAATTTTTAAGTATTTAAGTTACATTAGCACTTTATCCTATTTGAAAAAAAAAAACGAGTGTCTATTCTCACGTTGATGCACAACTGCCCCTACTGTTTTATCCTGCTTCATTCGATATTCTGGACACGTAATTCTCGGAATATTTATTTCGGTCTTCCTGTAGATTTTGACTTGTTTAATCTTTTTGATGGAATATTGACTTGTTTATTTGGCGCCTGGACGAGTAGGTAGAGTCCCGAGCATAATTCTACGGCTCGGAATCTTATCGTCAGAACTCAGAACATGTACACTTCCATGACAATGACATGTGGCTTACTTAGTACCCGTACATTCACCGGGCATGTTTAGTTTAAAATGGGAGAGAAAATTAACTGAATAGTTACAAGTCAAATTTCTCTTGTAGCATGATAAGGATGACAACCACCCATCTGTATCTGCTTGCTTGGTTTGACCTATCCGAAGTCACTAGGTTTTTGCTTTCCCCCAAGCACTTCATTCACCGGGCTTGATCGATCGCATTGTGTTACTATACCATAGAAATGGTAACCTGAACAACGACACATGCTTGTTTCTTCACACGATAGCAAGTCGTAACTGCTAGGCCAACCAAATTAACCTTTACGTTCATCAGTGTCTACTGGTTATCAAACTATACCAACCGAGCTCACCATCTTGACAATGGAGAACAATGCACTAGTGTTGCAGGCCATTTGTTAGGTCACCATCTCTCATCATCAACTTTAACAACCTAGACCAAATCCTTTTCCTCTCACTTGGCCACTGCTCATGAGATAGTATTGGTAGTACCTTTCATACAAACAACAGCTTAATTGCATATGTCACTTCCAAGGGCTTATCCAAAACAATGTTTTTTTCTCTCTTTTTTCTTTATCCTGAAAATGTATCCAAAACCAAGGGTGATGATGATGACATGGCGGATATATAGGACCACTATAATAGTTGTCCTAATGGCCAGCTAATCGCTTTCCAGAGACTTTGCTACTTAGCCAAGCCGGCCAAGCTACGCTTCCAGGTGAAGCCAAATTAACCTGATGGTAACATCGTACACCTTAGCCTGGAGGAAGCAACCAAGCATCAGTGGACAGTGACGCTAACACCTTCCTTGACATTTTCTCCAGGCACAGCTGTGTGAAAATTACTTAGATGGATCTTCTGTGCCAGATGGTTTCCCGGATGGAACCAGCCTCAACTTGATCGCCATTTCGCCAAAGAAAAGCGAAAACTGGAACCTTTTCTGGCTGAAGTAGTAACTTCATGCAGGAAGCCACCAAGAATTGGTAACAATGGTGCCGGAACTGCTGCTACCTGAAACTGAAAGCAAGAGAGAGGCTTTTCCTGAGCAGTTTATATCCAATAAAAGTATATGAAATAAGGTTTCGTGAACCGATAAAAATAGTATATGTGATCTACTACTACTTGTAAGTTGTAAGGTAATAAGATCGTTTTTACATGATGGTTTGTGCTGTCACTGACAGGGGGAGCGCCTGCATTGTCCTAGCCGATGCCTGGTGGATATCGGTTGTTCGTGAAAGATGGCAACAATTTTGCAAAACAACCAATCTTTCATAAACATAGTACTAACAGTGCACAATGCTAAATTAATATGTAGCTTTCTTGGATGTTCAAAATATCACGACAGGATTTTTTTTAGTTAAGAGGGATATTTACAAGAGTAGGAAGAATCAGTCAAATTGTCCAAAAGCCTTTAGATACATCAAAGGATAACCCATTTGGCCTCCAAGGGCCACTTTCTATTTTTTGTCTATAACATGAATCACTATCATAAGAACTCTAGACAAAGATTTTGTCGTTGTAGTTTCTGTTTCTGTATTAAGGTTTACACAATCCAAGCTGTATGCCTAGCTAGATATATCTAGATTATGAAGACGAGTAATCCAAAGAAGAAAACAGTAATCATCCTGCAGAACAGATTAGCTTGAGTGGATTAATTGCTACCTGATATAGAACTATACTACGCGTGATCAAATCATCAAACAAAGGTCGATAGGAATTGTCCCCTTTGTCCCACTGTCCCAGTCACCTGTACTGATACATATCGGAGCTGAGATTCAGTAATCACCTTTTAGAAATGCTAATCCAAGCCAGATTTTTCATAAAGCTGCCATGGAAATCTGCCGACACGGCAGGGGTTATCTATCTACTCATGCTTTCTGATATTTCACACGGTCTGTGGTCGTTCATCATTAGAAGTAAGATCCAGCTCAAAAGCGATTCAGATACTTCAACCCCTCTCCCTCTAGCCATTTCCATCCTGCGGTTGCGTTTTGGATGTACATGAAGTGTACCAAGCCCGGAGGACGGTGCCGAGAATCTGGGCTGCCGAGTAGGATCAGATTAACTCTAGTGAGTAGAGGATTAGATTAGATGAACTTGAGCGCCTAACTCTGAAGGTGGAGATTTAAAATCCGTTCTTTTCAGTGGAGCCCGTGAAAGCGAGACAAGAAGATCCAGCATTCTAGCCTTCCAAAACAAAAGAGAGAAAAAATCATCATTTTAAGAGGTCAGGATACACTGCATCTCTCTCTCCTGTGGAAAAGAAGCCAAGACCGAGCATCTGCATCATGTGTTCATTACAGAAACGAGGTGATTGACATGATCTTGCCAGACCGGTGACAGTCAGCTGGCTGATGACATGGCGATGAGGAGGCTGGAGGCGAGAGGACAACTCTGAACTCTGGAGCCTGAACAGTAGTGCACGGCTCCTTCTTCATCCTCGTGAAGTCCATGCACGCCGTCCATGGACCATTCCGTTCGTTCTTCTGCAGTTGCCATCGGTTTCGTTTGCGAGATCTGCGGTGAAATATCGCGACGCTGATCTGCGTCGCAATATGAATGCAGTGCAGCCACCTTGAGCTTTTCTGCTGACAAAACAGTGACATGAACGCGAGAGCATTGCTCGCTCTGACCGACCTCTGGACTCTCAACTCTGATAGGCATCTGGCGATGGCGACGTTGGCCCCCACGACAGGCGCGGCTCTTGAAACGCATTCCATTTGCAATGGTCAGGGTAGTTGCCGACTCATCGAGACGCCGATAGAGTTTAGACGAGCACTAGGATCGTTACGTCGAAGAGGACAGAGATAAACTCTGCACAGGTAGCTGCTCGTAAAAGTAAAACCACACTGCACTTTGCGAAAAGGAAAAGGCAAAAGTTGCTGCAAACTTTCAATACGCCCTGGTCAGTCGGGAGGAGCATGGCAACAGCGATCCAGGCGAGCTGGGTTATCAGAGACTCATCGCTCATCAGATGTAAAGCGAAGCCCAGATCAGGCTGCCATTGACCCACATTGCCTTTTCTCTCGAGAGGAACCCTGCCCTGGGAGGCCGGGAGCTTTGCCGGCTCCAGGGATCTGACTCGGCTCAGCATGCATTGCCGAGTCACCACGACGTGGACATGGCTGTGCAACCTGGAGCCCTGGACGCCGGGCAACTGGGCAAGGCGTCAGATTGTTCAGTCAGAACTGGCTGCCGATCGATACAAAACCATTTTTAAACAAGGAGAAGGATTCCAGTCAGCGCAGGCAGTTGGTCGTGCGTGGTTACCAGTTGACTCTGGCGCTGACATGGCATTGGGAGGAGGTACGGTCGCCACCGCCGCTGCCGCCGGGAAGCTGCTCCGGGCACGAGGTGGTGTCGCTCGCTTCAGCTACCAACCGGGACACAAGTTGAGACGTCCAGGTTTGTAGCTGCAGGTGCAGTGCACCTGTTCCTAATGGCTGCCGAGTTGACTCTCGCGCTGGCAACTGTTGGAGAGGCGATCGAATCTTCCTCAACTTGTGCTTTGTCCACGATCTGAACGAGCTATGGCGACCTTGCACGGTGCGTACGCCCTAGGGAAGGGATCACGTTGCGCCTATGGCGACCTCATTCTTTAGTTTCCAAATGCTGTTTCTTTACCGTGTGTGTGACCGGTTTGTTAACTTTTCGAGAATTTTTGCTCTTCTTAATACAAACATACATATGCAACTCTCTTGCATGTTCTAAAAAAAATGCTGTTTCTTTTATTTTTTAGGAAAGTTCCTAAGACTTCTTTCTTCAGTTCCCAAATGTTATGGGCTGCATGTAGTCATAGGCCTGAGCCGGTGACCGCTCTCATATGGGCCTTGATTTCCCCAACGACGAGGGTGTGGTGTGATTTCGGCCCAGATATGAAGACTAAATGGCTAATAGCCCCCTCCTCCCCCCTCGCCCTCCTCGGTCACAGGGCCAACACATCAGCAACAACAAATCAACGAGCCAACACAGGAATCTCACAAACAAACGATGATATGCAGGCAAGAGAAACGAACTGATGAGCACGCGAAATTCCAGTTCCAGATCATGAATGTACAACACCCATACCAACACGAACAGCCACAGGCTCTCTAGTTCGGGCCACAAATCCAGCTACCGTCAGTACGAAAATGCACATAAACCTCTGCTTCTACAATATGGAATCACCAGCATGGAGTATGCACAGGCATGGATGGGGAACAGACATCAAGCGTTCGGGGCCATTGGGGCCGGCTTGTCTTCCACGGGGTACGGCTGGTGCTGGGCGATGAACTGCTTGTTGTACACGCGGTGGCGCCGCTCCCTCGCATAGATCACCCAGAAGATCAGCGACAGCATCACCGCCGCTGAGACCATCACCAGGCCGACGTACACCCATTTGCTGTACCGCTCTAGGCCAGGGCAGTAGTCCTGGGTGATGGTCGTGAATGTGTCGCGGACGAAGGTGCAGTCCTGCAGATCAATGAGAAAAGGGCCATACTGGTACAGCCCTTGGCTCACGGTCACACCCGCCTCCATCTGACCATAGATCCTGGGGGTGACACGCCCCACCGTGGTGCAAATCTCGGCACCTGAGACAGTGGTGGTCTGGCATTCAAAGCCCCTATAAACCTGCAGTTTATGCCATGACATGAATCAACGTTATTTGGCGCTCACCAAATGTTGCTATTACAGGGTACAATGCAGAAAAGATAGCCTGAGTTTACCTGATTTGCACTGTCCAAGGTAACCTCTCCTCTAGAGCAGGTACGGTTGCTCAGATCAGGTTTGAATGGGTTGCAGAGCAGCGGCATCAATGGCCCTGACTGATTGTAGTAGAATGGAGTTGATACCGGAGTAGGAGAAGAGAAGTTCTGATTCGACACGTTGGTGATCACCTGGTTCACCAGATTCACTAGCTGGAAAGTGACTTGCCTGCTTCTATACAGGGACTCATTTGCCATGGCAGGTTCAACACAAGGGATAATCTCATCCAGAGCAGTGTGTTCCGTAGGATGAGCAACCCACTCCTCCATTGCAACACAAGTATCTGATGTGACACTGTTTTGACAGAGAAGATGCAATGTTAATATCGAAAGGCACAAAGGTTGCCATGAACAGTGTAGGTATTTATTTCACCCAAATCTAAAATCCCATGACAGCTTTGTTTTTCAACTTTACTGCTGCCAGTCACATCTTAGGTGTCAATATATTCCAGTTTCGCTGGCAAGAAGCATTAACTTGGAAATAAAATGCATAATTTGTTACCACACAATCGATGCTTACAACAGAAAATAGTTCGGCATCTACAACTGGAAGATAATGATGGTGTACTTGATTTTGACACAGCTTCCAAGCGCAATGCGATATAGCATAGTAAGAAAAAGGGTAGCTGCAATTTAGCATACAAACTAAGCCCTTTCTTATGCCTAAGCAATCAAAGAGATAAGGAAAGAGAAGGGTTGAGAGAATGAAATATGTATTGTTAAAACAACAACAACAAATTCAAGAAACAAGGAAAATGGGTCATAGATATCGTAACACAACAAGGCCTAGAGTGATGCAAGGATGCAGCCCTGAGACCCTGACCCAAGTCCAATACGACACTGGTACCAGGCTGCGAATGAAGTCTACAAACTTGTCCCTTGATGCAAGCGCTAAATAATTGGCAACATGCTCCAAATAAGATCAGGGCTCCATTTGAAAGCAATCTTCTGTATATTATTGAGTGTACAGTATAAAGTAGTTATCTACGGATTGATTTGTATAAAATAGGGATAACTTAATTCGACTTGAGCGGCAAGTCTGCAACTCAGTGAAAAAAAAGAACATTTACAGCAACACATCAACCTAATTGCTCATGTGCAGGTTTGGAACATACAGTATGTGACGTGCATTTTGAATACTTACTTGTGCAGAAGAAGGAAGACACCACACAGGATAAATGTTCCAGTAACCAGTATCCATCCAATGACAACCAGGCTGCAAAATTACCGGAAACAAATAATGATATCTATGCTTGGTTAAAACAAGATCATAAACAAAGACATCAACTTACACGGAGACAAGAAATTCCAGTCCAAAGATGGATAACACTGGCAAAGTCAAGAATTACTATGTCAGCACATGCTTACAAAACTGCGACCAATTTCTAGCTAGCATGTGGAAAACATTTAGAGTGCTTACCAAAGCCAATAAAAGCCAGAAGAAGCATTACAGCCGCAATGACAACCAAAGCAATCCGCCTGAAACAAAATTGATTAACCACATGCACAATATCCATTCTCTTATCATTCACATCATTTAGATGACATCAATGATAAAGGTTAAAAATTACTTACACTTGGTTTAGTAGTTTTTTAATCTTTGCAGCATTATCTGTTGTTTTAATAGCAAGATCAGTAGCTGACGAGTTCAGTTTTCCTTGAATTTCATCGATCTGACTTTGCACATCAGAAGGCAGTAAGAATCGGCCAATGTCAACCTTCTTTGCCGCAGACAAACTATCAGATAAGTTCCTAAGGTTGTCGACAGTATAATTTGCCTGGCTAACAACAAATTTCAGAGTAGTTGTTGTGCTTTTGTGAAATTTGCCCTGGCCATCATATAACATAACACATCCAGCGCTGGTAGCATTGAGTGAAACTCGGTCAGTAACACAGTATATACAACTCAAAATATATGCAAGGACTCATGAAGATGCCACAATATAGAAGAATGGAACTTACATTGCAGCACAAGTGAACAATATTAGAAGTATCAAGGACAAGGCATATGCTGTTCGAGAATACTTGTAACTGTGATGTGGACAACAGCAGTGATGGCAGCAAATCCCAAGCATAACCAGAAAAAAGAACATAAACCAGAAGAGAGCAATGGCAAACAGGGGAATGGCTGTATATCCGACAGACTACAAAAAAAGGGAGCAACAGATACCAGGTAAGCAAGAAATGTAAGCAGGTAGTAGTGGTGCAATTTTAGAAACAAAAGACTTACAGCGAAGTAGTGGATTTCACTGATATTCCAGCCCCCTGGATATTTCCTGAAACCATTCAAGGGGTCCTTTCGGTATGTCCTATCTGCTGCCAAGACAAAGGAACTATTCGTAGTGATGTTTATGTCACCAGGAGTCTCAGCAATTGACCTCCTCGCCAGCAAGCCAAATCCATCTGCTTTTGACAGTTAGAATTCTTTATCATACACAGACAATCACCAGGAAAAAGAAAAAGAAATCAATCTTCCAACTGGAGAATACAACATGATAGGCATTTTCCACTGGTGGTTCAATACAACTATGCTTTTTTATTTAGCCTTTCACTGGCCTGTCCATAACAATCTCTGCAGAATCAGTTAGGTGCTAATCAAGAGTCTAGAAATTGGACAGACTAGCATTCTCGTGTTCTCTTTAAACAGAAATTATGATAAGTAAAGGTTAGATGCCAGTTGGTAAGAACTTAATTATACTACTACATACTTAAACAAGAAATGGCTACAAAATCACTTACAGACTATTACAACAGTACAATAGTCAGTACCGAAAGCAACAAAGCAGTACAAGACTGAAAGAAAACTGAAGGAACTGTGGATGAAGTACAAAGGGCGGTAATGGAGGCACCACAGGCAAGTGACATAAGACTGGATTTGGGAAGCAAGTACCCAACGCTGTAAAAATGCGATTGGTATTGCAGTTGGCACGAGTATGATAAACGGCGAAGAAAATTTACGCACACTGGATATCATCTTTCTGTTTTGGAAAAAAAAAATCACGATGTGAGAAGGGTATTAAACTTATACGAACTCAGATTGTTTTTTTTTTCTTTTCCAAAGAGAAGGGCACGGCACATATTTGATAGGCAACAGCACACAAAACAGAGAACCAGAATCTGGTAGCGCACAACATAGTATTATCTTGAAGAAAAGCAAACCCTAATGAGTATGAAAAGAAGAGGACAAGAAACAGGTGAAAAGAACAGAGGACCACAGAACACTAAAAAAAATTCTGGGGACCGTTCCACATGAAGAACTTCCCATTCCATCATACTAAACTAAATGTTCCAGATTTTCTTCATAATTGGGAAAAAAACAAGAGGCATACAGATGTAGCGAAATCAGAGTAAAATCGCACTGAATCAAAAGAACAAGCAAGGATTTTATTTTTCTCTGCAACGAACCGGGTACAAGTGAAAGGAACAACAAAAAGAAGAGGAAAACAAGGCACGCGAGATGGGGAGGACAAGAACCTGAGTGGAGCGCGGGACTCTGGAACTCGCGAGGAGCATGGAAGCCGTGGCCGGGATGCGGCGCGCAGAATGGCAGCGCGACGAGCAGCAGCAGCGAGAGGCGGACGAAGGCAACGGGCAATGCCATGGCGGCGCGGCTCTCCGGCGCCCCTCTTCCCCCCGCGTGAACCCAACAAGGCCGCACCACCACCACCACCACCCTTTTGCCCCCCACGCCCCCGAGAAGATTAGAACGAAGAAGGAAAGCTTCAGGCGGAAGAGGGGTAGGAGCACGAAAAAGATGGGGGTCGAGTGGTCGACGCAAAGATGGATTCTTTTCTGCTTTTGCTCGTCCCCTCCTGCCTCGCCTCTGGGCTTGTGTTCGTCCGTCGCGTGGTCTCGCCTCCGGGGAATGCACTGGGGTTAACGGGATTTTCGCCTGCCTCTTGGGATTAGAGGTGGCAAAAGAGTGGGATTTGGCCTTTGGTGGCAGCGGGACAGCGACAGAGATCGGAGGGGCGCGGCCGCTCGCGCGGGGCATTTGTGTTGGGTAGTGCTCGCTGCTGTCAGCGCGCGTGTTCTTCCAAAACTAACCCCACTGTTAAGTTAACTGCTCCCTGGTCTGGCAGTTACCGCCCTACCCTTCACCAAATGGGGAAAATCTTCGTACTGTACTTTGCTGCGGGCGGGTAAGGCCGTGTCTAGTTCCAGAAGTACTTTTTACTTCTTCATCTTCCTCACAGAACACGTATCCCAAAAATTCTTTTTTTACCTTTTTTTTATTCATCTCCCTCACATAACACGTATTTCAGAAAAAAATGTACTTTTTCCCACCCTCGATAAACACGGCCTTGCATCTTGTGCAGTGAATTTTATTTTTTTTTTGGGGAAGGTGATTGTCTGATGTGATTTCCTTTGAAAAGGATGATCATCCGATGTGATGCCTCACCATTAATTAACCTGGCTTTACTCCTTAGCATGTGTTTGGTTCTGGGACCATATGAGTTGGGTTGAACCCATCCCTGATTTTGGTTGGTTGCTGGAATGGGTTGAACCCTGTTCTCTGTTTGATTGAAGGGTTGAAGAGTGGGTTGGAATGGTTCCATCACATGTTTGGATGGATGAATAGGGATGGACTTTGAATAGTGTTACCTACTTGTTGAGATTACCACTTCACACATGTATTCATGAAATAAGAAGAAAATGCAAGTACACATAGCATGCAACGATTAAATTGTTCAAGCCAAAGTCAAAATAATCACATGTAGTATGCACATAATTTAGTTGAAGACTTACTTAAATATAGTTTAAGGCAATACTCAAGTTTAAGCCATACCACATATAAGTTCAAGGCTTACAGGTAATACATTCAAGTCTGAGCCCTTACATGATATAGGTTCTAGCCTTATATACAATAATTATAGCAAAAGAAACACCCCAGCCATCCAAATCATCCTTATATTTCAGTTTCAGCCTTACATAAAATAGGTTCTAGGCTTATATACAATAATTCTAGCAAAAGAAACACCCCAACCATCCAAATCACCACTACATTCCAGGAAACTTTTCGGAATGAACATTGTAACCCAATTTAACTTGTGCTCGAAAAGAAGGTTATCGTAGCCTCGCAAGCGGACCTAGGTCGAGTCTGTCCGCTCAAATTGGAGGGATGGGGCTGACCCGCATCTTCAGGTATATTCTTCTGCGGGTTCAACCCAACCCAGATGCTTCACCAACCAAACACGGGTTGATGTGGGATCGACCCGTTCCAACCCACACGAACCCGTTATCCAAACACGGGCGCACTGGAAAAGAAGAGAAGAACGCGAGAATCGAATCGACCGCGAGGCCTGGGTCGACGACATGAGAGAGGAGCAAGAGGGGCCTCGCTGACCCGGCGCCCCGCGTCGCGTCTCCCTATCGGTGGCACCCACCATCAACGACTAGTTGCCACTTTTTTTTCTTTTTTTCTTTTTGCGATGAGATTAGTTGCCACTTGACACGAATAATGCTATCATTTGTTTTTGTGTCACAGTGCTCGACGCTGCTGCTTTCCTCGAGGTCGAGGCTAATCTCTGTCAATTTGTGTTGCTGTCGCGTATCGTCATGTTCGTATCAGCGGCTGGAATGGAATGGTATGGTATGGCCTCGCGAATTTCTTATGAGGAGTTGTACGCACACGAACGCCTCCTTTTCAGATGTTTATTCTTCCTCCACCCTTTTATTCTCCAATTATCATGCACCGACGAGACGAGCTGGATTATGTGCGTGGTGGACGACAAGAGCATTCTTCGTACCTAAGCAAGGAACAACGAGGCCGCATAATTTGCCACGTTGTGCGCCATTATTCATCCATCCGTCCATCCTTGGTAGCTGATATATACTGGACAAGCTTGCATTGCCTGGGTACATGTACATGTGTGACCTCGACGGCCGGCGAGGCGAACGGCACCGAGCAAGTGCCGGCGGCTAAACTGACTCGAGGACGAAGGAACTTCACGCGCCGTCGTAACGTAAGCAAAGCCAGGAGCCCGCAGGTACGCGGAGACTTTGGCATCGTATAGCGGTCATGTTCAGGGTTTATAAAACTGGTGGGAACCGGTCCGAAGGTTCTCGACCAAACTAAAACTCTGGTTACCGTTCCCAAACCGACACTATAAAACCGCTACTATTGGTTAGCTGGCCGATTTTACCGGTTAACCGGACCGATTTTTCTATAAAAAAATCGGTACTGTAGCGGTTTTATAAACCCTAGTCATTTTATATTACACAGGCATCACAGCTTCTCAAGTCATTTGTTTTTTTTTAAAAAAAAAAGCTTCTGAAGTCTGAACGAGAACGGACAGTTTACAAGCACGAGCAAGCGAGGCTGCTTTGGTTTGGTGCAACCTGTATGATGCTCCACGTGCGGCCACGTCCTTGTCCCGCCCGAACATTCCGATACAGCTGTACTAACTGTAGCCCAGAGGACGATTCAAAACGAAACTCCAAATGCTGCCCACGTGGAGCGATTCAGTTTGTTTATTATGCCTTCTTATTTTCCTTCTCACGGCAGGTATGGACGTCTTTCGATTGAGTAGAATACTAGCAATAAAATTAGTACTAGTAGCAGCTTAGCAGTTGAAGACGTGTTGTGCTGGCTGGCAACGGGCAACGGCAACCCCAATGCCATGGCACCAAGGCATGCTCGTGCAGGGCGAGCAGCGATGAACGTCAGACCCCTTATTTGTCGGGCACAACACGCGCAACGTGTCGGATGTAGACGGGGGCGTACCGCGTGGCCAGCCAGCCATTGGGTATTTAGCGTCGTCGTGGCGATGGAAGATACGATACATACAGTACAGGGAGAGAAGCGAGAAAAGCGACGGCGAGAGCGAGCAGATCAGGAGCGGATCGAAGCGGACAAGCGGGTTGACGTCGACCGCCGACGCCGTCAGGTGGGAGTCCACCGACAACATGTGGGGAGTTGGAATGGGCCGTTATCCTAGGGCCTGTCTCTTCGGGCCTTCCACACAGCCCACCCCGATCCGGCCCCATCCACCACCATACACAAACGAACGAGCCCAGGGGGGGGGGGGGGGCGGTTGTCGGGAGCCCACTCTCCTACGGTACCCAGCAGGCCGAAAATCCGCGTACTCGTGCCCATCACCGAACCCACCACCACCAGAGACAGGCCGGGCTGCTGCGTGAGGTCAAAAGATTCGGGCAGCCCACGGCCGACCACCCTCCCTCCCTCCCTCCTCGCTTTTTGCTTGTGTGTGTATGTGAGTATGTCACAATCAGTACAAGAAAGGAATATAATGGAAAATTTTCACGGCATCGACCTTACCCGGCCATGTGAAGTAAAAAGGAAAGGTAAAAAGGAAAGACAAAATCTAAACAGAGAGGCCTCTTCGTTTAAGCTTAAGTGGAAAGCCATTCACGGGGGAGCAAACATCTCAAATGCAACTTTCTTGAAAATTAAAAATTTGACATTGAAAAAAAAGAATGAAAATGACAAAAGCAGGCATCAAATGAAGGGTAGTCTCTTGCTAGCTTGATAGTGGCATCTTTCCTCAATGTAAGTGCATTTCTCGCCTTCCATAATGCCTAGTATATACCGTGTCCGTATTATCACTACGATTTTGTTTAAAAGCACAGTATAACCGTATTTTTATTTCAAAACATTTAGTGGCATTACTACAATTGGTAGTCATGTACTGGGTACAGGTTTACCATCTCACAATATAGATCAATAAACATAGAATAAAAGGGTACTGTTCTCATTTGATATACCGAGAAATAGCTACACATTACAAAGCAAATCTTCCAAGGCCTTTATCTAGATAAAAAGTTCACTGCATCAAGAAATAAACAAAATCATGTACTGGCATTCTCTTTCTAGGAAAATGTATGCTAATCTTGAACTTTAGCATGGGACTCCAGAATTATTGAGAAAATGTTTACCAGAATTTCCTTGCACTCCAATCCCCAAAGAATCAAATGTCAGGTCCTACAAACATTTGTTAGCATACAAATTTGATAAACCTTGGAAGAATGAAAGCAATCAGGTCAGAGAAAAATGTTCGACATGGTTCTGAAAGCATCCAAGGACCAGGCAATACTATTGCAACAGTAACAAATGAGTATCAGAATGCTTAGAGAAAAAATAGATACATAGGCAGTTATGGGTAGGAATATTTAGAACTTCAAATTTTGTCATGAAAGCCAGCTAGCAGAGGAGAGAACATACTGCAATTTTGCAGACAACATGAACATATAAATAGCAACTTATGCCAAAGGAAGAAGAGAGTAAATTTATAACCAAAATCTCTTACAAGTTTTAAGAAGCCTTAGGATTTTTTTTTCGTTCCAGAATATTCTTCTTTCCACATGAAAGGATAAGAATGCACACCCAAACAACAAGGAGAAAAGGCTATATACTTGTAGATCAGATCATCTGCAGATCGACCCACATAATTGCAATTGGTTGGTCATCCTGAAGCCATATCCTCATGTGACAATGGTCATTTACCTGCAGGGACAATGGTGCTATTTAGCAAAAATTCATCCTCTCCCTCTATTTCAGCATCAATCAGAATGCACCATATTTATATCCTTACCGGCACTAAATATTCTTGAGCATGACGCCATCTTTAAATATTTCTTTGACAATTGTCCACGAAACTCAACATAATAAACTGCATGGTTACAATGGTCAAGAAGGAGCTCAATCAGAATAGTTCATTCCTAAAATAGGTTTAGGATGTATCCATGAACACAAATGAAAGCACTTGCATAAAAACCCACACTAAAGTAAAAAAGGCAAATAATTATTGAGTAAAAAAAAATTGCATGCACGCAACTTGTCAGCATGCATCTTTGATGCAGCATCCTCACAGGCGATGCACAATGTATAGCATAAGCACAGGTTACATTCCGCCGTGGTCGTAGCTGCCCCCTGATCGTCACTGATGCCGAGCCGTGGTCGTCGCTGACGCCGCCGTGGTCATCGCTGCCGACGCCAGCAACATTCTGCAGCTTTGGCGACCCGACCACGGTCACTGCGCGCGCGGCTGCCTAGCACCGAAAGCCTGAAGCTCCCATTTCGTGTCTTTGCAGGACATCGCAGAACCGTGAAGACACCCATGGACGTGGCCAAGATCAACAACCAGGAGGACGTCCTGAGGCTGTCCGAGAAGCACGCCTTCGTGTGTACTCCTTCAGTCCCAACATAAGAGTTGTTTTGGGTGTTCATACCGTGAGTTTGACTGAATTTGTAGAAAATACATGCAATATTTAAATACTCAAATAATTTTTATAAAAATCTAAATCTAAATATCTATCTAATGCAATTTATATTGTACCATAAATTTTAATATATTTTTATATATTATTCACCGAAGTTGTTTCTTAGGAAGTGAGAAAGATAGTAATTTTGGGACGAAGGGGGTAGTGTAATGTAAGCCTGCTTCATCTATTTTTCTCAACCCACGGCCTGTTTGAGCCGCCCTTGTTGTGCTACCGACCGACGACATCTGTTCAACCAGCGGGAGCCCTGCCGCACCAAGGCAACGCCGCATTGGACGAGACGCCGAACCAGGATATTGTCTCCTATGGAAACCAAGATCAGTCGACACATCAGTCAAGCACCAAAACATAACGTCCACGGTGATAATATTTGAGAAAGCGCGTGAGAGAAGATATTTACCATAAAAAGGCCTAGAACTATTTTTTTATGGCAAAATAAAAAAGTGTCTAAAAATTAGATATTTATGTATGGCAAGAAATATCTAAATATTAATATAAGTGTGAAAATATTATTCTAGAGTTAGATATTTTGGTTAGAAGAGTGTGAAATGTTATCATGTGGCAACATCAGACCATGTACAACTATAAATAGGGTGTCCTCCACCCCTCATGTATTCCAAGTGTACAATCTCCCGTGCAATGATTAAAAGAAGAAAAGGACAAATTTTCACGGCATGAACTTATTGGTCGAGGATAGAAATCGAGTCATTCGATGGGATAGACGCTAAAGTAGTTGATCATCACAAGCGACTGAATATCTCCTCCAAAGTAGTATCACCCTAAATAGGAGTTTGGGAAAGAAACATAAGACAATAAGCACACAAGAACATTTGAAATACAATTCGTAGGGCGGCGAAAATGGGCAAATAATTTAACTTATTTGTACCATATAACTGTAAGGTAAAGATAAGATGACTACACGATGACTCTGTATTCATCTTCATCTTTTGCACCTTCCTATTTAAATATGCACTTATATCAAACTATATGAGATAAACTATAAAACAGACTAATGAGTTGTATACAATTATTATTTAATTAGTGGACTTATCTCTTCTTAATTACTTTCTTAAGAAGAAAGTTTGCATGCTCATAATCACTTACACTACTATATGTAAACCCCTTCACAAATGTTACATTACTTCCATGCTTGATATCGTCATTATGAAAGGGCTTATCTTCCACTCGAAGCAAATCATTTATTTGTTTGTCATAGATTTCCATAACGGCTACCTCACAATATGCCACATCTTCATAAAACACATTGTTAGCAATAAAAAACTAATTAACATTTTAGACTACAAACTTGAAAACTATAGTTTCATCGTTTGAGACATTAACTCATTAGTACTTTTGAAAATTGAATTCAAGCTTTTAGGAATGATGCCTTCCGAATCGTTTTTGTTACCAATAATGGTAAATGTTTAGTCTGATCCGGCCTGACCGTATGCAAAAACACATATCCGTGTAACAATCAAATCGCAATACGAATCACACTAAGATGTTTGAAAAAATTCAAATATAACAAAGGCATCTTCCCAAACAAACAATTATCCAATTACTATCATTTTTGTTCTTTTTCTTTTGTTTTCCTCTGTCTTTATAAATATTCAACGCCTTTATAACAATTATTATATCTAGATAAAATTTGAGTGGGTCATAGAATTAAAACTGGTGGGTTGAAGTGGTGTCAAGCTTCAAGTGTCCTATGTGACAAATGGGTTCCACAAAAACTAAAAGCTTACAGAACTACCATCCGCTCTATGGAGAAGAATGTTAGCCTACCAAAAGGTGGCATGCCCAACACCTAAGCGTGCCAGCAATGCGAATGTTACCAGTTCAGATCATACATAAGTAAGAGAATAACGGTGCCACTAGGTGAGAACATTGTGCAACATCTTTTGAAATGGTTAGGACATGTCTAAGAAAAGACATAATGGAATACTAAGAGACACAACAATGTAGGCAGAGGAAGACCAAACTTGACATGGGAGGAGGACATGAGGCGAGACCTAAAGGATTGGAATAACATATTGGAACTAGCCATGAATGGAAGAATGTGGAAGCTAGCAATGCATATGCCAGAACCTTGAGTTTTAAATTACCCTCTTTCCCCATTTTTTTGGTTTTCTAATTTTTTTTCACCTTTTCTTCCTTCCCTTCCTGGTTTGTTCCTATACTTTGGTTTTTTTACCAAACTTACTTGAGATTAAAGGCTTTATCGTTGTATACAATCAAAATTGCTTTATTAGTATGTGCAATGGTCTTACTTGACAAAAATCTTATTTCAGTGTGCATCCTCTTGCCACCCCAGTAGGCTATAAACAAGGGGCTTTAAAAGAAAATATTTATGCCCGCAAGGTTTAGCCCATAGTGTGCAATGGTGGGATCTCAAAAGTTTTACGAAAGTCTCTTGATGTCGAGGAGTAAAAATGCTCAAACAAAAAAAAGTGGCATAAAAAAAAGGAGTAATCATGGCCTGACTAAGTTATAATATTGAAATTGTGGTCACCGAAAAAAACAAGGAGAGTGAATTCAAGAGCCGAGGAGTTGTATGGAGGGAAACTACCTTCCATCGCCCTTGCAAGAAAATTGAGGCTTCCTTAGGGATAACACGATCTTGCAATAACATTCCCAACTTGCTATGCCCTTAGTCATCTTGAAAGCCAGTGCATCTTTGTCCAGCACAGGTTCGGCTATTAGTCCTTTGAAGTGCTCAAAATCCTATTGCATGTATCCCAATGCCATGTGTATCCAAGGGTCACTTGATGTAGGGACAACAGTTACGGTCCTTGTATTTATCTGACTTCTTTGCTTTAGGGAGACGAAGATGACTAGTGAAAGCATCGCCGAGTCCATCTTTATATATCTAAATGGTCTTCTCGATACTGAATTTCGTATCGCCGGCTTGACGCAAAGCAGCTTCTAAGTCCACTGTGCAAGCTGGAGGAAGAAAGAAAGAAAATAGGTAAGGAAAGGCATTACAGTTAACAAAGAGCATGTTGTGTTACACTTGAGGCTGCACAAAAAAAAGTATCATTATGAAGTTGATACCTGTTTGATCCAAATATTGTTTCTTTGATGGACTGTCATCTGTGGAGTTGTCGAGTTTGGGTCCCTTGTTGTCTTCCTTTGGCTGGTTAGAGAGTTCAGTAATGCTGGCACCTTGGTCTTGACTACAAGTGGCAGAAGATGAACGTTTCCCTGTGGCCTTTTGGGAAGCAGCAACTGTTTTAATTTTGAACACAATTATGACATCAGTGATTTTTTTTGCCATACCAGAATGGAATAGAGCAAATAAAGTGTGATAACAATAACAATACTAGTACCCTCTACAATGATTTGATCAGTTGTCATGGACTGAGAATTTTCAGCAGTTGCTGGATCACTAGCGGCTTTCGATTCAGTGACACTGCCTGTAGACTTTTCTTTACTTACACCAGAGGTTGTATGAGGCATAGCAGACATTCAACTAGTCAGGTAACTACGTTATGACAAGAAAGAGAGGAATCACAATGCCGTGTACCTGAATCAAAGGACGATTATTAGTTTTCTGGTCAACCAAAACAAGAGAAAGTTTGTGACCTTTCTTGAGGTTCCCCATGGCTGGAATATGAGCACCTACAAAAATGAACTGTCAGCATTTCCATTAAAAAAGGAGGGCATGGGTCTCAGAAATCAATAGCACCCGGAGCCCAGAGAGACATCGTCAGTTGCCGTTTCTAGTAGTGGGGCAGCTACGGCAATGGTTCTGCGGACGGCGACATTGATGCGGCAGATGCGAGGGAGGCCGGAGGGATAGGAAGCGGCACTCTACGGATGACCCCATCAACGCCGAGGAGCAGAGCCTGATCGGTGGGCCTCACGTCGTGATCGGCGGGCTCGCAATGCACGGGCGGGGCAAGGACACCGTCGAGTATTGTTTGGTCGATCGGATGGAGAGAGACGACGTCGTAGTGCCTGACGAGTGACGACGTCACACTGGTGAACGTGCTCACGTCCGGCGCGCACGCTGGTATGGTCAGCGAGGGTCGCCGCTGCTTCGACTACATTGTTTAAATATAGGCTGCCTGGTCGATGGAGCACTATAGCTACCTGGTCGACTTGTATGGAAGATAATGGCAGCTAGAGGAAGCCAGGAAGGTGATCAATGATATGCCATGGAGTCCTGCGTGGCCATTGAGGTCCTCGTTCGTGAATCATTGTAGTGTTTTTGTTTTTTTGTGAACGATCTCAGATTTCTTTAATTTGTGCTTGTATGCTAGATGCAGTCGTCGTTGAATGTTATATCTCATCATGCATAACAAGATGAATACGACATGCATGTTGGATGATGGCCAACATATATAATGGCCGCATGTTTTTTTATCTGCAAGTTACTGGGATTGGTAAAAGAGAGGTGTTCCTGCGCATTTAGTACATGTTATGGTAGCCTTCTCAAGAAACTCCATGAAATCTGCAGTCCATCAAACTTTTGTCCCCTCTTACAATTTTTGGATCCCAAACAATTATTGTTTCCTTCTAGAAATTTAGTTGAATTAGCCTCTGCAATAGCCCATATTATTGTATGAGAAAAAAATATTTATCTTTTAGCACTTGATTTCGTGACCCGTAGCAACGCATAGGCACGATCCTCGTCCAAATAAAAAATAGATTGCACCATTATATTTGTCTCGATAAAAACTTCAAAACAAGATAAAGTCGAATATTGTAAAGTTATTTTCTATTTTCTCCGTTAGAGTTGGAGAATAAGGTGTTGATGTGAGTTACTACCTCTATTGTGCTCATTTGTGTTAAAAGATGTAACAAAGGAATAATTAACCTTTGTTGAAAGAAAGTAACTTAGGACTTAGGAGGACTTAAATGGAGAGCCCTCTCCGTTTAGTCGTGTCCGGAAGGAAAAATGAAGTCAATGTGGTGAATAACTCATAGTTTTAAGGGAGTTGTAAACGGACAAAATGAGCATATAAGGTTAGTAAAATAGATCTTTCCCAAAATAAAGTTGTTAGAACATTATGTCCAGATATAGAAACTTAGGACAATTTATAATCTCGACTTGCCAATGTCTAAGGCAGACTTCTTTTCCCCTAAACAATCGCCAATTCCTCCAATTCTATTCTTCGGGGTGAAAAAACAACCCTCATTCTCTCAATACTTCTGCCTGGCCAAGTGGCCATGCACCACATTCTCTAATCTTTCCTCTCGCTCTTTTTCTTCTCGTTGTGATAACGTCATGTATGTACCACGTGCCGGGCTGCTGGCTCCTTCCCAAAAGATAGATGGCCAACACAACAATAAGCTATTGTACTCAGCTCCCCAATCATCAGCTGGCAGATCAATTGGCACGTGATCAAACCAGCCGAATGCTCCACCGGCCGGCCCGGACAGAAAGGACAGCCCCGGCGAAGAACACTGCAGCATATCCGGCGGTACCCAAAGCAAAGTACGCTCCGGGTGTTGGAGTTGGTGTCCTTGTTGTTGCCTTCTGATCGTTTGCCCGGCACACCAGCAGAGTGCGCGTCGGTCGGTGGCGGCATTTTACAACTACCGACCAGTCGCCGACGAACACAGGTCACCACTTCACCTTCTGACCTTCTTCACCTTTTCTTTCAGGGCAGCTGGGAGGAGGGTCAATTCACAAACACATTTTGGCCTGGAGAAAGCATGTGTGAAGAGGAATTTCGAGCCCGTGCGGCCTGCTTGTTGTCTGCTGAGTTATCTGTTCTGTACTGTACCTTGGTGTTCTGCTCAGTCAGCTCGTCAATTGCCAAGTGCTAGCTTAGCAGTCAAATGAATGGATTCCTGCTGCACTTACAGAAGTTACTGGGACTCAAGGTTTCTTTGATCACATCCTGTGTTCTCTGCCAGTGCTGACATGCTAATGCCATTGTTATCGTGGAATGGAACAAGCAGCTTGCAATGGCAGCGTCCGATGTTCTCTGAATTCTGAAGTAACATGCATGACAATCGCATTGTTATCGCAACCTTTCACTGACAGCATCTTGAGATTCTTTTTGGCTTCTGCCAACAAGTTAGCGCATCAAAACTGTTACATTTCCATTCAAGGGATGGAAAAAGAAAGAAAGAAAAGAAAAAAAGATTATCCGCTTGCTAACCAAGCTCAGGTTAAGGTAACTATGGCAGCATGCTACAGCTGCTGATGACTAATCTGGTAGCTAGCCTATTTCCTCTCTGCACAAGGGAACAAACAAACAGAGCATTTGCACAAGGCTGCATCGCTCAGTGGTGCCTTGGTTCATGCACGCTGGCGCCGTAGTAATCTTCGTGGAACTCAGGGAGCTTGTGCGCTGTCTCCCTGACCTCCTCCTGCCCAGCGATGCTTCTCTTCGTCGTCTCGCTCTCGCCTCCTGAACTTTTAATGGGAGACTCCTTTTGCGCCAAGTTCTCGCTTGGTTTCTGATTCATCACAAGAATGCAAGCACGTCAGCATCCGTTCAAAGTTCACAATGTACGAAGGGATTCATTCAGACACAGAAGAATCAGGATCACTTACATTGGCAATCTGCTGCTGGGTGACAGTGACAGCGGCGCGGCTCTCTGCGTCCAACCTAATGGCCTCAGCCTCCATGGTGGTCGTCAGCAACAGAAGCAGGAAGACGGCGGCGGCGGCCAATGACAAGGAAGTCGTCATGTTTGTGCTGTAGAGTCGTAGAGAGAGTGCGAGGAGACTTTGCAAGTGCTATCGCTTTACTCCGTTTGCTCAGTTGGGACGATGCTAACTGCAGCTAGGAACAGGCAAAGTGGTTTGAACTGAACCCATCTGGCCTACGACATGCCCTACTTATACACACCTCTCCCCTTCATAAAAATTCAGAACACAACACCGCCATGGTCCACCCCAGTGATTGCTGCACTCATGTCTATCAGGGTTCAGGAGTTGGAGCTCTATGTCCACACCCACAGCATAGACAAAAGAACAAAAAAAGGAAACACAAGCTGTGCTGTCTGTCCTGTACCACTGTCGTGAACACAAGCATCCATGCAAGACGCTAACTTTGTTTATAACACCCCTGTCGCCCTTTACGCGAGGCCACCCCCCACGAAATTTGGGCCGTGTTTAGGCCACTGGTCCCTGGATTAGGTACACTGATCGCTGCTGACGCAGAACCTGCAAGCACTAAGCTTATTCCACCGGTTTAATCTCCCGTCTGGTCTCCGTGTCACCCCCCTGGAAAGTTGCGCGCATGTCTCGCGGCTCGTCAGCAGAGGCTGCGTATTTGTTCGCGTGTTCCTTCGATAAGAACGGGGAGCGCCTGATAAGCCGGGGTGGCTCGTCTGGACGGAGCGTTTAGGCGTTTTCTGAACCTGAATGTGCGTGGCCAGACAGCAAATGTCCTTTCTCGAGCAGAGGGAGGCATTTGACCTGGGTCAGGGAACCATGTCACCGGTAAAGCCAGCGCAGCGGTTTGGGGATAAGTGCTACTGTGCTAGCGAGGGGAGGTTAGGAGCTAATGCTAGGTTAGGGGGTAGATTAAGGAAGATCTATTGCAAGATTAGCTGAAAAGCTGGCATGGAAAGGTGTGTCAGCGCACGGGCAGCGAACGATCTCGATTGACCGGGCTCACGACGTTCACAGCCACGCGCGTGTGGAGAGCAGGGTCGGATGCATCGGTAGCCTGTCTGATCTGAACTCACGTCCAACAGTCTCGTGTTCAGATGTTGTTCAGCAGCAAAAATCAATCGGTTCTGGTGGTTTTCTATGGCCTGTCGGATTGATTTTGGTGAGGATTGCTGTGCCCTGTTATCGATGGTTTGCTAATGGATGCTACCGTGTGAAATCAGTCGAATCCTCCGGGTTCCCCTGTCAGATCTTGTTCAGGTTGTTGTCAGTCGGGTACCTCATCCCATATTCTTGACGACGAGTCAGTTCTAGTGTCTGCTTGACAAGAGTTACACTACTGAAAACATTTGCCGGTACTAGAACAAAATTTACCACCAGTAACACGAACAAGATATACCTGAACATGATTATTAAATCCCAATATTGGGGGTGCACACATTGCATGAGAGAACATTACTTCGATGACATTGATACTCCCAACATGGTTTTATTTACAGAAGATCAGGGGAAAACATCACATAATGAGCCACAAAGCCCCCTGGATGCACACTGCCAACTCACCCTTACCTAGCTCCAACTTTTTATTATTTACAGCGTCTCACAATAAGCCAGTGAGATCTCAGGATCATTGGTTTATTCGCAGACAAGAATAGTCACGCTAGCATGTCGACAGATAGTTGCTAAACAGCATCCAGATACCGAAATCGCTATTTACAATTAACACTCAGCAATGTAGCACAACATCAGGAGTGGCGGCAATGGCGCCGTCACTGGCCTTCCAGGAGCACTCTGATGCTGTGAAGTCCTTCAGCAGAAATGCTCCGTGCAACCCTGCCTATCCTGCTCACTCTGGTCTGGGGAGGAGGCTCCTGGTGGAATGAGACCATCACTGCTGTTAGGTTGTCTCTGGCTCCCCGCCTTATTGCCTCGTCAACAATCTCCCTGCAGCACAGCCTCAAGTCATTGTGGTCCTGGAGCTTCCGTCGTGCGAAATCCACAGCATTTTGGTTGGAGAAGAAGTCCCAGATGCCATCACTGCCTATTATCAAGAACTCGTCATCCTTTGTCAATGTGATCATCTTCAGCTCTGGCTCAGCACTCAGGGGCCCTCCAGGCTCACCCATCTCTTTCATGCCCTCAAGATGCCAGTCACCTAGTGCTCGAGTGACCGCCAGCTGACCATTCAAATAACCATCATCAACATAACCACCATGTGATTCTACACGCTTTCTTTCATTGATGCAGCACGGCCTGTGGTCCTTGGACATTTCAATGGCAGTGCCATGCCGGGAAAGGACCGCTCGGCAGTCACCAGCATTAGCCACCAGAAGAGACCTGCACAATATGCTACCACAATTAGCATATGCTAATAGTATCTTACAAAATGTATTTTAAGCAAGAAGAATCCTGTCCACACTAGTTCACAGCAAACTAGCGGTACTAGTATCAGAGTTGTTTTTTTGAGATATGATCGACCATTAACTGGTAAAAATCTACGGTGAACTGAATTCTACCGCATGCTTTAATTTTCTGATCATAATTTGCAGATTCCAACATATGATTAAACAACATATTTAGTGGATTAACCAGAGTTTTATAGTTGGATGTGAAGCAATACCTTCCAAAAATCATTGCTGTAAGTGCAGTAGTTCCAGAAGAAAGTCCCTTGTGATGAGAAAATGTCTCTGCAAACTTACTATCAGTTTGGACAAACGACCTCTTGACTACCTTTTCAAGCTCAAGAGGAAAATCAGCATCTTCCACGATGACCCGTGGTAAGTTATCACGGACGTAATGGGCTGCATCTTTGCCACCATGCCCATCAAAGACCT
The DNA here is from genome assembly GCA_015342445.1 of Digitaria exilis. Taxonomy (NCBI): domain Eukaryota; kingdom Viridiplantae; phylum Streptophyta; class Magnoliopsida; order Poales; family Poaceae; genus Digitaria; species Digitaria exilis. The sequence continues at coordinate 127,524 of JACEFO010001619.1, forward strand.
GTGAATAGGAATAAAAATGAAGAGGAACATAAGATATTCCATTATTCCTGCAATTACGTACTAGGGGAAAGTAACTCTCTAACGGTACTGCTAGAGCCTAGAAGACGTTAGCACACACATTTTTAAGAGAAAACAGTAGCTGAGATTTTCACCAAGCTGTAGGCACATCTAGCATAAGGACTGCATTAAGATTTATCTTTAAAATAAATCAAAGCCATATAAATTTCCTAGTTGAAGTGTGAATGGAAATTACCCCATAGAAGGAAACCACTTCATCGTCCACTGATTTACAGCCAAAATTCTTTGCCATATCAGAGATGCACACATGTGCATCTTCCATGTTATCACGACCTCCGATATCAGACCATTCCCCTGACCGGATGAATGGGACAAAGTTGTTCAACTTAATCTGCTTGAAATCAGCAGACACTGTGTTCTCACAAACTCTCTCCATCTGCACAACATCCAAAGAAGGGGTTAGAACACGATGAAATGGAAAACAGGACAAAAAAAACTACATAATATTCAATTGAAGAACTAAGGAAACAGAGGATAATATTTCAAGGCAAATTTAAAAATTCTAACTCCGCACTCACACCTGGCCAACAACTGGAATTCCCTAGATATACTTGCTGGGTGCTGCACACAGAGAGCGCAATACTTATGGTAAGTAGTAATACAGCTAGTTGAAAGGGACATAGGAGCAGAAGTCCAACTCAGAGTAACAGAAGGCAGGTCATTATTGGACAGGAAAGGCTTCACGTAACCATTTCTAGAGAGGGCAATCATAAACAAAAACACCCAAGAATGCACATAGGTACCACCTGGCAGCTTGTCTGTCTTTCAGACAGAAGCTTATAGCATCATATAAAATTATAAATTCGACAGATGAGCAAACAGCTGTGACAATATGATAGGGTAGCAGATACTGCGGTTGTTCCTCACGGTTGAGCTAATTATCAGAGCCATGTAAAGCCTACAGGTGTACATTCTTGGGCGCCACTCTATAGTCCACTTCCTGTTTGCACCATCACTACCAAGTAAAGGGGCAAAGCTTACCACCATTAAGGTCTATAAAGGGTACCACGGGCCATCAGATGAGATTAAGAACCGAGTGAACAAAGTGCCCAATCAGGCGAGTGAACAACTGGCACTTTAGGCCCCCTTTTCCCTTGACCTCAATTGAGGAAGAAGTAAAGTAACAACTGAACTTTGCCAGTACTGATTATTCAATTTCTACCTGTAATGCTAAACAACATACTAGATGGCAAACTACAGAAGTTATATATCCATCAGTATACCGTTCTCTAATAGCATCAAGGCCACTGTTTGTTTTGCGCATTTGATGGCATTCGACTTTGATCCGAGGTAAATCAAGGTAAGTACTGTAGTGTGGATATTTTTTGCTTGGTTCAACTGAAAAGGTTGCGTGCAGATAAGTACGGCACACGCACATGTCATACGCATCACGAATTCGTCACAGAATCAAAAGGTACCAAGGAGACAGTGCAATGCAGAAACTAAAAATCCGTCCGGAAGCTAGGAGAGCCCCACAAAGACATTATTTTTACGCAACCTGAATTTGTACTAGAAACTTCTCCCCGTTGAACCATTCAGAGCATCTTCCCTTTCACACCTGGTGGGCGTGGGAGAGAAGTATTTCTAAAAAGAACACTGGAGTTCTTTAATTAATTCCACTGGTGCTCCAATAAATAACTAAACAACTAACCACTCTTATCTATATTTTGCTCCAGATTTTGAGAGAGAGCATTTCGACATGAAAAAGAACGACCCGGAAGCAACCATCAGAGCGAATTTTGGTTTGGCTTCCTGAATCGTTCGATCCAACCCCGGGACCGACTGAAACCCCCCACGAATAACCAATCAAAGAAGAGCATGATGTCCGAATCCGGCACGCTATACCCGCAAGAAATCACACGAAGATTTTGCAAGCAAAAAAAGTCGTAGAAATTAAAGGGGAAGGTGAGAGCGGAGCCGTGGGTACGCACCGCGAAATCGGCGTGCTTGTCGATGTCCTGGCCTCCGAAATCAAGCCTCCCTGCGTCCTCCAGCCCGTCCACGCACATGTCGGGGGGCGCCGCGCGATCCGGAACGAACGAAAGGCGCGCTCTCCTCGACGCAACGGAAACGCAGGCAGGGGTCCCGAAACGCAAACAGAAAGCAACGCAAAAGAGCAAGAACTGCGGAGAAGAGTCCCAGGCGAACAGGGGGAAGGCGGAAGAAAAAGGCGGCAGCGCGACACTGCGGGAGCAGGATAAGAAAGACGGCGGTCGAATCCGAGGCGGAGGAGAAGAGGCCGGCCGAGACGGAGACGGAGAAAGCGAGCAGGAATCCGAGCCTGAGCCCTGAGGGAAGGTAGGACCGAAGGAGAGAGCGCAATGGGAGAAGGAAGATTCTTGGGGATATCGTGGATTTGGAAGGGATTAACTAACCGGGGCGATTGGTGAGATTGCTGCTGGTGATGAAGAATCAAGGAGGGATTGAACGCGGGATGGAGAAGGAAGGAAACCGAAGATGGGAGGAGGGTGAGGGAGAGGGGTATTTATGGAAGGGGCCGAGAGCAGAAAACGCACGTGGTGGACACCGCGCCAGATATTTTTTTTTCCCCTTTTATAAGCGCGTAATATTTTGTGTGTGTGTTTTCCCTTGTTTTGGCTGCAGTTTGGGTGGCCCGTCACGGGGCCGTTTAAAGTTGAAAAATTAAGTTGTTTTCCACGGGTTAGTTATTTTAGCACTTTTCCACGGGTTAGTTGAGACGAATCAAGGATGGCAAACTGAAACCACCCCATCCTCCGAAAAAAAAATAAGGACGTGGTCAATTAGCGCTAGACTTATTTTAGCTGCGTTTTGGTGGATACTTCTCATGACTTAAAAGAAAACGTGACTTTTCTTTACTAGCAGCACATGTGGAAATAATAATAATATATATAGAAATACTAAATTAAGAGAAAGGGAAAAGGTATAAATTTCAGCAGAGATCTACTATACCGGCTGCAATGCTCAAGGTGGCACTAGTTGATCATAAATGTACTTTTTGTAGGAGCGGCATGGTACAATTATGTTACGTGCTTTTGAGAGCAAGATACGAAAGGTGATGGGGGCGACGGGGACCTCTCCCTCCAGCGAACGTGAGGCTGGTATTCGTTTGCTTTGTTGGAGATTGGACTGGAGTCGCTTGTAGCGAGACCACTGCACTGCACTGCACCCGCCGCGTCAGTGCAAGTTGCCTCGCTCCCCTGGAGGCCTGGAGCTTGTGATATTTTCCTTTCCTGAGCCCAGTGTAGGAAAATATCCGTGTGACCGTGTCCGTATCCTTTGCCTTTTATGCGTGCACACACCTACAGAACCCGTGCTGCTCCTGCTGCTGTCTGCTTGCTTCGTCGAGTTGCAGTTACCATGCTTGCCATGGGCATGCATATATATGAGTGTGTCTGAAGTTACCATGCATGATGCAGCTATGGCGTGGCCAACGTTCGTGCCAGCGGGAAGAATCACTCCACCACGTACGTACTCCTAACGCACGCCAAGAGAGAATTCCCACGGGCCACGGCACGGTTAACACAAAGTAAAGCTCGTGAACTTATGATGATCCCACTCACCACGCACGCACGCACGCAGTAACGACGACAGCGACAAATAACCGCTGCTCCGCCCTCAGTTATCTGATGATCTTCGTTCCTCGATGCCGTTGACACCGCCACTGCATATGCCGCCATCGATGATAGATCGGACCTTTTGCAAGGACGTTGCGATCGATCGATCCATGACGGATCCTCCTCGTGTGATGTTCGAGGCGGACACGCGTGCGGAGCTAGGCCGCAGCCAAAGTCATCGGCTGGGCCACGTACTATACCTGCTGACGGATGGGAGCTCCGGCTCGGGGGCACGTGTCGCTCTGCTGAGACGACACGACACGGCACCGGGCGACCGACATACACCCTCACGGTCTCACCGTCTGGCGCGAAACCCGGCACGTTTTGTTTGTTCCCTAGTGCGGTAGTACGTAGTGTGCCCATCGTCTATGCGCTCGTCACGTAAAGCTGGCCGGTCAGACAGACACGGACTCGATACGACACGATACAATCGATGAGGCAGGCAGCTCATCACGATTCATGATCAAGCTCAAGCCATTCCGCACGTGCGAGGAGATAAACACGATGCCGGCCGGTCGATCCATAGATCGTGCGCTGCGCGGCGCGGCACGAACGTATCTAATATCCTTTCCATTTTTTCCCCCGGTCGCCATACCCGAACAAGAATGTCTTTCGATCGTCAAAACAAAATACAAATTCTATATAGCGGCGTTTGTTTACAATGCCATGGACGAGGACGGACGTGTGCATCAATAAATACTCTCTTCTGATAGTCCTGATGATGATTAGATGTCCAGATGGGCCGCCCGGCCCGAGCCCGATGATATTTTCGTGTCGGGCCGGGCCGGACACCGGGCCAAACTGTCGGCCCAAGCCCTGCACTATGGCCATTTTTTTAGTGCCGGGCCGGCCCGCTAGCCCGATCAGCCCATCGGGCTTGGCCAGCCCTGGGCCATCAAAGGAGATGGGGGCCGAAATTCACAATCCCAAAGAGATGAGCGAGTATATTTGTGTTGTACAAAGAGATGAGGGAGGAGAATAGAATCATTACGGAGAAGAGGGAGATGATTCGCATCATTTAAGAGTTGAAGGGTGTGTTCTGATATGGGCTGCTAGTACTTTTATCAGGCTTTCGTCGGGCCACAAAATATCGGGCCGTGCCTCGGGCCGAACTACCGGCCTAGGCACGACACTACATTTCAGGCCGACCCAAGGTCGAATGTAATTATTCTAGAAAACAGCAGCATGACCTTGCATGAGAAACCATGTCTACAAGAACTAAAAAAGAAAGCAAGGTGATAGGGAGTAAAGGAGAGAGAAGATGTACGATTGAGTGGTAATTTATTTTCAAGAAACTCTTTATTGGGGGAGGTAGCTTGTATGTGTAGTGTCTAAGTTGACATGGATGTATAGACACAACTAGATGGTGTTTTGGGTCGTGGATGGCCTAATTTAGTTAATACTATAAGCATGCAGAGCGGTGGTTTGTCTCCAACCTTGAATTAAGCACGGTGTCAACCCACGATGGCACTCGACCGAACAGCTATTATCATGGAGAAACAGATGATTACATTATTAGTGCTGATCACGTTGCGACCCGTATATATCAGGATAGGAGATACGATGGCTAATCAAAGGCAAGAGGGATGTGTAATGTTCAATAATGCGACGTTCTATATATTAGCAGGACCACGTGTTCCATGCATCAGGGCGACCAGCACGCAGCGGCTCCAGTCGATCGAGGAGATCGTCAGACAGGGACATGCGACCATACAAGGCGACACGTACAGCTAGCGTGCCATGTCAAATTGTCAATGGCACTACTCTGCTGTGGCTCCCTTGTTCTTGTACGACGATCCTCGAACTAATGTCAACAACAACGGTAGTCTCCCTACTAACCTAAGCAGAGTAGATGAAGTAGGGTGGTGGACTGCGCCGTGCGGCCGCCGGTGGATGGCGACCATGGATCGCTCGGTCGCCGGCCGGCCGGTCGATGCGTTTGATCCGGTGGCACACTTCGGCCGATAGATGCTCATGCATTGCGTCTGCATAACTGCATATGGCAGGCCCACTCAGACAAGAACCTGAAAGATCATACTAGCGACTAGCGACTAGCGTTATTTTAGGTCCAGTGTCGTTCCCTCGGACAATTATTTTAGTTTAATCCACGCCAGAAGAAAGCGATTGGCAATGCAAAGAAAGCCCGCACACGACTTCGATGTGATCGACGAAGACCTTCATTTTGCGCGTACTCGATCATGTACATACGACGACGACGACATGTTCGAGCAGACATGATCACACGAGTACATACAGTACTCGATCATGTGCAAAGCTTCTGGCCCAAGAAACTTGCTCGAATAGATCTTTTGTCCATTCTTGCAAGATACTAAAGCTTGGCGACGATGCAATGCCATGCCTTTTCCCTTCCAAGCCGATGCTTGGGTGGAGACGGCACTACAAGGGGAATGTGGGCAATTGGCATTGGAGCCCCTTATCTCCATCTGCACGCCTTCCACATACTGGGCCCCTTTAGATTGGAGGATTGGCAAAGGATTTTTGAAGGATTCAATTCCTATGGAATTTTTTCCTTTACTAGCCTTTGGTTCACAGGAAAAGGAAAGGAAACATTCCAAAGGATTGCCTTCCTATAGCTAAGTTTCACAGGAAAATAAGAAAGAGGTCTGACCTCTTGGAAAATTCCTGGCAGGAAAGCCACACTGTCTCGCACGCTCGCACGTTGCTCACAGTACCACACACTTTTGCCTATTCCGTGAACCAGTGTGCCTTCGTCCTTCGCGTTTCTTCTAGAATCCAGAGAAGAGAACAGGAGAGTTCAGAATCGCAGCAGCATGGCCTACGGCCTGTTTGGTTCGCTGGCTTTTTCACGGCTGGGCTGGGGCTGGCTGATTCAGGCCGGCAGATGAGGGGCTGACCGGTGGCCCAGCCGCTCCAGCCCAGCCACCAGCCCAGCCGAAGACAGCCATCCGAACAGGCCGTAGTGGCCCACCCTCCCCATCGCTGGCCACACGAGATCTTCCCAACTAGTTGTTTAAGGCCATGTTCAGATTCCCAACTATTCACTATTCATTCCAACTTTTCACTATTCATTCCAACTTTTCACTATTCCCTCCTCACAAAACACGTTTCCCAGCGAATGCTACAGTGTTTTTCTTATGCTACAGTGTTTTTTCCTACAATCTGAACACACCCTAAATTCAAAATAGATGTGCCAGGTTCCTTTGTGTTTCCCGTGGTGCTACCAAAGGACTTCTTACCACTAATCCTATGTTTTTCAATTCCATAGGATTGGAGAATCATGACATCTCAATTCCTATGTTTTTCCTATTCCTGTATTTTTTCTATCCTCCAATCCAAAGGGGCCTAACAGGGCCAATTCTTGCGGAAAAGACTTGGGCAACGAGACTTATGGTCGAAGGAACTGTTATATCTTCTGCTTTTGCCCCTTCTTGCAAGGTGCTACCAAAGTCCCCAAGGCTTCATGCAGGCGCTATGCCCTTTTCAAGTCAATGGAAGACTGAATTACATATGCATCAATGCATCTATGATCTATAAGGAAATAATATATGGACCAGGCACTACTGCTCCCAATTAACCTTCCTTTCCGTCGAGCCACACACACACCAACACCAACACCAACACCAAAGAGGGGGGGGGGGGGAAGCATCGAGCAGTTTTCAGGAAGCCGTTCGACACTGTCAGATAAAGAAAATATACTGCTGATGAAGATCGATCGATGGGCCTAGATCGTTCGGAGATTGTATTTTCTGGAGGACCTGACTGTTTCAACTTTCAATACAACAAATGAAGCAGGACGGTTCCTTTTCCAACGAATTTAGGGTGTATTTAGATTGGGGAAAGATTCCCCGAAAATACACTGTTCACCAAAAAACACTGTAGATGAATAGTGATATGTGAGTAGAAGAGGTGGGATGAATAGTGAAAAGTTGGATGAATAGTGGATTTTTGAGGAATCTTTTTTGAATCTAAACGGGGCCTTAGCAGATACAGACATGGGATTGCAGCCGTACGTTCGGCTTTTTAGCAGATTCTCAGGCTGCCCCGATTCACACTTGCCGTCGCAATCAACTCCTAAAAAAACCATGGCGATTTCTGTAGGGTAGGATTATCCACAAACTACAGCTGACCATAAGCCACAGTACACACCTGCTCTGCTTGTGATCTTTTCTTTTTCTTTTCATCTTTTGATGCGCACAACTGCTGAAATCACCATTCTGCACACAGCTAGATTTCGAAATTCATGATTCAGTGATCAGTAGTAGCTGGAGTATTGGACCTTGATCTTTTTTTTTTCTTTTAATCTTGACGGCTACAACAATCTTTAACATCTGCAAGTTGCCTCACCGAATGATATCATGTTAGATATATACTCTGTTCTCTCTTTCTTCATCAGATACAAAGGATCTTGGTGCTCGTAGCGCTTACGCAGTCGCGTGCGCGTTTGGAGATTGATGAAGAAGTGTCGCGTGGGTCCTGGTCAGCGAAAGGCCTCTCCTTCCAAATGTGTTTAGTTTCCAAAAAGTACTTTTTACTTTCTATTCCTATTCATCTCTAGAACACGCATCCCAAATTTTTTTTTTCTCTTTTCCTATTCATCCCCCTCACATAACACGTATTCCAGAAAAAAAGTATATTTTCTCCACCACAACTAAACACGGCCTAAGAACTGGTGATTGCAATGGATAGGACAGGGACGGCATAAAATCAACGCAAAGAAAGACGAAAAAAAATATAACAGGCGCATGCCCTAAACATTAGTTAATGTTTTGTTCCTAGCTAGGGGTTGCTTTCCTCAATAATGGCGTGGGCTCTGATTCACCAAGCATCAACTACCCTCCACAGTCCACGGTCGCTGGTGGACGGCACGTTGGCACAAGACTGACTGCTCTGGTGAGCTATTTTATACTCTCTCTGTCAAAAAAAGATGCAACTATGGGTTACGTGCCAACTAAAATGATCTTTATTTGACTAAATTTATAGAAAATAATATTCATAGTTATGACTCAAAATATATTTATTATAAAAATATATTTTGTGATTAATATAATGATGTTTATTTTATATCATAGGTATTAATACTTTTTAATTTATAATTGGTCAAACTTAAGCTACTAACACATGGTACTATTCCAAAGTTGCATTCTTTTTGGGATGAGGTAGTACTTCCTATTCATCCCCTTCTTATGACACGCTTTCCAAAAAAATTTCACAGCAGCTAGATGCAACCTTGGGTTCCTTTACTATCTTTTCTAAACAAAATATGTGTGCTGAAATGCTCCACTAGCCAGCGAGCTATTTTCTGAGGTTCGTCCTGTTTGGAAGACTTGGTTCTCCAGTGCTAGAATTAAAAAAAAAGAGAGGCAGTTTTCAGGAATCTCTAACTGCACCTATGAGCATTTTGAGCGCAATATGCTGCAACACTCCAATTCCCAAATATCTTCAGACATGTATAAGCTGTATGCCTGTATGTGACTTTACAGATAAACCCAACATGTGTCTACGATGTATTTTGGCTTTGCACATCAAATCTCACAAACATTGTTGAAGCAGAAGCACTAGTGGTCTGTGTTCTCACAGTCCACGGATGAGGAACAGTTCTTCGTATCGGAGGATCCGAATCTTCACAACTGTTCATGAAGCGACACCTGATCTGCTTTTTTTAAGTGCGACACCTGGGCCGTGTTTAGTTAAAAAATACTTTTTACTTTCTATTCATCCCACAGAACACGCATCTCAAAATTTTTTTTTCACCTTTCCTATTCATCCCCTCACAGAATACGTATTCTAGAAAAAAGTACTTTTCCTCCCATCAACTAAACACGCCTCTGATCTTTTTTTTTCCCATTTCAAAATGCGTGCTCCATTAGCAACTGTTTTTTTTCTGTTGGGTCTTGAGAGGATTAGCAAGTGCTGTGTGCTTTGTTGCTGCGGCGGCCTTGTCGTTCACAGCCCACTGGCTCGCGCGGCTCACTTGTTCAGTATTCGGCCCAGCCCAACTCCTGATCGGGACCACAGCAAGCACTCAAGCAGATATTTCCCCTTCCACTCGAAAAAGAGAAATAAATCTCACCGACGCCGCCACGCCGGAGGCGGAGGGGGAAGGTCGCCGTCTTTTGTTGATCCCCGTCCCTAGAATCAGATCCCAGCTTTTGATCTTCGGTTCCCGCGAGGTACAATCCTCCGTCTTGTTTTTTTTCTATCAAGTTGAGTTCGGGACGTTTTATTTTTGCGCGTTTCTGATTGAGATTACGGAGAAGGAAACTAGCATCTAGAGTGAGCTCGATTTTTATGTCTGGGCCTCGGGTTCTAAGATTATAAATGCCCAGCGGGGGCAAATTATTTTTTATTTGCTTCGGACAACAGCTAGATTCAGCCATTCAGGAGCTCCTTATAGGCCTCGTTACATGCTGTACACTCGCAAGTTTCACTTGATTTGTCAAATGCCCCTTTCCAAATATAATTGCAGTTGGGCATGGGTGTTAGCTTGTAGTAGTAGTCATCTACTTCTAATTCGTCGATTTGTAATTTGTCGCAGGTTCCTTTGCTATTAGTTGCAGAATTTTTAAATGCCTAGGGTTTTATTTAATTTGAGGGTACTTTGCCTGTATAGTCTAAGCTTCTTTGCCTGCTTGGTGATCTAGGAATACATAGGACGCACCTCTGTTCAATCTTTTTTTTTTTTGAAAGAACTCTTCAAGCTAGTCTTTATTAGTGAGAACAAAGTTTTAATTCATACAAAAGAAACAAAGTAACTCTATATTAATGTGGTCAGAGGTTCAAGTTGATAATTATTTTTGTTTTCATATAATTGCATTCAAATGCTTTATTCTGATCGCCTTAATTTCAGTCCAGCACCTTGAATGCCTTCTCAACCCAGAGACTACTGAAGTAGTTTATCTTCATGGAGTGTCTCTCGGAACCGCTGCTTGCAGAGATCATCAAGAAGATTACAAGGACAAGCGATCTGAATTCTCTTTCCCTCGTGTCAAAGCAGCTTTACAATGCCGAGGCAGAGGAAAGGGCCACTATCCGTGTTGGCTGCAGTCTTGACCCTGCAACAGAAGCCCTGTCCTCATTGTGCTTCCGGTTTCCCAACTTGCGGAAAGTAGAGATCAATTACTCTGGTTGGACTTCCAAACAAGGGAAACAGTTGGACAACCAAGGGATTCTTGTGCTTTCGTCTCAGTGCCCTTTGCTGACGGATCTCACATTAAGCTTCTGTTCCTACATCAATGACACAGGTATTGGTTATCTAGCATATTGCAAGAAGCTCATGGCCCTCAGGTTGAACTTTGCCCCAGCCATAAGTTCTAGTGGGCTTCTCTCAGTGGCAGTTGGGTGCAAGAGTTTATCTGTTATCCATCTTGTTGACTGCATGAAAGTAGGCAGTGTGGAGTGGCTGGAGTACTTTGGCAGGACTGGATCACTGGTGGAACTTGTGGTGAAGGACTGCAAGGGAATCAGCCAATATGATCTCCTAAAGTTTGGTCCAGGATGGACAAATCTTGAAAAGTTTGAGTTTGAGATCAATGATAATTATTGGCAATCAGGGCCTCCCCTTGATCCCTCTTATGATGCTCACTACTCGTACAAATATGATATCTGCTGTGAAAATTTGAAGGATTTGAGGTTGGCGCATATTATTACTGTGCCAGAGATTGGACTTCGTTTTCTCTTAGGAAAGTGCAAAGCATTGGAGAAACTTTGTCTACACTATGTTATTGGTTTAGATGAGAGCGAGATGATTGCACTATTCCAGAACTGCAGCAACCTTAGAAGCCTCTCTCTTCGCCTCATGCCTCTGCGCTGTGGTCCGGGCGTGGGTACTTTTAGGACGGCACTGACTGATGAAAGTCTTATGGTTCTAGGTCACAGTTGCCCTATGCTTGAGGTTGTTGAGTTGACCTTTACATTTTGTTCCAGTTTGTATCCATCAGAAATAGGTTTCACACAAAAGGGTATAGTAACGCTCATTCAGACTTGTCCAATCCGTGCCCTCATGCTAAATGGGGCAAACATCTTTTATGACAATGGGTTGAAGGATATTTCATCGGCACAATTCCTGGAGACACTCGAGCTTGTGGATTGCAAGAGGATAACGGATGCTGGGTTGAGTTTCATATCACGCGCCCCGCGCTTGCGCAGTCTCACTCTCCGAAAATGCAAACGAGTGACCAGAGCTGGAATGGCCGAGCTGGCACGTTCGGCGAAATTGGAATCTCTGACAGTTATGGGTTGCCTTCAGATTTCACGGGAAGATGTTCAGGGAGCTGCCAGATTAGTTCGTTACTCTGCTGATTATGGAGACCTCAAAGGAGTGAAAATCTCAGAAAGACTGGTCGCGCCCGTGCCTGTTTTGGAAACCTTCGTTTCTTAAAATGAAATCGAAGGCTTGAAGCCATGGAAAAGACATGGTCTTGGAATTATTACTATCGTTAGTTACAAAACTGTACTGTTAAGAGAGTGATGTATCTTTGTATGTGAACTTGCGTTTCTTATACTACTAGTAAGCACAAGGTGCAACACTGCAACAGGAACCTGCTATGTTAGCTCATCTGAATTTGTACGATGTTTAATGAGATCGTTTAGTGTCTCAAGACTGGTGATGCTTCTATTGTCATTCTTTATGATGTTTCCTGTTGGTAACATAAGAAGATTATTTTTAGTGCGCCTTTGTATTGCTTCTGAATCGAGAAAAAAACAAAAGGGGAAGGCAGACTTACCGCTGCTTTTAGCTATCCAGGTGCTGAGATTTTCAAGGATTAGCAGATTAGAGGACTTTTTCCAACCGTTACATACGGAATAGGCTGACTTCTTGTTACGCTCCTGCTGCAGCTCCCCGCTGCGCTCCGCCGGCGTTGTCAACGAGCCGTCACGCTCCGCCCGCAGATCCGCCGCCGCACTCAGGCGACTCCTGCAGCTGCCCCATCCCTGATCGTTGAATAATGAATTAGCAGGTTGCAGGATAATAATTAGCACTCTACTGTGTGATCTTGTTATGGAAGTTGACTAACGCAGTCTATAGAAAACACAATTTGATCTTTTTGATTGTAGGAGAATAGGTTAAGTTTTTTAACATCCTTAACTAGGATTAACTTCTTGTAATAAATTTCAGTTCCTTTGCTTAGTCGTTTCAACCATGGAGTATAAATTGCCAGCAAATCAATATTTCATAGCTTCATTTCGTCTATTGGGTAAAAGCTTGTTAACTCTCTAGGTGAAAAGTTTTGTTAACTCTAGGTGAATACAGGATTTATGATCCAAGAGTAAGAAATGAACGTTTTGTTAACTCTCTAGGTGAATACAGGATGATTCAAGAGTAAGAAATGAAACGTTTTGTTAACTCTAGGTGAATACAGGATGATTCATCCACCAGATACATCGATTTGAGGTAGACTGTCAGATCATCGTGGACTGAATGGGAGTATGGGACTGGTCTTGCAACTGATACAAACTCGTTGAACACCTGGAACAGAACGGTAAATGCAAAGCCCATGCCAAATCTTACAAAACCTTCCCTCAAAGGGTACAGTGCTTTGGTAATTACATGAGTTATTTACATAATGGTCAACTGAGGGAAATGGTGAAAGGGGCAAAGGGTAATCTTTGTCGCCGGCTTCGTCCTCCTTGTGCATAAGCATTCTAGTGTCCCCTTGCTCATAATGAGGATTAACTGATAATGAATGCAAAGGGTAATCTTTGTCGCCGGCTTCGTCCTCCTTGTGCATAAGCATTCTAGTGTCCCCTTGCTCATAATGAGGATTAACTGATAATGAATGCCATCTTTCTGATCCATACTTGAGCTGCGCAAGAGAATTACCCTAACATCAATTCCCGATCGGACAGTAATCGCAACCTAAGATCCCCTAACGAAAAGCACATCAACAACATGTCACATGTGGGTACCAGGTAAGGGAAATGGTTCGTGAACATAGCCCCACCAAAGATCAAACGGAGGCATGGGCATATTTGCACCTTTTGAATTCAATTCGCAGGCTTTCATTCATGGACAATGCTCTTGGGGCAGTGGATGATCACACCGATACATGCTGCTCCACTACATTTTTAACATGTGGAAATCGATCAGCCCATCGCCTATAACCTGCACAGATACTCCCCAAAGAAGGGAAAGTTGGATTTTTTTTTTGTTCGTACATATTGAATGGATTTACTTTTATGTCAACAGATTAGTATGTTTACCTGATACAATGATCTGCTTCTGGTTCAATTGCTCCCCATCATCATCAGGGATACCCTGTAGTACATTATGCCATATAATCAGCACACTCAGTGCAATGGTAAACATTCATTGTGGTGAACAATACCCAAAATAAAATAATCCCAATTATGGAATAAAGACTAATTACCTGCTGCAAACTTCGGAGAATGAGCTCAGATAAACTCCCAAGGGTCTTGGTGTCAAAATCAGAGCGGCTCAATAGAAACTCTTCTGACGTCAAGTCTATCAGCATTGCACATAAGCACGATGCTGTCATTGTAACCGATGAGGCGTCTGTGGTTCCTATATGCAATAACATATAGTGACCGATGCAGCACACAACTAACACCAAAAAAAAAGAAAAAGAAAGAAGATTGCTGGATGTTCACGGATACATGTTCAAGCTACATTGACATATGGCTAGGCTGGCAACCATCCACAGAATGGTATCATCTAAGATATGCAAATATACAGTTTAAGCTAATGAAAAGAAGTTGGAGCATACCAGCCCATGTAACAAGTGCTTTCAAGAGGCGAATAAAACAAGAATCCACTGGAATATGGACACTTTTCCTCTACAAAAATACCAAAAGGTTGTTAGGTTTTCTCAGGGTATGCAGAATTGGCCTTTCAGAAAATCAAGTCGCTTACATTAGACATAAAGTTTATGATGGTATCGCATGCCAAAAACATGCTACCATTGTCAATTCCATCCTGCTCAGTCATTTTAACAAGGCAATCTATAACCTGCACAGACAAACACAATCACCTGTTCACATCACAGTAAAAGAACAGAATGCTAACTATACTAAACGAGATGTATATGTTCATCTTAACAGAGTTCATAGCAATCTGCCAATATCACGCACTCATATCAACCCATAAGCATCGCATATTTAGTGGCTTCATAGATCTATGAGCCAATAGAATAGGAATACCATGACCTTCCGTACCCTGATATGAATCCTTCTAATCACTAATTGGCTCTTGATGTTTATATTGAAATAGAGGTGACAGGAAGGCAGCTTTTACAATTTGATATTAACATGCTGGCGACAACAGAGAAAGCACCTACTTACCAAGGAATATGCAAAACGAACTAGCCTAAGTAGGGAGATAATTAATTTGAGGAATAAATAGTAAAGGGATCAGTAATCAGGTTTTAGAAAGTTGATAGGAAATTATCTACTTACTGCTTTATAGCCGCCAAATGATGCCAAAGTTCTACATCCATCAGCCTCCGTTGTTATTTGGGATAACATTGGAAGCATGAAGCAAATAGAATAGAAGGGGCTGTTGCAAGAATCAAACTTTATACCATCAGTACTTTGCATCATGAAAGAAGATATATATACACCTGCTGAGCAAAAAATAAGGAAGAAGCAACCTTGATTCATCTTGACCCTCTATACAAAAGATAAATTCCAGTAGATTCCTAGTCTTCTCCTTGCAGGCATATGGTGCCTCTGCCAGGTAACTGCAACAGAGTATATATGTTATTTAAATTGAGAAAAAAAATGTACAGAAGCTTGATCCAGGCGCTTCACTATTCAAGATGCACGTGGTTAACATCTTATGTAACATTGCACGCACAGATAAATATGAAGTGGCCAAATTGTACATGTTTTTTTATTTGTTCAGAAGCATAGAAAACAACTTAGTTTTTTTAATAAGAAAACCAACTTTGTTAATAATGCTAAAACAACAAATACACAATCCATTATGACAGGTGGTACAAGAAGATGGATGAACTAGTATTTATTTTAAGTCACGAGCTCAAATAAAGGGCCCTTAAATTGCCATCGTTAAGGAGCAATTCTTTATTGAAGAAGGGAGATAACGGTCCATAAATTCTCTGATAATAATAAGATGGGCAAGCAGCACACCTTCCTACTATTCTTGCAGCTGCCAAAAGATCATCGCCTTTCCGTTGCCCATGGTCCTGTCACGTTTTCTTCAATATATATCATCTTACAATACCAATGATCATATTTGGTTGATAAGAATATGTATGTACCTTTGCGTCCTGCAGAAAGTCCAAAACTAAATTTATCGTCTCATTTAATCCCGTTATCGCCTGCATTATGGTACTTTCAGAGATGGTTTGGCTTGGTGCACCTGCATACAGTGTAAAATCTCTTTTTAAAGGAGAATGGTTGGTAGGAGCGCAGTTACTTCAGTAGGCTCTCTATGAGCCTTTCCCATGATTACCGACTTCAATAGAAAGATAAAAGAAACAGAAAGCTCATTGTCATGAATTAGGAAATATAAAGGAAATGGTAAGATTTCACTCCTAAAAGCTTAGATGCCATTGTATTCTAGAAGTTTGGGAGCATAACTATATTACTCTAAATTGCTGAGTCCAATAAAAAATGGAGCTTAGATTAGATGGTGTAAATCAATGAACTAATAACTATTGTGCTGTTAAATCTGTTGTTAAATTAGCGTGCTTGACGTGCAGAGGTATTCACCATTTTTGTCAAAATATTTTGCACTACCAAGGAAGTGATTTCCCAATGTTTGGAAGTCTTTAAGGATGTTGCATCAACACATGCACATCTCCATGCTCATGAATGTTTTGTAATAGCTAAGGCCTAGGGTAACTGGTGGTGAAGAAATGGAGAATACACAAGCTCTAAGCTTCGTGGTTTGATACCCAAATGCTCATGGAATCAATAACAGAAAAAGACACAAGAGGATGGAAGCATACCTTCACTACTGGCATTTGATATCATTTTGATTATTCTTTCTATTAATGAAAATAGTATGGCGAGGTTTCTCTGTTTCTGACTGACGGCTTCATCTGCCTGAGAAGTTTTTGAAGACTTGTACTTCAAATAAGCGAGCTCGTTTAGAAGTACGGCCACTTCAACTCTTGCAGACTCTAGGACAAGCAATACAAATCTGCAAAAAACACAATTTTTTATTGAAAATTAAATTATAAGGCACATCCCACGGAAAACAGGAAATAATGTGAAACTTACTTGTCAACAGGCAACACATTCTGGTTACCATGGATTTTACAATCTTCTGACAACCAATCCTCACCTAGTATGGACATCATACACTCCGCCAGAAGAAGAGCATGCAGCTTTTCAGATGATACTGAACAGAAACAAAACATTTGACATCATGAGCATCTCAAAACAGAAGAAAAATCCTAGCATAGTTAAGTTTTCACTTTTTTTCCTTCCTACGATCCTCACACTCGATAGCCAAATAAACAGAAGAAATAAAATAATTCCAAGATAATGGATGGATAGCTAAGCATAACTCAAGCTTGTGCTATCGAAAGAATGGGCCTGATTAACAAACCTATACACTGCTGTCTATTTCATCAATCTAGCCAAAGAATTACAGCTTTCAAAAAAATGTGCATGATCTATGAATATGAATCCCACACATACCAACACGATTTTGGAGAATGGCAGTGATTCCAACTCGGATGTGAAATTCCCAAATAGATGCTGGCATTGATCTCAAAAGATCATGAAGTGCCTTTAGTATCCCAACAACAAAACAAAACATTAAGGATTAAAGAGTCATAGGGAAGAACTTATCAATATCATGAATAACAAAACAATTCACGAGCTTCAAATAAAACATAGAGGGAAAGGGTAAGCCATACAGATTCTTTTTGGGACAGGAGGGTCGTAAGCATGTGCAGGGCATCAAATTTAACTGCAGTATGAAGAATAGCAAAAAGCCTGGCAAGGCAGGTCACCTGAATTGCATTGAAAATTGTAGATCAAAACATCAGATCAGTTTAGGAATGGTGAAACGAGAAATACAGAAATTTTGTGTAAATATTCCAGTATGTCAACCATACCATGCTTGTCATGCCTTGCAGTTTCTCCACACTCATGCTGTCAACTTTGAGTTTATGAACAAGTAATCGCATTAGATTGATGGCAAGTTCTATGCACTTTGAACCTACAAGCAATATAATCAAGAAAACCGTATAAGAAAGTAAGCATTTGAACTATAAACTATTGTAAGCCCAACAAACCAAACAAAATGTCATATCTTTTTTTTTCTTTTTCATAAGTCCATGACCCCAAAGAATGCTATTCATGAACCGGCAAACCTACAGCTCTAACTTCTAGATACTACTATGACAGAATTGAATAGGCTAAGTCCACATTTCAAAAGCAGAGTAACAAAAGCACCCATCCAGACGCACAAATTTAAAATGTGGCAGCTAATATCTGCATCTAAAGATCAGTGCTTACACTCCTCAGTTTAGAGACGAAAAATGACAACAAGATAGTGGCAACAGAATTTAATACCATCTGGTAAGCTTGGGACTTGAAGGAAGATCATGTCTATTACACCAGGCTCACAAAACTTGTATGCCCCATCTTCCGAGGCTATTGCAATAAGTGACAGAAGTTCAAAGCACTCCTCAGTGATTGCTGGATCAGTCCTGCAGCGCATAATTCAGCTACAGTATAGGCAAATATGTACCAAGCCCACGCATCAAAGGTAGTCATTGGCAGCAGAACAGTTAGCTACAGCTCTTAATAGACTCAAAACGGGACAGCATGTGTACATTCAAATGGCGATGATTGTAAGTAACAAAAATGTTTCATGTGACTGCTCCATTAGTATAGAAGAATGGAGTATCAGAAGGCCACAGAGAGCAAAAATTCTTACGATTTGGAGACAACCTCAGCGACAAGGGGCACAGTGGAAACGACCCCCTCGTCGGCCGCAACCTCCGGGGCGCGCGCGAGCCCAGCGAGCACGGTGACGGCGAGGCGCAGGTAGGCCTCCCGCTCCTCCTCCTTCCCGCCCTCAACTTTCCCCAACCCTGCGCCCACGAAGCATGACCCAAATTAGCCGCCAGTCTCCCCCACGCGCAGGACAGGGCAACCAACCACGAGGCACGCCTCCAGGTCCAGGCACAGTCAGCTCTCTTACCGGTGTTGAGGAGGCGGCGGAGGAAGCGAGGGCCGGCGGCGTCGTAGACCTTACGGACGGCGTCGGCGTCGCCCGCGCGGCAGACGTTGGCGGCCACGAGGAGGCCCGCCAGCTTCTGCTCGTCGCGCTCGCCACGGAGGAGGCGCAGGCAGTCGTCGAGCGGCGGGGCTGACGCGTCCATCGGCGCCGCGGCGGCTGATGTCGAGGATGAATCCTGCAGGCGATTGTTAACGCGAGTGAGAGAGACGGATGGCGAGAGGTGAGGGGAGCTAGGGTTCGAGGAGTGAGGACGGCGAGAGAGCGTACCATGGATGGGGGCGCGAGCGAGGAGAGGGGGAGCGACGGCGCCGCCGCTTCGAGAAGGGTGGGGAACGAGCACTTCGGGAAGCGCCGCCCGGAAGTGTCTCGATTTCGAACGGGGAGGACAAAAGGGAGATGAATGGCATCCATCAAAGTCGGCGGGGGTTTTAGGAGGTCGTCGGCTTCGACTCTGGTCAAAGCCTCGAGACGCTATGGAGTTGACAAAGTCAAGATCAGTTTATTACGTCTGAAAATCTGCATTTCAGTGTAGAGGTTTTTTTTTTTTAGCATAGCAAGCTTAGAGTGTTGAATCTCTCGGAACACATAGTCAGTCTCTGACGATTGTTCGGTACAAGATGTCCATTGCGAATATTGGCGAAACAAGTCTATTGCTTTGTAGATTGGAAGCAGGGCGTACTGACCCTGCATAAACGGCAGGTTGCTTCGTCAATCGTCAGTTCCTTCTCTGAACTTCAAGATCTCGTAAGTTTTGTTAGGAACTTTGTGATGGAACGGCCATTGCCAAACTTTGCTCGCAGTCTTATCGCTGGCCATTTTGCTAGCTACGGTGTACTGCATTCGTCAGGAAATGTTTCCTCCCCACCCCCACACATCATCCAAGCTCGTACAGAGTTTCTTAAAGCTCTAACTGGAATCGCTACGGGCAGGAAGGAATTATCAGAGACGCAGCTTGCAAAGTGCAGACGCAGACGATGCTTGGCTCTTTAATTGACTCGCTGTGTATTTTGCTATGACATGGACATGAATCCTGATTTCGCGCGATTATTCAAAGGCAACAGAAAAGAAAAGAAAAAGTTGTTTACAGAGAACGGACTGCTACTGAGTTCAGTGGCTTGGGGGTAGGATCCATCTTCCTTGAACACGCGTGCGCGCAGCCCGCTACGCGGCGACCTTCTAGCTAGCAGATGAGCGGCGGCGGCGCGTGCCGCGCCATGCTGGTGGGGCCGTGGGTTTTGGGCGACGGAGGCTGCTTCACCGACGACCCCCTCGTCCCCAGACGCCTGCTCGCTCTCGCCGCGGCAGCGCTCTCCTGCCGCGCCCAGGCTGCACGCAAAGGATCAGATCACTGGTCAAACGAAGCCGCGCGCGGCGGCTTGTTCATGGAATGGAATGGAATGGAAAGTAAGAGGAGGAGAAACGCCGGCGTCTTAATACCTTCTGCGCCAAGAGGATGCGAGCGCGACGGATGGTGGGAAGCCGCCGCCGCCAGCACCAGCAGCGGCGGCAGGAGGAGGAGGAGGAGGAGGCTGGTGTTGCGATGCAGCATTGAATCCCGGTGGATCAAAGAGACAGCCGGTGGCTGGGGAGTGGATTATGGGACAGTAGCACTTGCTAGAGTGCTACTACTGGTGGTCAAGTAGCCGGTGATGAGCAATTGGTGCTGCCCGAACCGCGTTGAGTTTTTTGGCTGCACTCTCGGATGCGTTTGACTTTGACTTGCACCCGTGTGTCCCGGCTGCCTCTCTTGGCCGTTTCGTCCCGGCGAGTCGGCGACGACCAACTCTGCGGCGTCAACCTGTGCGGCGGACGTGCACGTGGCGTGGCCTAGCGAAAAGGGCACCATCAGAGAGGGTTTCTGCGTGTTGGGCCACATGCTGTGATTAGTTGGGCCGAAATCCGCATTGACCGCTCGTTCGAGCCCACAGCACCAACATCTTAAAGCTCTCGCTGGAATCGCTAGAAGGACACATGCAGGCAGGAACTAGGGAGGGAGGAATTTATTAGCAGAGACGCAGCTTGCAAACTGCAGACACTCTACTTGCTGTTATTTGCTATGACATGGACATGAATCCTGATTTCGTGTGATTATTAATTAATTCTCGACTACTATCAAGGGCAGGGCAGCAGAAAACACAAACAAAAAGAACGTTTACATAGAACGGACTTGCGAGTCTGCTACTAGCTGAGTTCAGTGTCTTGGCACAGGATCTGACGCGCCGCTGTTATCATCTGTGTTGGAGGGATCCAGCTTCAACACGTACGCGTGCGTGCAGCCCGCTACGCGGCGACTAGCAGATGAGCGGCGGCGGCGCGTTCTGCGCCATGCCGGTGGGGCCGTGGGGTTTGGGCGACGGAGTCTGCGTTACCGACACCCTCGTCCCCAGACGCCGGCTCGCTCTCGCCTGCCCCTGCCTCGCCCACACTGCAACTGCAAGCAGAGGATCAGATCACACTGGTCGTCAAACGAAATGGCCGCGGCTGTTCATCATGGAACGGATCTAAGAGCACGTACCTTGTGGACCAGGAGGACGCGACGGACCTGAAGCCGCCGCCACCACCAGCAGCAGCAGGAGGAGGAGGAAGAAGAAGATGCTGGTCTTGCGATGCAGCATCGAAGCCCGGTGGATGGGGACAGTCGGGTGAATGGGACAGGAGCGCTTGCTACTTGCTGCTAGACTGCTCAAGTAGCCGGTGATCGAGCACTTGCTGTGGCTGCACTGCACTCTCGGATGCGTTTGACCTGCAACCGCAAGGATGGTTTGTCCGTTTCGTCCCGGCTCGCGCTGCCAGCCAGGCCCCGGCGACGACCTTGGAGTCTGCGGCGTCAACCACAGTGCGGCAGACGTGCACGTGGCTTGTATGCGGACGACGTGGCCTAGCACCTACATGTTGCGCCAAAAAAAAAGGGGGCACGTGAACAACAATTTGAATCCGAACAAATTTGCTAGCGTCGCCACATGCACATGAACAATACTGTTCGTTTACATGGTAATATCAACTATGAAACGACGGCGCTGATTTGCATTGACTAGTCATTAGTACTAGTAATCTTGCACTGAAACAAGGCGATTTGTTAGTTTGCTCATCGCTATCCGAACGAAATGGTGTCCCGGGAGCCCTCGACTATTAATATGTGCCGTAGGAAATGGGACAACAACT
Organism: Digitaria exilis; assembly: GCA_015342445.1. Taxonomy (NCBI): domain Eukaryota; kingdom Viridiplantae; phylum Streptophyta; class Magnoliopsida; order Poales; family Poaceae; genus Digitaria; species Digitaria exilis. Next base: position 149,523 of record JACEFO010001619.1, read on the forward strand.
ACTCAGCTGGCTACCTATCTGCCATTCTGTCATGTATTTTACAAGTGATCCCCTCGTCATCAGCGAGGAATCCGCAGGGGTCAAAATCCTAGCGCCGCCACATCACATGCTGGTTGCCGAACCGGCAAGCCAGGCCAAGATTAGGCATCAGCTCCTCCTTTGTAGGTATCCATCACGGCCCACGCAGTGTTTAAGAGCATGTAAAAAAAAAAGATAAAATTCTTCGTATATGTGTGTACTTGTTTACAAGATCACGAGCCAAGTAAGGTGAAGAATAAGAAATGGGTGCATTTTTATATCAAAGAAAAAGATCGACGGGGGAGAGGATATATGCAGCTGATATGCAACCACCTGAGTTTTTTTGTCCTTACTGGAAAAAATGCTGACGAGTCTACTGCTCTTGCTCATCTTGTTTCCTTGCTAACATCATCAATTTATTTTTATGAAAAAATGGGAGCAAAATGATGACATGTCTACTGATCTATTGTTCTAGTAACAAGCGACATGCACATTAACAGCGAAATGTCTATAATACATTAATACCTTCGCGGCAATCAATCTCTAGCAAAACGCTGGGCATATGAGCATCTCTGTCTAACAAACGTTGTATTACTTTGACAGCTGTTTCCAAGTTTCAGTCCTTTATCTTCATCTTAAAATAAACACAACGCTGCATTTTTTTTTTTGGCTCCATACATGAACATTGCGGCGCCGTTCAAAGCTGGAATGGTCACTGTCCACAGCCAATTCAGTGGCCACTACCAGACATTCGACACGAAGCATCCTCGGCGTCTGATGGGAAAAGCGTACCGACCCGTTCCATAATCCCCTACATTTGTTTGCTTACATTTCTTCTATATAGTCTGGTACCCCATGCCCATAATTAAAACTTTAAATAATTCAGTATTAAGGGCAAGATTAAGATGTTGGTTATCCGTCAATTTAGCTGTCAGTTCTGTTGGGCCGTAGTCATTGTCTTTCGTTTAAAGAAATCTCTCGTCAGACAAAATGGGTGTTTGGATATTACTACAAGTGTTTCATATAAGCAGGCATATAATTTGGTGCTTGGTAGAGACTTTAGAGAAAAAAAAGTGGTACTTTTCAGTCTTTTTCTGTTGTGCCTTTTTCCCAACCTTAAAAATGTGTCTTTTTTTTCCCAACTTTAGATGGCCTCCCTGTTCATCTTTGCATTTTGTTTCCTCGTCGAAACGAATCATCTTTGAAATTTTATGCAGCCTTTTTTCTACTCAAATCTAAAACTCGTTTCAGGGTTCATCGAAGAGACTAATTGTCGGCGATTTATGCTGACTAGGTTCTCGAGGGGGTACCCCGAGAGAAGGGTTTAGGGAGAAGTCGTCGAGAATCTAGAGCCGAAGGTGACAAGAAACGATTTAGACAGGTTCGGGTCGCCGGAGCGTAATACCCTACGTCCTGTATGGTGTATCTTGTATTGATGAGATTGTTTTGAGGGGGTCCCTGCCTCCCCTTATATAGTCCGGAGGGCAAGGTTACATGGGAACCGTATAGGACTAGGAAACTTTTACAAGTTTATCTCTAATTCCCTAATACAGTCTATCCAAACCGACTAGGACTAATCCTTGTCTTGTGCGTCAAGTCTTGTACATGGGCCGGCCCATAGGATGGGCCGCCAGGGTTGTTTAGTCCGTCAGGACTCTACACCCACAAGCCCCCGAGCACTTTATCTCCTGAAGAACAGCCTTGTTGAAAGTACAGAGTTCTTTGAGGTCCTCCAGAGTTCTTTTTGAAATCCGCCAGGGTTCTTTGAGACCCACAGGGTTCTTTGAGACCCACAGGGTTCTTTGAGCTTGGAAGTTGCAACCATGCTGTTCAATAGGTAATGATGTGCTCATAAATCTTCTCGAAGTTCGGATTGGTGCGCACCGACTAGGTGCGCCCAATTGGGCAGCCCCCGAGCCTCGTTTATCTTTGAAGAAGAAATTCGAGGCTCTTTCGAAGTCCGAACCAAAAGAGAATCAATTTCCGAAGAAACCCGAATTCTTTTAGAATTCCTCATAAATTTATCAATTGAAGCCGAAAATTCTCAGAAAAATATTTCCTGAAAATATGTCCACAGCCCCCGAGCCTAAATTTGAACGAATTCAAATATAGGATCAAGAAAGGACCAAAAATGAAAATTACCGAAGTAACGCTTCGAAAAGCCCATATAAACTGTCCGCGACCCTTCGTATCTGTACGCCTTTCGCAAAACAGATCTAGGGTTTGCGACAGTTGCTGTTCTTGCAATCCAGAGACCGCGCAGAAGCATCCACAGCCTCCCCCAACCTAGATCCAATCCACACCAAATCGCAAAAGATCCCAATGGCCGGTGGTGAAGGATCCAGCCGAGGCAAAGGCTCGAAGAGGAAGGCGGAAGCCATGAAGGAGGTCGTTACGACCGAGAAGGCAGCGTCCACAGGAGACATGCCGATCATCGAAGATCCTATCAGTGACTGGCCAACCAGCAATCTGAAGGAAAAGCACATCAAGGCCCTGGAGGCAGATGGATTCTTGGTAGCCCAAGAAATCAGTCGGTGGAGAAGCGCACACGGGCATGAATACCCCACCGAAGAAACCGAGGAAATCACGGTATGGAAGGCCTTTTATGAAGTTGGTTTCGGTATGCCAACCTGTGATTTTTTCCGCCGTGTGCTGCAATTTTATGGGATAGAATTGTGTCATCTGAATCCCAACTCCATCTTGAATTTATCCATCTACATCCATTTGTGTGAAGCATTCCTTGGGATAGACCCCCATTTTGCACTGTTCCGCCATCTGTTTAGGGTGAAGACCTCCAGCGGACCACTGCAAGTGGTGGGGAAAGTAGTCATCCAGCTCCGCCAGGGCATGAGGCCAGTTTATTTGGATTATACAACCAAGGAAAGCCTCAAGGACTGGCAAAAGGAATGGTTCTACGCATGGAACCACCAGCCACAGCTTCAGAGCCGCTCAGGGAATCCTCCAGTAATGAAACCATTCTGGAGTGAAACAGTTGGAGTGAATCAAGCAATGCAAATCCCTGAGCTGCTCAATATGATTAGAGATCTGAAAGCGCAAGGGCTGATAGGAGCCATAGTATATCGGTCATTCCTAATGAGGAGGATCCAACCATGTAAACAACGCTGCAATCCAGGGTACTTGTACTCTGGAGAAGCTGACCCCTCAAGGAATGTCACCGGAAACATGTCAGAGAAGAGAGTGAATCAACTCTTAAAGAAGTTTCTGGTGGTCAACGATGAACAACTTCCAGAGATAATGGAAGTTTCTGCAATTACCATGACACCTTAGGTAAAATCCTTGCCTGAAAGCAATATATCGCCTTATTGTTGAAAATAGAATATAAACTAATGTCTTGATCATAACAGTATGAAGCCAGGCGCGCACTGTATGTGAGTCTGCCGCCCCTGGACCCAACCAACACTGAAGAAGCAGCGTTACTGGCACGCTGTGTGGATCCGGGGGTAAGAGATCAAGTACACATACAAACTGCAATTGAAGACCCTGACGAGCCAATGGTAAAACTTGAACCACAGGTCCCTGAAGAACCCCAAGCCAAATCATCAACAACCTCCAGGGGAGCAGAAAGGTCCAAGAGACCAGCACCAACAGAGCCAGCAGCGCCTGTGCCCAAGAGAGCGCGTACACTGCCCAAGCCCCGAGCCAGGACTATCCCAGAGGAGAGGGCAAAAGTATCCCCACAACCCAAGACAGCATCTTCAGTGGGGATATCTATTGGAGAAATTGGAACCAGCATGCCGCAGCAAAGCAGCTCTGCGCGGCAACCATTATCTGATGAAGAGATCCTGCACAACATCTTCAACCCTGTCTCTGTGCCATTTATAAGGACAACGCCAATAGTTGAAGAACCCTGTCCAGCAGGACCGTCGGCGCCAGAGCAGGAAGTTGAAGAGGAGTTCACCTTGGGGGAGCCAGAAATCCCCATGAGGCCTCCCACCATGTAAGTATCTTGTTGAGCAGTACATAATTGTTGTTGTAATAAATTGTCGTGACTAATGAACTGTATTGTTCCAGAGTTGAAGAAACCCCAGCGACAACCAGGGAAGAACCCTCGGTTGATCATGCAGCTGTAGAACCAGAGGCCGCAGTGCACGAAGAACCCAGGGTAGTACCAGAACGAACCCTGCCGGAGGTTCAAACAGCTGTACCGTTAGACCCGCCAGCACCAGAAGGAGCACAAGTTGAAGAAGCAGTTGCTGAGGTGCTGGCGGACATTGAACAACTGGTCACGCAGGCGGTGATTGAAGAATCCGAACTGGAACGCCGTGACCAGTGCTCTGCGGAGCCCCCGAGCGTCACGGAAACAACCCAGGCCGGGGCGGAAGCAGAGTGCTCAAGGGGGAAACAACCTGAAGCATCAACCCAAGAGCAGAGGATTGAAGAGATCCCCAGAGTACCCAGGGGTACTGGAGCCAAAGAAGAGGTTGGTAGCTTCCGCATCGGGAGCTACGACCCAATGCTCAATCCAAATCCGTAAAGCTTCGAATACATCTTGGACGCGGAGGAGGATGAGCAACATATTGACAGGGGACTGTACCACGCCGAGAGGGCAGTAGCCTACTTCAAGGTTAGTGAAACAACCCCGTTCTTATACTTTTGATGGAGCATATCTCATAATAGCGCTGTTGTAGGCTGTTGGCGAGGCATCAAGGAAGAAAACCGAGTATCTTCACAACATTTCCTTGATGCACGCCAAGGCGGACCGTCTCCAGAAGGAGCTGGAGCGTGAACGCGAAGACCGTAAGCTCCAGGAGGCGGAAGACGCCAGCATGATCCAAACCTTGCATCTGCGAACCAAGGAATTGGCCGCGGAAAAGGAGGACATGAAGAAGAAACTTGCAACAGCGAAAGCAGAGCTCAAAGGTACTCTGTCGCTACCGGAATCTTGTAACAAATTGTCCATTGCCTTTGTTGAATAACAACTCTGTCGTTGCCTTGTGTGAGCAGGGGTGCAACAGCAGCTAGCAACAGCCCAGAGCAAGATGACGGATTGGTCCAACTTGGCCAACCGTCATGGAGAAGCGTTGAAGACCCTCTCTGCCGAGCATGAAAGCATCAAAGAAGAACTCAGAGTAGCGGTCAAACAACGCAAGGATGCTGACGCGCAGCTAATTCAAGTCCTCGAGCAGCAACAGAAGCTTGCCAAGGACCTGGAGGATGCTCGCGAAGAGAAGAATCAGCTATCCAAAGATCTCGTCCAAGCACAGAAGCATCTTGCAGACAAGAAGGTGCTGGACGAGAAGCTTGAACAGGCCACCAGGAGAATGTCAGAGCTGGAAGAGACCTTGCGGATGATGAAGAAGTCTGACGACGACCTGGCCGAAGCCTTAAACCGGATCACACTGCTAGAGAAGGCAGCGAACCCGGTGGTGAAAGCCTTGGTCCCAGAAGACCCTGCATCGCCGTTATCATTCCTGGAGCGCCTGAAGGCCATGCCAAGACAACTCAAGGCGTACATAAAGAGATCCTCAAAAGCTTGTCTTGTGCATGTCCTGGCTGTAATTAGATCCAGGTACCCTGAAGTGGACATAAGCAAACTAGTAGAAGGCGCAGAGCCGAACTGTACCGAATCCGCCTTCAGGGACCTGAAGCAAGAGGCCGAGCCGATTGCAGAAGCAATTGCTCAGAGCCTTAGGCTGTAATTGTGAACAAATGTTATTTGTAATATAAGTATGATGCAATGTAATATATTATATCCATGTTATGAAGAAAAACCAAGAATTTTTATGAATTCCCGGGTTGTCTCTGTGTCAATGACCAGGACTTAGTCAAAATGTACATTGCTAGATTTTAACTTGTGAAAAACAGCCCTGTTAAGGACCCGAAGGAACCCAGGGAGATTTCTTATAGCATAAGCTATCTGGTAGGATGTATCCCAGGAGGATACTTGGGAACTAACTGTATATGGTTTGCCGAAGCAAGAACCCAGTAAGACCCACGGAGCGGCAGCGTTAAGCTGGAAGCTATCACAGAGTAGCGTAATAGGAGGGACAGATCCGTTCTTGGCCCCGAAAGAACCCGGATAGACCTCATTTATAGGCTCCGAATGCATGTAGAAGAAACTGTCCAAGTCTAGAGAGAACACGGAAGTTTTGGATGATGTCACTTAGACAAATAAACAACCCAGTAAGGGGAGCTTTGTTAAAATATATCTCGTTGCCGGAACAACGGTACAAAAGAACATGTAATGCCGAAGCAATTAGTTCATATATTGCCGGAGCAATGTGTACAGAAGAACTCTGGATGCCAAAGCAATTGGTTCTTGTGAGGCCGGAGCATTGTTGCGATGAAGGAGCTACGCGTAGAATTTGCGTAGATGTTCTATATTCCAAGGATTTGGTAATTCCACACCATCTTCTGTTTGAAGTCTGTAGGTGCCTGGCTTGAGGACCTTGGAAACCATAAATGGACCATCCCAAGGCGAGGTAAGCTTGGAGTGGCCGACTGTATTCTGAATGCGGCGTAACACCAAGTCTCCAATCTGGAATGACCTTGCCTTCACGTTTTTGTCATGGAATCTGCGGAGTCCCTGAAGATACGCAACGTTGTGTAACAAAGCTGCCAGTCGTACTTCTTCAGCCGTATCAACCTCCAGCATCCGTTGTTCGTCCGCCATGGCTTCTTGGAATTCCTCAACGCGAGGAGCACCGTGCATGACGTCAACAGGTAGAACGGCCTCTGATCCATACACCAGGAAGAAGGGAGATTGCCCTGTAGCTTTACTGGGTTGAGATCGTAGGCCCCAGACAACTGGAAAGAGTTCTTTCATCCACCGTCCTTCTGCTTTCTTCAGGGTTCGTTCCATGCGAGCCTTAAGTCCATCAAGGAGCATACCGTTGGCCCTTTCAACTTGTCCGTTGGCACGAGGATGAGCAACAGAGGCATAGGACACCTCGATGCTATGATCTTCACAGTAGTCCCAGAACTTGTTGCCTGTGAAGGTAGTACCCAGATCTGTGATAATTTGGTGTGGTATCCCAAAGCGAAGAATCAACTCTTGGAGAAATTGGACTGCTTTCTCAGAGGTTGGTTTAACAACCGGAAAGACTTCTATCCACTTTGTAAATTTGTCAATAGCGACGAAGCAATATTCAAATCCACCAGGCGCCCTGGGTAGTTTTCCAATCATATCAAGCCCCCAGTATGCAAATGGCCATGACGGAGGTATCAATTTGATCTTGTGAGCAGGCTGATGTGAATGATGAGCGAAATATTGACAACCCTTGCAGTGACGAATAATTTCCTCAGCGTCATGTAGGGCTGTAGGCCAGTAGAACCCGGCACGGAAGGCTTTGCCTACGATAGTGCGGGAAGCTGCATGATTGCCACATTCTCCTGCGTGAATTTCCTCCAGGATGTTGACTCCTTCTTGCTGTGAGACGCATTTCATCAATGCGCCAGAGCGTGCGCCACGTCGGTACAGTGTATCGCCGATTATAACATAGGACTTGCTACGACGGACAATTTGCTGAGCTTCTGCCTTCTCGGCAGGAAGTTTGTCATGCAAGATGTAGTCTATAGTCGGAGCGCTCCAAATGGCGTCAATGAGCATAACCTCGGGAACTGAGGTTGTATCATCAGAAGTTGCCGCTGCAGAAATTGACGGCTTGGAGAGTTCATTGACGAACACCCCACTAGGCACCTCTGTTCTGGAAGAACCCAGCTTTGATAGGACGTCTGCAGCGACATTGTAATCTCGCTCGACATGATGGAATTCAATGCCGAGAAAGTATTTTTCCAACTTTCGAACTTCTTCACAGTACGCATCCATGTCTTCATGGCTTCGATTCCAGTCCTTGTTGACTTGCTTGATGACCAACATTGAATCCCCATACACCAGCAAACGCTTGATACTGAGGGTAATGGCCATCTTCATTCCGTGAAGAAGTGCTTCGTATTCTGCAGCGTTGTTGGTAACAGCGAACTGAATCTGCAGAACATACTTGAGTTGATCTCCGCGAGGCGAGATCAACAGAACTCCAGCGCCTCCACCCTCCAGCTTGAGTGACCCGTCGAAATACATGATCCAATGCTCAGGCTTAGTGGTTACGACTGGAAGATTGTGCTCGGTCCATTCCGATATGAAATCAGTAAGGACTTGAGACTTCATGGCCGTGCGAGAACGGAACTCGATGCTATATGTTCCGAGCTCAACAGCCCACTTCGCGATACGCCCTGTAGCGTCTTGATTATGGAGAATTTCGCCAATAGGATAACCAGTAACCACGATGATCTTGTAGGTGTCGAAGTAATGCCGCAATTTTCTGGATGTCATTAGGACAGCATATAGAATTTTTTGAACTTGAGGGTACCTGGATTTGGAGTCCGAGAGGACTTCGCTCACAAAGTACACAGGTCGCTGAATCTTCTGAAGATGACCCTCCTCATCGCGTTCAACAACAATGGCGGCGCTGACGACATTAGTGGTTGCTGAAATATAGAGCAAGAGATCTTCGCCCGGGAGCGGTGCAGTGAGCACAGGTGGTGTAGTCAGGAACAACTTGAGCTTGTCGAAGGCGACTTGAGCTTACTGAGACCACTGGAATCTGTCTTGCTTCTTGAGTAGTTTGAAGAACGCAGTCCCGCGTTCCCCCAGTTTGGAGATAAAGCGGTTGAGTGCAGCCATACAGCCCGTAAGCTTCATGACATCCTTGACGGTGCGCGGCGGCTCCATGTTCATGATAGTTGCTATCTTTTCTGGATTAGCCTCAATGCCGCGTTCGCTGATGATGAACCCAAGGAGTTTTCCGGATGGAACGCCAAAAACGCACTTGGCGGGATTGAGTTTCCACCGCCATTTGCGTAAGTTATCGAACGTCTCGGTGAGATCAGCGATGAGATCCTCGGGATTTCTTGTCTTGACGACCACATCATCAACGTAGGCTTCAACATTTCGGTGAAGTTGGTCTTGAAGACAACCCTGTATCGCCCGCTGGTATGTGGCACCTGCATTTTTCAAGCCAAAAGCCTTCCCAGGTACGATGCCGTAGAAGGGAGTATCTGCCGGCTGCAGCGCGCTTGTGTCGAGGCCCATGGACTTCAGCGTCTTGGCGAAGATGAGGTTGAGCCCGCTGCCTCCATCAATTAGGACCTTGGTGAGCCTGCTGTTGGCCACCACGGTCTCTAGGACGAGAGGATATCGTCCAGGAGAGGTGATCTCCGCCCATTGGTCCTCTCGTGACCAGGTGATGGTAGTGTCCGACCACCGTAGAGGTGTAACCACCGCTGGTTCTGCTGCGTAGGCTTCGCGCCGCGCATTCTTGCGATTACGCGAGGTGCCGCTGACCGCCATGCCTCCGAAGATGACGTTGACGGTGTTGGTGATGTCTGGGAAATCGCTGTCTCCCTTGTCGTGCCTGTCGTCTCCATCTCCATCCGACTTCTGCTTCTTGTTGGGCGTGCTGAACGTCTCCCGAAGGTTTGTTGAATTCTTCCCTTCGTTGCTGCGCAGACTTGGCGGCACGGACGGTCTGGACGGTTGCGACCGTGTTGTTTGGTCGCTTCCGCGGGTTGTTACCGTTACGCTGGAAGGAGTCGCGCGGCTGATCCCTGTGGTCTTCCTGATTCTTGCGACCAGGGTTGTTGGGTCGTTTGCCGTAGCGCTCCCGTTCTTGATCATCGGTGTCCATCCAGTTGGACACCAGTGCGCAGAATTCCTCGAGGTCACGAGGACGGTTGTGACCGAAATCACGGAAGAGGCTGCGGTCAGTCATCCCTTCTTGAAAGTAGTCAATGACTTCTGAATCGGGGATTGGAACGCAGGATGCCTTGATGGCGAAGAATCGCCTGTTGTAGTCGCGCAGGGACTCGTCTGGCTTCTGTTTGCACGCGCGGAGTTCATATTTGCTGCCAGGGCGCTCAAAAGAACCCTGGTAGTTGGAGACGAAAGCCTTCTTCAGCGCGTGCCAGCTGTCGATGGAGTCTGGATGGAGGGACTCGAGCCAGGTGAGAGGACCTTGCTCCATCGCAACTGGGAAGTAGAGCATCTTGGAGATGTCGTCGCCCCCTGATGCTTCAATCGCGGAAGAATATCTGCGCAGCCAGATGTTTGGATCTTGCTTCCCGTCGAAGTTGGCGATGCCTGGCGGCTTGAACTTTCGCGGGAAAGAGCTGACGCGGATGGCGCGTGTGTAGCATGGCAGAGCATCGGGGTTGGGGGCGTCGCATCTTCCCGCAGAATCCGCAACGTGGGAGGTAGCTCTCCCCTCTCGGATCCGGATGATGTCGTTGCGGGCGTCGTTTGGTGTGATGTGAGAGCGAGCTGGGCGGGGTTCTTCGCGACGCTGAGACCTGGGGGGTTCCTCACGAGGACGGCGGGGTTCTTCGCGAGGCCTGTTCTTGTCCTTTGTTTGTCCTGCGGAGCTGCCGTAGTGGCTGCTCTGACGCCTGGCTGAAGGTGCTTGGTGGCGCGAAGAACTCTTGCTTTTGGAGGCGGAGCGGCCTCCATCCAGGCGATCAACCATGACCGCTGCGGCTTCTAGGCGGGCTTTGGCGAGGTTGATCTCAGGGGTAGTTTGGAACCCCTCGAAGACGCTGACCCCGAACAAGATGTTTGCCACAGGGGAGTTGAAGATGCCTTCCTTGTCGAACTCAGAGTTGAGGTTTCTCCTCTGAATGAAGCGACGTCGGAGGGCGCGGTTGCGGTTGCGCTCGACGCGGAGTTCTCGGTCCGCATCGGTTTCTCCTTCCTCTGTTGGAGCGTCGTCGGAGACAACTTCTTCGTCGCTGTGATCGTTGAGGATCACGCAGGACTGGCGACCGGGGTTGCTAGGCCCGGTTCTTCTGTTACTCATGGCAACAGGGAGTTATCTGCCTTCTTGGAAGGGAAGCAGAGGTAGAATATCCCGTACCGTGGAGGGTACGTTTGCTTCGAGGAGAGCCACCTCGGGATCCATGTCAGGCCAATGAACGATAACCCCCGAGGGAGTTGTGGTCATGACAAGATCCGAGGTTGCTCGGCGGGGTTGGAGAACCTTCTTCTTCAGGTGCTTCTGGTGGACCGCGGCTGAGTTTGTTAACCCGAAGGGAAACTGCACGCGATCCACGTGGTGAAGTCTTCGTCCCGCGGGGGCTGGAACCAGGGTTCCTGGGTACCCGTGGGGTTGCTGTCACGGTCCTGATCGTTGAACCCTGGCGGGACTCGGAAGTGATCCGGAGTCCGCCGGGAAGTCGTGGACGCGTGGCTTGATCCTGCCCCTTGACAGGGGTCGAGTTGACGTGGTCGGCCCGGGCTTGAATCTGCTTCGGGCGCCATGTACTCCTCCGAGTAGGGTACGATCCAGAGATCGTGTCGGAATTCGAGATTTTCCGAGATCCTCGCGGAGTGGTTTGCGCACGTGGCGAAGTTGGTGCAGCCACCTCGTCGCGCTGTTGGTGTTGGAGTTCGCCTTCCTGGTTTGCGATGCAAAGCCAGGAGCCGAAGACGAAGGAGGCGCCTGCCTCGAACTTGGTGACGATGGAGGCGCTGAAGGAGGCCATCGACTCTTTAATGAAGACTCGACGAGTAGATCCCACGGACGGCGCCAAAGTGTCGGCGATTTATGCTGACTAGGTTCTCGAGGGGGTACCCCGATAGAAGGGTTTAGGGAGAAGTCGTCGAGAATCTAGAGCCGAAGGTGACAAGAAACGATTTAGACAGGTTCGGGTCGCCGGAGCGTAATACCCTACGTCCTGTATGGTGTATCTTGTATTGATGAGATTGTTTTGAGGGGGTCCCTGCCTCCCCTTATATAGTCCGGAGGGCATGGTTACATGGGAACCGTATAGGACTAGGAAACTTTTACAAGTTTATCTCTAATTCCCTAATACAGTCTATCCAAACCGACTAGGACTAATCCTTGTCTTGTGCGTCAAGTTTTGTACATGGGCCGGCCCATAGGATGGGCCGCCAGGGTTGTTTAGTCCGTCAGGACTCTACACCCACACTAATCATATTTAATACTGAGGACATGACCCGTATGCTCGTCACAGAGCTGCGCAAGGACACAGTGCTTAACTGCTCATGACGGCAATTTCTCTGCAGTTACCAAACTGGTGATAAACCATGATTGAGACCAACTGCAACAGGGTTATTGTGCAGGCCCGGCCTGTCTGCCATGGCTTCTGTGCCCTATCACAGAGCCTCTCCTTGAACAAAAGGGACCAAATGATAGCACCACATGGCGTTTCAAAAAGAAAATCATGCCATAGCACGACATGAACTAACAGCGGCCACGAATGATGAAAGGTTCAGCACTGTTGGAGACCATAAAGATTCGTGTACAAAAAATGAATCAACACGCAGTCTGGTGCACTGAACTGACTACTGGTCTTTGTTAAAAGCCGTAGCAACCTAACTGAAACTATTCCGGTGCTTTGAATCGGAGAAAAGGAACAAAAAAAGCAACGCAATAACATGGGACAAATTTTAGAGGTCATCTGATGATGCTCATCTGGTTTAGATAAACAAAGCAAGTTTGTTATGCACATGGATAATCCATTTTGCTTGCACGCATGAAACGATGTGGTTACAATCTCCCTTGTGTATCTTTTCAAAAATAAAAAAAATAAAAAAATCTCCCTTGTGTGTGACATGTGATTCCAAAAGGATTCAACTTGGGGTAAAACAGCAACACTAGATTTGGTTACTAGGTGAAAACCATACACCACACGCCAAGCAAGAAAAATTGAGACGACACATTGGAAATTAGTAGGACTCTCATCACTAGACGTCTAGACATAATATTATCTTTTTGCGAAGAGATAATATATGTTATTGTTGTATGCAAAAGGACAAGGTTTGCATTTTTCCCTCGATTCCATAATTCTTGACAAGATCATACGAAGGTCAATGGCCTGAGACGTTAAACTAGCAGAGCTTATTTGTCCACACGGCAATTAATCCCCAACCAGCAGTCAGATAAATCCCGGTAATTTTCAAACCAAGCAAAATTATAAAGCGAAGCGACCTCGCACGCACGGCACTTCCGAGCCATTTCCTCGTCATTTCTCTCATCCCCCACCTGGGCATCCGCTCGCTCTCCCCCACTCGAGAGAAGATGGGCGCCGGGAGCAGCCGCGCCGACGCGCCGTCGCGCCGCCGGGCGCGCCTCGGCCTCGGCGGGTGCTTCGGAGCTGGATCTTCCTCCTCCTCCTCTGCGGCCGCCGCCGCTCCCGACGGTGGGAGCTTCGCCGCGGCCTCATCCTCGCGCGCTAACGAGGTAGTTCCAATAGCGCGTCGCGTCGTCGTCGCCTGAGACCTGACTCGGGGTGCCGGAGAGGAGATGGGGTAGTTCCAGCGCCGCTTAATCCTGGCCTTCAGCCGCGGATTAGTCTCTGCTGAGGTGCGGATTCGCCGCGAGGATTCGATGGCGCTGAGTTTCGGACGCCTAGGTTGTGAGATTGGATAGCATGGTTTTGTAGCTACGAAGGGCGATTCGGAAATCTGACCTGTTTTTTGGAGCTCCCCAGCTATTATTACTTGCTCAAGTACATGATAATTTTGGAGCAGTTGGTTAATGGGCTGAAAAAAGTAGTCCTTCAACCTTCATTACATATCAAGCATGAATAATTACCTCTGATCTTGTCATGCTCCCTTTCATAATGCATTTCATAATGCACATGAATGATGGGTGGATGTCTCCCAGAGTTTTACTGTCCACGTTAAACGGGCTGGGCCTCCAAATGGCAAATCGAAGCAAAATTGTGAAACTCTACGTGTTTAATCGTTTGTTGTTTAATACTTTCTGTCAGTGGTAGACTGCATTTAGTATCCACATATTGTTTTTATGCTGGTTTCTGATGTTAAGAATGTGTTGTCTACAGGTACAATCTCGGCAATCAGGGCGAGCAGTGAATGCTCTGAATTTTCAGGCTTCTCTTGCTACTAAGGATATCCAGATCTCCAGTGAGTCAAATCCAAGACTGCATTCATCTTCAAGCACCATAAGCCATCATCTCAGGTTCAATCACCTCAATTGTCATGAAAACAAGGAAGGTGGCCTGGGGGCTGAAACAAGTGGCCGTGAAAGCTCATCCAGAAAAGCTGTCATAGTTAGGGGAAGTTTTGGTGATGAGGCTGTTAATGTTGACAGAGCATCGAGAGAAGAAACAAACTCTGTAATATCAGAGCTGGGAAATGTTGCTAACACAGTCCCCACTCATGAAATTGGTGTTCCAATTTCTGAATCTGATGCGCACCCCTCGTTGATGATATCTCAAAGGATTGTGTCTGATTTAGAAGGAGAGATAACTCCCCAGGCGGCTTCATCCACTACTGTTATGACAAGTGAAAGATCTGATATATCTCAATCTGACTTAACATCTATGTTATCCTCCTCAGCTGCATCATCTGTGATTAGAGAACCAACGGCAGATTCAATCTCTACCAGAGCAGATGTTCCCATATTCAGTGGGCCACATGGTCAGACTGGTGGTAGTATATTACATGATGACATGATGAGCATTTTCTCAAATGATGGTCTAGGACGCTCTAGAGATTCAAGTGGCAGTGAAACAAGGAGGAGTCACAGAAGGGTTCTTTGGGATACATTTTCCAGGCGTGGCTCTAGAGGTTTTCCAGAATCTGATGCTGATGACCTGGGATTTTATAGCACATGGCTAGACCTTGGTGATGACATTTTTGGAGAGTTGGAGGAGTCAAGATATTTTCATCGTAGACGTCATGGTTCAATAAGAGTAAGCCAGTATTCAAGATCTCGGGTAATTGATATGCCTTATAGTTCTTTATGCTACGGTTTTTGCTGATTCATCTCATGAAGTCATGATCACACCTTTTAAATCTGGCATTCTTCTATGTAACAGATTAGGGAGCATCGCCGTGCTGTTTTTGATAGTAGCAGTGAACAAAGCACTACAACTTGTCCTTTGGGGATTCATCAAATTGGCCGATGCACCTGTGATTCTTTCTTGATTGCTGAAGAATCTAGTGCCCGAGCAAGTATATCAAGAATTGTCATGTTAACTGAGGCATTATTTGAGGTTTGTCCTTCCATTCATATTCGTTGATTGTTTGTCAGCAGTCTAGTTTTGTACTTTTGTGTTTCTGATGTTATGTCTCCTGTATTTGACAATGTTATGTCATTTATATCTGTATTCTAGCTAACAGTTTTTGAGCATGTTTGAAGCTGTACAGCAAATACAGAATGTTCTTATTGCATTTTCAGCACACTACTACTGTATAGTTATGTTAACATGGCCGGCACGATTCTTTTCAGGTGTTGGATGAAATTCACCGTCAACCTGCTTCACTTTCACTTTCCATGGTCTCTGCTCAGGCTCCTGAATCTGTAGTTAATTCATTGCCATGTAGGAGCTACAAAAAGCATGAGGCTCCCCAATGCAGTGATGACATGGAACAGTAAGCTTCTCATCATTCTAATCTCTCCTTTAATTTCTTTCTTAAGGCAAAACTCTTGCATAATCTGTTCTTGGTACAATAATGAGAGTTGCTTCAGAAAGAAAACAAGCCCATGTTCTTTAACAGAAATCACTTTTTTCTTCCATATTTGAGATCAGCGATACTGACATACAGATAGTTCATTCAGAAAACAACAAATAAGAGAGAATGAACGAGTATATTCCTGTAATATGCACCCATGTAAGTGTGGCATTGGTGCAGTTTACAGTATATCTTATAAAGTGGTATTTGTTGAATGTTACTGTTTCTCTTCAAGACATAATATAGAATGGCTTGTGGTTAAAACTATCACGTAAAGTTTTATTATTCAGGTGTTTTTATTGCTAATTTACTATCACTATATACTAGGCAATTTCATTCTTGCGTGTGCTTTCTGAATAAATTGGGTAAACAGCACTATGGTGTCTGAAAGTTTAAATTCTTTCGGAGTCTGGACACACTTAATTGTGTTTGATATCTAATGTTGGTTCTCACTGCAAGCTCGTTTGTATATCGCTGAACCTTTGGGCTACAAGATCAAAGTTATTATATTTTGTTGTATTCTTGGTATGGCAACAGTTACAGTCACCTCGTGCTGAGAGAAATACCTCTGTCTAGGCCTGTTTGTTTTCTTTCTCATTGTTTTGGAGGTTCTGATGCCTAAACTCAACATATCCTTGTGTTCATCAGGTGCCATATCTGTTTAACTGAATATGAGGACGGAGAACAGATAAGAACTCTTCCATGCAAACACGAATTCCATCTGCAGTGTGTTGACAAATGGCTGAAAGAAATACACAGGTATCCTTCCTTGTTCTGGTATGCACCAATGCTGACTCTGCATTGAGGGATGTTCTAACATGCCCCTGCAACGTCGTTGTCCTGCAGGGTGTGCCCGTTGTGCCGTGGGGACGTCTGCGAAGTTGCCTCTTGAAGTCCTTGGCGCTGCCATGTCTCCTGGTGGAAGCTGATTTGGTCAGGCAAACGGTGATGAGGTCCTTCGACAGTTAAGCGCCTTGAGTCTCACTCTGCCGAAGAGAATGACCAGATCCTGCTACCATTGCGGCATTTCCTGTCAAGTTTTAACATACCAAGAAGACTTGTATATAGCTTTTGTAGCCTCCCCATGTATTACGACCTGTACATATGTGTAATTCTAGATTGAATTTTATTATAGTTGCGTATATATTTCCTGGTTGCCAATTGGGTGCAGTTTAACCTGCTGATTTGCTTAGCTCTTATCCTCTGTGCTAATAACTTATCATCGTCTTGATTCTGTAGAGCTTTGCTCTTTTCCAATATTTCCAATACTGGTATGCAGAAAAAGCGTCCAATTAATTACTCTTATGCTGCAAAAGATCACTATAAAACAATTTTGCCACTGGTATTGGATTAGCGTTCTGCTAGAGATGCAAGCACGCTTTTTTAATTCTTTTTTGCTCTTTACGAATCCTGACCTGCCCTTGAATTTTGTAAACTAATCTTTTAAGAACGAACCACGCGACCAACTCTCTCCCCACGTTATTCCACGTCATCAACAAATATCAGCCGTTGGATCGCTTTCACGGATGGTCGAGATCAGTTGCTTTCTTCCTTTTGAAAAAAACCCTCGTACTTAGTTGGAATGGAACCCGCCGTCCCTCTCTCCTCTCTAGCGCGGCTGTTTTAAAAAACACCCTTAATCTTTCTCGCCATCCACCCACCTCTCATGACATCTTCCAAAACAGCCCTCTTTAATGAAATCTAACCAAGGTCATACAACATTGACACAGGTTATTTATTCATTCCACATATAATTCGTAAAACAAAACGAGTTCAAATCATATGGTGTTCAACACGAAAGTTCTTAAAAATATAAAAAAATATATAATGTTTCTATAGTTTATTAAAAATAGTTTACCCTAATAAATAGACTTTTGTACATTCTTTTGAACTAAAGTATACAACCAATCAATATATTTCATTTGTATTAGTTAATTCAAAAGATAAAATATACAAAAGTTACAATATCCAATAAATGATAAATAATTTTCTATATAAAAAATTTTTACCACTACTTTGAATACGTCCTCCTCATTTTTTTCAGCATATGTGTAGAACCTGTCAATACACCAAAATCTATTTCTGTTGTTGTACAATGTAAAAAACATGTATATCCATAACACAACAACTAACATAGAAATAAACAAGAATTATGTTTAGAAAAATAAACTCCAACACATAAGTTAAATCAACTAGAGAACACACAGGTTGGCCACCTCAAGTCAAGCATGGCAATAGCCGTGGCAAAATACGTCCTCCTCATTTTGATTTTGTACAACATAATATGTAGACCATTATTCATATTTCACCACTAGCTTCAATCAAGAGAGCTTGTGGACGGTCGAAGCTACATGTACAAATCTACTCATCTAGCAAATATAAATTATTGATGTAATAATATATATTAGACTTGTGTATATAACATTGAGGATAAACAACGGCTATATCACCTTCTTTGGCACGTCAGTTAAATCAACAAGAACAAACACATGCTGGCTAACTCAAGTCAGGCGCGGCAACGACCGCGCCAAGTTTCTAGTAATGATGGATTTGCCTTGATCGCGCCATTTGCATGAGAGGTTTTGACTAAGATTATTACTTTGGATTATTAACGTATGCTCCATGGTGTGGCGTTACTTTTTCTTCCACTGAACTCAAATGCAGGCTTTTATTCATGAGTCTGCTGCATGCGAGCATGGCTTGGCTCGAGCTTGGTAGAGGTGGTAAGCTCGCTCGAGCTCGGCTCGATCTTTCTACCAAGCTTGAGGTAGTAAGTTCGCTCGTGACGGTGAGCTTATTTCAAACTCTTTTCATGCAAAATTCATTTGTAGCATGTCTTTCTAGGCTATAGTTCAATATTTAGTACCCTGATAACATGCTTCTCTTGGATGTATATTTAAAACGTGTATTTCATATGTATACACAATATATTTAAGGGAAAAGTCTGGTTTCACTCTCCAACTATAACAAAAGTCCGATTTCTAGCCTGCAACTACAAAATAAGACATAGGGGACATACAACTCAAAATAATGTAAATTTCACCAGTTTCAAAGGTGTTTTTTCATTTATGGAAATGAATAGAAAATATGTTTAAATTTAAAATTCATAATTAATTCATTTTAAATAAAAAATATGAATCATATGCCAAAAGTTTTCTAAAAATATAACATACCTTCTAAAACTATAACCTATCTATTCGTACACTATTTAAAGTTATTTGGGTATTATTTGTTTATGTTGCTAGTATTTTATTGTTTTCCTAAATATACCCGTAATAGAAACATATAAAATACAAATAACTTCAAATAACATACCAACATATAGTTTATATTTTTACAAAAAAAATGGCATGAGTTTCATATTTCTTCGACTTAAAATAAATTAGTTATGAATTTTTAAGGTTAAAATATTTTTTTGGAAAATAGAAAACCCCTTTGAAACCACTCAAAGGGCCAAATTCGCATGGTTTTAATAGTTGGTTGTCCTTTGTGTCTGGTTTTATAATTACATGTTGGCAAATCAGACTTTTATTGTAGTTAGAGGGTGAAAACCGGACTTCTCCCCTATATTTAATGTCCTCTTTTCTTTTTCTTTTGTTCTTTTAACTGATCATAGGATATGGGGGTTAGCAATGGCGATCATTGGTGACACATTTTGCTAATCCAGATCTCCAATATGGGTCATTGGAGACACGTTTTCTGAAAACTAGTACCGACAAGAGTCTTTTGGAGACGTGTTTTTTTTTTTCCAAAAACGTTTCTCCAATGACGACGTGGATTTTTCACGTCTCCAATGTCACACAAGATGAAAACAAGTTGATTACAAGAAATAAGGGGAAAATATATATGCATTTGCTCCCGCTCAATATGATCACTGCTCAGGATAGATAAATAAATAAATAATAAAAGACACAGCTATCTGGACGTACCTTAAAGGGCTCAGGTATTTGAAAAAGGCTGTTGATCAGATTGCACATTTGAGGGAACCAAATAAAATCCAGTAATGGAAATATATCGTATGCAGGCTAGCGAAGAGCTAACCACGCAAGAAGTGCGGCACGGTCCATCTCATAGCCACAAAGGTTTTTGCACGCGTGGCAGCACATTTCATCGGCCAGCTTCTCCAGTGATCTCGTGGCGATGTTGAACGCGAAGACGTCACATGTGCTGCTGCCGGGTTTGTCCAGAACAGCGAAGATGAGCGTGCCACTCTTTTCACCGAACCACAGCAGATTGTACCTGCTCGCCCTCGTAGCTTTGATCCGAGGCAAGTGAATGTGTTCGTCGAGCGTAGCATCGTAGAAACCGCCGGTGGTGCTCTCGTAGTCGGGTCCCTTGAGCAGCGACGTCGAGAAGGTGATCACAGGGGTTTGCGTCGCGCCGGTGAACCTGATCTCGACGAAGCGCAGCGTCGTCCCGTCCGGCGACACTGCCAGCACGTGCTCATCCAGCTTACAGTACCCTCCCTTGTAAGTCAAGAAGCACACGTCGTCGACCGGAGAAGGTGACGACGCGGCGTCAAGGCGCACGCCGAGCGCGCCGTAGCGCGTGTGCCAGTAGGCCATGCCGCGGAGCACCACCGCCGGACCAAGCTGGCCCAGCACGCGGGATCTGATCCTGTCGCCGGGCTTGCCGCGTTCGTCCCCCCAGCGTCGAGTGTCCGACGAGTAGGACCGCAGCAGCGTCGAGCCTCGGCGGTTGTACATGAGGAGGAGGCGAAACAGGTCCGCCGTCGACGACGGCGGCGGCGTGTCGAGGTCGTCGGCGGTGAGGATGGCGCACGCGTAGTCTCCGGGGGAGTCCTTTGGGGCGGAGAGGGTGGGGAGCACGGACACGTCCCCCGTCATGGGGTTCCAGACGCTAAGGGTGAGGCCGTCGGCGCGGCGGAGCTCGAGCACGACGCGGCCGTTGCGGGACGCGACGGGGCGGGCGTGGTCGAACAAGCAGGCGCCGCGCTCGTCAAGGAGGCGAGCGTCTAACGGCGTGCCACCACCGAGGTGGAGCGGCGAGGCGGCGGCTGATGCCGTCGGGACGAAGCGCAGGCCGTTTTGCTTCCTCTGCTGGTAGATGAAGCCGAGGGCGAGGTGAGGGAGGAACCCCCTGCGGTTGCTGGGCAGGGCGCGGGAGATGGCTGCGGCGCGCGCGGCCACCACGCGGCCCCAGCGGCGGCACGTCGCGGCGCAGCGCGCGACGTCGGCGGCGGACGGGACGCGGGAGAAGATCTCGAAGAGGGCGTCGTCGGGCAGATTGCTGGTCACGTTTGCGACGCCACGGTGGTGGCGGCGGCGGCGGCGCGACAGCCACCCGTCGGTAGTGTACGGACCCGCGGCGGGATGGGCGCGGGCTCGTCGTACAGGCGGCATCACGTACGCGCGCCGCGGGCACCGCACCGGAGATGGGTTGCTTGGATGTGCCTGCCGGAGATCGATCGTTGCATTTATTGAGAGGCCAGGATTTTCGGATCGCCAAGACGGGTTATTTTGTGACTCCCCTCAAAGGCGGCGACTTTCAACCGACGTAGGCGGCCGATCGATTTCTCTGCTCACTCCGTCCGTATCGTTTTTTTATGTTAATGCCACAAGTTAAATGAATTTGTAAAAAATATGTATAACATTAAAATATTCAAATATAATTTATTAGAAATAGATTCAAATATCTATCGAATGATGTTTAATTAGTATTCATAAACTTTAATAGCTTTTTATTTATATTTCATCAAACTTGTTTTTTGAAACGAGAAAGACAATTATTTAGAAACAGAGAGTATACTATAAATTAGAGTTCTCACGGAGTCTGCTCAGATCTGCCTGGGGAAGTATAATAAAATGAACTCATGGATGCTACCATTAAATCGTTGCTAAGAAGAGTTGCGGCTCTCTCCAAATCCACATGTTACACGGGTGTAGTGTACAAGTAAAAGAAAAGCTTAAAAAAAAAAAAATCTTGCATGTACATTGACGCAATAACCCCAAACCAAGGGGCATCCGCGCCAGATGTAACGAGGGAGGAAGAATTACGTGATGCTTACCTCAGATTCTATCCACTGGTTTGGATTAGGAGGGGGCGGGTCACCCCAAACAGCAAGAACTCCACAAAGCACGCTTGATCTTTTCGAGAAAACTAAACATATCTTGCATCATATACACCCAACTATACAACTTGCATTGCCTAATCCAATCCTGGTCCATCATCTCCAACTTGGTGACACCATAATTGTGAAAGGTCAATGACACTTGAACCAACTGCCAAAACCAGATCCGCCTCTCCAAGGCTCTCAAGCTGCACACAACAAGGAAATTTGCAGTTGAAGATAAGTTCATTGCTCAACATAACAAAAAAATATAGTGCACTTTACGGAATTCCACATGTGAATTCTGATACAGTTGCTGGCTCTGCCACAAAAGATTGCTTGGTGAAATGTGTGGAAAAATTTGGTGCAATGTCATGTACTTCCCTATATTCATCATCTGTTTCATCTCATCTATTAAATTAAAGTGGTGGATCAGGCACCGACTATACCAGCAGCTTAGATATATTCAGTACTTAATTGTGGAACTTACCTTACCCAAATAGACTATCGAGGCCGAGGGATGCCCAGCAGCTTGCAGTAGATCAGTGACATGCAGATCACTAGGCTGGACCCTATGAAAGATAACAGAAAAGAAAGAAAGAAAAAAGTCTGATCAGAATGTTGGTCTTAAGAAATTCGGTGTACTTTTGAAAAAAAAAACTTTGTAGTACGGGCACATGCATCAGGATCTATCATAGGAATACACTAGAAACGCTGGAGGGCCGTTGACGTGCATAAATTGGATTTAGCCCATTTATAATTTGGTGTATGTCTCCTGGTGGATGTGCAACACTTGAGAAATGGCAATTGCCTACTTATTACTTTTAGTTTCCGTATTTGATAGTTTCAATTAGATCGCCAAGTTACATTGGTGTCTGATTATGGTAGAAAATTCCAATCATAAACAAAGGACTTATAATGCAGCCATTTCCAGATTTCATTACTGAAAAATGTCATTATTCGGAGAGGCCAAAGTTTCATCATTGATGAATTCAGAGTTCTAGGTCATAAGTAGGGGGACAACACTTTTCTCTTTCTTCATAGTGTATTATTGCCAATTTCAGCAGATGGAAGTAGAAAGAACAGAAATGGCATTGAAAGGGACGAGATGAAATGGTGATCGGAGTATCGGATTGGTTGCCTCTTGATATCTGTAATCAGGTGGGTACATGTACCGGCAAAAAGTTTGCATAACTTGAGCTAATAACTGATACTATATATGTGCAATTATTGTCACCATACTCCTTATGCATGCTTTAATGAAAACATGAGGGGTAAAATCCTGCCAAGAACATTTTTAGAGAAGCAGAGTCTAAATGTATAAGAATTAATCAAATGACAGCGATATGTACTTTGTTCAGTTTTGGTAGTTACTTGACTATCGTTTGTTTGTTAAAAAGTTGTGGAAATAAGAATATCTCAGAAGCTTTTGTGTTTGTATAAAATAGCACAAGAGACTTTGTCACAAAGTTAAATATGCAATTAGGTAACCACTGAATATATTGTGTATTGCAAAGCCGCGGGTCGGTTACTAATGGATGGTCCATCCTGACCAGAAAGAATGTGATGTATATTACTGAGCTACATCTGGAGACACCTACTACAAATGGGTCCATCCTGATCAGAAAGAATGTACTGAGGTACATCTCGAGGCAACTACTCATCAGTGAGACCAAACATGAGCAAGCATGATTCAAATACTTGTTCTGAATACTCATTTTGTGAACTGTAATGTAACCACACAAAATGTGCAGGAACCAGAGGCATGTTCGGATTCAGATGGTTTTTCCTCTTTAAAAATGCACAGCCTAGTGGTACTAGTACTGCAGATACATGAACAATATATATGCATCCAGGTAAATAAATAATGTAGAACATCATAATATTTCTGGAGTATTCTTAGCCCTGAAGGAAGTCAGATTACATTAGAACATGACTCACTGGACCCCAAATTCTGCAGTTATACTAATGGGCTACTTTTCAGTAAAATCCATCTTTAAGGACATGTTCAAGCTCAATAATCAGCTAAGCAGTTGTGGAGTGTATGATTTATTGCAGGCCTAGACTTTTTAGTCTTAAGGATGAGGCATATCTAGAATTCTAGATCTTCTTGTAGGTACAACAACACAAAAATGTAAGTTATGTTCTGTGTCTATCTTATATCCCCTTTCCTTCTTTTCTTTCTGTGTTCTTACTTACCTACATTCTGATGGATTGGAGCATTGTCGCTACACATTGGATGGATGTTTCTGGTTTGCTACAGCACAAGGAAGCGTGGCCCTTGTCCGGGAGCTCTTTCTGTTGAACACTTGAACTCAAAGGTCACAAGCTGCTCCTGTAGGTAGCGTAGGTGGTCTCTGCTGCCGGCGTTAGTTGGAAGCAAGCATGCCGCAAGCGTTAATCAACCATGGGCCAAGGACCTGCAGTGCCGTCGCAGGCGCCCCGCCGCGGCACCGGAGATGCGGCCAGGGAGACCATGGTAGTCGACCCAGCCTCCTGCATCTGCCGCCGCAACGCAAGGCCGTCCATCTCTGCTACGCGTGGCATTGACAACGAGATGCGGCGGATCCCGGCGCGCGGCCGCGTCGAGCGAACGCCGCGAGGAAAGCATTTGCCTCTCTTCGAGCCGCGGTGGCCGGAGCGGGCGAGAACGAGATGCGAAGTGGGTGCGGAGGCCGGAGGCGGCGGGGAAGTAGAAGTACGACGAACAGGACTGAGGAAGGCTCTAGAGCTATCGATCGGATGGCTTCGTTTCACGCAGGCAGAGATCCAACTACGGAGAATTGTCGGCGACGTGGCCGAATCCCCTGGGCCAAGCTGGTTATTAAAGAATAAAGATAATGACTACTCAAATATGAATTGATGTTTAGCTACTGTCACTGCTCACCTTGAGAAGAGCCAAGCTGTGCTGCTGGCTGTTGCTGTCTGCCTGCTGCTGCACAAGAACTGAAGGACCTGCCGAGCTGCTCTTCTGAATCGTTGAAAACTGAAGCACAAAGAAGGTAGTAGGAAAGAGAGCTGCTCCTGTTGTAAATGGAACATTAAACTACGCAAACGACCCTTGTCGCAGAAACCACTGAACTTCAATCAACAAGTAATCAGAATTACGGCAACTTACCCAAGGAGAATATCATGCATTTTCACTAGGGTTACCATCCTTTCCTGAAACAATTTGAGCCTCTCACTTCCCTATACCAAAATAAATAAATAATAAAATACATGTAGAGCTCGCTTAATCTAAAGTAATGAAATCCACTCCTTTTCGATAATTTTGACTAGGTTAGTGAGTACCTATGGTGTGGATGGCTGAATTAAATTAAACATAAGATAACAATGGGTCAATCATAGCAGCACCAGGGAACAATGAGAACACATATCAGCAGGCAGAGCCCATGCAAATAGGAAGCCCAGAAGGAGATCGCTGCAAGGGATGGGATGGGCCGCTTCAGCTAGGGCCTAGGACTGTTGGGCTTTGTAGCAGCCACCCGAAGAATTCAAACTGAACTAGCGTTTGGCGCGCAGTTCTGCCAGAAGAAGGTCGAGAATGTGCTTGTCTGGTTCTAGCTCACAAACGCCGAGTAGACCACCCTCGAGCTGTGAATCAATCACTAAAAATTGTGTTAAAAACCAAAGTACAATCACATGCGAGGCACAAGATGGTTCAAGTGGTTTACTCCGAATCCATGCCAAACCATCTATATAAAAGCTCAAGTGAGAGTTCATCTAATCCTACATAAGTGCTAGCAAGAGAGAGGAAAGGACGAAAGAGAACTAGCAAATATGAATATACTAGGGAGAAGGGTGAGAGATAGAATGAACTAGCCAATCTTCTCCATCAGCTAAATCTAGGTGAGATTCAAACTCTAACCTACCCCGAGTGCAAAGGGTAACTCGTACCCACACAAGGGCGAATGTGTACAGTTTTACTTCCATTGGACTTAGCTTCGCCTCGACGCAAACTTCATGGTGATGTCGTATGTTCTTCAATGCGATGGCCGGCTCGCACTGAGCCCCAATACCCACCCGGCTTTAAGGTCCAAATCGAACAACCGGCCCATATGACATTTTTTGGCCCAAACCACCAAACTGATGATGGTGCGTGTGTAACCTCACGCCATGCTTGGTGCCTTCAAGTCTTTCGTGTTCCCTCCTTAAGAAAAATCTTTCGTGTTCATGTCGCACGGGCCACCTACTCAAGCTTGCCATCGCCTCCGTCTTGACTCGGCCAATGCATTGCCACCCTTGACCATGTTGCTTTGTCCTTGCACGACGTGAACTGCCCATGGCTCCCGACAGTATCTTCGGGCCCCCTTGGTGCCAAGTCCACAAATTGCCCTTCACCGTGCATCGCCGACCGCCACATCACGTCCATCACCTGCGTATCACAAGCCAAGGCACATCACACCCCACGGAGCAGGAACGTGTACACCTGTCAAGCGTGCGCGACGAGGACCATGTGCATGCGTCCATGCGAAAATGGCGATCCATTGGTGGAAGCTCATAACAGATGTTGCAAAGCGATCAATGTAATGGTGCCACGGAAACGCTCGTTCTAAACCAACATTGCCTTCTTGCAGTCGTCTCTTTGTCAATGCCATGCAGTTTTATTTCTCGGACCATAGACCATATTGCTATGGAAAACACAATGCAAACACAAAAGGGTCAGTCGGAGACCCACGCACCTATGCATTCTTAAGAGAAGAGGAGGAATAATCGAACAGAAATGTGTACATTTCATCCAATTCTTCTGCAATAATAATAATATAATGAAAAACGGGGTGGGTCCATCCGGGGGCACCGACTCAGATCGTATCTTTAATCTTTATAACAACTTAGGACATTAACTGCCGTCTCTCATCTCATAACCAATAACGAGCCGTCGTCTTCTTCCTCCCGCTCTCGTCTTCTCTCGCTTCCTTCCCGCAAGCCTACCACCTCCCTGTCCCGCTTCCTCCCAAGCGTGAAGCCCACCACCTCCCAGTCCCGCTTCCTCCCAAGCGAAGCCCACCGCGCTCCCTATCCCGGCTGCTCCCAAGCGAAGGGGGCACCCATGGCCGACTTCGTCGAGGCCCTTCGCGGCGGGGACCTCATCCTCCCATGCACAGGAGGGAGGTCCTTCTGCGGCATGTGCCGGGAGGCTTCATGCCAGACATGCTGCCCAGAGCACGCGGCCGTACACCATCCCGCCGTCGGCGACGCGATCCGGCGCGTGATCGGGGTAAGAAGTGCTGATTCATATGGCGAATAATCTCATCAACTCGTTTCGCTCGTTCGTGAAATCCTCGCGTCTCTGTGAATTGCAGGTGTCCCTTCTGGATGGTCAGTTCCCGGCGGTGTCGGCGACAAGCGTGAAGACGACAGGAATGGGTTACAATTGGAACTATATCGAGAGGATTCCGCATGGTGACTCCTACTGGGTGATGCTCACCGCAGATCATCCTAGGTGGAACAAGGGGAATCTCGGAGGGAACTGCAAGCCCTGCGATGTTCGAGTTCGTGCCTCCTCCGACCATTGTTCGGCCGCATGCAAGGTAATCTTCTTGCTTCCAAAGGCTCCAGAGACAGCGTATTTTGGGTTTCATTGAGTTCACGTTTGCTTCAATCGGGGAGTTCTTGATTTTCTTTGGGTTTCATCAAGTTCATGTTTGCTTCAATTGGGGGTTCTTGATTTCTTTCATGTTCTGAAACTTCCTGACGCTCCCTCCAGCCACATCGTGTTTTGGGTTTCATCGGATTTGCTTCAATTGAGGTTCTTGATTTGATTTCGCTTTGGGGTTCTTGATTTCGTTCATGTTCTGATAACTTCTTGATTTCGTTCGTGTTCTTGATTTGATTTCGCTTGTTTCTTTGTTGATGGCAGAAACCCAGCCTTTGCTGATGCTCGCCATGATTTGCTGAAATCGGCAAATCGCAATTATTTGCCAGTTTTCGTTCTGAATTTGGAATGCTCTGATGTTTCGGCCCTGGTCGCGGCCCAAAAACTGTGAATGCTCCTCTTTAGTTTTGGCCCAAAATCAACCGCCCAGCCCAAGGCACCATTGATCCGTAAGCTCGAGTGCTTCCTTCTGTTCGAGCCCTCCTCCTCCCCTACGTGCTCCGTCCGCATCGCGCCGCCCGCCGCCGCCCGCTGTGGCGCTGCCTTGACCCTGGTGGTGGTGGCCGTCAGCGTCTGGTGCTTGGTTGCTTGCTCTCTTCCTTCACCCCTAGCAGGCCGCCCCTGGCCCTGCCCCCTAGGCGTCGCCGGCCGCCGGCCACCGCACTGCGGGTAGGAGCAGGAGGCAAGGGCACGGCTTTAGTGCTAGGTGCAGGAGCCAAGGGGCAAGCCGGCAGGAGCAGGAGGGCACGGCGACTGGTCAGCCGGTGCCATCCGCAGCAGCTGGTGGCCTGGTGCCCCTCCACTCCTCAACACAAGAAATCTGAAGTATTTCTTTTGCCCCTAATTCCTTAGCCCTCAATTTCTATTTAGTATTTTAGTTCATCAATTGGAGAAATGAAGAGAACCAGGACTTTGTTTTGTTTTCGTTGATTGAAATCACATTGGAGAAAATTAATGATGTGAGACAACATAGCTGAGAGGAACTATTTGAGGAGGTAAAGAAGTTCCATGTGATCCATCACATCATTATCCCAATCATGAGTGAATGGGAGACCACCAAGCCAGGGAAGTAGATGCGACCCAGAATCATGAAAGGGCCTGCAAAGTTGAATGCAGTGTTCTCTCCAATAGCTGGCCCTTTTGTTATCCTTTCTCTCATGGATGTATCCCAGTTTTAGTCTTTTGTGTCTCTATGAAACATATAGTTTATAGGTTTTTCTGTACTGTTGGTACTTGGTACTACTCTATATGCGATGTGTCGAATACATGTGGGATGGCTTTGGATGCTGAATTTTGGCCTTCGCTGGGTCCGCCACTTAATTGCAATTATTTGCCAGTTTTCGTTCTGAATTTGGAATGCTATGGTGTTTTAGGTTGCAATGGTCAGACGCGGGAGGAGCTGGCAGGTCGTGGAGAGGCTTGTGAATGTGTCCCCGAGCTTTAGGATACCTCACTTTGTGGACAGATTCTGTACCGCCTGCCATCTCTTCTTTCAGTCAGAGTTCTGCCCTGATCACTTGCAGCACCACCATGCTCCTGGAGCGGAGGTGAACATTCTTACCATCATCAGGCACGACGGTTGGTTCCTGATCCCACAACATCAGCTCCAGCCTCATCTTACTGAGGGGATCAAGGTTTGCTTGTTCCCTTGTTACTTTCTCTGCATATCATATGTTTCTGATTTTGTGTTCCGGTGTGATAATCTAACTGCTACTCTGATTATGTTTGCAGCGGGTACAGCTTCCGGATGGGACTCATGCCGTCCCCATCAGAGCAAGAATGTTCCCTATCGTCGGTCCAACAAGCTGTGACGCCGCTGGCTGCGATGAAGCAGTCGATGTGGTTGGGGAGTTTTGCAGCTTAAACTGCCATGCAGATTTTCAGAACTAGGGATAGGCAGGACGGCCTACGAAGACTAACAAGAAAGGTCTGGTCGTGGCCCCAATTGTGGTCCAGCTATGTGTTTCCTTACATAGATTCTGTATTACCAACCTTCAGAACTTGGGATAGGCAAGACGGCCTACGAGGACTAACAAGAAGTTTTAGTGCCCAACTGGGTGTGGTCGTGGCCGCAATTCTGGCCCAGCTATGTGCTTCAGTACATGGCTTCTGTATTACGTTGTCATTGATGTTTTGTGTTTGTTGACGAGTCCAAAGTAATAATCCTGAACTGCTCTTGATGGATTTTCCTTGATTGCACCATTTGCATGTGAGGTTGTGTCAAGGTTATGTTCTTTGGATTATTAACCTGTGCTCCATGGTGTGCCTATTCACAAACTGAACTCAAATCCAGGCTTTGAAATAGATAGCATGCTCCATCTGAATGTCTGTAAACGAGCTTAAGCAAGCCTGCTTAAAAGATCGCATAGATCTCAGGCTCGGCTCGAGCTTGAGGTGGTAAGCTCGCTCGAGCTCTCGGCTCGTTTACACTTCTGCTTCCTCCCCGCAACTCACCCATCTTGGTTCCCCAGCAGCTGCAGCTCGGGGTCCGGCTGGTCACTGATGCGGCAGCACCCTCCCGACTTCTCTGTTCTTTCTGATGTACACCCTCCCCTCCATGCCTTCCTAGTTCCAACACAACATGAACTGAAGTGCTGGCATCTTCAGTGCTGACTGTTAGCTTTTGTTACATTACATGGCAGGATGATTTTGAAGCTCAAGTGCAGGAGAAGGGCATCCAAGCATATATAGTTTGTTTTATGCAGCACTTGCAGGCGAGTTGTTTGTTCTGAGTTCTGGAATATGATGTACTTGTGAGCTTTGCTAATCTTCGTAGTTTGTCCTTTTTCAAAGATAGTTATGCATGCTTTGAGAGTGAAGAGCGGGCTTTCAAAGATAGTTATGCTTTGAGAGTGAAGAGCGGGCAAAGAAGCTTCTGAATAATGTATCATCACTTCTCAAGCCCGGAGGCTACTTTTTTGGCTTGACTCCTGATCATCTACAATATGGTATGGTCACCATGTGATTTTGTGCTCTCCTAGTTTCTCCTAAGTAAGTTGTTGTTCAGAGAAATCATCTTCTAAGCTTGGGTGGCCATCCACCAACCAAGTAAAATATGTAGGCTGGCATTTATGCTTAACGGCAAGTAAACCAAGTAAAATGAGTAGGAATGTAGGATGGCATTTATGCTTAACAGCAAGTAAAAGCTAAAAAACTTCTCTTATACCAATTTAATGTGCAATGTGTCTTTTCAAACTCTGTTCTTATTATTTCTGAGTTGATCGGTAGTTTTCTTATTCTGTAGGACAAAATATCAAAAAAATGTTGAGGCTTTACATAATAAAGGTCTGAAGACTGTTCCAAATAGCATTCGCTCGGAGAATTATACCATTACCTTTGAAGTCGAGGAAGAAAAGTATGAGCTGACCTCGAATCCTAAATGTACCTGAAGCCTTTTGTTATATTGATTTCCTGAGGGGATCCTTTGTTATATGGTTCAGGTTTCCTTTCTTTGGAAAAAAGTAACAACTCAAATTTGCGAGCGAAGCAGTGCTTGAAAATCACTGCCTGGTCCACTTTCCCAGTCTAATGAGGTGCATCCCTTTCTCATTTATTTTCAGTACTTTGTTGTATAGCTCCGTTGCCATGATAATCTAGAACCTCTATAAATTGAAGCAACTTGTTTGACAGTTTTCACAATGCTAGGCTGTGTTGAAACAGGTAGCTACATCTGTGTCAAAACCTATGTTATTTTCATGTAATCATAATCTTGCTGGTTATTCATTTGCATCACTTTTAGTTACTCCATTCCTCACCTGTTGTCCAAAGAAATGCAAAGTGTTGATTACGAAACAATTCGTTGGATCTCCAGACTGTATTTGACTTTTGGTTCTCACTGCTCCAGAACACAGTTTGCTCCAATGCTTGGTGGCTACGGTGCAAGTTTTTTGGATGCTCGTGGAAAGCTTGTTGCTCGTTCCTACGACATTTTAGGTAGTGTATATTTCTTCTTTTTGATTCACTGGATTCTGAGGTCCCAGATTACTTAATGTTGTCGATGGGTTTCTACAGGCTTCTATTCAAGTTTTGTATTTCAGAAGCCTGACCCAGATGCAATACCACCTATTGTAACACCTGATTTACATGATGCTGGTAATGCTCACGAAGAGGTATGTGTTTCTTGTGCTTGGTAGGTAGCTTTAGGTTTTTTCTTTTCTGTATCATTGAAGACTGTTGGTCTCACTGAAACAATAGGAATGGCTGCGGCAGCAGCAGGTATCAGCAGATGATGGGAGCCGTTCGCATACGGATGTACTTCCCTTGGATCATGAAAAAGGCATCCTAGGTCCTGGACCTGCAGATATGAGGCTTTAGCTGGTGGTAATTCAGTTCTGGCTTTTCCACTGATCCCTGACGCCTCCACATATAAAAACAACATTATGAGGCTCGCCAATCCTGGCAGAGACACGCTAGTTGTCTATATACGATTTCGGATTTTGTCCATATTGCCTGGCCACAAGCTGACTTGAAAACTAATCCATTGTAAGCCCTCTACCCCAGAGAGAACATATTGTGATTGCAAGAGGTTATTGATCATAAGTACTGGGTTATTACTAATGATGCTCAAGAGGAGTATTTTCTCCATCAGATCATTTTGCTTACATAGCTTCTTGTAGTGACTGTCTAGATTAACTTCAACCGTTTTCAGTTCAGAAATTGGATCCTCTTGAGCCTGAGAACTGTAAAACACAACTAAACTAAAGGTATAGACACTGAAAGAGTATGGCTGGGAATGATTGTAGATTGATTATGGGAGGAGCCCAAGGCTCAAGTACATATAGGCGAGGATTAACCCTAACAAAGGAAAGATCTAATCTAGGGAATCCTTGCCAAAACATAACCAACTAACCAAAACCAAGGGGGAGGGCTGCTGCCGATCCACCCAGGGCCCATGGGCCTATACATCACGCTAACAGACACCATAAGAGGGTTGCCAAGCAAGTTGGACAGGCTAAATATAGGATTATAGGTACTAATGGGGTGATGATGATGATGATGATGAGTCTCACTGCAATTACTTAACTGACACTGAATGGTGTGTCCAATTGGTGTTCTTAGCACAGTATTAAAGTGAACCTTTTTGTCTGTCTGTTCCGGATGACTGCAGATCCATGGAGGATCAAGTGGAATCGGAACTTTTGCTATACAGATTGCAAAGCACCTTGGGATTAAAGTTTTTGTCACTGCAGGTTTGTTCAGTATAACAGAAGTGATATTGTGGTCAATTGTTCTTGGTCATATCCCTACTAATTCTGTCCAAACATTATAGGAAGCGAAGAAAAACTATCTGCCTGCAAAGATTTGGGTGCCGATGTATGCATAGACTACTAATCTAAAGACTTCGTTGAACGTGTCGAGGAGGAAACCAATGGGAAGGGTAAAACCTACCATCTTAATATCTATGGTCGTTTATAGTGTAAGCAAGATCAGTGTTATCATACTGTGATGCTGGAACGTGGTATCTGAATTCTGATATCACTGTTTATAGCATTCTCCTCTACCTCTATTTTTTACTATGTTGCAAGACACCATCTCCAAACTTATGCGATGTATAAGCCGTAATCTGAAAATTCCTTACCAGGTGTTGATGTCATTCTGGACAATATCGGAGGCTCATATCTCCACCGCAATCTGAACAGCTTATGTGTTGATGGTAGACTCTTCATTATTGGCTTCCAAGGAGGCGCTGTAGCTGAAGTAAACCTGCAAGCTGTTTTTGCACGGCGCTTGACCATACAAGGTAGTTTTGAACTTTTGATTGCCTAGCTATAAGCCCCAACCCTTGTAGATTTA
This sequence comes from Digitaria exilis, assembly GCA_015342445.1. Lineage (NCBI taxonomy): Eukaryota > Viridiplantae > Streptophyta > Magnoliopsida > Poales > Poaceae > Digitaria > Digitaria exilis. Next base: position 182,457 of record JACEFO010001619.1, read on the forward strand.
GCAAATTCCCAGTATTTGTTGTATTAACATTTCACTATTTTATATATTTTGTCAATCCTTGGCTGTTATCTGATCTTGTTTAGCTGCTGGACTGCGCACCAGAAGCCCAGCCAATAAAGCACAGATCGTCAGTGAGGTGGAAAAGAATGTGTGGCCTGCTGTCGCTGCTGGCAAGGTGAAGCCGGTAATTTACAAGATGTTCCCGTTATCTGAAGCTTCTGAGGCTCATAGATTGATGGAAGCTAGCACACACATAGGCAAGATAATTTTGCTTCCATGACTAGGCATGTAGTGTTTGCGTTCTCTTTCGGGCAAATCAGGTTTCAACTTGTGTGACGACCTGCATGTATGCACTGGAGTGGCATGCCTTTGTTTTGCAAACAGGATCCCTTCTTCGAGCAATTATATTGTAATTTTGGATCCGCGAGCTGTTGATGACATTGTTCGGTGAACTGTGACTTTGATTCAATAAATTTTGGCGCACGAACATGTATTATGCACGCTATACTGCTCCTGCCAGTCTGGACAGTGCTGTGGAGTGTTGACCATGGATCTGCAACAGTGAAGAGCGATTATCTTAGCCGAGCAAAGGGCGCGAACAACCATCTAATACGAGCATTAACTAGTGTCTATTAAACCAGACTCGGTTTTCAACTTGGCCGCTAGTATTTTTGCCCCCTTACTGCAGAGTATTTACCAACTTCAAATGCAAATTACTAGAAAACTGAATTGTTATCCACTATCATATACGGAGTATATGTTGACATGTCCCAACAGGGCAGCAAACAAGCAATTTGAGCAGCAAAGCATACAAGCATTACGTTAAGACATTTCTACAAACAGACTCTATTCGATAAATCGAACGGAGATTTCTTATTCCCCCGCAGTCCTACGTGACAACTCACAAACCCTCCCTGCTCTGCAGGACTGCAGGGTACAGCAACAAGCCAGGGACCAAAGTTTAATTTGTTAGAATTGGCAGGGGCTGCGCGAACGCGTACCCCCCTCTGCCACAAATTTTGACGTCCACTCTCCCACTTGGGAAGATGGTAGACCATCGCACCCACAAAGTGCAATGTGGGCCTCTGATCTAGGCCATGGGCCTTCATGATCGCCCATTTACCCTGTCCAGGTAAGTATGGAGCAACGTTGGCACAGGGCTTTGTGATATAGCCCCCGCACCCGTCCGCTCCTTCCTGGCTCGCCGAGGTGGGACTAAACCTTCCCCCCGGCGCGCTGCTGAGAAAGGCTAAGGCGACGTGCCGCCCTTGGACGATCCCGCACGGACGGCCTCGAGGTTCAGGGCGTGTTTGGTTTGCGACCGTAGCTGCCCTGCCAATTATTGGCTCGCCCACGGTCCGTTGGCCGTTGTTTGGAGTGCCGCCAAATATTTGGCTCGCCCGTACCATGCTGTTGGCTCACGCGCCCACGCAAGTCATTTTTTCGCCCATGCATTGGCAAGCTACGGGTGGCAGAATCGGTCGCCAAATATTTGGCTCACCAACCGTTGGCAGGGCAGCTACGGGCTTAAAGCAAACGTGCCCTCAAGCTCTGTGCCGGCCGAATCACACAGATGCTTAACTGGGCCGGCGAGGGAGACCAGTGTATGGGCCAGGCCTAGGAATCCTGTTCTTGCACGGAAGAGAGAGTTGAATCCCATTTCGATTTTATTATTAATTATTATTATTAATCCATCTCCCCTTCTATGCTACAAAAAATAACCCATCTCTCCTATATTTGAGCTCGATATTTTTTGGTCAGGAGTAAATTGGTGGCTTGGTGCGGTCAAACATTTTTCATGGCACCACCACAAAGTTTGTCACATTGACCGTGCATGCACAGCCATTTCACCAAAACGAAACAGACGAAGAATGACGCCGCCAAATCTCTGGACACGTGGCTCGTCCAGGCTTTCCCCTTCCATTGTCGTCGGATCATGCTTTTGATTAAGAGTGTGGGGTCCATGAAAGGTGCGTCCATTCCCGTTTTGATTAAATGATTAGGCACTGTGAAATGGTGGCCTAATCAGCTCTTCGCAGAGGTGGATTGCACAATCCCTTATCACATCCATACTATAATCTCGCTTTGTGAATAAGATCAATCAATCGGTAAATGGATGATGCAAGATGTAATCGAAACTACCGTGCCGTCGTTGGAGATGGTTTCCCACAGCCATTAATTGCTGCACTGAGAGAACCAACAGTCTGACCCAGTGGCCACCTTTGGATGGATTTCACATCCTATAATACCATGCCACGGTGCCGGTACGTGATAATCGTCCTGTCCTGCCGTATGAAAATCTCTGTCTCGTCGATTACTCGAGCCGTGTGGAGGAAGTCCACCGTGGGCGACTAACCGTGGTGCTCTTTGACGAGGGATGCACCGCGGTACGAGTAGTGAGTGCTCTCTGGCATTTGTGGTGGTGCAGGAATTGGCCACGTAAATGGAGCAAATGTCATCAGAAGAGAGGAGGCAGATAAAGGTCAGATTTCCAGATCGTCACCAAATAAAAGTGCCACTGTATGGCACGCAAGTAGTATAGGAGTGTAGAGTACAGTACTACCTTAGTCGTACAGTAAGACTGTAAAGAGGACGTACAGGATATATAGCGTGGAAAGGAACTCAGTGTATTAGTCAAAATGCCTTAAGTATGCAATGACTTAAGTTCTGAAGTTTTATGGCGCAATAGTCCAATGCAGCGGGTCGTGCAGTGCAGTGGACGAGATCAGCTGGGCAGGCGGCAAACTGCGAGCCAACACAACACATGCAAAAGAGACAGGCCCTTTTTGCGCGAACGCTGATGGTTGTTTAGGCCTCATTTGGATTTGGGAAAATTTCAAAGGAAAATTCAAAAACGGAGGAAAGGAAGTTGATTTGAGCGTCTCCAACAAAGGATCTGGTTATTCCTTTCACATGGAATTCTGTATCTGGATGCTGATTTTACTGGAAACGTAACATCCAGTGTGGAGAGCCATCTAAACAATCTAGCAACCCGCAACACTACCATCTGGTTGGCTACTGTTACACCATGTCGCTGCGCTGCGTATCTCATTGCAAAGACACAAACTTGCATTGGGATCAGCCAGCGTCGTGAACAACCATGCAATGCAACTAATCTCGTTCAGCGAGATACCCTCAGTGAACGGATCCAAACTAGTGACGCAGGGAAAGCTGACGCCCCTGTGCGATCTCAGCTGCGCGCCATCCAGCTGTCTCAGACACACCACCGTCTTCCCCGGCCGTACACCACCGCGTGGCCCTGATCCGGCACGCGTCTCTCCCGGTCCCCACGCCGGCGGGTAGCCTCCGGCAAGACGTTCCGGCGGCTGGCTGGCCATGCGAAGCCATCCCGGCTAGGCGCGGCAGGTCGTCAGCTGGGGGAGCTAAGCGGCGGCGAGGTGGACGCGGGCGCGGCAGACGGGGCAGCGAGAGGCGGCGCGGACCCAGGGCTCGGCGCAGGACCAATGGAAGCGGTGGGCGCAGGGGAGGTGGGCCACCACATCGCCGGCGCGGAGCTCGTCCAGGCACACCGCGCACTCCGCCTCTGCCTCCGCCTCCGGCGGCGGTGGCGGCGCGCACCGCCCCAGCCGGGTCCAGCTGAACCGACGCTGCCGGGGCGGCGCCGCGCTCGTCGTCGGCGGCGCCTTCGAGAACACCTCCCGCTGCACCGCGCAAGGCGGCGCCGCCGTGGCCGAGTGGTGGAGATTGTTGCCGCCGTTGCTCGCGCTCGTTGCGTGGGGCTTCGCCGTCGTCGGGGGTCGCACGGTGCCCGCGCTCTGATGCCTGCAGCAAGTTGCAGGGGTAGCATCACAGTCAGATCTTCGGGTTCAGACAAATCAAGCATCTCACTTTCATTCAATTTCAAAAATAAATCAAAGGATCACGGCACGAATTTGGACCGAAATTGCAAACTGGTTAGACTTATTGCAGCATTCGAAGCATTCAAAATTTCAGCTCCAAAACAGAAACCAAACCTAGATGGTGGATACAGGATATACTACTCTGCATGTGACAGAGTACAAGAATAGCCTCTAGGCATGGAACTAGATTCCCGTTCAAAAGGTGTCTTGGCACGTTGCTGCAAAGGGAAATAGCGCTCTTGTCCATGATTGGATGTTATCATCCTATCCTCTGTAACCTCTTTTGGCTAGAACTGGAAATGCAGGCAGGCGCAGGAACATTCTGAGCAGATGTATAGCAGCAGCAACACACCTCTTGATGATCACAGATGATTCTCTCTGCCCCCTGAGCTTCTGGTCCAGCCTCTCCTTCGCCTCCCGGGCGTTGCTGTCCAGCGTCCACGCTCGCGCCATCATCGTCTCCTTGCACACGCTGCTGCTCCTCTCCTGATGCTCCCAAAGAAATCCAATCAGATTACCATAACGACGCCACCACACAGCATGCAGGAACAAGAGACACAGAGAGAGCTGGACGGAAATGAGCAAGCAAGAAACCTTGGAGGCCGCCGCGGAGCCGAGGTGAGCGTGGTCATGCCCACCGGTGTGGAGGCAGAAGGACTGCCGCCGCGTCCCGCACGGCGCCTCCGCCGCGCCCGCCGCCGCCGCCGACCCGCCCTGCCGTACTCGCCGCCGCCGCGCGCACTCCACGCCTGGGAGCATCCCTGCGATGATTACCATCCGCCGTCAAGGCAGCACGAGTGGCACGACACCTGCAACTGCAACCTCCTTTCGCCACCCAACACACCCAGCCTTCCGATTTCCTCGCCTGCCGTACAATTCGTCGAACCTTCAGCAACACAGCGATCGATCGCCTGAGGCGCTACGAGCGTCCGGTGTTTGTGGAAGCCACCCATCCGGAGCAGGAAGAAGACGACGACGAGCCCAGCCATCTGCTGCGACCGGTAGTTGTCATCTCGTTCCGACAGGGATTGGCAGCTTTCAATCTATAGCCAGCAAGGAGGAGAGCTCATGCTAATGGCGTGCGAAATGCCGATGACCCAACTACCTACCTCTAGCGCTACCCAAAGTAGGGGATGATGACGGGATGCATATATGTGATCCTTCTTTGCTTTGCTTCCCTGTGGAATGAATCTGACAAGGAATTCCCCTAACGACACTTATATTTTTTTTTTGCCTTTTGGATATTTCTGAACACAGCAATTTTTTGGTCAGTTATTTTTTTTTCTCTTCTCTTTGAGAGGAAGAGTAATTTGGTTGGCTACCGTACGTTGTTGCACAAAGGCAAACGTGAGAAAGTAGTAGGATGTATATATCTCCTCGCAAATTTAGCCAGACCTGCTCCTATTTTAGACATGGTTGGTGACGCATTATCTTTTGTTGGATACTTGTCTGCTTCCAATAGCGTGTGGCTAACAGGCAGCTATTTATTTTTTGGCGTGCAGATTTTTTTTACTAAGAACAGTTAACTATCTTGACTCTAAACAGGACGGATCAGATTGAAGCTAATAAACACACACAGGGACAGTCATAATTCACAATCCTGGTTTCAAATCAAAGGGTAAAATGATCGATCGCCGTACGCTGGCCACCTTGTCCACATGTCCACCTTCCATCTCCCACTCTCTGCTGCAATAACATCTCGCCGATCAATCAATGCACGCGCGAGCCCGAAAACAACAGTCCTTGACTTGGGCGACCAAGATCGGACACCCTCGTCTCAGGCAAAAGAAGAAGAAGAAGAAAAAAAAGAGAAATGTGTTTCGATCGTCGTGTTCCTGGAGATCCGTCCGACCAGAGGAGCTTTCCAGTTGGGGTGGCCATGGCGGACAGGGACAGGGGCCTGGCGTGTTGGTTCATGCGATGAGAGGAGGAGCCATTTCTGATTTCCCCTGCATTATTTGTGGCGCCCACGCACCAAACAAAAACCATGGCTGCTGCTGTTGTTGTCCGCCTCGTCACCGGCTAACGTGATGGCAACGCATCACACGCACCAACACAGCATCCAGCGTTCCTTCAAGAATACACAACGAAAATCTCTTAACACTCTCTTTTTACCTCTGAAAGTCTCTGAAGAGTGAACGCTCTCTCTGAACTCTATCATGCACGAACTGAAGTTCTTTGTTGCAATCTGCGTGCTGTCTGTTCGATCCGGCTGTTTGGTAGTAGCTAATCACACGTAATTGCCTCGACGTGCTCATCGGGTAACCCACAGAAGCCAAAAGAGCGAGCCCGTGCTGCGATCGCGACGTGGCGGGAGTGAGAACACGCCGTGCTGATGCTGCTCCTCTCAGCCTCGTCAATGTGATGTTGCGATGGTGATCTCTCAGTCTCTCACTGCTTATCTGAAATTCTGAATGATGGGATGAGACTGCAATAGCCAATAGCCGATGCAGTGTAAGATTGGCAATTCGATTGCTTGAAATAAGAGCAGGAAAAGTCTGTCCAGACGCCAATGCTACTACCGGCTGGTTAGAGAGACTAAACAAAGCGATTTGCAGAGGAGAAGACAGAGGTCTTTGGGCTGACAGCGAGAGAGAGGCTGGCTTCCACAGGCACCGGTTTAATAATGGACCGGCTGGCCTGGCCCTGATTAAAGAAATGGTTAGCGTTGAGTGTTCCAGATACCTAAATGACTTTGTCTGGCTGGACACTTTGGAGCCTCATGTCTGTTTCTGCACGAGGCGTCAAGCAAAGAATCGTGTGGGAGAATCTGCAGGAGGATGTGGATTCCACTACCTTGGGTGTAAAGGCAAACGGGACACAAATTCGTGGCTGCGTGGATGGGAACATTTCCACAGCTGCATTCACTTATAACAAAGTACTCCAACTGCCTTTTATTCACCCTTTCCTTTTCTGAATCAGATTATGTCTTGGTATTCCAGTTCCATCTCTTCGTAACCCATCCCAACGGCAACTCGAATTTTGAGAATCCGCATCAATCCAGACTCAAGAAAGCTTCCAAAATATCGTCATAAGAAATGCCCATTTCCTTTCAGAGCACTGTCACTGAGATTAACATCGACAGAAATGGGCACAAGACTACAGATCAAAGCAACTTCAGAAAGCCAGTGGAGTTGGCCAAGAGACATGCAGGCTATCAGGAGCAGTCCAGCTCCAGCCTATCACCGCACGGTTTGTGATTTCCGGGCAAACGGCAGCACTGCTCATCTTGACCTGGATGCAGGATAGGCAATTGCAATATTTCTTTGTGCTCTCAGACAACTAAATGAAGGACCACAAAGTTAACAAGACTGAATTTCGTGAAGAAAACAAAGTATGTGAAGAACAGAAACAAGACCACATACACCCACTCTCCGAGTATCAAAACAAGACGAAATAGCTCGCGTGGAGTGCAAGGTGCTCATATGTGTTCTCTAGTGTGAATCTGCATCTTGGCTTGGATTCACCCCTTGTCTTCAGTACAATGCAACACAGGCAATGGCATAGCAACTAGACACAAGATAACAAAACAACCCAATGCTTTACAGATACTCTTGGTTTCTTCAGAAAATCAGATCTTCCTGGCACCAAACAAACCCAAAGCAGAACAGTATAATCATTAAAAATAGGTGCGGCAGGAGTAAAGCAGTAGCCTAGTAAAGCTGAAAGCCAAAGGACTTACATCGCATCCGTCTCCTTTCAGGCTTTAACATACACGGGACCATGGCATTCATCTCTGCAAATCTAAAATGGCCTAGGACCAAATTATAATATAAATTTTGATATAAGAACAACCATTATTATTTAAGGAAGAGATATATTGCTTAAATTTAATGTAAAGGTCGTCAATTTTGTTAAGTGCTTGCTCTCTAATCCATTAATCAAACATATAAAAAGATGTGTATCTTCAGAATAAGTAAACAGCCTGAATGTCATTTATAGATGAACCCTATCAATATTCATTATCTTTTTATCACTGAAAGACAAGCAAGCTGCTGAGAGTTAACCCAAGAAAGGTCTGAGCCCAGCCTGCCCAAGCTGTGTCAAGCCCATCTTATTTCAAACCTAAACCAACTTTATCTTCGTGAGAACCTGTATCCACCCTATCCAAAACAACATTTGATTGGGCTGATTTGATCCAATTGAATCTAAAAGAGCACTCTAGTAGGCATGAGAGCCTAGAAAATATGGATTTTATGGCCCATCCCAACATTTCTCTGTCTAACTGCAACAGGAAAAGGGTATAAAGTCAGAAATCTATTTACATTCTCTCTTGCCATAGACAACAACATTTTGAATTAATTTTGTCATGGTCTCCAAACCATAGCTTTGATAACTGTTTTATTAGCTACTTGTAATACCCAACTATTATCAGGAATACTTTTGAGACAAAACATATTAGTATATTACTATCACTGATGTTGGTGAAACTGCAATGAAGCCTGCACTGATCCTAAACCAACGCTCACTTTTGACTTGGGGGAGGGGAGTCAATCTGATTATTTACTTAACAAATGAACTACTTTGAGACCAAAAAAATAAAAATAAAAAAAAATAGCATAGTTTCACTGTGGCCTAACGTTTTATGAACTTATAATGGCATGCTTCGTGAATTCTATCTACGAACCTATAATAAATAACAGCAGAAGATATATAATGCCCAAGTAATATTTTTTTACTGGATAACAGAATACTCCTAAGTCCTAACTGCATGTGGACCAATGGATACTAATTACAGTTAACAGGTACTATTAGGTACACTGTAGCAAACCGCAACACAAGAAAACATCCTTTAAAAAATCACAAGTTCACAAATAATAAGTGATGGCTAAGCAATCACTAGCTGAAAATGCAGGTATCAAAGACAAGAGTAGAAGAATTTGTATGAAATACAAAAATCAGAACACAGGGTAGCACATGAACTGTAACAAGCCGAAGTATGCATAAAGGATTGCCTGACCAAATAAAATAATTTTTAAAACAATAGAATTCAGGAAGTGCTAACAGAAGCGCAGAACATATTATAAATAGAGAATAACATAACTTAAATAACAAGTCATTGATCAGCTTTCTCTAATATAATTGAACACTAAAGATGTATACACATTATATATCAAGGCAAACATGATATGCCAGCATCGTAGCAACAAACGCCCCAGACAAGCTTAAAAAATAAGCCATATCCATACCATTGAGTAATCATACAGTTTAGAAAAGGTTGACCCAAATCTACCAGAAATGTCTATCATCCCCCCAAAAAAACTACTCTACAAAACTGTGATAAAGGAGCAAGCTATTTATAGCACAAACCACGTATGGATCCAAGGGCACATGCCAAACAATACTACAACAGCGGCATCAGTTATACCCAAAATTGTGTGCCTATACCCCAATTATGTTGATAAGGGGTCTTTAACATGGTACATGTATGCAAAACTCAAGCATAACTCACGGTCACGCCGATCGCCCCAACCACCCCATCCTTTGAAACCAGCCTGATATCCCTCTTGTCTCTGGATTATGCGCACTGGCCAATCAGCTTTGATGTTAGGGATCTTGTCAATCTCCTCTAATTCAACAGCTCCTGAACCATTATCTACACAGACATTGCTCGATCCTTGGCCTTGGTGCAGGCCACATTTGCCGAAATGTGCGGCACTTCTCCTAGGTCCCCTCAGACTGTAAACAGGAGTCCCAAACGATGGGTAAACAGTTGCCCACATGGTTATATCCCAGTTGTACTCATCAAATGCACAAAACTGCTTAGCCTTGGCATGGATCTTCCTCCACACTGTTCTATTGAAGGCGTATCCAATGTTACCCATCTTCTCGGCAACCAAGCTCTCCCAACCTTCGCCTTTCGCCTTGACATCTGATGGTGCCAAATTGATAGCATAGCACCCGGGGCACTTCTTCGGTTTCAAATCCACAAGCAGCTGCACGTTTCGGTACGCATTGGGGAAGATGTAGTGGTCCTCCTCTATGAAGAGAATGTGGCCGTCGAAGTCCTTGGTCTCCTCCATCCCATCCCACACGGTGTTCATCATCCACCACCAGTGGTGCTTGAGAGAAACGATCCTTGGAGACCGGTGGTTGCCGTACTGGTCCGGGTCCCCCTGGCAGCCCTTCTCCTTGGCGTTGTCCTTGCTCTGGCAGTCACCGGGGGTGACGCCGGGGAAGGCATCTGGGAAGAGGTGCGGCGAGTAAGGCGCGAAGATCTGCTTGACCTGGCAGAAGTCGATGCCCTGCACGATCTTGTCCATCTCCGGGAAGTAGCCGTCGTGGCTGACGATAAGCAGCGCCTCCCCGATGCCTTCGACCCGGGACAAGCTGTCGACGACGAGGCGGAGGTAGCGGGGTCGGTTGTGCACGTAGAGCACGATCTTGAGGTGGCCGTCGGGGAGCGCCGGGAAGCGGGCGGTGTTGCGGGGCGGCAGCGCGTTGCGCGCGGAGAGCGAGAGGGAGAGCGGGCTCTGGCGCGGCAGCCGCGGGGTGAAGTCCGGGTCGAGCAGGATCTTGCGCTGCGCGACGCTGTGGTTCCCGCCGCCGGCGCGGGTGGCGGAGGACCGTCGCGCGGACGGGGGCAGGCCGCCGCGGCTGCTGGTGCGGAGGAGCTCGGTGACGACGAGGACGGAGAGGACGACGACGAGGATGAGCGGGACGGCGCGGGAGCGGAGGCGGGCGCGGTGGTGGTGGTGGGAAGAGGAGGAGGTGGAGGCGGAGGCGGGCATGGTGGCCGGCGGCGCCTCCGAGATCCTGAGCGGCGGCCGCGGTGGGATAGCCGGATCTCGCGCCGGCCGATGGAGGAGTTTGTTGGGTGTTTGGCTGCTGGGTACTGAAGCCTACTAGCTGATGACCGCGTCGTGATTAGGCGGAAGCTGGAAGAATCAAAGCAACAGACTTTTCTTGGTGTGTTGTCTGCTTTGCTTCAATGCAGACTATGCTTTGTTTGTTGTTTGGCTTTAACGAATTTCCTTCCATGCTTCCCTCTTTATTATGCTTTCAGTTTTCTATACACTCCAAATAATAATTCAAACTTTGATCCGCTTTTCCTTTAAAAAACTAAACTTTTTGAACAAAAAAACTAAACTTACACGGCAGAATAGCTAAGCATGAGTAGTTAAGGTTTCATCCTCATTAAATGATGTGGCATATTAACAAAAATGATAATGATATGGCAACGCGTTTATATAGAGGGAGAAGAAATAAGTTTTGTGGTGATGAAACTATGGTACATATATATTGTTTCTAAACCTCCATCCAGAGTTATAGAGAGTTTTATTTCGTTGCATCATAATTAAAAAATATATCTTGTCTATAAGTTTTTGAAGTGAAACTAAGCACGGGGAGGTACAGTTTTATATCAGTCCAGGAAAGATAACACATACCTTAGATGGTATGGCAGTCTTAGAAACTGTTCCATAAAATTTGCCGCCGAGAATGACCTAATATAGGCGCTAACTGACATAGTTTAGTGCCAAACCCAAAGGTTAGCTCGTCAAATTGTTTACCACCCTTTGTTAGCCTTTAGAGAATGTTGCCACACTTTTTTTTAGTCACTGTTTATGTAGGACCAAACTAATAGGACTTTGCGATGGTTGTTGGCTACCAGAAGACAACTACTCGCTTGGTCAGATGCATCTAAATCCTATGCGGCGAAGTATGTCAAGGTTTGGTTTCAAAGCAAACAGAGCCTTATGCTATGCTTCATTAGCAGTAGTACTGGTTGCTTCTTTTAAACTTTATCCTTGTTGAGATGAGTAGAAGATTTTGCTAGCACGTGATGTTTGGAAGAGACCTAATTGAAGCTACCTGCTGGACCGCTGGAAATTGTTAAAAGCTGGGAAACCGTTTGTACATCTGGACCGTTTGTTACCATCTGGTGAGCATTAGCTATGAATAGCGGTATGCTGAAACAGTTGGTCGGATAGTGACTATCTAACTTCTCCATCCGTTCCACATCGTAAGTCATTCCAAAATTCTTGACGAGTTAAACTATCTCAAGTTTGACCAAATTTATATAGCAAACTACTAACATTTATGATACCAAATAAGTACCATTAGTTTCCTCACTAAGTATATTTTTATATTATATCTATTCAGTTCCATAAATTTTTATGATTCATTTCATAATTCTGGTCAAACATAAAACGAGTTTGACTCTACAAGACTCTTGAAATGAGTTACAATTTAGGACGGGAGGAGGAGTAGTTGTCTAATAGAAGCTTACCAATATTTTGGAAATTAACATTAATGTTTAAGATGTTACTTGTATCTGCAACTAGGCATTCTGAAAAAAAAAATGTAGCTATAGGTAGGTCACACCAACATAATTGAATCATCCACAAGCAATCTCACCGTCCGAAAGTTGATTGGAGGGGAACCAAGTGGTTTCTCTTTTTTTTTTAGATGCGATGTGGTTTCGTTTTTCTTTTCGAGCATCGACGATGTGGTTTCGTAGCGAGAGAGAGGAGAAAATTTCCTTTTTCAATCCCTCCCGTTCCCTTTAATACCAGTATCGGAAAGGTCAGCCAGCTCAGCCTAGGCCCAACCGCCGCTATTTCGAATGCTCGGGCCTTCTCCCCACTCTCGGCCCATCTTCTTTCTGCATTGTTCCTTGCAGAGTTTTTCTCTTGCTCAGCCATTTTTGGGCCCTAGTTTTGCTACCAAAGCTACAACGGATGACTGGCTTGACGAGGAGACGTCTCTGTCGAATGCGCTTAGCTTCATCAATTCAGCATGATTGTGCGATCACAGTTGATTCAGATACAAGGAACGCTGACGGAGACGGAGGAACCGATGTCATTCCGCCTAATATAGAAAAGAAAACAAGAGCAGAGTGGTAGTAACTGCCAGACAGCCAGGCAACACCGGTGCTGCTCGGTTCCATTTGGCAGTCATGGCCAGAGAGGGTCGACAGAGACAGAAAGATCAGTTGTTGGTTAAGTAAAATTTAAATAACCCAGATCCAATTAAGAGCATGATCGTGGTGTCATAGGCAGCCTGTTGATCCCGCACCACCAAACTGCACAACGATAGTGGCACCCATATCTGAAGAAAGAAAACGGAGATGGTTGCACTTACTTCCTCATCTGCGTATAGCCGTATACAGTGTCTTCTTAACAAGCTTTAGGATGAACTCAAGAAGCCAAGCTTCGTGACACATTCGGCTTACTAAGCATCTCCCTCAAATCCTTACAATTCTATAAGTTTCATGACACATTCGACTTACTAAGCATCGTCCTCAAATCCTTGCTAATTCTTCAAGTTTACTAGGGCATTCGGCTTAGCAGGTCTCATGCACAAATCGTAACAAAAGTTCGAACGTCTGAAATATCTTATACTTGTCGTAATTCCTAGCAATGTTACGTCCCACGCCTGGACGCAACGTCAGGCGCTGCCATCTGGTTACTGTAGCACTGTCGTTGCTTCACGTCGCTACCTCTCCGTCCACTGCCATTGTTATAGTTGACTCTCCTGCCCGCGATGGCCCAACCGTCATTCCTCACCACCATCGTTGGCGCTCTAAGGCTACGAGGAGCCGCCCTCGGCGACCCTAGAACCCTAAAGAGACGGGGAAGCTCGTCCCAAAGGTGTTTGATGGCGGCAATAAGAAGAAGAGAGGGAGCGTGGACGCAGAAAGAACAAGGGGTATCACCGTAAACTAAGGCAGTGTTCGGCTGCCTGTGGCTGGCTGCTCTGCAGCTGCTGCAGGCCTCCCAGCAGCAGCTGCACTGCATAGCAGCCAGCCGAACGCTCCCTAAATTCTAAAAACGAAACAGAAAATCTTGATGCCAACTTGTCGGATGAGCAAAAGCAAGAGCGCAAAAAGGCAAATGAAAAACCCCTAGCGCGGGGAAGGAATTCCCAGCGGAAGGTTCCAAATCCTCCCCGTTGTTTCCCAAGCAACGCTGCGCATCCCGCCGTTTGGTATAAACCAACCACCGTCCCGACCCCCCTCTCTTCTCTCCCCCGTGTCATTTCGTCCCCACTCACCCCCCAGATCTGCCCCCGCCGCCACCGACACCCCCTCGCCCCCTTCCTCCGGCGAGCTCCTCGCCGCCGGAGCAGGGCCGCCGCCACCACCACAACCACCACTCGCGCGCCGCCGCTACCGACCCTGCTGCCGCCTCCCGGATCCGCCTAGAGCCCGAGGTCCCCCACCTCGATCCAGATCCAAGGCCAGCGATGGCCCGCCTCGGCGCGCTCCTCCTCGTGGTCGTCGCGGCGGCAGCGGCGTTGCTGCCTGGCGCCCGCGGCTTCTACCTCCCGGGGAGCTACCCGCACAAGTACAACCCCGGCGACGCGCTGAGCGTGAAGGTGAACTCGCTCACCTCCATCGACACCGAGATGCCCTTCAGCTACTACAGCCTCCCCTTCTGCCGCCCGGGCGACGGCATCAAGGACAGCGCCGAGAACCTCGGCGAGCTCCTCATGGGCGACCGCATCGAGAACTCGCCCTACCGCTTCAAGATGTACACCAACGAGTCCGACGTCTTCCTCTGCCGCTCCGACCCGCTCGCCCCCGACGCCTTCGCGCTGCTCAAGAAGCGCATCGACGAGATGTACCAGGTCAACCTCATCCTCGACAACCTCCCCGCCATCCGCTACACCAAGAAGGACGACTACTTCCTCCGCTGGACCGGCTACCCCGTCGGGATCCGCGTCGGCGTCGACTACTACGTCTTCAACCACCTCCAGTTCACCGTCCTCGTCCACAAGTACGAGGACCCCAATGTCGCGCGCGTCATGGGCACCGCCGACGCCACCGACGTCATCCCCGCCGGGGGCAAGGACGGATCCTCCTCCACTGGCTGGATGGTGGTCGGCTTCGAGGTCGTGCCCTGCAGCATCAAGCACAACCCGGAGGATGCCAAGTCGCACAAGATGTACGACCGCTACCCAAGCAAGATCAAGTGTGACCCGACCACCGTCTCCATGAGCATCAAGGAGAACGAGCCCATTGTCTACACCTACGAGGTCTCCTTCGTGGAGAGCGACATCAAGTGGCCATCCAGGTGGGATGCCTACCTCAAGATGGAGGGGGCCAAGGTGCACTGGTTCTCCATTCTCAACTCCCTGATGGTCATTGCCTTCCTTGCCGGTATTGTGTTTGTCATACTCTTGAGGACTGTGAGGCGTGATCTGACCAAGTATGAGGAGCTCGATAGCGAGGCGCAGGCACAGATGAATGAGGAGCTGTCTGGGTGGAAGCTTGTGGTCAGTGATGTCTTCCGTGCGCCAAGCAACCCGATGCTGCTCTGTGTCATGGTTGGGGATGGCATTCAGATCCTTGGGATGGCGGTAGTGACCATTCTGTTTGCTGCTCTTGGTTTCATGTCCCCAGCCTCCCGGGGTACCCTGATCACAGGCATGCTGTTCTTCTATCTTGTCCTTGGAATCCTGGCTGGGTATGCTGGTGTCCGTGTATGGAAGACGATCAAGTGTGGGGATCACTCTGGGTGGGTAGGTGTTTCATGGCGGGTGGCCTGCTTCTTCCCCGGGATCGCATTCCTGATCCTGACCACACTCAACTTCCTGTTGTGGGGAAGCCAAAGCACCGGTGCCATCCCCTTCTCATTGTTCGTTGTGCTCCTACTGCTCTGGTTCTGCATCTCTGTGCCGCTCACACTGGTTGGTGGATTCCTTGGTGCCAAGGCACCACACATTGAGTACCCTGTCCGCACAAACCAGATCCCTCGTGAAATCCCTCCTCAGAGGTACCCATCCTGGTTGTTGGTCCTTGGTGCTGGCACACTGCCCTTCGGCACCCTATTCATTGAGCTCTTCTTCATCATGTCGAGCATATGGATGGGGCGTGTGTACTATGTCTTTGGATTCCTCTTCATCGTCTTGCTGCTCCTGGTTATTGTCTGCGCCGAGGTTTCACTGGTTCTGACCTACATGCACCTGTGCGTTGAGGATTGGAAGTGGTGGTGGAAATCTTTCTTCTCGTCTGGATCGGTGGCCATCTACATTTTCTTGTACTCGATCAACTATCTTGTTTTTGACCTCAAAAGCCTAAGTGGACCAGTGTCTGCAACCCTCTACATCGGGTACTCACTCTTCATGGCGATTGCTATTATGCTGGCAACAGGCACAGTCGGATTTATTTCTTCGTTCTGCTTCGTCCACTATCTTTTCTCATCGGTGAAAGCAGATTGAGTTTCTTGCCACTGAGGAGTTAAACACTTGATTGAAAGGTGAGCGTAATGGACATTGAAAACTTTGTAGTCACAAAAATGTTACTTCATGTCATCTTTTGGTATACAAAGCCCAAATAACTATTGTAAGGGCTACTAGGGGTTCATCAATGGATTTTATGAAGAGGTGTTAGCAGCATGCACGATGTAATAGAATGAATTGCTTCATTCACATGATGTTATTTTTGTTGCCTAGTCTGCCATTGTTATATCAAAATGTACGCTTAGTATTATATGTGCTTCAACTTATGTTATATCCAGTTACCTTCTGATGCTAATCTTATGATGTATCAGTCTTGATTTTGAGCATCAGACAACATGCAGTCTGTGGATGGATTTCTCTGCAGTTGTTGATTGCTAGGCAATTTCCATTTAGCTCATTGCTGTATCTATGTGCTCATTGTGACCATAGGTTTTTATCTTTTCACGCTGTTCTTTTTATACAGCCAGTGCTTGTGAAATGATATCACCATACTTTTCCTAGTAACCAGTAGGTAAATTGTTTAGTACTTGAGCACTGAATTAAGCTGAAGGAGACCAACTAAATGGCCTTTGTGGATACAGTTTGTGTCTGTTTTGTCTTGCTCAAAGCCTTAAAACTTGTAGCAAATTGCTAATGGTAGCTATGTTGCTCTGTTCTGCCATTCATTTTGTCTAGTTTAATTTGTGTTTTTGTACCATTGGATAGAATGATAGATTACTCATGATCCAATGTTTTTGATGCTGCAATGTTCTACTAATGTAACACAGGGAATAGTAGATACATGAATACATCTGATTGTTCCCTTGGGTTCCCATAAATTAGGTGTGGTCTCCTGTCACTGCAACTTATTCTTAAAGACTAAGACAAATAAGGTTCCTGAGTCCATAACAATTTGGTTGTGATATTAGTTTTATTTTAATCTGGTTGTTTTTGTCGCCACGAATATGTATGTGCTGTGTGGTATATATGTCATGATTTTTGAGCACCTGATAGTATGCTGTCTGCAGCTCCAGTGGCGGAGCTACCTAGGGGCCCGAAGTTTTGCAGCTCAACATAGATGCTCAATCTAAAATTATCTAAATTATAGACATAATTGTTGATTTCCCTGACCCAAAGTTCTAGCTACACCACTGCTCTAACTTAATGTTGTATGTAAGTTACACAATGAGCCAGGACAATAGGCCATTAGCTGAGACCAAAGTAACCTGGCCCCTTTTTTTCTGCAATTTTGTATTATTTGTGAAATAACATGTTCCCTAGTGAACCAGTTTTGAAACAAGGCAAAGGAGAATCCCACTGTTCTTTGATTTCAGAGCCTGTATGGTGTCTGCAGCTGTCTTGCTCATTTCTTTCCCATAAAGACAGCTGTTTCTTGCTCTAACCTTGTAGATATACAGCGTCGTTCTGTTACATTGTTTGATTTATCTGGTTTCTTTGTCTTATTCCATGGACAGGTAAGGTGTGGTCCAATGCTCTCGCTTCTGGAATGCCTTACTAATGGAGCATTGAGAGTAGATAGATGCATATGTGTTTGGTACTTATTAAGGTTGCTACAATCTAAAATCGAGAGCTGTGGTCTGCTGTCACAGCTACCTGTTTTGGATTGTAAATATTGATTTGGTGCGACTGCAAATTTTAGAACCTCAAATCCATGACAAATTAGTTGCGACTGTCATCGATTATCCTGAATTCTCATGAAATTATCAAAACTGATTGAATCCATGACAAATTGGCACTAGGTTGCTTGTTGTATTAGAGACGGCGGTCTTGCTTTCTGAATCTCGTGTTTTACACGCGCTGGCGCTGGGTCAACTTTTGACGAGATTGCTCTCCCGGATCCGGGGGTTGTCGTGCTCTGTGCTTTGCATTAGAGTCGATGCATTTTTAACTTTAAACGAAGTCATTCTGTTTCAAAGTCATCTCTAGATTACTGAGATGATACGCTCGGTATGCTTAAACAAGCACAGCCCTCCATATGCTGGGTCCCTTTGTTATCCTCCTTGAGTAGCAAATCCTTTTGCGTGTAGAAGGTAGTTTGAGTCTAGTTTTTTTTTCCCTGCGAGCGAACGTGCAAACTTCAAAGCGAAGGTTCAACACTAAAACCAGTCTCAGTGGTATGTTTTATTACAGTTGGGGAGTTTTATTACATAGTAATTGTTTCCGGTCAAGGTAACTATGCTCCTCTCATATAGGATGAAACTCACCATTCTCTCCTTATCAAATCAGTAAAATCGGTGACATGACATGAAAATTGATGTTTATGAAATTTCTGGCTGGCGAGTTTTGATGCCAATGCCTCGATGGTGATTCTTTGGGAGCCGTCTGACAGTGGAAATTGGCAGTATTGATGAGTGGTTCATGTTGCTAAGCTCTGTTTGCAGTAATTTTTATTTACAGTCTACTTCGTCGGAGTAGTCCATATCGCACGAGACATGTCCAAATGGTAGCCCTGGTTGATGATTGCCCAAGTGCCAAGCTGGTACTAGTATTTGCTTCGACCAGAAATCTATAGGCTGTTTCTTGCTCAACAACAGCTCAGCGCGCCCAACCCACCGGCCTAACAAGAGGTCGGCAGCCAAACAAGGTACGTAGCCTACAAGAAGAGGTCGGTCGGCAGCCAAACAAAATGTCCTCAACAAAATAGACTCGGGTAGAAGTCTATGGCATGGTAGCATCTGCCGCCGTGTGGTGTGACACGTAACTGAGGTCGGCAGTCACTCCCTGCTGCCGCCGGAAGTTGGAAATTTCGGTGGCTGCTGGAGGAGAAAGGGCTTTGCTCACGTGACGCCGCTTCTTCAGCCTTCCTGCAGCGTCCAGCGGACGGACGGGGTCAAAACCGAGAGCGCTGAATCCGGTTTGTAGAGACCACGGCGAGCAAATGCCTTCAGCGGTCAACAAGAGGCTCGGTCAGAAACCGGGACGCAACCAGAGGTTCATAGCGCAGATGCATCTACCTGCTACTGCAGATGTGCCATTCGAGCAATGTTCTGGCGTTCAACATCAAAAGTTAAAAACAGATACGCTGGATTGAGGAACAGAACGTGCAATCTCAACATCACAAGTTAAAAACAGATACGCTGGATAGAGGAACAGAACGTGCAATCTCACCATGGATGGATAGAGGAACAGAACGTGCAATCTCACCATGGATTTGGCGATGGATAGAGGAACAGAACGTTGGATTTGGCGATTATTAGGAGCCTGCTTGCGTGCACTTTGAAAGTCGTTACCAGCGATTACGGCAGCAACAAGCACGCCTAAACAGAGTTGAAGACACGCAAGGTTTAGTTTACTTCACTCGTACAGTAATCCAAATGGAAGAAACCCCTGCTTTCAATCCACAGTAATCCAAATGGAAGAAACCCCTGCTTTCAATCCACAGCAAAGAGTTGACAACGTCTTTTGATACCCAAAAGAAACTCAAAGATGAGAGCTACAACAAAAGCATGAACACAAGACAAGCACAAACTCATAAATTTACCACTCATATAACATATATCACTAACAGATACAAGCTTCATAAGACAGACACATTTATCTTACATACGTAGGACCTTAACCTTAGCACTAACATTACAGTAACTTAGTTCACGACTCACCTAACATCCTCTACCACAAAACGCACACAGATCAAACGCACACCAAACCTTCCATTATTGCAACCATAACACCTAACCTGAATCACCCTGGTCGTTCACTAGCAGTAGCATATCACCTAAACCAACAACTAATTCACCCGCTAATTTACCCCAACTGCTGAATCCAAACACCACCTAGAAGAACAAAGTAACCACCGCCCCCTTAATCCACCAACCAACCAGCCTAGTTATTTCTACAACCTAAAGACATCAGCTTTCCAGAGAAGAAGTGAACCGAAGCGAGTTGCGAAACCTAACCACCACCAAATCCAACCACCGGATGCTCGTTCCCCAACCCTTCCTCTGAAAAAATACCGGAAGAGGTTGACCGGAGCGGCAGCCGGGAGATATGATCTGATCCGGAGATGCTTTTTCCATCGGATCCAACCGCCCATCAGGCGCTAACCATCCATAGATCCAACCATCCCGTAGGTCATACAGGATCCACCGGAGACGAGGGAGACGTAGAAGAGACGAGGCAGGAAGGCGACGACTTCAGAGGAGCGGACGCTGGTCCGGCTGTGGCCTGTAGGGGGCCGTGTGGGGGTGAGCTGTGAGCCCGCCGGTGTCAGGCGAGCTCGCCGATGCGGAGGAGGCAGCGGAGGCCGCGGGTGGCCTCGGACTCCGCGCGCCGGAGGAATAAGGCCGGCATGGGGAGGGAGCTCGGCTCAGGCGCCGCGGCGGAGAACGCCGGGCCCGCGTAGACGGCCGCGTTCGCGGACGCCGAAGACACGATCTTCTTCGTCGGCGACACAGCGGGCGCCTTGGGCCCGATCCGGCCGGTGGAGGCGAGGACGCGTGGTTCCGTCGCGGCAGGGGCGGGTTTCGCCACTGGCGCTGCTACGACCGGCGCTGGGGCGGGAGCCGGTGGCTCCTCGCCGCGCTTGAGGATCCGGACCTCCTCCATCACAAGCCGCTGCTTGGGCTTCTCCTTCGTCGGGGACGGCTGCTGCTTCCGCGCAGCCGGCCTCGCCGGCGGCGACCGACGGCCAGCTGCCGCTCCTTTAACGGGTGTTGACGCCGCCGCCTTAGGCGCTGGCGAGAAAACCGCCGTGGCCTTTGGAGGCGACGAGGCAACCGCCGCCGCCTTGGGAGGCGGAGAGGACGCGCCCGCCGGCTTCGGGCTCCGGCGCCGGCGCGGCTTGGTTGGGGACGGGGTAAACGCGTCCAGATGCATCCGGTTGTTGAGCGCGTCGTGGGATCTGAGCACCCCCGTCGCCATGGCCGCCGAACCAGAAGACTATTCGATTCGAGAAGAGAACAAAGGAGACTTCGCAACAAAGAAAAGGGGGACGCAAAGGCGGTGAGGCTACCGCCGCGAAGGGGAGGGCTAACCCTAGGAAGGAGACGGGGAGGGGGGAGAGAGAGCAATGCGAGGAGGAACGGGTCGCGGTGTGAGGCGGCTTATAGGGAGCGGAGACGAAGAGGTGGGGGGATGAGGGAGGCGTGTGTGGCCACGACTCCCTTTTAAAAAATAAAAATAAATAAGTGAAATGATTTTTTATATTTATTCTCGTTTGGTTCGGGGAGATTTTTTTTTTATTTTGCGTGGTGGCGAGAGGGGAGCCGTCGGATGCAGGCACGGGCGGCCGCTGATGCCGTGACGCGTGCGTAGTGGGCCCGGGTCCGGCACCGTCCGCCTTTGTTGAATGGGCCCACGCGTGGTTAGGCTCGGCTGTGTCCGTGCGTGACTCAGCGGTGATGGACGTGGGCGGCCCGATAATTATCGGTGAGGTCTGGATGTGTCCTCAGTGTTGCTCCGAATTACAGCCCATGCCATTGGCGGCTTTGCTGCTGTTAACCTGTTGAAGTGTTGATTCTGCCAACCACCACGATCATGTCGTTAATCACGTGCGGTCGTGTGAGAATTACTATGGTTGTTGCTAACAAAATGGAAGTAAAGGGGAAAAGGAATATGTAAGATTGCCATGTGGTACCATGTAAGAGTGCGAGTTGCAAAATATGTAACCCAGAGGTGACAAATTCCTTGTTCTTGGTTATTTCCATCGAACAAAAGCTACTCGTGGCAGTGCTGTAATTTCGGTGGGAGAATATTACGCCGCAGTTTCCCTTTGACCAAAGGAGATGGAAGCAAGTAAAGAAACTAATATAAAATCGAGTAGAAAAAAAAGGAGAGAGAAAAATAGGGGCAGTTGCCGTGGGAGCCGCGCAAGTGGAGGACGTGGTGGGCCAAGCGACAGCTGTGTGGGCATTCCAGCGGCCGGCCCGGCAAGGCGGTTTCCCAGCAGCCGCGCGGGCAGGGCCCAGCCTGCGCGTCGTCCTCATTTACTAATCCCACCCACCCATAATTATCAACCCCTCCAATAATCTCTCCTGCTCCATCATTGATGCCCGGCATCTCACGGTGTAGTTGGCGTATAAATTAAAAATAAACAAACAAATAGATAAATAAATAATCCCCCTCGCCAAGTGGACTAAGTGTTATGGACTCGCATCATTTGGCAGCATCTTTTTTTTTTTTGTATAACAAATGCGCGATTTCGGATTCGTAATCTCACTATCTTCTGTGGTGGTCTCCCTCGATCACCGCATAGTTTAACGCGCTCTTTAGCACTTGTCATTATGTGTGGTGGGCCCAGCGGAGCAGTGCCGAGGAGAGAGAAGACACGGCACCTAAAATTCCTTTCTTTCCTTCGCCTTTGGCGACCAAACTTTGCTTTGCCGTGGGCCCACACGTCATAGGGACGCAAAGGCATTGTATGATTAGATTAAGGGTGTGTTTAGATTGTAGAAAAAAACAATGTAGCATAAAAAAACACTGTAGCATTCGCTGGAAAACGTGTTTTGTGAGAGGAAAATAGTGAAAAATTGAAATGAACAGTGAAAAATTATAATGAACAGTGAATAGTTGGGAATCTAAACATAAACATGGGGTAAAGAAAGGCCGGGAATAAACATGGCCTAAAGCGGTAAAGAAAGGCCGGGAACACGTTGGGCTGCGGAGGCACAGACAGGGAGACGAAAGGTGATGCCGACATGGGAGCGTCCGCTCTCGCTCACGTGCACCGCATGCCCCCCTCCACCACTTGAGCCGCGTGCTTTCGCCGGCGTCGACCACGACGCCGTCAACTGAACAGGACGCGTGCAAAATGGACAGACACGGCCCTACAACTTGGGCACGAGGCAGCTGGATCCAGGAAGGAGACGCTGCACGGCGAGCCGGCGGCGAACACACATCCTGCCGGTAGCCAGCTGGGTCGCCTGTGTCTCAACGAAGGCATCACCGACATCCTACGGATACAAAATGAAACCTTGACACGGTTGTCTAACAAAATTAGACATTTGCAGGTTTCTTCTACAGGGATGAAATCACGGCAAGAACGGAGTTAAAAAAAAAAAAGGAGGCAGGCCAATCAGTTAGGTGGAATGGCAAATCCAAGATAAAGAGGAATCTTGATAGGTCTCAGTCAGTTTCTTTGTCACAACTAGTGTCCACAAAGGAAGCAACCCAACTAGTGTCCACAAGACCACAAGTTTCTTGCGTCCTGGCCCTACTGCACCGATGCCACAAGCCCATCAGTCGTTCCAGTCCAAATTTACCACCAGACTTGAAGTTCACATCATCATCATAAGACGAATTCTCGAGCCCACGAAGGCCAATTGGCCATAGAGAAAGCAATATGCAATGCATGAATGTTATGGGGCCAATTAACAGTGCCCACGTCATTATTCATTCAAGTGTTACAAGCCTGTAGAGAGCATACCACTGTTACATGTAGAGCACTTGAGTTTTGCTGCGATGACAAAAATTTATTTGTCCAGATTACAATGAATGGAGGAACACACCTGAAAACTACAGCTGGAAGGACCCAAAAATCCCAGCATAGCGTCCAAGGACTCAACTGGATGGCATGAATTCGTATACCTCTGTCTAGTTGACATTATGGAAGGAATCGATGATGGCATCAGCGAGATAATCACACTTAGCCAGGGAAAGTCCAGCTAATGAAATCCGCCCATCCTTGGTCATATAAACATGCCATTTATCTGTCATGTTATCACTCTGCAAACATAAAGAACGAATATATGCTTCAGTCTCTGATGTTTATGTTTCAGCAATTAGAGTGCGACCGGTAATTGAAATGGCGCACGCCATCAGCCAGTGGCATAGGGGGTGAGGTGAAATCAAGGAGGGGCCAATTTTATGCACAACTGACATCTAACAAATTATCATATGCTCAGCAAAAGAAATAGAGAAGCTGAGAAGCATGGACAAGCAGTGAAGTCTTGGTAGTGTCCTTGGGGTTCATCTTTGAGCGAGCCTTTTGCTATTGCTGCCAGCCAGCACGGCAAGACGGCCAAGAGGCTTGGCCGTGCGAGAAGCCGCTGGCAGCTGCAGCCATGGATAATTAAATGAGAACGACTGGTGTGGCACTGGTTTCCAATTCTTAATGCTTGTTTAAGTGTGCTAGATGGTTCAAACAGCTAAGCAGCATTAAAACTCGATTTCAGAAAGCAGGGGCCGGAGCCCAGTTTCGCCTGCACTGATCTCCGCCCCTGCCATTAGCAGAAGTAGAAACAGGGTTACCTGTGCTTTGTTCAAGCCAGTGTAGGAGAACATGCCAATCTGCCTCAGAATGAAGGACCAGTCCTTGCCACTCTTGTCCTTCGCGGACAAACTATCATAGAGCTTCTGCCTTACATTCTTGATCCGCCCTGCCATTTGCTCCATCTCCTGTTTCCATTCACCAAACATAGTTGGGTCACCAACAACATTGGCGACTATCTTAGCACCGTGAATAGGGGGGTTTGAGTACATGGGCCGTGCCAGTCGTTTCAGCTGGCTCTTTACCCTGCAAGCAAGTAAAGCAACACGAAATAAGGCAACTATTGCAAACATCACGTGTTAATCACTTAATTGTTACCACTCGCATGGAGAAAACGTTGCAAACCTGCCTGTAGTGCTTGCCTAAGTACTGAATAAAATGAGAGAAGATGGGTAGGAAGGCAATCAGTGAGAAAACAAAACATTACCTATCTGCAACTTCTGGTGATGAGCAGACAACATTTATTGCCCCAACCCTTTCTGCATATAGACCAAGGTTCTTGCTGTAAGATTGTGCAACAAACACTTCCATGCCACGCTTAACAAAAAGCCTGACAGAAAATGCATCTTCATCTAGGCTTCCACTGGCAAAACCCTGAAAAGAAAACCTAAGAGTCAGTACGAGACAAATTGTGATAAACAAGAAACAAATTACACAAGTACTCACCTGATATGCAACATCAAAGAAAGGCGTGTGCTTTTTCTCCTGAATGACATCTGCAATTTTCTCCCACTGTTCAGGAGTTGGGTCAATTCCAGTTGGGTTGTGGGCACAACCATGTAGCAGAACAAAAGATCCTTCAGGAGCAGCCTGTTGTCCAACCAGGAAGCGATAATGTCGTAGGGAGTCAGTCGATTCACAGGGAATTATTTATTTTCAGCCCAAACAAATTCTTTAGATGAATACAGCCCTGACTGACTAAAGTATTACTCCTTACACCCAACTAAGAACATAAAATGGAATAGCTAGTGAAAATAAATGCAAGAACACCAAGTACCTCAATGTCAGCTATCATTCCCTCAAAATCCAACCCAACAGTCTTGGGGTCATAATACCGGTACTCAGACCAAGGTACCCTTGCATCATTGAAGATGTTTTTGTGGTTCCCTGTTAACATGCAGAATGAATGGAATTAGAAGATACTTCACAAAAAACAACACACATTCTTTGTAGAAATACTTTGGCTTCATGAGTTGGACACGTAAGCTGTGAAGCGTAGTTGTAGCAACATACTAACCCCATGTGGGCGATGATATAAGTACTTTGGCTTCAGGGAAGTATCTTTGTATAAATGCTGCAGCAAGGCGTAGTGATCCAGTGCCTGAGAGTGCTTGAAGTGTAGCAACCTACAGGAAAATAATTATTAAACAAAGTTAACTGAAATAAGAAAAAGAAACACGTCATTATCAGCATTATATAAAACACTACAGGTACAACAAATATTGGCAGCATGGTAAATACCAGTCCTTGCTTGATAACAGGGTTATCAGCTCCAAGCAGTAGCTCCGCAGTTGCTTTGTTAAATGCGGCTAAGCCTTCAATAGGAAGATACTGTACCATAAAGCATAACTTCAGTCCTTCAGTTTCAGATACATATGACAAAATGAAAATGCGGGAGATATGAATTATCATAGTCATATCATTCGAGTTCCAAACTTCCACCGCACCTCTTTGTTTTCTCCTTTCTCCAACATAAGATTTTCAGCCTGTGGAAAGGGGGGAAAAAAGCATGAAGACAGGACCTACATGGTTAAGAAAATTGCTGATGATAATTTGTTTCACCTTCTTGACTACATTGAGGACATAGGGCTGCAACTCTTCTGTTCTATAGGCACCAACACCAAGATTGAGCTTCAGGTCATTTTTATCTGCTTTAAAGGCCTCTGAGACCCCAAGAATTGGATCTGGAGGAGCCATCGGCACTCCTTCAAAACGAGAAACATCCACTGCAAGAGCCATCATGACACGGCCAAAGTTCTGCGTACAAGAAAGGAACAATCATAACTTAAACCATAAATTACACCATTGTACTAAGAGATGTCAAATCTTAAGACGGGGCCAAACCTTAAATAAACGTGACCCAGTATACAAAACATCATCCTCGATGAAAATAAAGAATGCTTGCATACCTAGCTAGCCTGTCAATAGGGACGTGTCTTAGCTTCAATGTAAGAAATTTTAGCGTGTACCAAAAATACAAGCTGTTGTGTATAATTATTCCTATAAGAATCATACAGCAGTTAGCACACCGTTTTGTTTATTATGAAAATAAAGTCCTCTCAGAACCCTAATACAACTCATATTTGCTTATGCTCTGACAGCTGTGTGATCTTGTGAACTTAAGATATTTCTGCAATAAAAAACACAGTAAGTTGCATGCTTTTTTTTGTGTGTAATTTATTAGCATTAGTGACCCTCCATGGTGGTCCTATAATGCTGACAGATCAACTGGCCAGCTAGACCATTGTGCTGCTTGTCCAGCACATGTGGAAGCAGATGACCCGTGGATATCCATAGTCGTAAGCCACTATTGTTCTAGAAACCTTTAGATAGCATAGGAAATCGCAGAGACACTATAATTTGGAGAGAGGAAAAAAAAGGTTAGTCCCAATTCATGGATCGCTAGTTGAGGAATTGCTGGCCCACACACGACAATACATGGACATCTCATGCTACAGCACACCAAGTAATTCACCAAATCAACCTCAAAAAAGTAAGAGGGCGGGTCACCTTCCTCGTGATCCCCACGCGGCATCCAGTCCTCCCCTGATTCTTCCCTCCTCCAAGCACCTGCACCCACCCACCACGGAAGACATTCAGACCACCAAACCAGGCGAATTGGTAGGAAGTAACCGAGGGCTAAGGACGGGGCGTGCCTTGGACCGGGCGGCGACGGCAGAGGCCGCCGGTGAGGCGACGGCGAAGGCGGCGGAGGCCATTTCCGAACGGCGAGGGAGCAGCGGATCGGGGGGAGACGGCCCGCTGCAGCTGCAGTGTGAGAGGAGATCAGGCGATTGACGCTCGTGGCTCACGGCTGTGTTCTGTGTGGGATCAAATCAAGCGGAGGGGGGAGGCGGCGTTGGGTGGATGACGGTGGCCTCGGTGTCTCCGTCGCAAACTGGGAGTTTAGCGGGGGCGGGTTTCCGAATCCTGGACCAGTGGACGAGAGATATCGTGGGTGGGGCAGTGGTTAGCCTGAGCCACTGGGTTTTGACACTGACAGAACCATTGATCGAGGCCACATCCAGGAAAATAAATCTCGGAATAGCTCAGAACTGAATCAATCCGATTATTGTTTTTTTAGAAGTCAAATAGTTTGGATTTTAACTAAATTTATATAAAAATACTAACATTCATGCTAAAAAGGAGTAATTAAATTAGTTATAAAATGTATTACTATAATTACATTATTTAAAACATTAACAATCCCACGATCGAATATGAGTAGGAGCTTGTTTGGCTGGTATACTGTGGTTTGCTACAGTGCACAAGCGGCTGCAGTGCAGCCGCAGAGAATGCAACTGGCTGCATTGCGATACAAACGCTGGGTATTTCCTTTGGTTACTGTGGGCTTTTGTTTTTATTTTTATGAGAGGTTGTGGGGCTTTTATTTTAGTTCAAAGATTCTATCCAGGCCCAACAAATCCTAATCCAGCCCAGCCCATGAACAACAGGCCTCCTTTTGTAGCCAGCCTCTCTCCTTCCTTCCTCCGCCAACCCTAACACGCAGTCGAGCAGCTTCCCTCCTCCCGCCAAAACCTCCGCCATTTTCCCGCCAAATCCCTCCTCTATTACTCTCTTCCCGCCACACAACCTTCCCCCTCCCATCGCCGTCCTCCCAGTCCACACCCACGCGCCCGCATCCCTCTCTAATCCGCCGCCGCCGTCGCCATGTCGGGTTGGGACGAGGGCGCCGTGTTCTACAGCGACCAAGCGCAGTTCCCCCACGGCGGCCCCGGTGGCGACCCATCCGCCGACCTCACCCGCCATTCCGCTCTCCGCAAGTTCAAGGAGTTCCTCCGAGGCTTCACCGGCCCCACAGGCGATTTCCCCTACCGGTAACCCCCATTCACGCTCTCCCACTCTCTTCACTCTACCCAGATTTGACGACTCCATGGCGAAAAAAAAAACTAATTCATGTGTTTATCGGGTCCAGTGAGAGTCTAGTCCACAGCCGCGACCATGTCACCGTCGCAATCGAGGACCTCGACGCCTTTGACGCCGAGCTCTCTGACAAGATCCGCAAGTCGCCCGCCGATTATCTTCCGTTGGTGCGTTGCTTTCTCAGAAATTTGTTTATGTGTGAGATTTGTGGTCCGTGGAGTTGTATCTGACTTTTTCACATTGGTCTGTATAGTTTGAGACGGCTGCTTCCGAGGTTCTCTCGAGCCTCCGTTCGAAGGTCGCCGGCGAGACCGGGGAGATGGAAGAGCCCGTCACCGGAGATGTCCAGATCTTCCTCTCCTCCAAGGAGAACTGCCTGTCCTTGAGATCTGTTGGGGTCAGTAGTGAAATAATTCTAAACAGGGTTTTGGTCTTCAGTGTATTTCAGAGAATTCATTTCAGTATTGCTTTCTGAGTTTTCAGGCAGATTACATGTCGAAGCTGGTTAAGATAGCGGGAATTGCAATTGCTGCATCGAGAGTTAAAGCCAAGGCCACTCATGTGACTCTTCTCTGCAAGAACTGCCGGAGTGTGAAGACAGTAGCTTGCAGGCCTGGCCTTGGCGGGGCTATTGTCCCACGATCGTGTGATCATGTTCCTCAGGTATATTTCTCAACTATCGTACTCAATTATCACAGGATCTTCAAGAGCGTGCAGTACAAAAACTTTAATAAGATTGTTTGACATCAGGCTACAAATAGCAGTCATAATCTATCTGCACCAAAACAATGTCACAACAAAAACACAAAAATATAATTGTTCAGACTATTATTTATTTCAAATTGCGATTTACTAAAAGCTATGTATGTATGTGACTGCTGGCTTAACCTTAGCCTGGAGAAGAGCCATGCCCCCTGGACCCTTGGATTGCAGTCCCAGATAAGAGCAAGTATGTGGATCTCCAGACCCTCAAAATGCAGGAGAACCCCGAGGTTAGTTGCTGTTTGTCCTTGCTGCAATGTAGTTGAGTCAAAACAATCCTGCTGTTTCGTAGTATTTTTTGTTTATGTGTGTTGTAAATGTGAATGGCGTTATCTCCTTTTTGCTAGGATGTTCCAACTGGCGAGCTTCCTAGGAATGTGCTTCTGTCTGTAGATAGGCACCTTGTTCAGACCATTGTTCCAGGGACTAGATTAACTGTTGTTGGCATCTACAGCGTCTACCAAGCATCTGCAAAGTATGACGAATTTGATGCTTATTCTGTTTATTAATCTGAGCTGGGTCAAGTGGATGGCTAATAATGGTGTTGGATTCATTTTGCAGCCAGAAGGGTGCTGTTGGTGTTAAACAACCTTACATTAGAGTTGTTGGTTTGGAGCAATCTAGAGACAATAACTCGAATGGCCCCTCCAATTTTACTCTTGATGAGGTGGTTCTTTTTCAAGGTTTTAATCTTAGGGGAGTTTTATTCATCATAAGGCTAACTTTTCTTGCTGGCTTGTAGGAAATGGAGTTCAAAGAATTTGCACAGAGGCCAGATGCATATGCCAAGCTTTGCTCAATGATTGGCCCTTCAATTTATGGTCATTCTGATGTCAAGAAAGCTATTGCATGCTTGTTATTTGGAGGATCCAAGAAGGTATACTTTATTAAGTGACTGTTGTCTCCAGAGAAGCAATGCTAATTCCATTTACCAATTGACAGTGTTCTCATGCTGTGCTTTAAACTACTCTTTGTGCAGAGGCTACCTGATGGTGTACGTTTGAGAGGGGACATTCATGTCTTGCTTCTAGGTGATCCATCCACAGCAAAATCACAGGCAAGTATTGTTTGATTTTTCATATCATTTACTTCGATGGCAATGTAAAGTGCCTTGACATGAATATATATGTTTCGACAGTTCCTCAAATTTGTAGAGAAGACAGCTCCTATTGCGGTCTACACATCTGGAAAAGGCTCCTCTGCAGCTGGTCTTACAGCATCTGTAACGCGGGATAGTAGCTCGGTAGGTAGTTCACTGAATTGTTTGTTGTTTACTAAGATTCTGTTTTCGAAGGTTGTGAACATTTCCTTTCCTCTACAGCGTGAGTTTTATTTGGAAGGAGGGGCCATGGTTTTGGCTGATGGTGGAGTTGTTTGTATTGATGAATTTGACAAGATGAGACCTGAAGACAGGTAGGCATCAATTTGGATGCTCTCATGAAAACTAGAACAAACATTACAATAAGCTTTCTTCTTTTGGTATGCTATCTTGAAGTCACATTAACCCAGTGGCCCCATCTCTTGTGATTCCAGAGTTGCAATTCATGAAGCTATGGAGCAACAGACAATATCTATTGCCAAAGCGGGTATCACAACAGTTCTCAATTCAAGGACATCAGTTCTGGCAGCTGCCAATCCTATCGCAGGACGCTATGATGATCTTAAGGTCAATGGACATGTTTTCAATTGACTCGCTATGTACTCATTTTTTAAAGTAAAAAATAAAAATAAAAGGGGATAACTGTTCTAGTCATGTGAGACAATTAAATTGACAGATTTTCTTTTGCTGTTCACCAGACTGCACAAGATAATATCGATCTGCAGACGACAATTCTTTCTAGATTTGATCTAATCTTTATCGTAAAGGATGTCAGAATGTATGATCAAGATAAGGTATGAAGCAAAATCCTTTTTTCAGCTTCTATGTGCTTGCTGGGAGACTAAATGCAAAATAAAACATGCAGCGAATAGCGAACCACATTATCAAGGTGCATGCCAGTGGCGCTACTGCTTCATCCAAGAACACAGAGGCAAGTGAAGGAGAGAATTGGCTGAAAAGGTGTGGATCCGTCTTGCCTTTTTCTGTTGTAAATTAATTGCATTTTCTTGGCTTCTTATGTATAATATTTTTATAGGTACATTGAGTATTGCCGTGCTACTTGCAAACCACGGCTTTCAGAAAAAGCAGCTGAGATGCTGCAGAACAAATATGTTGAGATTAGACAGGTATGCAAGTACACTTTCACACAACTAACTGGTTGTTTAGATGCTACTCTCTATTCCAGATGCCATTCCCACTACTGATTCAAGGCCAAAACTTTCTTGAATATAGCTCTTCATATGTGTCTACCTTATTCATTCTGCAGAAAATGAGGCAGCAAGCTCATGAGACAGGGAGGGCTGCAGCGATACCCATCACTGTGAGGCAGCTTGAAGCGATCATACGTTTGAGCGAATCTCTTGCAAAGATGAGATTGTAAGTATTAGTTAATCATATACTACATTTGCAAGATGTGTGTATCCATTCTGATGTGCTATGTTGATAGTTCACTTGTTTCATTACACATGACTGATGCGAATGGCTCTTAGGACAACTGTAGCTACACCAGAGCACGTTGAAGAGGCTTTCAGACTATTTAATGTCTCTACCGTTGATGCTGCAAGATCTGGAATTAACGAGCATTTGAACTTGTCACCAGAGATTGCAAACGAAATCAAGGTTAATCTTTGCAGACGAAAGTTAAAATTCAGTTCTTGGACGTTGCATTTTCTGAAGGAATGCCTTACATTTTTTTCTCACAGCAAGCGGAGGCACAAATAAAACGAAGAATGGGCATTGGTAGCCACATATCCGAGCGGCGGCTGATTGATGAACTAACTAGGATGGGAATGAATGAATCCATTGTAAGGATATCATCATATATGCCCTGAAATGATCTTCAGTTTATAATCACTAGTTTTCTGACAATCTCGTCACTCACAATGTGTTTCAGATCAGAAGAGCCCTTGTGATCATGCACCAAAGGGACGAGGTGGAGTACAAGAGAGAGCGCCATGTGATTGTCCGAAAGGCTTGATGTGGGTGGAGAGAGAATTCATTACCCATATGAGTCCTTGACATTCAAGGCGCCGTATCGACAGCTGTGTGCATACCCTCACTGAAACTGCAACCCTTCCAGGAGGACGAGGCACACAGGCTGTAGGTGATCCCTGACAGGACTATTGCGATCTGCAAGAGAATGGATGGAGATCCTGCATTTCTTTGTAGAGATGGAGAGATGTGTAGCTGTACCACAATAGTTTGTTTCTGTGATCCCAAATCATCTAGTGTGATCATGTAGGCATAGCTTTGGAACCAGAGTTCTGAACCTGTACTACTTACTGTAAGTCTGTAACTCGAATTGTTTTCTGAGCATACTAACTCGATTTATGGATGCAAAGTTTGTTTTCTGCACAACCATTCTGGTGAGGAATCAGGGCATGCTTTCAATCCTAGCCCTGAAGCAGAGATCTGAACAGTACTAATGTATGTGTTGTAGCAAAAACAGGAGCATGATGGCCGAACAGGTGATGCTGATTGCTACAATACCAGATTAATTTAGGAAAAGTTTACATACAGTTTACAAGAAAATACAACGCCCAACGCTGGTACAAACCTGACAGACAAATACATTTCCTTGTGTACATATCTATGTCAAAACAAGAAGAAATTTTTCAAATGAGACCCGAATTAAGAATGGATTCCCCTGCCCTTGAGCTTGCTTTCCATCTGTTGTCAGCATTTGCAGGGGTTCGGTTACAAAGAATAAAGGAAACGGTGTTCCATGTTCCATGTGTGTGTTGGTTAAAAAAAAAAAAGGAGAGCAAGTTTTACTACTACACGGTGTAGCTCTGCTGGATGGTGTCGATGTCGAGCCCCTTGAGCTTAACCACCGACTCAACATGTCCCTTGAGCGTGTGCAGCTCCCTGAGCCTTGCCACCTCTGCCCGCTTGGCTGCCTGCTCGGCGAGCTCCGACAGCTCACGGTAGCCTGTGGTGTCGCCCAAGAGCTCCGACGACGATGCGCCGCCGCCCTGGTTGAGGCCGTGCAGCGTCCTCTGCGCCGTCGCCCACTGCGCCTCCCTCTCGCCCTTTCCGTAGTCGGTGCGGTTCGTGAAGGCCGTCTTGTTGTTGATGTTGTTCCATGCCCTGCCACTCAGCGCGTAGCGGATGAAGAACTTGAGCACGTCGAGAGGGAAGTAGGTGACGACGCTGAACGCCCAGATGGCCGCTCCCCATCCCCATCCGATGCCCTGCATCTTGCAGAACTCCCAGTTGGCGTACACGGCGATGCACGTGGCCACCAGCTGCGCGGCGAGGAAGGCGATCACCAGCAGCGCGCCGGGGCGTTCCACGAAGGACCAGCTCCGTGACCGTGTCACGAAGATGAGCGCCTGGCTGATGATGCTCACTTGCAGGTACAGCGCCGCCATGAGCTCCCTGTCGTTCTCCTTGATGGACTTGACCCCGAACGCCTCCGTGAAGAACTCGGTGTCGTGCGCGAGGTAGAAGAAGAGCGCCGTGGTGAGCGCCATGTAGGTCCCCAGCACCACCCCCGTGGCGAAGATCTCCTTGAGCTTCCACGAGTCCGGCGTCGGTGACGGCTTCACACGGTCCTTGGAGATGGTCATGATGGTGCCGTCGTTGAGGATGGCGATGATGAGCACCATGAATGGCGCGAAGTCGAACCTCCACACCAACGCCACGAGCAGGAACCCCAGCACGATTCGGATGGTGATGGACACGGCGTAGATGGTGTAGTTCTTCATCCTCTGGAAGATGGCTCTGCTTGTGAGCACGGCGCTGACGATCACGCTCAGCCCTGGCTCGGTGAGCACGATGTCCGAGGCGCTCCGGGCCGCGTCCGTGGCGTCGTCGACGGCGATGCCGATGTCCGCCTTCTTCAACGCCGGAGCGTCGTTGACGCCATCGCCGGTCATGCCGCAGATGTGCTTCCTGTCCTGGAGGCGCTTTACGATCTCGTACTTGTGCTCGGGGAACACGCCGGCGAACCCGTCGGCCTTCTCGATGAGCTCGTCGATGTTGAGGGCCCCCAGCTCGCCGGCGGCCTTGCCGTCGCCGAGCAGGGTGGTGGACGGGTACATGTTGCTGCCCATCCCGAGGCGCCGCGCCGTCTCCTTTCCGATGGCCAGCTGGTCGCCGGTGATCATCTTGACGTTGACGCCGAGGTGGAGGGCTCGCCGGATGGTCTCGGCGCTGTCGTGCCTCGGCGGGTCGAACAGGGGGAGGAGCCCGATGAACTGCCATGGCTCGCCGGAGCTCTCCTTGGTCTTCTCGGGGACCTGCTGGTACGACACGCCGAGCGACCGGAGGCCACGGTCGGCGTAGCTGTCGATGAGGCCATGGATCCTCTTCTCGGCGTCCTTGCTCATCCTGCACAGCTCGATGATCTGCTCGGGCGCGCCCTTGCTGACCCTGTGCCAGTCGCCATTGCCGTCGATGTAGGTGATGGCCGTGCGCTTCTCGACGGGGTTGAAGGGCAAGAAATGGACCTCCTTTATGCCGGCACGTGCCTCCTTGGGGTCGGCGAGCATGCCGACGATGCACGTGTCGATGGCGTCCTGGTTCTCGACACGTGACGCCCTGGCCGCGTACAGGAGCACCATGTCCTTGTCGACGCCCTTGCCGCACACCTCGATGAGCGTCTTGTCGACGGTGAGCTTGTTGAGCGTGAGGGTGCCGGTCTTGTCGCTGCAGAGCACGTCCATGCCGGCCATCTCCTCGATGGCCGTCATGCGCTTGGTGATGGCGCCCTGCTGGGAGAGGCGGTGGGAGCCGATGGCCATGGTGACGGAGAGCACGGTGGGCATGGCGATGGGGATGCCGCCGATGAGGAGGACGAGGAGGTTGTCGATGCCGTCTCGGTAGGCACGGTGCTGGATCGGGTACATGACGATGACCTCGATCACCATGCCGACGGCGATGGAGATGATGCAGAAGTTGCCGATGGCGGTGAGCACGAGCTGGAAGTGGCCGACGTTGTTGGTGCTGTCGACCAGGTGCGCCGCCTTGCCGAAGAAGGTGTGGACGCCGGTGGCGATCACGACGGCCTCGATCTCGCCCTGCTTCACTGTGGACCCCGAGAACACGCCCTGCCCCGGGTGCTTGTTCACCGGCAGCGACTCGCCGGTGAGCGCCGCCTGGTCGATCTTGAGCGGGTCGCCGTCGAGCAGCCTCGCGTCGGCGGGGACGATGTCGCCGAGCTTGATGCTGATGATGTCGCCGGGGACGAGGATGGACGCGTCCTCCTCCTTCCACTTTCCGTCCCTCAGGACCTTGGTCTTGGGTGCGAGACCGGCCATGAGAGCGGCGGCGGCGTTACCGGCGTTGTTCTCCTCGATGAAGGAGATGGTGGAGTTGATGAAGAGGAGCACGACGATGCCGACGAAGTCCTGCCAGTCGGGTGGCTTACCGCCGCCGTTGGCGAGGACGATGGCCATGATGGCGGCGGCCTCCATGACCCAGGAGAGTGGGTTCCACATGAAGCCCAGGAACTTGAGCAGCTTGCTCTCTGACTTCTCCTCCAGCTTGTTGGGACCGAAGATCTTGAGCCGGCTCTCGCCCTCCGTGCTCGACAGCCCCTGCTTGCTGCATTTCAGGTGCTGGAACACCTCCTGGACCGGCACCGTCTCCTGCCCATCCATTCATCCGATGCCATGTCATCAGCCCAAGCACAGGAAACAAATTAACCATGAGAGAACGAGAGACATGAGGAAGAAGACGTACGAGGTCGACGGTCTCGTTGCGGACGTCCTCGAGGGAGATGGACGCCATGATGACGATGGTTGTTTCCTTTTATTAGCGGTGGACGACGAGTGGAATGGCGGAATGGGGCGCCAGCGCCGGCGCCGGCGCCGGCGCCGAGGGGTTGGGGGGTGGATCGGTGGTGCGGCAGCGGCGGCGCGCGCGGACTCGACCGTCGACGGCGAGGCCGCTTGCCTGCCACGCACGCTCGCTCGCTCGCCCTAAGGAGGGAGGGAGGGAGGGAGCCTGGCCCGCTCGGGGTGGGTTGGGTTAGGCCTTCATGGAACGGGACGGAGCCTTCGCCGGCCTCGCTCCGTGCGCTGCCTGAAGACGAAGATGCCCGTGTCCCGCAGGTGCCCGTCTTATACGTAGCGATGCTCACGGGGTGGACGGTCGCATGCCACCGCCGAGATCTGCGGCCGGCCGGCCGAAGAGCTTGCTTTTTCTGGGCGTCCAACGCCCACCTGGATCGCTCCCGTCTCCGGCGGCTAATGCGTGTGCAGCCGAGATGATGGCTACCGTAATTAGCAATTGAAAGGACACACGTGTTTGTGTTTGTGCCGGCCGACAACAAGCGAACCGTGGCAGTTGCGTGCTCAACTTAGCTCGGAGATCGAACGTCTACTATACTGGAGAACTCATCGTTCATGTTTTGAACCAAAAAGCTACATAGCCCACTTGATCATGTCTTTTGCATTTCTTAGTGCTTGTGTTTTGCATGCCTGGAGAAAACACTGACCGGGAGAGTAGCTGTACAATTCGTCACTGACAACCGAACCATGCAACCCGTGAAATAACCATCTTCGGCTATTGCTTTTCATAATTATTAACGATATCAATATATTTCACACTAAACAAGCATGACACAATGACGCGTAACCAGAACTTATTTGCTTCAATATCATTGAAAGATTGCACAAAAGTGTATCACTTGACAAACAATAGCAACCTCAATCGGTGCGCTATTTCAGGACCACATCCCAACTCAAAGGGAACCAAAACCATTCACAGGAGTGTCATTAATCATCACATCTCAAATTCCAAACAAATTCCATAACATTATGCTAAATAACCATTGCAAAATTGAACCAATACAGCAGCAACGTAAAAGGGAACCAAACAGCAACAGGGAGCTGGATCAAGTGAGCAAACCGGCCCCTAGAAAATAGTTGTATAGACATCATAAACATTTTCTTCGTTCCTGGTGAAAATGTATGCACTCAACTACTCAAGGCATCGTAATCCTAACCTAACAACTGTGACATATAGTAGAACATGGATGGAGTTGAGCAGACTTGCTTCACTCATAAGCCAAGGTTAAAAAAAAACAGAAACGCACCAGATTTGCTTCATTTCTAGAGAAGATCATCATTGTTTGCAAACTATACTTGTTTCACACCAACACCCACATCAGCGACATTAATTGACCATCACAATCCAGTCACCACAAAAAAAAATAGGTTCACAGTTCAACGCCTAAGTTGTAACCCTGTATCCTGCTGTGATCTGAGACCAAAAGGCATACTACGTAATTGAGACCTCTGGTCTAGGTTTTCTAAAACACATAGACCAGGACCCTTCAAAAAAACTTAGCAAGTGCAAGCATTCATACAGGCACATGTAACACCCAACAACAATACCCTCTACATTACAGGCTTCCTCAATTGAGCAAACCAAGACTGGTATAAAAATCAGAAATAAACAATCCGATCTTATTCTATAGCAATTCATCAAAAGATGAGATAGCAACGGTAGATTTACAAGAGGTCTGCAAACAGATGCTATGCACGAGAACTAGTATTAGCACAAGTACAATTTGCTTGGCATCCACAATACAATTTATCCAAGAAAGGGCGGTGTCTGAACTGCTCAGTTCAGAAAACTATTATTGCGATCTATCATTAACTGTCAATGGGGGCATCGAAATTGGCAGCATACCAGTCGAAAACTACACCTCAATCCATGCAACAGAAATGAACAAATGAATCAAAAATAGGCCTCAGAGATAACTGCATCACTTGATATATAGGGTAACAACGGTTCTTAACTTAGCATAGCAATGCAGCATGGTATCCAGAGTACACCATAGTACTACAAACTCTCTTAACATCACCAAAATCTTAATAAAAGCATCCTGGAATGACTTCCTAGCTTGCTGAAACACTGAAACACCAATAAAATTGAAGGAAGATAGCTCTTAAACCCTAGCATTCCGACGCAGCAGCCGGTCCATCCCGTCGCTCAGAAGCCGAGCTTGGTGCGGCGCCAGTGCCTGCGCTTGGCGTTGTACCTGAAACAGCACAAACCGCAGCATCAGCATCGGAGGGGTCAGCACCAGCCGATTCCATATCATACAAACGAGGGGGGCGGAGGGAGCGGCCCGTCACCTGATGGTGTTGTCGGTGCGCATACGGATCCAGTAGGGGATGGGGCGGTTCTGGCGCATCTTCTTCGCCAGCTTCTTCTT
Source organism: Digitaria exilis (assembly GCA_015342445.1). Classification (NCBI taxonomy): domain Eukaryota; kingdom Viridiplantae; phylum Streptophyta; class Magnoliopsida; order Poales; family Poaceae; genus Digitaria; species Digitaria exilis. Next base: position 220,847 of record JACEFO010001619.1, read on the forward strand.
GATCCGGAAGGTCTTGTGCGACGGCTGCGGAGCGAACGAGAAACAGCGTCAGAGAAACATCGAAACCATGGCGGCACGAATCGAGCTCCATGGAGGAGAGGGTGAGAGCGAGGGGGGTAACCATGGTTGCGGCGGAGACGAAGAGGCGGCGGCGGCGGCGGCGGCGCTGTGCGAAAACCCTAGCTGCGTGAAGAGGCGCAGTGGTGGATGGTGGGGATTATATATTCAGAAGAAAGCGAGAGACGCGATAGCATGGGCTCGTTGGGCTGGACAACCGCGCGGAGTAATGGGTCCTCTTATATGTAGGCCCATTCGTTTATTGGTAAGGTAACAAATCAGAATTTTCGGCCCGTAAAGCCTATATCGACGGATGTATATGGACGATCGATTATTTGGGCTTGATGTCCTGCTGACTGAATGAAACTGCATCAGAACCTTTTTTTTCTCTAAAAAAACAGAACTTTTTATTTCCTTTTTGTGTTCTTGTGCTGGTAACCAATGAAGTAACCACTAATGGTCCTTGCATCAAGCTTCTTTTTCATGTGGATTATATATTCTTATTTCTGCTGGGCATCCCCAAACATGTAGGTGCCTTAAGCTGGGTTTCCTTCCTGTCCATAGTTCATAGGGAGTCTTAGGAACTGTCTTGCTAGGAATCCTATTTAGTAGGTACACAACAGTCCTTAATGCAGGCATCCACAAAGATAAGGGTACATCACAATAACTTAACATGCTCCTAACCATTTCCATGAGAGTGTGATTCCGCCTTTCAGCCACCCCGTTTTGATGAGGTGTTTCGGGCATTGTATACTGTGCACAAATACCACGATTTTCAAGAAACTTTGCGAATGGGACTGGTCATTGCCCACTTTCATCATATTTTCCAAAGAATTCACCACCTCTATCAGATTTCACCACCTTTACTCTTCTATCAAGTTGCCTTTCAACCTCATTCACAAACACCTCTAGGACGCTTGCGGCCTGAGACTTTTCATGCAACAAGTATAGATAACAATAACACGAGAAATCATCAATGAAGAGAATGAAATACTTTTCACTACCCCAAGAAGGAACATCAAAAGGACCACAAATATCAGTGTGTATTAACTGTAACAATTCACTACTTCTTGCGGCTGGGTGCTTTGATATGTGTGAGGTTTGCTTTCCCTTAATGCAATCCACACATATATTCCAGTCTACAAAATCCAACTGAGGTCGTATTTCACTTTTCATTAACCTCAAAACCCTTTCTTTGGATATGTAGCCCAATCTCTTATGCCACAAGAAAGCAGATCATTCATTATGTGCACTACGTTTATTTCCAACAATATGCTCAACATGAAACAGCGATTTAGAAAAGGCATCATCAAGATTAAAACGGTATAAACCATCACTCAAAATACCAGAACCATAATAGCATTTATTCTTATAGAGTGAAAACTCACCGTCTCCAATCATGAACTTAAAACTTATTACATCCAACTGACTCATAGACATGAGGTTTCTAGCACACTCTGGAACATAAAGACACTCTTTCAAATCTAAATGCAGACCGGTCTCGAGTTTTATTCTATAAGTCCCGATCCCTTCAATCCGTGCCTTCATTCTGTTCCCCATGTACATGAACTTTTCAGGTCCTCTTATGGGTTGGATCATAAGGAATCCCTGCATTACATGTGAAACATGAGTAGTAGCACCAGAATCTAACCACCAGGTATTGTTAGGAACTTCAATAAGATTTGTTTCTAAGCATACAGAAACATAATGTATACCTTTCTTTTCAAACCATTTCTTCCTCTTCGGGCAATCCTTTTTGAAGTGGCCAGTTTTCTTGCAGAAATGGCATCTATACTTTTTCTGGATTTGCCCATCACTCACATGAAGTAAATCCCATCTTCTTTCCTTTCTTCCCTGGCTTTGTTTTGCTGCTGCTAGCTCCATTATCCACCATGAGGTGAACAGAATGACCCCCATTTTTCTTTAATCTCCCTTCCTCCTGAATCAACATGGCCTTAACTTCCTGAATGTTCCACTTATCTTTAATGGTGTTGTAATTCACCTAAAACTGGCCAAATTCAGGAGGTAAAGAGTTCATAACAAACTGAACCAAAAAGGGTTCATCCACAATCATACCCATGGAGTTTATCTTTGTGGCAAGGTTCATCATACTTGTCACATGATCATGAATAGGAACTGACCAATCAAACTTCATGGTCGACAGTTCACGCATGAGTCTCCCTGCAACGGACTTATCAGTAATGTCCGAGTGAGAGTGTTCTTTTAGCTTCTCCATGAATTCCTTTGCATCCTCAGTTTTGGGCATCGACGGCTTAATATTTTCAGCTATCGTCATTCGCATCAAGCTTAAACACAGACGGTTAGACCGTTCCCAATTTTCATAAAAGGAACGATCATCATCGGTACTTTCATCTATAAGGTCTGCGGGCTTTTCAAGAACCAGTGCTAAATCCAAGTCCATAGCACCTAGATGGAACCGAATTTGTTCAGACCAATCACTATAGTTCAGCCCATTAAACTTGACAAGCCCATAACTTTGAGACATTAAATTAATAGAGGCTGCAAATATTTAAATATGATTCACATATTAATACTTTGAGTAAACAATAAGGAATTCAAACAATAAATCTATATGTGTGTGTCTAAAACATCTTTGGATGAAATTTAGATACACGGCTGGCACAAAATTGATGCTAGATAAATACATTTATTGAATAATCAAACATGCTCAAAGTAAAATGTTTGCCATCTTTGGATAGACTAACAAAATCCATCAAGCATGCCAATTTATTCCGTTCATGTTACCAATTGTTAGCAGTGGTCCACCTTTGGGCGACCTCCTAGTTGACAACTAGTGAACCCAACTGTCCATCACATCTTTCAATAATTAGCATCAAAATTATATAAACAATTGAAATGTCAAATTAAACATTCAGATTCCCTTCATGCATGGTCACTTTGGTGGCTAACATGCCTTTGATGATACAAAATTTATTTGACATAGCAATTATCAATTATGCCCAAAGGTAATACATGAGCTTTCTCATTCAAGCAAACAAAATAAACTTGTAAGATGAATATCTTGTTTGCAAAAAACAGAAGAGATAGAACATATATGAGCATTGACACTTAGTCATGCCATTTTATACAACAAAATTGACTTTTATGTTGTACGTCTTTTATTAGCATGGACAAACATTAAAAAATGACTATTATGGTAAATCAAAAGTGCTATAACTTGCTCTGATAACCAAATGTAAGCATACAACAATTCGCGGAAGCTTTACAAGATCATATTAGCACAAAATGATACAACCATATATATATAATAAATCTCTCCAGTGTGATGCACAGTCATATGTTAATGTGTTGAACATAACGCACCATGTGCCATGTTGGCTCCTTGCATCATGAACGTGTTTATCTCCTCTCTTCCTTCTTACCTTTCTGGTTCTCTCGATGATAAGAGAACTATACTATTTCCATGTGTGTCAATTTACTTTGGCTAGTGACTGGTTCCCCTTTCTAGGAGAAGGAGCATATATATATAGCAACAGGAAAGACTTACCATCTACCAGGCATTAAGGCACAATGTTTTAATCTGCGCACATCCATTCTCCTGGTAGAAGTAACAGCAAGCACTAATGCTAAATGCCCACTCAACCACTTACTGTTACAACATGCAACCCACTAAGAACGAATGCTTGTGGCCAGCTATAAATTTTATCCATGCACTTGTGCATGCATGCATGTGGCTGACCATCAAGTGGTTTAGATAACACACATAATTAGTTATTTGTGCATGCACTGGTTATTTGATCTTTGGATCAAATGCTTAATGCGCATGCATGTCTGAAGGGAGAGGAGAGGGTATTTCAACCCATAATTCTTATATTTTAAGTCTAGCAACCATCACACATAGACCTTTTTAATAAGAACCATTTCTATAATTTCTATGAGCCACTTTCAGTTAAAGTATTCTAACAAATACAACTGCAAACATTCTCTGGACGCACACACACTCCTCCACGAATATATACACGTCGCCCTATCTCTATAAGCATCTACACAAGCAGTAAATTCTTCAAATAAATGTAGCAAAATCCAATCACCCTTGACGTGTGTCGATGACAGGAAATGGCAAGAATGCTGATCTGGTTCAACATCCGGTCTAACCGTCTGTAACAAGCGGTCTGACCGGCTGTACCCCGTAGCCAGTCTGGCAATGTGCCAGGCGGTCTGACCTTCTGTACAACCGGTCTAGACCGCCTGTAGGAAAGTGCTCAAAATATGATTTTGACTCCAGCATTGCGTATGGCTCGTCGAGAAGGTCAAAATGCATATGTGGATCACCTGATTTGGACTCAGGATGAGGGAGTTATGGCTCTATCAAGGATCAACCTCGGGCTCACAGGGTCAGACCGCCCGTAGCAGTTCTAATCCGAATTAGAGTTGTATTTTGATGGGACTTCATTATGTAATTGACTCCCCACGGAGCAAGACCTCCCCACCCTATATTATGAAGGGTCGTGGCCGATTGAGGACCTCTACCCAATCGTACAAACATATCTACCTTTATTTTTTATCTCAAACCCTAACTTTTCCAACCCCTCTTCTTCATTCATCGTCTCCATGGCGTTTTAGGACGTTCTAAGTGGCGTTGCCGACCTTAGAATAACCCTAGGTTCGCCGCCTCCAACGGGGTCCCTCCCGAGGCGGCGTTCGTAGGCTTTTTCGGCGCCTCTGCTTACAGGCGGTCTGACCCCCTGTGACGGGCAGTCCGACCCCCTGTGACAAGCGGTCTGACCCCTGTACGGGCGGTCTGACTCCCTGTCCAGAAGTTCCGACGAGGAGATTCCGGCTACCGCGCGATCTAGCGTTTATTGTGTGTTGACCCGAGAAGGCGTCGAGAACGTGTCAAGTAATCCAATCGAGCGGAGAGGATTCTACCATTCTTAACTTTACCAGCTATCACTTGACGGGTATCATTATCAACACGATTTGACTAAGCCAGAATTCTCCGTACTCCGCATGAAAATGCCATCCCAGTCGATTCATGGATCTTTTGTCAATGTGCCAGTTAAATAACAACCGTCATGGTATAGCATCTACCTATATATGATCCTGCTACACGCATGCGTTCTTCCAAGTCGTAACCGCGATTCCCGGGCCGTCCAGATCCCTCACCTCACCTGAGCCCTACGGCTACGTGACCAAGCCGACGACATGCATATTGGCCTTAAACAACAAGAAAAAAAACAGAAACGTCCCTCTCCAACACAGCTCAATCATCTCCAACCTCCCCCCAAACCAAAACGCGTCGTGATAGGGGAGGGATCGAACACCGAGATCAGATGATGCATGCATCAGCCATGAATTAACATAAAAAAACTTCAGGATTAAGCAGCAGTCTATACCCTGATATGACTATGTGAGTGATGGTGCTGAACATCGTGGGCATCGTACGCACACATCGCGATCATGGACACGGATCACGCCCCATCGGCATGCCCACATGGGGGATGATCTCTGGACTGGACGCCGGCGTCTCGCGCTCGCCGGAGTCCAGGCCAACCACCGTCTGGGAATTGGGACAGGAGGTGGTCGCCGACGTGGATCGGGAGCTCTTTGTTCATGAACCGACCGAGATTTTCTCTGAATGCCGACAGGTCATCACGCAGGCGACGGCGGCGGCAGCCTCACCTGCCGAGCATTACGCGTGTCCGTGAGAGTTTAGTTTCCCCAATGATTGAGAGGGAGGCCGGATTAGCCCTCCCTTGCGATGATCGTCGTCTTCGTTATCCCAGATAACGGGTCGCCATCGCCTGATCATGGCCACATGGGGGTTTTACCTGCTGTCTGCCATGATCCGTGCCACGGCAAGTGGGAGTGCACAGCACAAACCAACATATTGGAAAAAGATAAGACAAAATGGAAATATGTTGGTTTGTGCTGCAATCCACCAAGATTTATCTGCGAATCTATCGTTCTTGACCAGCTAAGTGACGTGCAGTCTCTCGTACATGCTGGAAGGAACTTGAGCCGAGCGAGCTCAGTCAGTCAGTCGCATGGTTGCCTGAAATATAGCGAAAGAAACCACCACCGGAGAAGAAAACGCAAACGAAATTCAGTGCAAATAAAAAAGCAATAATTTTGACTCGGGTTGTGCTAAAATAAAGTGGTAGCTACGGGTTCCTGCCAAATTCAGCGACCTGATGGTATCCTAAGATCCTGTCCCAATCATTACAAGTCATTCGGGTCAAATAAGATCCCACGAAACGCGGATCGCAGGCGAGGTCTGATGACTGCGTGCGTTTGGCCAATGCAGAATCGATTGGCAATCACCCATATGATCAGAATTCAGATCCTCATGACTCCTGCAAACTAATAAGGAACAAGCACTCCTGTTAGACAGTGACAGGTAACCTATACACAAAACTATCTTCAGACCCTCGGTAAGCTGCTTCTCATTGTCATATTTGCAATTCAAGAACTTGCTGAAAAAAGGGGAAACGTCCATCAGGCTATCAACTTGCCGATACGTTTACTGTCTGAAATGTTCCTGCTGTAGCTAGCTTACCTTTAGATATTGTTGTCCATTGCATTGCTGATTAGATAGGATGGTTGGAACTCGTAGCTGACAGTAACATGACAATGTCAGGTTCAGCACCAAGCTACCAACTTGTTTGTTTATTCATGCGCTTGGACCATAGTTTCAGAGTCTTCGGCTTATACGTGCAGCCTTCGTTAGCAACCGAGCTTGGTCTCAGTCTCTCAGACTTCCAGTGTGATCCATTGATTCCAGTATGATTCAGAAAAACTCAGCAGCCAACTGCGTCTGCTACGATTTTTTTAAAAAGTACAGTAATTGTTTGCTATCGCCTGAATTTCTGAGGTGCCGTCCTATGAATTTTCAGAATCAGGATGCGATCGAGATAAGGTTTTCAACTGCGCTCGACGCATGGACCAATTTGCACTGCACTTGTGACGCCCACACAAGAGCAGGATTTTTAACAACTGCGTGGCACAGCAGCTGCCTAACAGGACAAGGCTCTGCAAGAACTGGCCTGATCATTTTGTCCATATTTACAGCTACGGAGTGCTAGACCTTAGCTGCAAGTTCCGAAATCCTTTTATGACGTAGTAATCGTTAGAACCACTTGCAGTTTGAGAAAGGCAAGTATTGCAGCTATTGTGTGCTGCGCACTAGGATTTCAATTTCTCATGCTCAATACCCTTTGTCATTTCGCCTGTCGAAACGCCATATGGCCGATCATCGCGAAACAGATGCAGTAACAGTAACTGCTTAACAAATACTTATATTAGACTGGATGAAACTAATCGTAACAAACAAGATTACACTGAATCGAGCAAAGTGGGGTCGGAGCAAATGATCCGAAGCCGACCAGTGGTTCCTTTCACCTCTGGAGAGGAGCAGCAAGCCATGCGCTCATTCCCAAGTGGCTCCAGAGACCGTTCGCGCTCTGCGCTGCGAATGGCATCTACTCAGCCGTAGCCTGGGCAGATAGATGAGCCTACTGCCTACGCTGCCGCGCCCACGGCACGGCCACAACGACGCGCGTAGGGCTGCGTGCGCTGACCAAGACGATAAACATGCATGCTCGTTCGCCTCTCTGCGACGGCCAGCACTGCGTGGTCTCCAATTCTCATGTCATGGCTCGCCGCCTGAACGCTGCGTGCTCTGCTCGTTTTTTCCCAAGATCACCGTGGAAGCCTGAAACACGTACATAAGGGGCCATCCATCCTCGATCCTTCGTTTCCTCAGCCCCCATGGCCGTCTGATTCCCATGTGATCGTGGGGGCATCCGGGGTACGATATTTTGTGAATTTGGATGCATGGCGAGCCGAGAAAAAAAAGGCTTGATCGAGCAACGTGGCCGTGCTGTTTCAGCTGACAGCAGATGAACACATTGTCCTCCCCAAGTCCTCACCTACGGCGGTATGGCTGTCCTAATCCTACCACACAATTCGTTTTTAGTACACGAGCTATCGCCTATCCGGACGGGCTGATGTTAGGGGGTCACATGTGCTGTGTCTGGCCGGCCTTCGATATGCTTGCTCATCGCTAGGGTTATGCCGTTCAATTCAGTCCATGGATTGGATACCATCGATCACGCTCACATCAGAGCAGCTGGGTGCATGCACGAGCTGCAGGGAATGATGGTGCGTTGCTGCTTGTTGGCTTGGAGATTCCACCCTACCGGCATCTCATGTGTTTGGGTGCCATGTGATCCTGTGTTGTCGGGTTTGCGCCGTTGCACGTTCCCGGCCGACGGCACCGGGACATGCATGCGTACCACCAGCGATCTTCCCTTGTCTCTACGGCGAAAGGTCAGCTAGGGCTAGCTTTGTGAAAAATCCTTGCCGATGGATGATGCCTATCTCCCTCTCTACAATCTGTTTTAGTCATGAACAGAAGAGCCCAGCATGCTACTGCTACTCCTAGCCTAGAGAGAGCATCTTCAGGATTTGCGATGTGATGAATCTAACCATGTTGCCACAGTGCGCTCTAGCTCAGCTGGTAAGGTTTCTTGTGGTGGAACCAGCCCACCAGGGTTCGAGTCCTTGACTCGGCACTGGTGCTCGTATTTTTCTGGATTTATTCCAGGATTTAACCGGCGCTATTCTTTCAGTGGTCTCCTGTGGTGACTTCGTCAATTTGGAGGATTTGCCGGTCCAGTCTTTCGGAGGTGCTCATAGGGTAGGGTTGCGTGCGTATGTTTGTAGAGACAAGTGTGCGTGCGTGTATATGAGTATCTGCGTATGTACGGTGTGATTCGAAAAAAAACGTCGACCAGGATTGGGACAACCAAAGGAGAAAGAAAGACCAATCAAACCGCGCCCCCAACTCAACAACGATGCCACGAGGTGGGCCCCGAGGAACATAGAGACATTCGTGTGGGCCCACACGGTAGCCCACCCCAAGAGTAGATTACTAGATTCCCTTTTCTTCCCCTCCCATATTTATAAGGCTCCCTCCCATGTCCCGCGAATGACGAGTCACTCCCCCTCCCCTGCATCTCCCAGCTGCTGTCCACACACCACACGCGCGCAGCCCAAGCAGACGCAGCACGAAGTAACCGATCGACCGAGCCGGAGACGAACACGACGACGATCAAAGGGGATCCATCGCTGGAAAGGATAGGAGCTTTGGTGACGCCGTCGTCTTCGTCGTCGGCCGACGCTGAGACATCGATCTCCAGCAATAAATAATGGCCCGGCCGCAGCAACGGTTCCGCGGCGTTCGGCAGCGCCACTGGGGCTCCTGGGTCTCCGAGATCCGCCACCCTCTCCTGTGCGTATCCAACCTGCACTTGCAGAGCTCTCGCGTCTCCGTCCAGCTCTTGACCATGGGTTGCTCGTGGCGGTTTTTGCAGGAAGACGAGGATATGGCTGGGAACCTTCGAGACGGCCGAGGACGCGGCGCGAGCATACGACGAGGCGGCGCGGATCATGTGCGGCCCACGCGCGCGCACCAACTTCCCCGCCGCCGACGCCTCGACGTCGTTCCTCTCGGCGGCGCTGGTGGAGAAGCTGCACCGGTTCAACCTGGCGTCCGTGCAGGCGGCGCAGCGGCAGAGGGAGGCGGCCGCCGCTTCCTCCGCAGCCGTGGGGGGCTCGGCCGCAATGCCGATCGGCGACGCCTGGGCCGCCGCCGCCGCCGCCTACGACTCCGGGACGCCGTCAGCCGGCGAGTGGGGCGAGGGGAGGTTCCTTGAGGAGCAGCATGTGGAGCAGATGATCGAGGAGCTGCTCGACTCCAACCTCTCCATGGAGATATGCTATTGATGATTAGCTGGCTGGCTATAGTATTAGTATGAGTTGCTGCCTGCGTGCTAGCTCTAGTGATCCCTGCCACTGCTGCTTCCTCTGTGTTCTTGCACCAGTGAGCGCTGCAGCCAGCTTGCGCCCTGCTTGCCATGCGTGTGCGTTTGCTCTGCATCAGTGCTGGTCTGATTGTACGAGTTTTTTTTTCCCCCACTGGTAGTGTACAGTAGTTGCACCAGCATATGTTGAGTGCTTTTCGTATGTGCAAAGGCACTGAGCAAAACTAGCTTAATACTAGGTGAATTGATTGATTATGGTCGTGTTTGGTAGGGGCTCCCACGGGCTATGGCTTCACCTTTGCACTGCCCATTTCACGAGTAGCGGCGAGGAGATATATTGAGGACAAAACAAAGTGGTAAGGCCAGCCTTGGGTGCTCAATTTCACTTTATATTAGTCTGGAAAGAAAATAAGTGTTGGTTGAGTTTTACGGGGATAAAAATCCAATCATATTAGATATACTTTTTTTTTCTTTATTGTAATGTCCCACCACTCTAGGCCGGGCCCGCTTACACTTGACAGCTCTCTGAAATACCAAGAATGCCCCATAGAACACATGTCTTTTCTGTACACTTTGTCCTCACTCATGCGCACGCGGGAAGTGCTTCTCAGCTGGTCACACATCCTGAATTGCTCCGGGCCAAGCACGCTTAACCTCAGAGTTCTTTCAAGATGAGCTCTAAAAAAGTTGCAACTTGTTGGTACGAGTATTCTTATCAATCATATTAAGCCTTAGGCCGGGGTGTTACACTCTCTCCTCGTAACGGGGTTGCCAACGCTACGAGAAACACAACTTTTGCCGAAGGTTGTTACTTTGAGGTGGGCAAAGGAATTGCACTCTATTAATTTTGTTCAGCTAATGGCTGAGAGGGACATATCAAAATATGTGTTGTTGCCGGGAGTGATAATGCATCAGCGACCAGAGTTTTGCCGACCAACAATCACCGACAAGATCACTGTACTATTGGTTAAAAATACTATCGACTATTTGATACGTACTCTCGGCATAAAACTCACAATATGGCATAAGCTTTTGATAGAACTTTTGATGAACCCTACTAGAGACTGGTCTAAACGGTAGGAGATCCAAGGCATAGGCCCTCGTCAAGCAGAATTGTCCTCTGAGGCCTTGACTATTCAAAGCAACCGCACAAGGGCCCAACAGGAGCAAGCAGACCATGTCGATCAGGTGACGTGCCCGATTCCGTGTGGATGGCTACACCGGCGAGTGCACGACGCTGACGCGCACATCACTGTTCAGGTCCCGAAGCGAGAGCCCTGCCTGACCCCCCTTGTGATGACGGGACCCCCCTTGTGATGACGGGGCTTGGGAGCGGCATGGCATCCAGGGAGGATTCACTTGCCCACGGCCGCGGCATGTGCGTGTGCCGCCGTCGCCTCCGCGCACGACACGACATGCCAGCCCCGGCACGCCCTCAAAGCCAAACCTTCGAGTGCCAGGGAGGGAGGGACATCAGGTTGCCTCCGTCCCAAGACCGAAACCACCCACGTACGCTCGCTGCCGCCTTCGCTGCCTCATCGCGCAACTCGGATGCTTCCTGTGAACTCTGCATGCTTCTGTTGTGTTCTCTGAATTCTGATCCCGAAGCCTGTTCAGTTGGATTCTTTCTCGTGCCGAATCATTCATTGCTCGTTCGTACGCCACATGTTCCTGGTCTCGTCCCATCTACGCGGATTTATATGCGTACGATATTTCATTCGGTTGGTTCGCGTGTAAACGAGAGTGACCAGTCCGTTCATGACACGATCCTCTTGCTCACGACCAGCTTCGCACTCTTTCAGTACACTGAGCTGCATTCCTGCAGAGGATCGGATACGGATATGAACACGACACGCCCGACACACTCTAGGATCGTCTCTATCGATTTGTTGCTCCATCTTTTCAGATGGTGGCGGCAGGTGGGGCAGACAAAAATTATGGATCCAACCATACTCCCTCCGTCCCAAAATATTTGCACTTCTAGGATCAGGCACGCAAACCAATGTTAGGCATGAAATTACGAAATTGCCCTTTATCCAAACAATACATGGGTCTCATGTGGGTCCCACCTAACCAATACCTGGGTTCCACATGGGTCCCGTTTAAACATCGCGCGGGTCCCACGTAAACATATGTGGGTACCACATAAATAGTACTACCCCTATCATGTTGCAATCATTGTATCTCGGGAAGAGAGAAAGAGTACAATTATTTTAGGACAAATTTTAAACTTTAGAAGTGTAAATATTATGGGACGGAGGGAGTAAAACCTAAGTAGCTGGTTGCAGTCCTTGTGATCTCGCTGCCCTAAGATTTTGGAGGGACAAATGGTTGACAGAGACAGGGGGAGAAATCGTGCGTGATGTGTTTGTGGGACACAGGTGAAGCCTCCCTTGTGCCCATGTCTCCTACTCTGGCGCCATCATTTCCGTTATCGCATGTCTTCCGAGAGAAAGTCACAGTCAGTGACACTCGAGAAGGATCGATTTTCAGGTGCTTTTTTTTCTGTTTTTGTTTTTGGCACCAGTGACACTTTGGTGTGATACCACTTGGCACCATGATGTACCGTACCCTCTCAAGTCTCAACGCTGTCAAATACCATGTGTAATGTGTCCATGTCGTATAGAAACATACTCCAAATTCCTATCCCAACAATTTTGAACTTTGAAGAATCACAGGGACAAGAATGCCTCCAACATAAACATAAAACATGAATGAATAGTATATATTTTTTTTCTTGTGGGTGTGTGTGTGGAGGGAACATAAAAGAGTGTTTGCGGATATAGCATAAGAAAAAGAAAGCAGCCTGGGCCGACGTATTCCGTCTATGGGCCAACCTAGGCCAGTAGGCCCGCTTAGCTCACATTGGGCCGTAATATTTGAGTGAAACGATCGACTTGTTCCTGCCCGCAGCCCGCAGAAAATCCCCAACGCGGCCACACGCTTCTCCCCCTTCCCTGCCTCGCTTTTGCCGTTCGAAAATTTCCCCATCGCTAAAGGTGCTAATGGTTTGAAAACCAAACCAAAACTACACCAAACCAACTAGTATTTTGCTCATTGATTAAACCACATCAAACCAAACTGCATATTTCAAAAACCAAACCAAACCAAACTTCTTTTGTCTTCAACCCAAAACAAACTAATTATTTAACTCTATCTATACATAATTTTATATTGTGGGACCCACGTGCAGGTCTATCCACACCACTTTGCACAGAGTAGCTGTCAGTCATACTGAGTCGTTCGTAACAAAATCCAGCCGATTTCAGTAAAATTTTATAGTGTGAACGCGAGGTTTAAATTCTAGGGTCCGACACTTGACGTGGGGCCCACGTGCAGGTCTAGCCACACCGCTTTGCACAGAGTAGCTGACAGTCATGCTAAGTCATCCACAAAAATTTCAATCGATTTCGATAAAATTTTATAGTGTGAACGCGAGGTTTAAATTCTAGGGTCCGGCTCTTGACGTGGGGCCCACCTGCAGGTCTAGCCACTACACTTTGCACAGAGTACCTTCCAGTTATGTTGAGTCAACTGAAAAAAATTTCAGTCGATTTCGGTAAAATTTTATAGTGTGAACGCAAGACGTGGCTAGGTGTAGTATCTGTACGATTAGACCAATTCAAACCGTTCTGATTGCTAATCCAAACCAAACCAACCCATTATTCTTTTTAGCCCATTTACCACCAAACCAAATTGGCTCAAGTGGAAAACCAAACCATAACAACCGGTTTCAACCCAAACCATTAACAGCTCTACCCATCGCTGAGGGTTTCTCTCCTCCCCAAATCTCCCCAACGGCCACCGCATCCCGTCGCGAGAATCTGCTCGAAGCGGCGCCGACGCGATGCCGCCGAGGAGGAAGCGGCGTGCGGCCCCCGCCAAGCAGCAGCCGCAGCTGGATCCGCAGGAGGCTCCAGGCGCCGACGCGCCGTTGGAGGAGCGGCTGGCGTGGCAAAGCTACCAAGAATGTACGGCACTCTGACCCCCCCGCCCTCCTTCCTCCCTCATCCGTGCTAGGGAAATGCGCTAGATTTCTGTCCTCGATTGACGCATCTTGCAGATAGGGAAGACTAGGACGCGAAGGGTTTCGTTTCGTTGCTCCGCACTGCAGTATTCTGCTCTAGCTGTGCCGCTTGGTTAACTGGAATGGATGGGACACCTGATTCTATTTCCCAGGAGCTCTTGTTGGCACTTGGCAGTAGCGTCCCCATGTAATTGAGCTAGCTGTGAGTCTTCAAGATTTTAGACTGAACAACTTTAAGGATTGCACTAGAAAAACCTGATGGTAGGTTAGTTAAAAAGGTCAAAGTAGTTCTATTTTTTTTGTAGATTCAGAAGAGTGGCTTCAAATTATGATTTCCTAATTCCTGCTGAGGCGCTTATGTTGAAGGCCAACTGTATTCTTGGTCTAGCAGCAGCGCATCCACAGATGCACTGTTCATCGCATTGCATATGATATTCTCATGCAATGATAATGGCTCAGATTGCTAACCTGCAGTTCTAATTAACAGGTGAGCGCCGGGTTACTGCCATCAAAGCGCTAAAAGATGCAGAGGCTGGGAACATACGTTCTCAGTTGCAGTTCGTGCGGTCCTACTTTTCCAAGGAGCAACTAGAGACAAAAGCCTTGGAATATTTTAAGGAGAACTTGCCCAATTTATCTACTGTCCCGAATGAAAAATTTGATGTGTTTGAGCTGAAATGGAATTATGGTGAGATACTTGGAGACTTGATAGATGACAAGATTCTGCAAGCCTCGATTGCATCATTGCCAAATGCTGGTGGCCTTCGATTCCCTGGAGATTCAGGTTCGACCATGCCATCTACCTACTAATGATATATTTACCTTTTGGCAACCAACTGGTAGGCCTGCTAAATTGTTTTCGTCACCACATATGCAGTTGGGAAGGACTTCTATAAGCGCATTAGCAGTTTCAGCGATTTTGTAAGTATTTCTACATGTATTGACACCAGCTGATTCTCCTCTACCCATCATTACTCTTATGATTGTATGTTGCTTTGAAGGCATGGAGTGGGCTACCTGAACGGCAAATTGCAGGAACGTCAGATGCTCTCCAGACGCCTGGGGTATACATTTCTTTTAGTTCCATTTTAATCATTTGGTAAAACTTGTATTACTAATTTACTGTCACATACTCACATTGTCCTTCTATAACCAATTGGATGCGTTGTTGCTTCTGGATTGCATTGCAATATCACCTTATTGTGTTTAAACATGATGCTTCGACAGGCTACAAGTAACCGGCTATCCATTGGTGTGACACCCAAAACTGTAAGGTTACCCAAGAATGGCGAGATGCTCTTGTCTATGCACGGTTCACCTCTTGGGGTCTACAAAGAAGAAAATTTAGCAGCTATCCAGGGTATTCACCTTGTTCTCTTGCTAATTTTCCTGTATCATGAGCCTCATTTGGTTTCCCCTGTTAATAACCATTTTTCTTCTTCCAGAATCTGATAATGGAAATGAAGATGCTCCTTTCTAATGCCCTAATTCCTGTAAGGAAGTTGTGTACTGATTAATTAATGCAGTTGCACAACTATCAGGAGGTGGATCATTATTTAGATTGCAGGATGTTGCCAGCCATCAAGCCTGACAATAACAGTAGGCACTGCTAATCAAGAGCGTGACACTTGTTCAGCTGTTTACTAATTATGTAGTACTGCCATGGTGTGGCTAGTCGATGTTATGGCTCCCATATCCGATGGACTAAAGCTGACAAGTGGTGTTGAAGTATCTCTGATCTCTTGGGTACTAGATCTAGAGCATGTATTGGATAGCCAATGGCAAGTGAGGTTCATGGTGGGACTGACTGGGAACGGATCTCAATTGTATTGGTACTAGTTCTAGAGCATGTATTGCTACTCAATGTACCCTGGATTCAGCATATAAAGGCCACTATGTAATTTGTTTGAAAACATAAGTCACTGTAATTTGAATTTGATGAGCCTTGTTGTAGGATGCAGAAACCTGCTGTTGTCAGCTTTGCAGCCAGGGAGGTGGGAAAAAACTGCCTCGTTTCTGGCATGGTTGATGAACTGAGGCAGCTTATATTAGGTCCACTCCATTCTACCTTGCTCCTAGAACCTGACTGAGGGTGAGTTTAGATTGGGAGAAAAAACACTGTAATAGATTGGGAGGAATGGGATGAATAGGGAAAAGTTGGATGAATAGTGTTTTTTGGGGAGAAGTTGGGAGAACTAAACTCACCCTGAAGTGAAGCATTTGGTCTGAAGAAAGTCCTCTCACGGGGAGTTCTTTTGTGCTGCCCCTCTATCTTCCCGTTCTCGTCCAGGACAGCACGGAACGGAATCCGTTGCCGTGCAATCCCAGAAACAACCCGTTGTGTTGCGGCTGTTGCCTCGGTATATCCAGAAGACCAGGACGAAACGGAACAGAAGCCCGTTTCCCATCGGCGCGAGCAAGGATTCCAGGAGGGCCTAGGGCCCAGGCACACAAACGTGAGTGTGGGGGTCAGCGTGTTGGAGCCCAACACAGCAGAGAGACCACAGCCCGCACACAACCCAGACCCACACCCACACCCACACCCGATCGATCTCGCCTCGCCTGCGCCTCACGCAACGCCACGACGCACACCCACGAAGGAAGCGAGAAGCCAAGCGAAGCAAACCCCAGACCAGAGGAAGCCGGCGAGCCGCGCGGCCCCCGACCGACGGCGGCGGGGTAGACGACTCGTGCGGGGCGGCTGAGGCCGCCGCGATGGGGAATAAGATCGCGCGGACGACGCAGGCGTCGGCGACGGAGTACTACCTCCACGACCTGCCGTCCACCTACAACCTCGTGCTGCTCGATGTCGCCAGCCGCGGCCGCTTCCTCAAGTCCATCCGCTGCAAGCACGACGAGGGGCTCATCCTCGTCAAGGTCTACTTCAAGCGCGCTGGCGAGCCCATCGACCTCAAGGTAACTGCGGCGGCCACCCGACCTGTTCCCCCATTGGGATTTGCTCCCGGATCGTGTCATGAGATCTCGCTGATGGCTTCGCAGGAGCACGAGCGGAGGCTGGAGCGGATTAGGAACGCGTTCAAGGGGATCGAGGGGTCCCACGTATGGCCCTTCCAGGTGAGGATTCAGTGCTTAGGGCTTTCGGTGGCGATTCTAGTTAAACTTCGCTGGTAGACTGTAGCTTGAGGACACAGGGGGCGATCAGTAATGTGCATTATTTCGTGTTTGATGGTAAATTTTAGTGGGGTTTAGCCGTTTTTTTAAATCCCGCTGACTGTATGTTTGTTCGATTCAGCTCAGGCCTATGAGGTTTTTGTTTTTAGCAATAGGTTGGTCTCAGCGCCTGTTCAAGTGATATATTTGGATCCTTTGTACACTCCCTCTGATGCTAGGATCTCTGGTTTGATTAAATCTCAACGAAAAATTTAGTAACATACCCACTTATTTGGATGTTTCTGCACAAGATGGTATGCGTGTGAAATACCAAGATAGTACATTTCATTTCAGTTGACATGATGAATTGGCTTCCAATGTTTCCAGGTTTGGTTACAAACAGATAAGGCGGCATATCTCCTGAGACAGTACTTCTTCTGTAACCTGCACGAACGGCTGAATACACGCCCTTTCCTCAGCCATATTGCGAAGAAATGGCTTACTTTTCAGGTGAGGCCACTTGTTCTTCATTCTTTTTCGTGTGCTGTTGATGGTACCTGTATTATTTACAACAAAGGTGTAGAAGTTATTCATACTGGTGGCTCTAGCCCTTAGGGAATGATAGATTCTCCCTGTTAAGCACAGACATATGTATTACACTAAATAGTGGGGCATGTAAGAGTCATTCTTTATTTTTCTTTCCTTTCCAGAGATGGTTGTCGACTTAGATCATTTGGTTGTGCAGTTAATCCATGCAGTGGAGCAGAGCCATAGTAAGGGGGTTTGCCATGGTGAGAAGGTTCTGAGTCACATTGGCAGTAAATTCTTTTGGCTGTTAATTTCACACATTAATATTCTTTTTTTGTGGTCAGGTGACATAACATGTGAGAATGTGCTTGTTACTTCTTGGAATTGGCTATATCTTGCCGACTTTGCATCTTTCAAGCCAACGTACATCCCACATGATGATCCATCTGATTTTTCATTCTACTTCGACACTGGAGGAAGGCGGAGGTGCTATCTAGCACCTGAAGTAAGTTCCTTGATCCAAATTGATCGAAATTTTGTATGTTCTTTTTTTCTCTTCCTATAAAAAAATGCGAGGTGCCTCTGGAAAAACTCCTAAACACTGACTGTGCATAGTTTGGCCTGTTTATTTTCCATCTGTTCTATCTTTACAAAAGCACCTTACCTTTGTACATATTTTCGAATCCTGTGTATAATGACAAGACTATGGTAACCAAATATATATGTCATGAGGCTTAAGACTGGTTGCAACCAAGGCCTTATTTAGTTACTTCCATTCTCTCATATTATGAATGTGACATATGTTGCATCTGGAAAGCTATAACGTATGTTGTTACTTTTATGCTACATCTTTTATCCAACATGACAAACTTTTGTTGCTTATTTGCTGTTTCGTTAACGAACGGAATTTATCCAGAGATTCTATGAACATGGCGGGGAAAGAGTTGCAGCAGATGCACCCCTGCAACCATCTATGGATATATTTTCTCTCGGGTATGCTTCACATTCAAGTTTTTTTTTTTACAATTCATAAGAATAATATTTGGATCATCTTTTACGTCTTCTTCTGGCACAACAATAGACTGCTAGTTTCATCTCATGACTATGTTGCCGTTTGTTCTTTCTATGGCAACGGAGAACTGATTTGTTTTTCTGTTCAGATGAATATGATGATTATTGGAAGGCAGTTCTAATAAGTTAGTGCACAAAACTATTGTTAAATAATAATATAGATGCCACTGTTTATTTCTTTATCTTCTAGACAAAATCTGTGCTGAAATACACAGCTTTACTGGTACTGGGAAACATCAAACATCTTTAAATTATTTTGGATTTTTGGGGCTTTGTTATTCTGAAATATCTTGTTGATTATCAGTTGTTCGCAAACCCTAGAAGCACATTCAGTTAGAATTTGCAGTAGTCAATTCACACTTTTCAGCATTACTCTAATAGGCTGGAATTCCGCACTCATGTGATTGCCATTTTCTTTTTAAGAAATGCTAATCACTTGCACGGTATATTATGTATCCTTTTTCTAGGTGTGTCATTGCTGAACTTTTCCTTGAAGGCCAGCCACTTTTTGAGTATCCTCAACTTCTGTCTTATCGGCGTGGTCAGCATGACCCCATGCCATCTCTAGAAAAGGTAAAAATGTTTGTTCCTTCGTCTTCTTGAACAGTTTAATCCTTCATTGCTAATCGTTGTAATGTTTGTATTATTCTAACATTTAACATTGGGTTGCATATTGACCACCTACCTCCGAGCAACTATACTCTTTTTCGGTTGCAAAATGAGTGTCTGCACATCCATTCCTGATGATACTATTAGTTCATTGTGTCAAAATACTTGTGATAGATAGGCCGTTTCTTACATATTCAAAAGTTTCAGTTTGCCAAATTTCTTGGAAATTGTTTTTTAGCAAGTTTGCAAGAGCAACATGTGAATTTTGTTATGCATGATTTTAGATAATATATCAGCAGAAATATCTCATTTCCTACCTAAAAGGTTAAACTGGACTGTTTATACCTCTCGTTATGCCTCGGAGTAGTACCTACATTTGCTAATTAAAAAGATCAGTTTGAATAAATTCAAATGTGTAGCAGTCTCTTTAACTCAAAGGAACTTTCATGAGCCAAACTTACAATAAATGTCATTGATGATTTCCCATAACATGAGTTAGTGTTTGTTCAATTTTTTTTAAAAAAACCTAGTATTCATGAGCCAGAGGATTTCAACTGTTTCACATTGAGTCATTGTAATTACTCATGCATTTCTAACACTGCCAAATTCCAGTAACATGGGGGCAGAGTCTGCTTCAGCAGGCTTTTATATTATATCTGTACTCCAGTATTATGTTAGAAGGACCTGAATGCAACAGGCTATTTTACAGACCTATAATCAGTGTAAACTGAAAGTTATTGACTAGAGGCACACTTTCCCCCCTGATTTGTGATTTTTTTGTGAAAACTTTGTACTTGTAAAATATGCATGTAGAAAGGTATCCTATGCTTTTAGGATGTAAAAACATCATCTGTTTCTTACTGATTCAGATATGACCTACCCAATGGTGCTAAAATAAACTTTTGCTTGCAGATACAAGATATTGGTATTCGTGAAATGATACTTCACATGATCCAGTTGGACCCCAAAAAAAGGTTACCATGTCGAAGCTATCTGCAAAAATATGAATCTGCTGTGTTCCCAGTTTATTTTTCAAACTTTTTGCACAAGTTCTTCTCGGATATTGTTCCACTTGACTCAGATGCCAGGGTGAGGATGATTCAAGTTTGCAGCAGCCTTTAGGCTTCTTCACCACTGTTGCACAACTTTCTAAACATAGTTCTCTTGCAGGTTGAGAAAACTCAAGACAATTTTGAAAAGATACTTGAAATAATGATGGACAGCTCAACAACTGAACAGGTTGAGAGATCTACATTGGCTGAGCATAGTGAACCATCTGGGAGAAAAGGCATAGGAGGGCAAATTTTAAACTCACCAGGAGATTATAAAAAAAACACATCTGTAGTTAAGAAAAATACTCCTTTAGATCATCAACAGATTGCTGGAGATGTCAGTTTCCTCCTCAAAGAAGTGGAGAACAGGAGCAACAGCACAGGCACAAAGGTTATCAAAGACATGGACCATATTCAGTCCTCACAGCTGGTTAATCCATCAGGAAGGGGAACTGGAGGTGGTTTGACAGTCCGCAACAGTGTTGTATCCCATGTGCAGAAGATCTCAAAGAGTAATTTACGCTCCTTGGTAGCTGGTTATGATGACCAATCAGATACCTATAGCTTCGACATTTTTCAACAGAGAGACCCTAAGGTTCACTGTGAAGGAATGGTCTTGCTTGCCTCATTACTCTGCTCATGCATACGCAGTGTGAAAAAACCTGAGCTAAGAAGGGCTAGTCTCATTCTTTTGAAGTTTTCATCCACATACATAGATGATGACAGTCGCTTACAGCTAGTGGTTCCCTATGTGATTGCGATGCTTTCAGATCCAGCTGCCGTTGTCCGCTGCACTGCTTTGGAAACATTATGTGACGTTCTTTGTCTTGTGCAAGACTTCCCTATCAGTGATGCCGTTATATTCCCTGAGTACATCCTCCCAATGCTCTCTTTGCTCCCTGATGATACAGAAGAGAGTGTTAGAGTTTGCTATGCTAGCAACATCCATAAGCTGGCTTTAACAGCTTATAGGTTCCTGCTTCGTTCTTGTAGCATAACAGATATTCATCCTTTGGATGAATCAGTAACAGCTCCCAGATCACAGTCTCCAGATTCACTAGGGACGAAGCAAGATAAATTTTATGCCCAGCTTGCAGAACTGAGGAAAAATATTTATGAAATAGTGCAAGATTTGGCAATGGGACAAAAGCAGACACCTAATGTCCGCAGAGCTCTTCTGCAGGATATAGGTTATCTGTGTTACTTCTTTGGTCACAAGCAAAGTAATGATTTTCTTCTTCCAATACTGCCTGCATTTCTAAATGACCACGATGAGCAACTACGTGCAGTTTTCTTTGGCCAGATTGTCTTTGTTTGCTATTTCATTGGTTCAAGGAGCGTCGAGGAATATCTTTTGCCATATCTTGAACAGGCACTAAGTGATGGTATGGAGGCTGTCCTTGTAAATGCACTTGATTGCTTGACCATGATGTGCAAAAGTGGTTATTTGAGGAAAAGAGTAATTGTTGGTTTATCGGGAAAGGTGCTTCCCCTGCTTCGATATCCAATTAATTGGGTTAAACGGTCTGCTGTAAGATTTGTTGCTGCTTGTAGTGAGAGCTTAGGGGCTGTAGATACTTATGTGTATCTTTCTCCTTATATAAGACGGTTCCTACACAGGGAGCCACCTTCATTGGCCTCTGAAACTGCTCTTCTTTCATGCCTTAAGCCTCCACTGCCAAAATCAATCTTCTACCAAGCTTTAGAGGATGCGCAAGACATGGGAGACATTTTACCAAAAGGCAGTGGCAAGAAAGAACTGACTGTACATGGTGGAAGATATGCTGGTACAGCACAAAGTGGATCCTCGATCAATCTTGAAGATGTTGTACGATTTAAAGGCCCTAGTATTTCCAGCAACATGTCTTTGGATGTCAAAGATTCAGTCTCTTCTGATAAATCATTATATTCTGGTCTTGCTCCACATGCATCTACTGGGAATAGCTCCTTCTATGATGGCTTATCTAAAGGAATACCATCGTATTCTGTTTGTACCGATAAGCGGGGTTTAGGAGAAACACATGTGGTCCCTGATTCTTCGGTGTATAAAGCTTCAATAAGGCTACCTTGGTTGGAATCCAACCGCCCAGGTGTGCATACTAGAGATGATTATTTCAGTAGCAAGCGGCGAGATTTAATCATCAATGATTCTATGAAGAGCAGTTCATCGTTGCAAGGGGATAGCATTCCAAACTCTGATACTGGAGGACTGGCATCCTTCTCCAGATCAGCAGTGAACCCGGAGACCGGATGGAAGCCTCGTGGAATTCTAGTGGCACATCTCCAGGAGCATCGCTTGTCTGTCAATGATATTGCCGTGTCAAATGATAATACCTTTTTTGTGACCGCTTCTGATGACTCAAGTGTCAAGATATGGGATACAAGAAAGTTGGAAAAGGACATTGCCTTCAGATCTAGGTTAACATACAACATGGGTACTAGCCGAGCTCTGTGTACGACAATGGTTCGTGGTACTTCACAGGTGGTTGTGGGTGCAAGCGATGGAACACTACACTTGTTTTCTGTTGATTGTGCACGCGGGGTTGGGAGTGTTGTGGAAAGGTATTCTGGCATTGTTGATGTAAAAAAGAATGATATCAAAGAAGGTGCAATTCTCAGTGTTGTAAATTGTTCAAGCGACAGCTTTGGCCCAACTGTCCTTTTCAGCACTGAACATTGTGGCATCCATAAATGGGATACAAGGACTAACTCAGAATCTTGGTCATCTAAATCCTCACCGGAGGAGGGCTATATATCCGCACTCGTTGTGGGGCAGTGTGGAAATTGGTTCATCTCAGGTTCTTCAAGAGGTGTACTTACATTGTGGGATAATAGGTTTTTGCTGCCTGTTAACTCATGGCACTATTCAACAGTAAGTCCTATAGAGAAACTATGCTTGCTTATACCTCCTCCAAGTTCAATATCTTCTGCTGGAAGGCCATTGGTTTTTGTTGCTGCTGGCTGCAACGAAGTTTCACTATGGAATGCTGAGAATGGGAGCTGCCACCAGGTAAGAAAGTGTCCAAGGATTAATATTTTGAGTAAAGTCCATTTTGCCCCCCTGAACTTGTTATCGAGTTTAAAAGACCCCCCTGAACTCCAAAACCGGACATTATACATCCTCATCTCCTAAAACCGTTTAAAACACCCCCGACAACAGTAAACAATGGTTTTGAGGGTTGTTTCAGGGGGGGGGGGGATGGGGAGTTTAAAACTCACTGACAAGTTTAGGGGGGCAAAATGGACTTTACTCTTTGTTTTGTTATTTCTTATAATTACTATTGAGAATTTGTTTTAAGAATTCTAATGGCCAATAAAATTCTATTATGCAAATTCTCAATAAGATATTCCCAATAAATTTGGAATTTATTTTCGAATTAATCAAAATTATGGAACATAAATTGAGAAATATCAAATATCTTTGAGCAATCACCTTATTCGTAGTGCGAGGTATCTACTACTATTTAGCAAAAAACTTATTTGTAATCTTAAAATAGTAAATAGCTCAAATAATCATTAAACAGTTTACTTTCCTAAATAGAAGCTTATAGGAAATAGTAAAATATAAAACAAAGAGTAATGTCCATTTTGTACCCCTGAACTTGTCATCGAGTTTAACCCCCCCCCCCCCCCCCGCGAAACCGTCCTCAAAACCACCCTTTACTGTTGTAGGGGGGGTGTTTTAAATGGTTTTAGGAGATGAGGGTGTATAATGTCCGGTTTTGAAGTTCAGGGGGGTCTTTTAAACTCGATTACAAGTTCAGGGGGGCAAAATGGACTTTACTCTAATAATTTATAAGGTCTGTTGGTAGAACATCTCAGCATGGCTTTATTATTGTCATAATAGAGTTCGTGATTAAATCTGCTCAGTAGATTTATTCTGGTGTTTGCTTAGTTTTTAGCATTTCATCTTCCTTATGTCATATTCTAAGAACTGCTCAAACCTTTTTGAACAGTGAACAACTAAACCATACGCATGTGCCCTGTATCTGATACTACAGTTGTATCATGAACATTAAACAAATTGTGCAGGTATTTAGAACGGCAAGTACTGAGACTGAAGCTGTGATGCCAAAGGCACCATCAAGAGCTCTTAACAAGTCAACCACCAAAGATGTAAGACGATCAGGCAATTATAAGTACAGAATCGATGAATTGAACGACCCGCCTGTACGACATCCAGGCATACGTTCTTTGCTTCCCTTACCTGGTGGTGATCTATTGACCGGAGGAACAGACTTGAAAATCCGTTACTGGGATCAAGCCAGGTTCAGTTTTATCTATGCTCCACTCTTGCATCATTATTTCCCTCCACCACCTGACATCATATGTTTTTACTTTTGCCAATTTTGAAGACCGGAGCAAAGCTTCTGCATTGCTGGTCCGTCAGCCAAAGAAGTTCGTTCGGCAAAAGGAGATATTTTGGAGAAGGCGGTTGGTAATGATGAGTGTTATGATATAAGATCCAGTTTTGGAGTACAAGTCGTGCAGGTAACCCTCTTTGCTTGTTGGCTAGTTCTTTTGTCTAGCTCACCCACTCACAGTTCTTAAGGGCCATGTGAATTCACCAGTCGGTGACTTTAAACAAGGCATGCCATTTCTTACAAACTTTATTGTTCTGTCCAGGAAATGTACAAACAGACTACCACGGTAGCCGGTTTGACGCCCAAGACACAGCTTGCGGTGGCTGCTGCAGACTCTGCCGGGTGCCACCGTGATGCGATACTCGCATTGGCATCCTTCAACTTGTCGAGCCAGAGGCTGATATCAGCCAGCAGAGATGGTGCCATCAAAGTGTGGAAATAGCTGCTACTGTGGGTAAGATAACAAGCCCCCTGGTGCTGTACATACTTGACCTGTTTAGTGCTTACACGGTGCATATATCAGTAGTTATTGCTGTACAGAAGATAATCTTGATCAATACAAAATCAAAATTTGTGTGTATACCTCGATCTGGTGTGACCTATTCTTACTGTTTGTTTTGCAATGGATTAAAAAATATTTTCATGATGAATATTGGTAGTATTTGGTAGGTGGTTGTCTAAGTATATAAGGCTCCAACTGAAATTCTCCGAACAAAAAGATACTCCCTTCGTCCAAAAATAGATGTCATTATTGCTTCTCAAGAGAAACAGGATCTTTCAACATTAGCTAATTATATATAAAATAATATTAATATTTATAATACATCATTAGTATTATTAGATAGATGTTTGAATCTAGTTTTTAAACAAATTTATTAGAAATATAAATATTACACATATTTTTTCTATAAATCGAGTCAAAGTTGAGAAACTAACACGGTCACGCATCCCATAACGTCATTCTTTGTGGGACTGAGGGAGTATGTTCTTATTTTGGAGAATAAGAGGAACTCATTGCTAGTGTAGTAGTGTTGGTATCACAGTTGTTGCGAGATCGGGTTGTGTACAAGATCTTGTTGGAGGTTTATGCCTTAATGAGGCCTTAAGTAGCTTTAGCTGCATGGTTCTTTGCTTCTGTTCCTTTGTTTCCTACTATTCTGGTAGAGAGGTAGTCACATGCAGGTGCAGCCAGGCAAGCTGGCAAGGGAAAACCTCCCGTTGACCGGGCCATTTATCCCTTTGACCGCCTTATCCCCATGAAAGGCAGAGCTGCATGTGGTCCCATGAAACATTGGAGGTGGGTCCTAGCTGATAAAGAGGGTAAAGACTAAAGAGTATGATGAGGTCATGCTCCGGTGCCACATCTTGAGCGCATTGGTATAATGTATTTTCAATTTTTCATACAACATGTATTAATTGCCGAATCCAACCGTAAACGACTTGTCTAGTCCAGTTCAGGAACGTTACATCCACAGTGTTTGTCTAATTATGTGCACTAGGAAATGCGAAAGTGATCTTTCAAAAAAAAAAAGAAATGCGAATGAATTGTGTGATCCAGCTGATGTAGCATCGCTTGACTTTGATGAAAGTGAGACGCCTCGAGGTGATGAGAGCATTTGCCAGAAATGCGAACGGCGCATGCGCTGAGAAAGAGAGCCACAGCCACAAAAGGAGAGCTTGTGTAGCTGTAGACTCATGCCCTCGGCACTCCAATAGCATGCCTTTCTCAGACACAGTTCATTGCACCCCTTTTTTAGGCAATGATCTTGCTTTTCGTATGTTAGTTTTGCTACATGGTGGGGGGCTAAAAACAAACTCGTGCGTGATTACCTAAAGGAGTCTCGCAAACGATGATAAATGGAGGCTATGTCACAAACAATAGCAGATGAATTGGAGGAAATTTTCTGTAGCAATAGCAAAATTTTAACAAGGGAATTATGATTTTTAATGGAATAAGAAGACTGTGTTTAGATTGGGGAAGATTTCCAAAAAAACAATGTACATGAATAGTGTTCTGTGTGGAAGAGGTAGACTGAATAGGAAAAAGTTGGATGAATAGTGTTTTTTTGAAACTTTTTTTAATCTAAACGCACCGTAAACTAAACAACTCCGAAGTGATAGAGACGGTGACTGTGTACACATGGTCCTGTACTTCGGTTCGGTCGGTACTCGGCTCATGTGCCGATATGTATGCACAGGCACAGCGAGGAAGTTTACGTCTGTCAGTTTGTTATCTGTACGCTTGCACAGAAAAAAGCTGATGATTAGCGACGTCCCCATCTTTTCCATGGTGAGACACCCGATGACATCCACTCTTTACCACGCAATCATTCTTTACGCAGAGGGCTTCAAAAGATGAGCACGATGAGAATGTTCTGTCCGCTTGTGCAGTGTGCGTTACATTACGTGACTTTGGCCCTGTTTAGATGAGTTGGTGAAAGTTGGCGAAATGTCACATCCATCCTTTTGACACTAATTAGGAGTACTAAATATAGACTAATTATAAAACTAATTACACAGATGGACTCTACATCGTAAGACGAATCTATTAAGCCTAATATGTGCCGTCATTAGTGCATTTTTAATGACGGGTTACTGTAGCACGACAGTGTCTAATGACGAATTAATTAGGCTTAATAGATTCGTCTCACGATGTGGAGTCCATCTATGTAATTAGTTTATTTTTATACCTATGTTTAATACTCCTAATTAGTGTCCAAACATTCGATGTGACAAGTTGGCAAAATAAGTTGGCGAAAGTTGGCGATCTAAACAAGCCCTTTACCTTTTCGAAATTTAGTGGCTCTACTTGTTACATCTACTGCCTCGAATTAGCCTGACGGGAGCATCATCGCAGTGGCTCACGCTCTCTCGCACCAGGCAACCAGCCAGCAGCCGCCCTGAGCCCGAGCCGAGCGGCCAATCTGGCTCATCATTTCACTGGTCAGTCAGTCAGTCAGTCGCTACGGTCCTTTGTGCTTTGCTCCGCTTTTGACCGAATCTTGACTGCCCCCTTCCATTCGTTGCATGCTCCACGTTGCTCACGACACTTCTTCCGTCCGGCACGCACGGACCACCGTGCACTGGAGGCGTCAGCCTTCACCTCACTTCTTCCTCAGCAGTTCACTACGTAGTCTGTGTTCCACCAACGTGACACATCCCACGTTTAACAAGTATAATAATCATTTAAATATATATTCACTAAACAACACGACGACACAGCAAAAAAATCATTTAAATGCAATGTACGGAAGTAGGTTCAATGCGTTCTTTTAGATGAATGGTTGAGGTTTCGCATTATTACCTAAAGGTTCTTGCATTTCTTTTCCTCCAAATAGGATTAGCGCTCTCTAAAGCTGTCTGGTTCTGTCTATCCACTATTCTTGCGTGTTAGTTGTTTGTTGCCAATTATATGGGCTCTTGACTGAGCCGTCCATTTAGCAATTAAGCATCATATTTTTATTTTTTTTGGTATATCGATATTGGTCCAGCAGATGAGCCGATTCCATGATATGTCAACACAATGCATAAGTGGGAATGTGAGGCCAGTTCGAGGTCCATATTTGGTTTGAAGAATTATCCATACGAAGCATTCTTTAGGGGACTAGATTTTTCATATATTCCAACGTGGGAGCACTTTGATATAGCCAATGTAGCATGCTT
Source organism: Digitaria exilis (assembly GCA_015342445.1). NCBI lineage: Eukaryota > Viridiplantae > Streptophyta > Magnoliopsida > Poales > Poaceae > Digitaria > Digitaria exilis. Next base: position 249,138 of record JACEFO010001619.1, read on the forward strand.
TGTGTTGGAGTATAAGTGAATTGTTCACAACTTAATATTCTGTACATGGAGTTGGACTATGACACAACATTGTGGTTGGCTCGTCCCCATCAAAGGAGATGTATGCACTATGCATATACATCGGTTTAGTCTCTTGGAAGCGAATAGATTTTTTTAAAAAAAAAAAAGAAAGGAAAATGACCATAAAGAGAAACATGAGCCTCGTCGTGGTGGAGACGAAATGAGGAATTAGCTTTGTCGACTCCACCTGTCCACCCACCCGCTTCCTCATAAGGACGGGACGGAGGGAAGCAAACGAGCTCCGCGCGAGCAAGAGCCACCCACCACCACCTCACGTTGCGGCCGGCCACCGCCTCCCTCCAGCCCTCCCACCCGCCTGGCCACCCCCCCGGAATAGGCAGCAGCAGCAGCAGCCGGCGCGGCCGGCCATTGGGGAGGCTCATGCGGCGGGGGCAAGGGGAGGAAGGGTAGAATGGGCAACGTCACCTCGTCGGTGGCGGCGCGGCTGGCCTTCTTCCCGCCGGAGCCGGCGACGTACGGCGTCGAGCCCACCGAGGACGGCGCCGCCGCGGGCGGGCTGCTGCGGATGACCGGCGTGTCGCCGGACGCCGGCGTCGAGGTGCGCGCGCTGCCCACCAGGGCCGGAACCCGCGTCGTCTCGGCGTTCTGGCGCCACCCCGCCGCGCGCCTCACGCTGCTCTACTCCCACGGCAACGCCGCCGACCTCGGCCAGATGGTCGGGCTCTTCCTCGAGCTCCGCGCGCACCTCCGCGTCAACATAATGAGGTCAGAGAGCTCACAACCTACCCTCTACCCTTCACTGCCTCTGCTCGTTTCCTTCCTTCCTCTAAGCATTTTTTTTTCATTTTTGTGGGAGTGGATTTGGCGAGCTGTTCATTGTTAGTACGTCATGAAAGCCACGCGTAGATTCTGTTTTGATCGCTGCTGGACGTGTTGCTTCTGATTCGAAGGGGGTTTAATTGAAATTATCATCTCTGTTTGCACGTTAGACAGCTGCTACTATAATAATTTGGTGATGTTTGGTGCTTATTAATTTTTTAAGTGAAGTTTGGGACTTTTTAGCTGATTTTGAGGAGATCTGATTTCTTTTTCTGAGTTCTTAAATAATCAATTGACTTGAATTTCAACAAGTGGCTAAACTGATAATTCGGCATGATGTTGGTGGTTCGCTTCCACGTTACCAATCAATTGATAGATTAAATCTAACCATGACCGTCCTCATGTAGTCATGTGCCCTTGTTTAACTTTGCCTTCCTGAATAGTTCCGTGCCTCGATTTGTTTTCTGCATGGTAGTTATTTGCTGTAGACCTGTAGTGATCTCCTTACCACGAATCAGGTAGCCATTTCTTAGGGGTTTTTTTTTTTCTGCTTTGGGAGGGCATGAGGAATCTAAGATTAATGTGAAGAAGATCCCATGTCTCATGAACAGTTCCAATATAGTTCGTCAAGTCTTGTTCTGTTGCATATAAATGCTGCACCACAGCTGTTCTTGCCTTCATCAATTTCAGTTAGTTACCGGCCATCACTCTGACACAGCATTAGATGTACTGCTATGGAGATATTGCGAAAGTTGTGCCCTGGTTGTGTTGTATATGTCTAATTTTCTGCTAATTGTTGTGACTCTGTAAAAGAGTCAAAAGCTTGCTGACTAGAATTACTGGCGCGTAACAAAAGATAACAAGGTCGCCGGTTCTTTTTCTAGCTCGTTGTTTCCGCTCAACCCAAGAAAAACGTCAGATATACTTGCAAAATTTCGCATTGAGTTCACTTCACAGGCAGTTGGATGTATAGATTTCAAGTGATCTACTCAATTCGTCCTGTTTTGACTTTAGAAATAAAAGTTTTCCAAAAGCAGAAAAGTTGATATCTGGATTTGATAGGATTCCGACTTATCTTTGCAACACTAAAACATTTACTATTACGATCGGATCACTTGCCGACATTTTCCATTTGATATGCCACATGTGACTAAAGCTGTTTTCTCTGTTTTCTTTTCAGCTATGATTATTCAGGCTATGGTGCCTCTACAGGAAAAGTAAGTTTCTAAAGAGATGAAGTGTGGTTCTGTTGTTGCATAAATTTGCCATTAAGTTGTCTTTTTGGATTAGATTGTCATGTCATACCATCACTAATTATTTTCTGTTTTGGGATCATAATGTCTCCTGTGTTTGATTGTACCACATTGTTAGGGATGACTCCTATCAACTCTTCGATTGGACTGTTCCCTATCCTTTTAGCCGTAATCAACCCCATGTTCTTCAATAGGTGTATGAGCATCCTTTGTCAAAGAAAATAATTATTGGGCACTGTATTTCCATTAGCCTCACCAAGGACAGGACTTTGGCGAATGCATTCAATTTTCACCGTAATTATCAATGCTCCCAAAGAACAGGTCACAATTGCTTTCTGGTTCTAGATCATGATGGCACCTTTGTTCTGGTAACCACACTTTTTTCAAAGTTTTTAAACTAAGGGGCCATCAGCTCAATTTATAGGTGATCATGCCTACTCAAGAACTTGCTCAGACCATAAACAATAAAGTTGCATGTGCTCTTGTTCCCGTAGGTCACACATAGATTTATGAACTACTACGATATAGAAAGACATAAATAATAGTAGGCACCTTCCTGTCTATGTACTTTGTGTGCCTAGCTGTATCTATTTTCCAGGTTAGAATGCATATTAATTGTGCTCCTTTTTGTGCTCTTAACAGCCATCAGAGTACAACACATACTATGACATAGAGGCTGTTTATGATTGCTTGAAAAAAGAGTACGGGATAGAAGAGGAGGATTTAATCCTGTATGGGCAATCAGTTGGAAGTGGACCAACATTGCATTTGGCATCACGTTTGGAAAAGTTAAGAGCGGTTGTCCTTCACAGCGGTATACTCTCTGGCATACGGGTTCTCTATCCAGTGAAAGTGACACTTTGGTTCGATATCTTCAAGGCAAGTCTGGACCACAATTTTGATAATTTCCCTTCTGTTCCAGAACAGGGTTTACTTTATCATCCTAACCAACTTTCATATGTTTACAGAACATAGACAAAATAAAGCAGGTTGACTGCCCTGTGTTAGTCATACATGTGAGTAGGCTTTTAACCTCGTTTTTTAATATGAAGTCATCTAAACTTTTTTTCATTCCTGATTTACTCTAGTCATCGTTTTTCTGTTACTCACTGTGTTAATGTCTTATTACAAATGCTGACATGCTCCCTATACAATTTTAGGATTCTGCTCCTTCTAAAAACAAGACCTGCATCCTCCTATACAATATAACTCTTAAATAAATTTTACTATAATAGTTAATCTGTTGCTTTTGGTTGAGAAAGGAAGAGGAATAGTGAATGTGTTGCTTTGGTTTCTAGCAATTTTTTACTATTGTATCCTTTGGCTGTTTTGACTTGCAAATGTATGGCCAAGGGTTACAGACCTGCTGCTTCATACTTGAAATTGTAGCGACTTGTGTTTGTGCGTCGTGCATGGTTTTCTACTAGCAGTGTAAAATCACTTGTGAGTCTGTGCAATCAATTAATCCATGATAGTTACACCTCTCGGATCATATTCTAAACTACATTAATCAGTTTCCAAGTTTGTTTTTCCAGATGCATTGCTGAACAATGTCTAGGGTCTAAATGTCTAAATGTTTTTCCAGATGCATTGCTGAACATATTCTCAGTCATCGCGTCCAGGTAGTTTTAAATGGTTGTATCTTGACTAACTAAACCACATATATGGCAGGGGACAGCCGATGAAATCGTGGACTTCACTCATGGCAAGCGCCTGTGGGAGCTAGCAAAGGAGAAGTACGAACCCCTATGGATCAAAGGCGGCGGTCACTGCAACCTGGAAACCTATCCCGAATACATCAGGCACCTGCGCAAGTTCATAAACGCGATGGAGAAGCTCGCGAAAGATAAAGCACCCAAGCCGCCCCAGCTGCCTTCTTCGAGCATGACTGAAGTAAAACACAACAAGTGCTTGAGATTCGGAAAGCGATGAGACGAGCCTGCCTCGCCGATCTTTAGCTGTCACTAACCATGCTGCTTGCTGCTCATGTGTGCGAGTTGAGACAATGGCAGGGGAAGCAGTCAGTCGGCCAAGCGGCAGGGGGACGACTCGTTGGTGACTCTGTTGCACCACCCCAGGAGAGGAATCGCAATGCAGCAAAACCCTAGCTTGTGATCAGCGTGAGTTCAGATTAGACAGACAGACAGACTTGTTGTGGCTGCAGTGCAGTGTGGTGAAGATGTATGCCTTTGTTTTTCTAGTGGCGCCACAGATCGATTAGCCTGTTCGTAGCTCATTTTTTTTTTCTCTTTCATTTTTCGTTCTTCTGCTTTCGTTGTAGTCATTTTGTGCAAAAGGATTCATTGTAATTGTTAATTGCAAGTTTGCAACAAAGTGCAGTGTTAGGATGGCTCGCAGTGCGGTGCGCCTGCTGTGCTGTGCTGGCTGCTGCCCCGCCGCCGCCCGTCGAGCCGGACGTAACTATTGGGCCGCCTGCTGCCCAGTTGCGTCGTGTGTCTCTCTCTCCTTCAGCAAGATCGGGAACGGGAATATGGGCCGCGGCCCGTTTTACTGGGCCTTTGATGATGATGGAAAGAAGCGTCGTTGGGCTGGGCTGGTGGGAGTGGGGTCGTGCCGCTGGGCCGACGACGAGTCTTTGGCGAACCTGAGCTAGCGCCGCCGTGGCCGGAGTCAAGTCCGGTGGACTCGCTCGGCCTCCGCGACTCGTCGTCGTCGGTCGGTCGGGAGTCTTCCACACCAAGCACAGAACGAAGCGGTGGCGGTAGAGACGAGACGACGAGCGGGAATTCAGAGAGAAAACCTGGCGCTGCTTCGTGGACCTGCCGAACGGCAACTGTGCGCGTGCGCGACGCGAGCAGGCAAGGCCGGGCCGTGCTGTCTGCTCGATCTCTGTACGTATACGCCGCGGACGGACGACGCAGATCTCCATGTACTCTATTCTGGCATGCAGAGAGGGCGGCAGCGGTCCTCTCCCCAACAGGCCAGGGAGCAGGCTGCCAGCAACAGTGCTCGCTCGCAGGTGAGCATTGCAAGCTGCTGCTGTGCTGCATGGCATGGCGCATGCGGTGGCGGGTACTTGTCGCCTACTGCATGCAGCTGGTGGCGCAAGCATCGAGGCATGCATGGCATCGGTCGCCCTAGCTGCGTGTGCAATCGTGTCGTACTACATAGCGCTCGCCCATGCATTGTGACCGGTACCGGCACGCACGACGACACACGACGTGCCGCGCGCGGATGCAAGCCCAGGCGGAAACACAAAAACTCAAATTTATGTGTACCGGCAGCTTGGATATCCATCCTGCATCCCACCATCCGTATCGCGGCTACATACACCAGCGACGCGATCCGGCCGGTGGCTTTCCCTGGGATAAACCGTACTAGTCTGATCCACTACGGCTGCACGACGATCGGTCCCATACTCCCATTAATGTCAGCGCACACATGCAAGCATAGCTGATGCTATACACGTATAAGTACGTCGGCTGGACAAGACGACTCCGTGCGTGCATGTGTGTGTACATACTGTACTGTACAGTACACACGCCGATCAACAAATTAAAAGCCAAAACCTTATATTAAGTACTCGCCTGCTAGCTAGTCGCCAGTCGCCACCTTAACTAAGATTTAGAAGAAATAAGTTCTACGGCATAGAACTTAACCTTTGATTAACTATAGAAAATGAGCTGCTACCTAGAGTGCCTATAGCGACGTCATGTATCCCACGGTCCCTATTGTAGAAAATGGTTCGATGCAATATATAAGTATATATATACTAGATGTACGTCCTTGGTTTGTTTTAGAAAAGAGTTAAATACACCCACGACCTTTGAACTTGTCTCAACGTGTCACTTAGGTCCACGAACTCGCAAAATCGAAATCTGGCACAATAAACTTGCTAAGTTGTGCCACTTAGGTCCATGCTCCTTGAAGTGTCGCCACGTGGCATAAATATATGCAAAACGATCCTTCAATTTTATCATCGTCTCAATCTAGGTCCTCCTCGTCTCTTTCACCCCTCTCTCAATCCGTTGGCTCTGCACCATGCTGCTGCCGGCGATGGCCACTCCAGCTCTGGCGTACGCAGCCGCCAACATGTGCCTGGGCGCTGCTCATCGTCGACAGGACCGCAGCGCCGACAACGTCACGGCCTCGTCGGACATGCTGCTCTCATCCATGTTCCCCGTGGCGGCTGCCGTGCGCTGCGCCGAGAAGTGGTGCGTGTCTGGAGGAGCTGCGCCGTGAAGAGCGCCTTGAAGGCAACCGGAGCGAGCTCGTGGGGTGCCAGGATGCCAGCGTCGGGCCGAGACCCCATCATCGCAACTGCTTCGCTCGCCTTGCCCACGCCCAGCAAAGCATCCGCACATGACCGAGCCATCCACGTCAGCCGGCGCTGGCTCCTTACCTCCCTGACCGCCCGTGTCAGTTCCAAGTGGCTGCCAGCCCGCGCAGCCCCAGCTCCAAGCCGCTACCGCTGCTGTTGCCTGCAGCCTGGTACCGTGAGCTACGAAAGGGTTGAGCCGGTGAGGACAGCGAACCAGCCGCGAACGAGCTCGTACATGATGTCGAGAGATGCACAACGGAAGTCCAAGGGTGGCGATGGTGACCCTTCTTCTCTCACCCCCTCAGATGCGGAGGATGTGAAGCTAGAAGGGCTTTTTTTTTCATATATTCATGCCACGTGGCGCTGAGTCGAAGGGCATGGATCTAAGTGGCACAACTTAACAAGTTTAGGGTGTCAGATTTTAATTTTGCGAGTTCGTTGACCTAAGTGGTACATCGAGACAAGTTCAAGGGCCATTGGTGTATTTAACTCTTTAGAAAATCTTTGATATTCAACATGAATACAGGTGCATACCCCTTGCTCAACCACTGCTGGTATCCACGCACACTTATACTAAAACAGAAACCGTAACCTTCGATTCTTGAAATTGGGTACAGTACAAATTGATTTATTTTGAGACGTAGAGCTCCTCGAGTGGTGGCCATTTTATTAAAACTTGGGACACATCATGGCAGATACATTAAGTCCCGTTGTCGTTAGTCCTGGATAATAATACTTGTAAGAATATATTCGATTTTGTCTACAGGTACACTCCTAATTAAATACTACTACAGTATTTTTTATTGATCTTTTGTGCATGGCTACTAGCTAATGCTGAAATGCGTGCATTTATACTAGCACTGATGAATCTCCACTTTCATTGGCTACTCCACATCTAGAATGAATGCACGATGCATCTATGAGCCCGACCGGGAGATCGAGCGATCGAAAGGGAGGGGACGAGACAACGTACGACGACATAAAATGTGATCTTGACGGCCCACACATATACAAACTTGAGCGATGTCATCACTAGACCAATTTAATTTGCAATTAACGCGGGTATTCTCCTCTCTAGGCGTAATCAACAAAGAATATTATATTGGACTATGAACGTCGTCCGATTCTGTTTAAAAATGTGACCTTGACTGTGAACGTTTTTTTTTTCCTTTCCTTTCTTTATTTTTCTCCTACTAAACGGATTAACAGAGGAAAATTGCCGAATTGCCAATCACTAGTACTCCTGCTATCCGGCGCCTAAGAGCACCTTTACTGGTGAACCGGTTCATCAAGGAGAGAGGACAGCCAAGTGAGATTCTCGTGAATCGGTGCGAAGAAAATGAATCGATTTCTTCTCTCTTCACTTGAATCGACATAGTGCAGTGATATGAGTCGATTCATTCCAGGACTGGTGGACCTTTGCACCGGCCACTATAGATGGCCTAACTCGCACGCTCATAATAAAGCTGGGCTGATGGACCCAACACGAAATGTGTACGGTATATAGCCATGCGCGTAATACACGATCGACTCAGTGCTACAGTTGCTGGGCCTCATCACGATCGATTTAGTGCTGCTACTGTAGCACTTTAATTTGAAGAATTCAATGTTCTAGTATGATGGCTCAACATACGAGTTGCCACGAGGAGATGGACGGAATGCTTTCTTTACTCTTCAAAGTTACTACTAGAAAAGATGGTGCATTTATCCATGACAGTATGTAGTGAAGTCTCATAAATTGATATGAAAATTGAAAATCTTCTTAAAACTCAAAATTTTACTATGGCACATCTAAAAAGATGTAATTCTCACTAAAGATAATCTTGCAAAGCGTAATTAGAGTGGAAGCCAAAAGTTTTGCTTCTGCATTTGCAATGCGAAAAATACTTGGAGGATTGTCACCATAGCTATAGGATCACTCTATCCTCGCTCTGTAACCCATATGTTGGGGAATTGTTTAGCAGGATTAAATCTAGAAAGAGAAAAATCTATTTTATTAGGAGTGGCAGTCTTATGTTGGGCTATATGGTGTTGTTCGAGTGATGTAGTATACTTTATTTATGCATAATGTTGCAGGGGACATATTTGCTACGATCCTGGGCTTTGTTGGAGTGTGATGGGACCAAAGAGAAGTTCCGTTCAGTTAGCCCTGCTATGGAAATCATTGCCATAGAAGGTCTTCATGAGTAGTGGATGGAAATTCAATAATAGACTTTGTTTCTTGTTTTTTACCCTTGGTCTCAGTCAGGGTTTCATAAGCTGAAGAAATGCAATAAGTCAAAACTTTGAATGTTGTGTGTGAAACCGTAGAGGCGAAAAACTATTTTCATTTTGTAAAAAAAAAGTAAAACAGCAAAACTCACTGTTAATGTAATCTCAAGAGATATACTCAAAGGAGAGATAAAAAACTAGGCGGCCAACCTATGGTGCTGTCAAATTGTTCCGTGTGTTTTAAACTGCTACTACTACGTACTCCCTCATACTGGTAAAAAGCGATGTTTAGGACAACATTTAGCATACCAAAGAGTGATTAATTGTGGGTGAGTTTTCCATGTTTGCCCCTATTAAATAGCGCAGCGTGTGTATATTAGACACAAATCTCAAAGAGCCGCACTGGCTAGCGTATCAACTTCTGAGTCCACACGTCCCTGTTCGAGTCCCCGCATTTGCTATGGTGCTTTTTGTTTTTTTGCCATTTTGCATGGTTCTGTCATCTGTGCACGCTGGCTGTGCATTTCCAGGCTTTGATCTCAACGAGCGCATCCAAGCAGATGACAGCGACGATGATGTTTCATTCGATCTCGACGACAACGACAGTGCTAACGCTTGCTTGGTAGTTTGCTTTTGCTTCATTCGATACTAGCTTGTTCGCTGGAAGCTGCATGACCGCGGGCACTTTTTTTTTCCTCTTTTCATGACGGCGTCCGGCGCTAAGGACTCCGGCCCGAGCTCCTCCGGCGCTAGTTCCACGGCGTCCGACACCCAGGACTCCCGCACGAGCTCCACCGGTGCCGCATCCATGGCGCACGGGCGAGCAGAGGATGGCGAACGCGACGGGAACGAGCAACGCACGCGAGCGCAGCTACGAAAGAGCGAGGTGGGCGATTCACGAAGTAGCGCTATTAACGTGGTGCTAGTAACGAAGAGACACAGCTGCTAAGCATGAGAGTATGGGACAATTGCTCGGGATTGTATTCCAGGAAACAATATCCCCCGGCGAAGTCCATCAGAGTTCAGATTAGCACAAGGATATCAATATAAAATTATATCTATCGATCGATCAATCTCATGGTAGTTTACAACAAACAAGATGAGCGGACAGGTGCAGTATAATCCAGAGAGCGATAGAGCGCAAAACTAAAATCTCCGACACCTCTTTCAATCTATTGTGGAATGTTTCACTATGGAATCTCTTGGATTAGATTACCCAGGAAACAATAAAAACCTTGCTGTACTGATGCATGATAAAACAACACAGGATGTCGTACTCGAGCGCGATGGAGTAGTCGAGGCACTTGGCAGACGGGTCAGGGATGGCTGTCTCCGGCGGGAACATGCAGTGCACCAGATCCTCCCAGTCGCCCCCGGCCGCTGCGGCCAGGTGTCTTTGGAGGCTGGCTGGAGCAATTCCTCGAGCACCTCCCGCGCGTTGTGGACCTTCCTTCTACTGCTATCATCGGCGAGGATGAAATTGCCAGCTTTTCCCCAAACCAACCAAAATTTCTCAGCAAAAGAGAAGATGCCATGCCGTCTGAACTGAAACAGCCTCAACAACGAGCGACCAATGTAGAAGAGGCCCAGTCGGATCGCTGTGCTTGACGGCGCGTGCGGCGAGGCCGGGCAAAGGCTGGCGAGGGCAGCAAGCTTTGATTGCGCTGTAGGCTGTAGCTACGCGTGGCGGCGAGCCACCTGCTAGTGGCCGACCTGCTCCTCCGCGGTAGAGAAGCCGAGGTCGCCGAGGACCTGCTCCATCCGCAGCACGGCGAGGCCTCCTGGACCGGTGCGGTGAGGAAGGTGGCACGGCGAGGCCTCCTGGCCCGACGCGGTGGCGATGGGGAGTGGGAGGCGGCGACGGAGAGGGAGGTGGCAGCCGAGGGAGTTTTGGGGAGGGATCGGCGCCCTGTAGATTTGGAGGAGGGGGCAGTGGCCCTGGAGTTTACATGTCGCGATGGAGGATGCCGCTGCATCTTGTTTTTTTGAGAGAAACCGTAAAATGAAGGTTGAGGGTTGTTTACACGAGACACCGCTGCAAATAGCCTAAGGCAAGTCGTAGAAGTTTCACGGACACAGTTAATTATAAACTACTCCCTCCATCCTCTTTTATAGTCCTATTTCAAAAACTCAACTTTTCACGGATGATAGTCCTATTTGCTATTGGTATAGGACATGGCAATAAATAGCACCAGTGACGAGGAGTTTCCAGTTAAAACATTGGATGACCAACTAAAAAATTTGTGTTGCATCAATAAGATGATAAGCAAGGTTGTTCTCCTTGATCTTTGTGTCAAGGTGAAATAGGACTATCAAAAGAGAATGGAGGGAGTAGATAACTATGCCATATGAGTGTCATGAGGATGAAACTCCTCTCCCATTCCATAAAATAGCAAAGAATTTAATGCCTATAAAACTCTTATGGAACCCCTACCGAGACTGGCCTAAGCAATACCGCGAGCTCACGACCACATCTCCAATCATAGGATGGTATGAATAAACATTATTTAATTTTTAGTATGTATAGTTTACTTTAATTTACCCTTGATCAATTATAGATATCTACCAAAACTACTTAAGTATTTTTTTTGAAGCAAAATAAACTGCTTACTCCTTCTGTCTTGGAAAGAGAGTCGTTTTGGGTGTTCGTGCTATGAGTTTGACTAAATTTGTAGAAAGTATGTGCAACGTTTAAATTTCTAAATATTTTTTATAAAACTAGATCTAAATATCTATCCAACAATATCTATATTTGTATCATAAATGTTAATATATTTTTATATATAATTGACCGAAGTGTAATCTCGGAAAGTGAGAAAGACACTTATTTTTGTACGGAGGGAGGGAGTATGTATGAGTAGTTAGCAACATACGTAAACAAAATTTCCATATCCAATCAGAGAAAGACATGTACGATATACCCCAATAAATTAGCTGTTACTCGTACTTCTTTTACTGGAACACGAACCCACCCACCGTCAACCTTTGTATTCTCCACCGAGCCGTCCTTATCTCTTCCACGCCGAACTCTGCCAGCCTTGAGTTTTGCTGCGCTCAACCGCTGACGCCCGTGCTGGGTGACCATCGCGCGGAGGGGGGCGGGCAGGGAGGAGTCAGCGAGGCCGCCGCCCAGCGTGCTGCCGCGAGCTCGCCATTGAAGAAAGCAGGCCTGGCTTTGCTTGAGGCCATCGTCAAGAACTAGACACGCCTCCTTGCCGGCTGGCGGCGCAGCGATAAGGCCAACAGACAAGCGCGAGCCCTTCAGGGGCACGGCCAAAGTTGGGGGTCGCAATGTCGCATGTTAGGTGAATACGGTAACTACCGACGGTAAAATACCGGCCAAATTCGGTAATTTTCGAAACTATCGGATGGGGCCAAAATCATTTTCGTTTTCATTTTTGGATTTTTCCACCGATTTCGTTTTCGCTTTCTCGGTTACCGCTGCCGTTTTAGTTTAGCCCTAAAATTCGGCAAAAGATCGAAAACGATTCCCGGTAATCCAGAATTATCGTTTTCGTTTACATCCCTGGCCTCGTCACCTGAAAGAGATTTTAGCATACAGTCGCCTTTTGCTTCGAGCTTGAGAGTGCACAAGGTGGCGCTGGGGAATGCAGCGCGTGCGGAGCTGGAATGAGATCCTCTACCATCAGTAGGCGTGATGGTTCTCTGCAGTCAAGACATCGGGTCCGTCCGCTTCGAACCAACGGTGATCGGCGCACGTCCTGTCCTCCACGTTCCTGCGTCCTGCAGCAGCTGCAGACCCCTCCTCTGCATCTGTTCCTGCGCCTGCGACGACGGATGCGGCGGCTTCTGGGCCTGGGATTGCAGCTGTGACTGGGCGGGTACCGGAGAGCTGAGGAGGAGGTGGTCGGACGCAGCAGAGCTGGGCACGCTGCTGCAGCTGCCGACGACGGTGAGGGTCGACATCCGGCCGACGAGCCCTGGCAGGGCGACGCTCAAGGTGGGGAGGAGCTCGGCAAGGACGGAGCCGACCCCGCCACCGCCTTCGTCCATCGCAATGCTGCAATGTCGTTCGCATGCTCATCTAGCGATCTTTTCCTTAACTTGCTACGGCACCTCGATCACACACAATCTCATCACACGAACCAACACCTGCTCTGATCAATTCCGGTTCATCGACACGATGCAGAATTGCAGAGACTTCTGCCTTTTTATGATGAATGCGTGATGAATATAATTTGTATTCAACGAACAAGACACCAAAGCTGGGCACGGCCGGCACGGAGCAGTTGGTCGGACGCGGCGGAGCTGGGCGCGGCCAGCACGGGCGTCGAGTAGTAGCACGACGCAGCGCCCGTGCAGCAACAAGAGCAGCCGGCGGGCGGGGCCGGGTCGTGGTGGCCGTGGAGAGGCATCCTCGCTTGGTCCGGCGAGGTTCTTGCGGAGGGGCATGGACGAGATCAGCGGCGGCGGCGAAGTGTCATGGGGTAACTAGCTCATCCGGGGAAAGGAGATGCGTTTTTGTGCTTCCGTTGGGCGAAGGCTTCCAGGAATGAGCAGTGTCGTCAGATGCAAAATGGAGGGTGTGGATCATATGACTGCACTGCAGAGAGCCATCAGTTTGCCTGATGGTAGTGGATCTCGTTCCGCGGAGCTAGCACAGCTGGTGCGCGCTACAGTCCTGTTGCTTGTGGATGGGTGGGACCCACTCGTGTTGTTGCCTTGCCACCGCCATTTTGACCCCATATATCATCATCCGGTCATCCCATATTCCCATGACCGTGTGCGGCCGTGCCACTCAGACAATTCCATCCTTCTCCCTCCCCAACCACAGGAACCAAAGGCTTTCTTGCTCCTCCTCTTCATCGACTATAGTCCTGCAATCTCTCGCGTTCTCCTTCTGGAGAGGACGGAGGAGCTGGTGTGGTGAGCTTGCTCAGTGAGAGCTCGCTTCGCTTGTCTAGTTGTGTGTGAGAAAGAAAGAGGGCTTGGTTCATCTGCAACAGTCACCATCTCTGCTTTTGGCAGCCTGCCCCCATCCGGCCTCCTCCAACCCCCAATCTCCCTTTTGCTTTCCCACATCTTTGCTCCAATAATGATGGGCAGCGGGTGGGTTTGGTCTCGTCCTCAAGCTGCCGCTGCGTCCCCCCGCCCTCGCTCGTCCAAATCCACCAGCCGATCGCTTTCCATCCTCCTGGTCTTTTCTCCCCTTTCCTCCTCTTTTCAGCTATAGTTGGACAGTAGGTTGGTTCTGTTTGCCTTCCCCACAATTCATCTTTTCCTTGCTGGGGATTGGGAGGCCTTGAAGCCAATCCTCCTCCCTGTCCACATCTCGCTAGCCTCGTGCAATTGGCTTCCCGATTTCTTGATTGGACCAGTGGGTGCCGACGGCAACTTGTCTTGTTGGCTTTGCTTCTTGGTTCAGTTCGTCCTTTGTCGGGAGCCCGAGCTGTAGCGAGTTATTGCGCCGGTTCTTGCTGCCAATCGGGGCGGCGCTTCCCCTTTTGGGTCTGCCATGAGGTCAGAGGAGAGGAATGGTGCGGTGGGGAATCAGTTCCCGGTCGGCATGCGGGTCCTCGCCGTCGACGACGACCCAGTGTGCCTCAAGGTGCTTGAGACCCTCCTGCGCCGCTGCAAGTATCATGGTAAGGATTTGTGCATGATTTCCATTTTGTTGTTAGTTTTCTTTTTCATTTTCCTGAATTTTGCCGAATTATCTGTGTCCAGAACCAGAATAGACGCAACTAGAAAGAAAAAATTGATGCCTCTGTTTTTGTACAGGTAGATTAAATTTAAGAGCTCTTTTACAATGATGGGCAAGTGCCCGTACTACCAAGTACTTGGTACTTACCGGTACTTTTAAATACAATTTTGAATAAATAAATAAATAATAATAAGGGTATATTAGTACTTTCATATATCCTGATTAAAATATACCCTCCTACAACAGCTGCACGGAACAGAGGCTTGGCTCGCATAACGGCCTTACAAGTGGGTCCATCAAATCAAACCCAATGTAAAAAGACGTATATACCCTTTCTTTCCAATTTAAAATAAAATAAAAATAATTAGCTGAGCCCATTTATCTGGTACTTGGTCCCACAATTTTGGTACTTTTTGGCATTTTTGGATGGGTACTTTTAGGTAATAGACATATTTCCCACCATTGGATTCTATATTCTAGTAGTACCATGGTACTTGCCAATCATTGTAAAAGAGTTCTTAATTTAATTGATCATATAAAGTTGTTCCTGTACCCACAAAGTTGTCTGCATCATTATGTTGCATTGAGTTCATGACCTCACGTAAACTGGATGATGCATGGCTTTGTCCTTTGGCCTCCAGCACAATTAATTGTTGAGTTTTGTCGTGCAGTATATTCAAGATGCTTGTTCTTGCTTTCATAGTTACTCACCTGTAACAGGACATGTTTCTATTTGCAGTGACAACGACGAATCAGGCTGCCATCGCCCTTAGGATGCTAAGGGAAAACAGGGACTCGTTTGATCTAGTTATCAGTGATGTGCACATGCCAGATATGGATGGCTTTAAGCTTCTGGAGCTCGTGGGGCTTGAAATGGATCTCCCTGTCATAAGTAAGTTTAAAGATATATCTATCTTAGCATCTTACTGGTAGTCGACTTCACACTGCTTTTTATAGTTTATATCTGAAAAAGTGTCGATGGCTCAATGCACTATGGCAAATATTAAGCTTATGCTAGAGGAAGGCAAAAATTGAATGTTAATACATTATTATTATTCATGCAGTGTTATCTGTGAATGGAGAGACCAAAACTGTAATGAAGGGGATAACTCATGGTGCCTGTGACTATCTCCTAAAACCTGTTCGGCTGGAAGAGCTTAAAAATATCTGGCAACATGTTGTTAGGAGGAGATTCAGTAACCGTGAGCGTGCTAATGTTGATGTCTATGAGGAGTGCAGCAGGCCATCGAATGTTGACTTTGATAATGTACACAGTCAAATTACGTGTGGATCACCTGACCAAAGTGGAAGGCCCAGCAAGAAGAGGAAGGAATACCATAGTGAAGATGAAGATGAAGGCGGGGAGAGTAATGGCCAAGGAAACGATGACTCTTCAGCTCCCAAGAAGCCAAGGGTTGTTTGGTCGGTTGAACTACACCGAAAGTTTGTTGCTGCTGTTAACCATCTAGGAGTTGACAGTAAGTACCACTTCCCCCTGCTGCTCTTTTCTCAGCTTTGCTGATGTCAAATTATTTACCACAGTTCATTCGACAGCCTAATCTTTTCTGTCGATGCAGAAGCTGTGCCTAAAAGGATACTTGAGCTCATGAATGTTGACAAACTCACCAGGGAAAATGTAGCAAGTCACCTACAGGCAAGACGGTTACCTACTTTGTTTAATTTAGCAAGTACTAGTAATTTTAAGAACTACTGCATTTAGTTCTGTAATAATGTGGTTCATCAGTATGTGTACTAGCTAAGCATTAAGTGTTCAGAAGATGCATGGCATGCATTAGCTTTTGCTGTTTTCTGGCATTATGCCCTTGTAGAAAAAAAATTGTGCAAATGTCAGCTTTGAGACGAATAAGTGATACTATTGTTTGCCTGGACATTATTATATCAAAATAAAATAAAACAACTTTACAACCCAAATTGACCAAGACAATACATGTTTTAGCATATGGTGCTGTGGGAGTTCATGACCAGTACATATATTTCTTGAAATTCTTTAGTTTTTCCTGATCAAACTGATAAATGAAGAAGAAAGGACACACATTTTTTTTTGTAGCTGTCTTTTCAGTTTGTTTTGCAACATTTTGATATTAGACTATCTTGCATGCATTTGAAACTGAGGACTCTGCAAGCGCTTTTCTACGCAGTTGCAAAGTAGCCTTCTTATTACTATGCAGTTGCAAACTGGCCTTCTCATTACTATTCATATCAGATGCCAAAAGCCCAAACTAAATGGGAGCTGTGCATATATACGCGTCTAAACTGTTTGCTTTGTATGTCATGCAGAAGTACAGACTCTATCTCAAACGGCTAAGTGCGGTGGCATCGCAACAAGCTAGCATTGTTGCTGCTTTGGGAGGTAGTGACACCTTTATGCGCATGGGTGCATTGGAAGGACTCCAGGGTTATGAAGGTTTCACCTCTTCAGAAGCTATGTCATCTTTCAGTCCACAGGGTTTGTTAAATAGAAACAATCTGACATCATTCGGAATTCAAGGGATGGCTGCTTCCAGGCCAATTCAGATTGCAACTGGCAATTCCACAATAAGTCATTCCACTGGTGATGTGAACAGATATCGCCTTAGCTTACCAGGTACTAGTAACCGACAAGGAAATGTGGCACAAGGTTTGGCAGCTTCAGTGGGGCAGGTCCAGCTGCCACAAAAGTGGATACAAGGAGAAAACCATGACTTATCTAATATCGTTTCTGGGAATGGCTTTGTTAACAGTGTGCCTGGCACACTTCGAAGTGTCACAAACAGTCCTTTGCTGCAGCAAGACCTTGTTGAACGTAGACAAGCCAAAATGGTTATCCAGCCATCTTCATCTGCAAATTCAGAACGTCTTGAAGGCACTGTTGGAGTTTCTTCCAGCCTGATGGATTCCCATGTTTCCCAACAGGGTGATTTTCCATTGTCTGTTCTTTCTGCTAGTGCATTGTTCAGTGGCACATTCGCCAGTAGTAACATATCCAAGTTAGGTGCTACATCCTCAGGAAGCACAACTATTTGCCCGTCAAATGACCTGAGGGTAGCAAGAGACAACAAAATGGGTGCTAGTTCCTTTGGTAGTGCGATACGTTTGTCTCCAGACACCGCACAAAACCAAAAATACTTAAATTTTGGTGGTGGAAGCAGTTTGAGACACAACATAGATAGTGAAAACACTGACAGTCTATTGGTTTCGAAGCTTGTATGGAGCTCTTTGCTGAACTCCCAACCACCAAGTACTTTTGGAAGCCAAAGACCGGATAATGGTAGCCTTGGTGTCAAGATGATTGAGCCGGCAAGTGTAACAGCTGCTCCGCAAATGAAGATTGACACGTTTGATATTCTGACACCAAAGAACACATTAGAATTGAGCTTTCCTAGGCTTAACAGTGAGCTTAGTTCAAGCAGCTGCAGCTTCGACGGCCTTCTCAATTCCATAATCAAAGTGGTAAGGAGGTTTTTTGTGGTTATGCTACCTGTGTGGCATTTGCCTTCTGACAAAAAGGAACTGCAAGCATTTTCAGTCATTTCATCTAACAGCAATCATTATCCAATTGCAGGAGAAGGATGATGCTTCCTTCAGCGATGATCTGGGATGCGACTTCTACTCCCTGGGTGCCTGCATATGAAGGCCACCGCGAGACATATATGCATCTGTGTACATCTCTCATTGTATGCTGTGTAGTGTTGGATCTTAGGCCAATTGTGGTGGTACCAGTGTACCACTACTATCTGGGTTGCTCACTGTCAAGAAATCACAGTGTTGGCACTAATAACCGCTAGGTTTGTATGTAATGTAGCAGTAAGATGATATGCATTGCTAAGTCGAGCTAGGGACACTGATGGCTCTGTAAATTGCAACCTGAGATCGGGCTTGAACTTATCGGTGCTGGACGGAGGACGCTTCCGATGACCTGGGGTGGTGAGGCGGCGCCGCGGCGGCAGAGGATTACAGGGTTGAGTCACTGGGTCGCTGAGCAAGCAACGCGGCTGCCGGCTGCCAGGCCATGGCTTCCGCTGTATTCGACTCTTCGCGTAGGAACTGGGAATTTGCAAGTGTTTCCGCTCTGCTGAATTCCGTTTTCAGAAAATCCCGTTGTCGGACTATGACGCTCCAGCAATACGTGCGTGCATCCGTGTTTCCAAATTCCAATACAATCTATTGGTTTCCAGATGAACCATTATAAAATCGACTGGTTTCCAAACAAAGATATGTTTCTATGGAGTGGACTGGATTATAACCAGCGTAATAAATTGTATCCTTGAAAACAAAATCAGTACCTGCCGACCTGGTTTTGCATAGAGGAAAACACAAGTTGTTGCGTAGGACAATTTTGCTGAATTAGGAATATGTCGTCATGATGACGATGAAAACTGGTGACGTAAGGTTGTCTATGTTTGTGTATCTTTTTTTTAGAACGACAGTACAATCGACGCTCACACAAATGTAGACACACTCACCCCTATGAATATATGTACGTAACCCTACCCCTATGAGCACCTCCAAGAGTTTACTCACCCATATGAATACATGTACGCAACCCTACCCCTATGTGCACCTCCAAGAGACTGAGTCGGCTAATCTTGCGCCTCGCAATCGACGGGGACGTTGCCTACCACTGAAAGAACAATGCCGGTTAATTCTAGAATAAATCCAGGAAAATATGTCTGTGCCGAGTCGAGAACTCGAACCCCGGTGGCCAGGTTCCACCACAAGACCCTTGCCACACGACGATGGCGACGTATCGACGTAGTCACGTAGAGTAAAACACTGATAACATGTCATCAGCTTTGGATCGCCTCTCTCGCTCTCCAATCTCAATAATTGTAAGAACACAGATGGCCACATCAGTACAAGGGATAAATCTTTATTTCAGAAATTAATTATTTTCATTGGGACTTCTCTCATTTATATTCTCTAAATTATGTCTTTTACAAGCTACAAAATATTTGTATTAGAAACCACCACACATTGCGTGGTTCGATGCATAAAGCGTCAGCATAGTAATGGATCACAATGTGACTGTAATTCCAGTTTTGCAAAATCCCAACCGGAGCTTTGGCATCTTTTCCTTAAATACGGGTGTTTATAAAAGTAATTCAAAACAATTTTTTTGGGTTAGAAATTAAAAAAAGAGAGATAAAAACAATTCAAAACAAATTATCAGACGTGTTTTTTCCTTTTCTTTATACAAAAGCAAGCCCACGGTCTATGAGCCCACGACGAACCGAGGGGCCCACCGCCCAGGGCGATGGCCGCAGCCGCGCGCCGCTCGAGCCTCGCCGTCGCCGGCTTCCTCCTCGCCTCCCGCACCCCGAACCCTAACCCCTTCTCCTCCGCCACCGCTCCCACGACCGCACGGGTCCTCCAGGATGACCTCTCGCGGCGCCTTCTCCGCATCCGCTTCCGTGCGCCGCGCGGGACCGCCGCGGCCGCCGTCGAGAGATGGGCTGGGAAGCGCGACCACGTCTCGCTGCCGGAGCTCCGGAGCGCAATCTCGCTGCTCCGGAGCGCGCGCCGCTACGAGCGCGCCCTCGAGGTGAGCACTTTTCCTCTAGTTGCACGATATGGTTTTTAAGTTTAGGTGCTAGCTATTGCTTGTTCCATTTCAGCTGAGGGTCTAGAGAAAATTTGGGATTTCGCCAAATACGCGCTCCGAATGAGAGCTTTTCGGTGATATGGACACCTGAACCATTTTTGCATTTTCCCCTTCTGGATGAAAGCACACACGTTTGGTCTGATTATTTTTTTTTCAGACTATTGCACAGTAGAAATGTACACGTGATTAATTCGGGTTATTTCCAATGTTTAATTGGAAAGAATGTGGTATGATTAACTCAAACTCGTTAAGGGATTGATTGCAAGGGGACAAGTATTTGTAATGTTTGATCAGGACCCTGAAGTTAGTAAGTTACAGATACAAGGTTTTGCTGCTTGGCTGTTCTGTTCATGATAGCATTATGCCAAAGCATGTTATGTACTGCAGTGGCTAAACATAATAAATTGCGCTGCAGGTTTTCTCTTGGATGGACTCATGCAACTCTCTTGAATTGTCACCATTGGATCATGCAGAAAGAGTGGGCTTGATTGCTAAAGCTCATGGCAGTTCTCAAGCTGAGAAATATTACATGAAACTAAAGAGCGGTGCTGCCAAAAGAGCTGCATCATTCCCGCTACTCCACAGCTATGTTACAGATAAAAATGTACAAAAGGCCGAAACCTTTATGGCTGAGTTGCAGAGTTGTGGTCTGCCTGTTGATCCTCACACGTTCAATGAAATGATGAAGCTCTATGTTGCAACCTGTCAGTATGAGAAGGTCCTTAGTGTAATTGTCCTCATGAAACGCAACAACGTTCCCAGAAATGTTCTCTCCTACAACCTTTGGATGAATGCATGTGCGCAATTCTCTGGCGTTGCCTCAGTAGAATCAGTATTCAAGGAGATGGTGAATGATGATATGGTCGAGATCGGTTGGAGCACTTACTGCACATTAGCCAACATCTTCATGAAGCATGGACTGACTACTAAAGTGCAAGCTTGCCTTAGTAAAGCTGAATCAAAGCTGTCACAAAAAAGACGATTAGGATACTGTATTGTAATGACATGTTACGCAGCTCTAAATGACAGTGACGGAGTTTCGAGATTGTGGGAGGCTAGTAAAAGTGTCCCAGGTAGAATCCCCAGTGGAAACTACATGACTGCAATGATATGTTCGATAAAAGTTGGCGACATCAGCCGGGCTGAGTGGATCTTTGGAAGCTGGGAAACACACTGCAGGAAGCATGATGTTCGGGTTTCAAATGTCCTTCTTGGTGCTTATATGAGGAATGGATGGATTGAAAAGGCTGAGAGGCTCCACCTCCACATGCTAGAGAAAGGAGCACGTCCAAATTACAAGACATGGGAGATATTGACGACGGGATACGTTCAAAGTAGGCAGATGGACAAAGCTACGGATGCCATGAAGAAAGGTTTATCTTTGTTGAAGAACTGCCACTGGAGACCTCCACTTGAACTGGTCGAGGCCATTGCAAAACATCTTGAGGAGCAAGGCAGTGCCAAGGATGCATATAGATACACTAAGGTTCTCCGAAGGCTTAGCTTGACGAGCTTGCCCATATACAAATCATTGCTTCGAGCATACATCAATGCTGCCATTGTGCCGCCAAATATCCTTGCGATGATAGCAAAAGATCAGATTATTATGGATGAAGAAATGGATCAATTGATCATACTTGCTGGCAAGATAGATATCACATGTTCTTCCACGCCCAGGCCCGTCGCAAGGGATGCAGAAGGCAAGATTTGCTTTGTCAGATAGCCTTTAACTGGAACAGGCAATCATCAGTCAAATGATAAATAACATACAGTCGACTTTGTCAATTAGACTTTCGAAGTCCAGAAATGCAAGTTGAACCTGCAAATAAGATTGCAAAAAAAAAGGTGACCCATCTCCTCGGGAAAGAGAGTATATGGAAAACGTAGAGCATGGTCATCTGAACGACTGAACCAGCATGCAAAAATGCTTGCAATTTCTCAAGGGCCACCTGAACCTAGAACATAGTTTGCTTATGTTCCTTACCCTCCCTATCCACGAAAAGCTGGTTTGCAGGTACATGTATGGTTGGAAACTTTGTAATGTTGTTTACATTTTGAGTAATGAAGTTCAGGCGTGGTCCCTTAAGTGGGCACCCAAAAAAAATGAGTTGAGTAGCATATTTGTAGTTTAATTCTCAAAAGTACCTTTGTATAAAGATTTATAGAGTTACAAGGCACCAAAAGATGCGCCAGATGAATGAGCAAGACAAGTTGATTGCTTTTTTACGTAGTCTTTTCTTTTGATACATTATTTTGCACTGTATTCTGCTAGTATATTATTTTTTCTTCCGATTAGCCTGTCAAGACAATTATGCAAATAGTTCACTGAGAAGGCGGCTAATGTGCCACGAAAATCTTGCAATGTAACCACCCTAAGCCACTGGCAAGATCCTAGCCAGGGGTGAGCAAATCTAGCCAAACACAGTTATCTTAGGGATTCGGAGGAAAGTGTCTCCCCAAACTTGAGCCTCAAGTTCAGATTACTGAATAACAGAATAGTGTATCGTTCAGTTACAACTCAGGGAATACAGCAATACAGGTAGGTGAGGTTTAGCTCTTTTTTTTAAAAAAAAAAATCTAGGTGAGGTTTAGCTTTCCCCTACAGGCTACAGGAAACCCACGCTGCCACTGTCATCTAGGCCCTATCATAGACACGCCTATATTGTTTCCATGCCTTCTTCAGTCACCGCTTCCCGTTCCCGATTTCTCTCCTTCACACGTACCTGACTACCTGCAAAACATGGAAGAACACCCTATCCTCATACGGAAGAGCAAACTGCAAATGCGGGGAGGTCAGAATATTTGAACATTGCACATGCCTGTAATGTAGCCATGTAGAAAGGATGAAACCCCACAAGTTCTGTTGTTTGGTTGTGTACTTCCCCCACTTTATTCAAACTTGCTTTGTAGGCTCGAAGAGCATAACATTTTAATGCTACCAAACTTGCTTTGTATAGTAGCTAAACAAATGTAGTGCATTCTTTCTGATATATGTGATGGGGATATTGGTTCTAATTTTGAATCTGTTGGTTGCTGTTGGCTTATACCAATAAGTTCATAGTGGTAAGCATGTGCAGTTCTGCAGCCCTTTGGGGCCTTTGCACAGTAAGGAATGAACTAGTATGTTTTAAGGATGCACGGTGGAGGGACATGGGTGTGCTCTTAAGGAGAATCGCTGGCCTTCTGTAATGCTGGAAATCGATATGCCCTGCAAACAGGTCAACTGGAGCATTGACTGATGGATCTGGAAGGGAATGCAGTGCAACATATAAGATTACTGGATGAGGAACAGGCTGGACAAAGATCCGATGTCGTTCCTGGAGAGGAACAGATACAACTGACGCCTGGAACAGGTTCCTGACAAAATCCTGAGTCATCGAGGACCAGGGCTGGACTAATCTTAACCTGTCCTTTAATGATCACTTGGTGGCAATGAAGGCTCTGGTTTTGATGCTTAGTCTATGTTCTCTCTCCGTAATAGGTTAGTCCAAATGGTGTCCAGGTGGCCTGTGATGATGAATGCTGTCACTCCAGCGTTCCTTGGGTGCTATAAAACTTTAAAACTAAACCTTTGCCATGGTGATAACTGATAAGACAGGGTAGAATTCTAAAGAGGGAAAAAAAGACTCGTAATAAGCAGGCAAAAGGCAAAGACTAAGGTGAACAATACCAGAGCCACATAAGAATAGTTTAAGCTGAGGCTAAGCAAAAACTAAAACAATTGTAACCTTATAAAGACTTCGCACTGGCATGGATGCAGGCTAGTTTAAGCTGAGCCTGTTTTATCCCCAGAAGACGATCCACTGGAATCTGCAAATTTTTTAGAGGCAGATGCAAAAGTAAAGAGGCAAATGAAGAGGAATATTTTCTCAACAGGATAACCTCTATTGGAACCTTCAAGGCTAAAATTATATGAAACATGTGCTGAAGTAAACAGGCTAACAAACCGGGAGAAATCGGAGGATATGAGAATTCATCTCAACAACAATCCACAAGAAGAGCCTATAAGTACCAGAGAAACTGAAAATCTAATCTAAAAGGAAGCAAAAAGAAAATAGAGTAGCAGGATGCATGCAGCAACGAGATCGTCCTGAAAATGAATTTAATGCAATGCAAGTACCTACTGTTCAAATTGAAGTGAGTTTCTGAAGAACAAATAAACTTGCCTCAGCATCAATAGCTCAGGACATTTTTATCATGATCCGGTGCATCATGAAGAAAAATGCCAACAAGAAAATAAACAATAGACTTTTGGTTACCCATATTTCAATCTCGGCAATTTTCAGGGCATGCTATATCCAATTGTACTCACGGAAGGATACATTTACAGAGATCGAAACTAGAAACTCCAACAGTCAATTGGCAGCACTAGGCGCTGGCAGAAGCCTGAACGTCAGCTTTTGTGAATAGATTCTACAAGGCCTTAGCAAACATGAAAAGAAAAATTATATGTACACTTTCAAGTAAGTGATGAGTTTCCAGGCTGTTAGTGAGTATATCAATTATTTTAGCTCTATCTTATGTTAAAGCAGTGTTTGAATGTAGAAGGCACCTTGCATACATAAATAATTACTAAAGCCAGAAATTTTCAATCAAGATGCATTCAGAATCCTGTTTCTGAAAAATGTGGAGCTTTAAAAGGGAAATGAGCGATGTCCTTAATCTTAAGGATTGGTCACAAATTTTTAAGTCTTGTCTCCAGGAAGTTGTATCTAATTTCTTTGTTTTGAGAAACTTACGACGTCATCAGGCATGGCCAGGCGAATATTATTTGCATGAATATGGGTGGGCATTCTCATAGGGTCATCAAGGTTATATTTTTTAAAATACTCAGATATAACCTAATATTACACTATCCCTCGTTCTATGACCACCAAGTTCTCATATAAAAAAGGAACATCCATATATGAATGATATAAGAGCAACATATTGGTTTTTAGCCATTTAGATAAAGAAAGCAAAGACTAATGCAATCATGGCAATGCTTGACTGAAGTCTTAAAGGTGATCTTTTTCAATCGAGTATAGCATCTTGCATTGAGAAGAGAAAAATGGAGACCAAAAGCTGAAAGAGAAATAGCTATTTCAACAAGGAGTAACTGAAGAACACTACATTGGCATTACATCCAAATGAGGTGGAACTGAGTGAGACAGACAACCTACATAAATGGTCTAATGGCCCTCTTGCACATTTGTCACCTTTTCTGTCCTAAATCAATCCATTCACAAAGCTAAAATTCAAAGAGAGTACCATTTCTCAATGTGCACTAACACCATTCTCCGCATTGAGCCCATACAGCACGCCTGCATATTTCTCTGTTGACCCGGCAAAGAATGAATCCTTGAGCTTCCAAAATGCGCACGACGTGACCAGACTATCAGACCCGGCCTGGTGGGACTCCCCGACACGCTCCACATCGAGCAGTTCGGCGAGTTTGTTCAGCCCGCCGTGCAGGCTGTTGCAGAACTTCATGAGGTGCTTGATATCATACACGGTCGGGAAATAAATCTTCATAAGCTTGAAGAACCCCGCTTGCGTGTCTGGGAGACTGTTGCAAGTCAGGATCTTCAGCAGGTAGCCGAAGTCGTATCCCGCGTGGAAGGTAACCCAGTACACCGAATCGTTGAGCACGACTCCGGAGGACATGAGCAGCTCGGCGAACCGGCGCGCATCGACGCCGCGCTCTGCATTTCGGCGGAAGTCGATACCGCTGCGCCGTAGCAGCTCGATGGAGTCGGACGCGAAGATGTCGCGCGCGTCGTCGAACTCCCGGAAGTTGAACTGCCAGACGCAGCGCCGGCGCCCGGCGCCGAGGGCCGGCAGCTCGCCGCGCGGGCCGGAGAAGGTGAGGCCGAGCTGGATGAGGTGGAGCATGTCGACGTTGGCCTTGAGGGTGGCGTAGTTGTAGTCCGCCGGGGAGCGGAAGGCGCCGACGGGGCGGCAGACGATGCCCGGGAACTCCGTGTCCATGGCGACGAACGGGAACTCGTCGACGATTTCGCGGATCATCGCGAACTCCTCCTCGAGGTTGTCCGCCCACACCTCCCGGATCTCCACCGACTCGTCGTCGCCGCCGTCAGGCCTGGGAATCACGGCGGCTGTGGGATCCGGCATTGCCATGCCAAATCTCCCGTGGAATCTATGGTTTTCTAGGGTTTGGTCCGATTGGGGGGAATTGGGCGAAAGGCTCGAGATGGAGGGTTGCGAAGCCTCTGGATTTTTAGAGAGAAGAGGGGTGGGTGGGTGTGGTAGGCAGGGTGCGACGATGCGGCAACAGTTCTATCACACGATCGACGGCTGAGATCAATATCCATAGAACATTGGTCTCTTTTATCTCGCAAATTCAAATTCTCTTGACCTAATATTGTACTGATCAAAATGACGTATCTACAGGTTACATCGACACCATTTATCATGAAGTAAATATAAACAATAGTTGATTCCTTCGAATTTTTATTAGAGAGAAGAGAAGAGACAGATTGAAGGGTAGGTGTGGTAGGCACGACGTGACGACGTGGCGAAACCTCAATCACATGTCGACGACTGACAATAAATATGTAGGCTTGGATAGTTCTCACTCTCTTTTGTGCAAATTCAAACTCTCTTGACACATAATGTTGAACATATCAAAATGACCCAGGACACTGATTTTCTTATGGTTTTGGTGCACCTAAATAATTGAACAATAGATGTTTATGGGTTGATAACTTTTAAAATATTACTTTCACAGCATGAGCTTAACGAAGAAATATTCACATCACATCTTACCATCATGGACTGAGGATGAAGTCGCAGGAGCGAAGATATCCAATGAGCCTACGATTGGCTTACGCTTCGGGCTCGTGTCGAAGCAAGCTTATCCGGTAAAACGCGGCAACAATCATGATGCCATGTTGATGCTTTGGTGATGACACTTGGCAGTGGTAATCGTTACTGACGTGAGCAATCACAAACAATATATAGGGGATAGAGGGGAAGAGAAACCCTAAACCCGTATAAGAACTCTGTTCTATTTTCAGACTGTGAATAGTGTGTCTCCTATCTCCTCTCCGGTTACACAAATACTCAGCTCCCAAACAGACCAGCTCACCCGCTCCATCATGCGTCGAAGGCACTTTCCTACTTCCCGCCGTTGTCGTGCTTCTCCTTCCACATGCCTGACATCATGACAACCATGGCCCGTGCTCGAATGGAAGCAGGACCCGAGCACCCGGTCCTGACGACGGAGTCGAGACGCCGACCATGAGTCCATGACACATCGCGCTGGAGCTACGTGTTCAACAATGTAGCCAATGTCAATCTCTTAAAAAGATCTTTCAGCAAAATAAGAGCTGAGGGAAAAAGAGAATTTATTCCACTTTTTATTGAAACTTGCTGCTCTTCATGTAGCAGCAGCAACACACAGAGGGCCGAATGGGAAGTACATGATA
The DNA here is from genome assembly GCA_015342445.1 of Digitaria exilis. NCBI lineage: Eukaryota > Viridiplantae > Streptophyta > Magnoliopsida > Poales > Poaceae > Digitaria > Digitaria exilis. The sequence continues at coordinate 276,421 of JACEFO010001619.1, forward strand.
AAATACAGTCTTACAAATTAGAGTAGGTTGTCTAATTGTATCTTAAACCTTGGAGTTAGCACGAAGGCCAACCGATACACGTGGCTAATTGTATCGAACAACTAATCTACTTACACCCCTTTCGGAAGTCCGGTGACTGAATCGATCAAAGCCTGGTTTTCGTCAGCGACAACCTTTGGGCCAGCTCCGAGCCTGCTGCAGATGAAGTAGCTAACATCACCCTTGAATTTCTGATCCGGTATCTTCATCTCTGGAGGTGCAGGAAGAGCGTCCACGTCTTCTATGGAATGCAATCCGGCATCGCCTAGAATTGATTTATCACCAACCAAATAGCTGCAAGATCATGTTGATCAGATATATTCATGGAGCTTCGCAATACATGCAGTAACAGCAGATTTAATTGTGAAAATAGCAAACACACCTGCTCAAATCCCTGTCTTGTGGAGGGAAACAGTACAAGAGCTTCTGAAGGAGAAGGGCTGCAGTTTTACGGTTACGTGCAATTAGGACTGCGTTAGGCCCAGCATCGAAGGTGTAGGCAACCTGCCATTGGAAATTCTCAACCAGAGTTAGAGGACTACAGCACAAAGTCTACTATGTCCACATTTACAAATGGTCTTGATATCACATTGAATGCACCAGTCAGTAACCATGGTCTTGCAGAATGGATGGAATTCATTGCCAGATATCACAATTAGTCTAAATTGCAAGCACTCATCAAAGGGCTGCAATGATAAAGAACCGCATTTGGGCTTAGCCGCTTAGGTACTTCAGCTTTAGATGAAAACTTGATAGATATCAAGTCCTACAAAAGCACTTCAAAAAAAATGCTGTTCTAGAGTACAGCACCAATAGTAACAGTTCAAATCTTCTGATCTCCAAGGTGGCCACCAGAAACAAAAAGAGAGGTTTCAAAATATAATAAGAAATACAATTTGTTCCTATCAATATACTAATGATATTACCAAGGTTGAATTTTGAAGTGCAAGTCATGCATGATAGCAAAAACTGCTTAGGGAAATGCAACAAGCCTTATTCGACAATTTGTTCTACTTGAGCAACATCCACTAGGGTAGAACAACAGAACTAGTTATATGTTAATTTCTAAAGCACAGAAGGGAAAATAAATAAAGGCAAAAGATGTTCCAGAACAATAGAAAATACCTGTGGGGTTCCTTCTGAGTGGTTCCACTTCTCCACAAGGCTAATTATCCTGCAGTTGATTGTGACAATATTCTTACCTCCGAGATTTTAACTGTATCAGAATTCTAGGCCAACAAACTGCTAATACATACCGGTGAGACGTATCATTCATATAGAAGATGGGAGGGGTTGTGTCTAAGCATACTGCATGAAACTGGTTGCTATCTGCACAGGTTAATTTGGCAAAGGATTCGAAGTCTTGATTCTTAATAGCCTCTTCCATTTTCAACACCCGACTTGGCACTACAGTCTGAAACATATGAACAACCAGTGCAAGGCACAGTAAGAACACGAAAAGAAGTTACAGTCAAATCCATAAATCAAATTGCCAAAACACTTGGCAATGTCTCACAGCAGTGAAAGGATCTTTAGTTTTCAAAATTTCAGGTAAATAATTATACCATCTCCAAACAGTAAAAAGTTCAAACAAAATTCAAGTTCCAGATGAAAATAGTCACCTGGGCCCTGTACTGCAAGAGGGGACTTGTTTCAACACTATCTCGCATCCCACTGGTGCTGCTGGTTTCCTTTTGCTTTGAACTGACCTAATGCCACAAATGAATGTGTCAACAATTGAAGATATCAGATAGAGAATAAAAGAGGAAAATGCACAGATCATGTGGGATATAGATCACATACCACTGCAATAATAATTACAAGATCGTTCCAATGTGTTTCATCAGCAAGCTGCACGGCAATACTGTCACTTCCATCATCTTTCTGCAAGCAAAGAATAAGGCCCCACTCAGTCATTATTGAATAGGAAAAACACCCATTTAACCATATGATCATTCACCTTTCCCATACACCATTTCACAAATCCACCATATATACTGCGGCATGCACTCCCAGATCCCTGCCTGAATGAAGTTTCTCAGGTAAGTAAGGATTTGAAAGATCCACGAGTTATTAGCATACTGATTGGCAAACTGAGTACCATCCTTGCAGTATCTCAAGAAAACAAAAACATACACAAGATAAAGCATAAAACTGGTGGATCTTTATATTGTATATCAATAACATGGACAGACCTTGCTATTGAAGAAAGCTCTCCATAATCTTCTTTCACGTTCATTAGCTTTCCGAGTGTGAAAACTGCAGCAGTAGTCCAACAACAAATGCTTATGCTGCCATACGTGATTTGAAGAAACACGAAGAAATCTTTATGGGAACTAAGAAATAGCTAACCATTATTTGTCCTTGGATAGAACTACTGAATATCAAGCTAAAAACAACAGAGCTGATCTTTCCTAACCAGTAACAAAGGACAAGATCAGGGACCAAGAATTAGTACTCCACAAATAGGAGAGTCGCCATGTGGGGTAACAACAATTGAATTTTTCATGTTTTAATAACAATAGTTGATAGTCCCAAACCCAAACAAAAGTAGTACATGAGTAAGCTGGATCTCATACTATTTGCATCGAGCAAGTATAAGTAACTTATAAAGTTAATAAATCAATTTCCGTTATAAAGCCTAAACAAGAAAAGCTTGAAGATGGCAGCAACAAGAGAACAAGTTGACAATGTTTTTTTTTCATTCTCGAAAAAAGTTATCTATTCAATAAAAAAACACTCTGTCGCCCCTGAATAAGTTGTTTTGATGTGTCTGCACTCACAATTTCCAACATGGGCTCTAAATTCACAAAAGATACCAGATTGGCGACACAACAACAGTCCTGGCAACATTGCTGTAAACATACTTTCCGAAAATTTCAGCTTTGCAGTTTTCGCCAATACAACTGGCCAGCAAACAACCATTCACTGCAGTAGTAGCCTCTGGTGCCAGCTTAATTTAGAAAATTGTGAGACTCTCGTGATGGAAGAAGAGGCTTTACCGAGACAAGCAAGGCCAGCAGCCGAAGAGGCCAAACCAGCAGCTGTGGGGAAGTTGTTGTAGGAAGCTATGTGGACATGCAACTTCTCCCAGTCCTCTTTCTTGATCTTGATCCCCTTCTTCTCATCCTCAAACTCACGCGCACGCCTTCTGATCTCTCTCAGGCAACTCTGAAACCGTCCTCCTGACAGCGAAATCTCCTGCTCAATTCCAAACCAAGAACCGACGTAAGCAGGAGCGGGCATCTTTTCACCAAATCAAGGCCCTACACTAGGATTCTTCATCTGCCACTTAGTCAACCCATAAAAAAAGGTCCGATATTTTTTTATGACCAAAACAACTGAGCAGACGAAGCGGCGGCGGCGACAGATTAGTGACGAGAGGAAGGGGGCACCTTGCCGTTGAGCCACATGCGGTCGGAGGGGAATGAGGGGCTGACGGCGACGGTGGTGGTGGCGGAGAGGTGGTCGGGGTCGAGCGTGACGCTGATGCTGTCGTTGACGGGGAGGATGAGCGCCTCGTCGCGCTTCCCCCAGTACTTGATCACCGCGATGTTGGTCGGCGTCCGCCCCGTTGCCATGAGCACCCACTGCCCCTCCGGCGCCGCCATTGGATCCCTCGCCTCGCCGACGCTCCACCTGGGGTTCGCCGGAGATGAGATCGGGCAGTGGAGTGGAGATGTGCGCGGGGTCCCGGTCGGCGGAGACTACGAGGTGCCAACGAGCCGAGCTCGAGCGAGACTATCGGCTGCCGCCCCAACCGTACTCGAGTATGGTAGAAATAGAATGTCGACCCGATCCGAGCCGAGTCTGAAACCAGGCTCGAGCTCAAGCTCAGCTCCACACAAAAATGCTCGCGAGCGTGGCTCGATGGCAATCAAAGCTTCCCAGAGAAAAGGCGAAATTGTAAGCTTGTTAAAAAAAATTATATAAATATAGTCAAATTTAGGTCATTCTTGAAATTCATTAGCTAGCCACAACCAAAAATATAATATTTTGCAAAAAAAAACAACACCATACCTCTCTACGACACAATCCTGGCCAACCTCTACAATGCGGCGACGACCAAATAAGTTGTAGGAAGAAAACAACACCGTACCTCTACGACACAATCCTTGTAAAACACCTCAGAATCGCTAAGAGGGTCAAACCTATACTTCTCTTTCTTCTACCTTGGGGGATTAAATAAGACAAACGGTCAAAGTTAGACTGAAAAAGTCAAACGACCTGTATTTTGGAACAGAAAGAGTAGCAAATGAAAATTGAGAAACATCGCGGTCTCCAAATACAGTAGGGAGACCTCTTTATTGTGATATTATGTGGAGTGGGATCAAAGGAAGTAGCATTTTGCTTAACTACTGATCACTAAAGCTGAGATTTTTCACTTCACACCTGTCAAGATTGCCCTTCAAGCAAAGCTGAAAATCACACAGTTTACTTTGATTCTAACAAAATGTATGAAATGGAGAAATAATAGCTTACATAGCTAGCTGTCCAACAAAACATATACACTTTTCCAAACTAATTTATTTTGGACCCAAAAAATATGAAATCAATGCCAAAAGGTTTCTTAAAATGTAACCAACCTATTGGTACACCATTTAATGTTATTTGGGTATTATATATTTATATTATTAGTGTATTTTTGTTTTTTTAAAAAATAATTAGAATAAAAATAAATAATATGCAAAAAACTTCTAATGGTGCACCAACATGTAGGTCACATTTTTAGAAAAACATTTGCACCAGATTCTAATTTTCTAGTTCAAAATAAATTAGTTATGATTTTTTAATACAAAATTATTTTTTAATTTTTTTAGAAAATACAAAACCACCTTCAAAACTACTCAAGGGGCCAATTTTGCACGGTTTGGATAGTTGGAGGGTGTTTAGTGTCCGGTTTCGTAGTTATGGGTTGAAAATCAGATTTTTGTAATAGTTGGAGGGTGAAAAATAGATTTTTTCCCTAGTTAAAACAAGTTACAACACGGAGCCTCAAAACTTGTCGTCGCTGATGTTGTCAAGTGGGTCGACTGGGAATCGGATTTGTGTATCCGAGTTAAGCATGCTCATATACGGTGATTCCACAGTCGGACTGTCCATTCTGGAGACAGACAAGACAAGATTAATATATTAGGAATAGAAATCTCGGATTTATTCAGTACCTGCCGATTCGGACACGAGTTCGTAGGCTTACGATTATAACTACAGGAGCCGCCGGCAATGCGCAGGTTGGTCGTAAATACAAAAGGGGAGATAACATAGGATGCCGAAGCGCAAGAGCTCAGATGAGCACTCCGGCGGCGGCGCCGTCAAGCGGCCGGCGGCGGCGCTGCAGTGGAAGCAGCATCTCTACCTGCTGCTTGACGACTGGGAGAGGGGCTACAGCGTTCACAGGCTGGACGTCGACGCGTTCGTCCTCGCCGTCGTCACCGGCGCTGATGATCCGCCGCATCCGCTGCCGGAGCGCTTCACGGAGCCGCCGTTCGCCCACATCGAGTCCGATCACGTGAGCGGCTCGAGCTTCTTCGTCTCCCACGGCACCAAGATCTTGGCCATGGTGCCCGGGGAAGACAGCCCTGCCATCCCGGCCTTGGACACGCGCACGCTTGGCCTCTCCGTCTGCCCGTGGCCCTCCTCCGCCAGGGACTACGTGCTGCCCTTCTTCGCCTCCGTCGCCGGCAAGCTCTTCGTGTTCCCCGACGACACCCGTTCCGTGTACCTCGGCGACGACGACCAGCCGCCGCCGCCGCGCGACAGCAAGCAGGCGCGGCGGCGGCGGTGGTCGTGGACCGCCATGGAGGCGCGGGCGCCGTTCTACGCCAGCAAGGTCACCTGCTACGCGGTGCATCCGGACGGCCGCACCCTCTTCGTCTCCGCCGCGTCCCGGGAGAAGGGCCACCCCCGCTCCGGGACCTTCTCGCTGGACACGGAGCGGCTCGAGTGGACGCGCCATGGCGATTGGCTGCTGCCTTTCAGCGGCCAAGCCTACTTCGACGCGGAGCTGGAAGGATGGGTTGGCCTCTGCGGCGAGAGCCCCGGCGCCGGACGCCTCTGCGCCTGCGACGTCGTCGCGCCGCCCGTCGCCGGTGAGCTCACTACTAGCAGACCGCCGTCGTGGAAGCTCGGCGAGGACGAGCTGTTCCGCAAGGATCCGAAGCTGCATCTGGGTGCCAAGCTTTTGTACATGGGTCACAGCATGTTCTGCCTCGTTGAGCATCTGCTTCACAAGGACGACGAGCATCTGCGCAGCGAGGCGTACAATTGCCCGCCCCGGCTCCGGCGTGTGCTTTGCGTCACCACGTTTGGTCTCAGGTACAATAAGGAGGGGCAGCTAAGGACTACGCTGCAACGAGCTCGGGCGTGCAAGACGTACAAGATCCATCACGATTCTCGGGGATCACGGAAGCCAGTGGCATTTTGGCTTTAGTTTTTAAAACATGATGATGCCGATAGACGACGCGAGGTGGTCGCACTGCCTAGGCTTTTTGCTTTAGATCGATCGCGTCCAAATGATATTAATTGCATTCCTAGCTTTGTGTTATGTAGAACTAAATAAGACGTATCAACATTTATGATATACATACGTTCACATTGAATCTAGTGATTCTTCTTTTGTTGTCAAAGAACTTAGAAGTTGGGGCTATCTACTATACGATCGAGTTTTTTTTAGTGTAGTTTGATCCTCGTCTTATAGTCTTACACAAATGGGTATTAGTGTAGTCTGTCTAGTCCGATTCCCGGCGAATTCCCGGCGAGTCCGATTCCCGGCGAATCCCCGGCGAGGTGGCCATGATGATGATGGCGCCTCTGTTCTAGGAAGAAGAAGCCTCACACTAGCAGCCAGCTCCTGCGAGCCTGTCCCCTCCCTCGACTCAATTTGGATTCAACACCGAGCCGATCCGATTTCAGAGGGATGTACTGGCTCCGATTTTGGGCCTTGTTGCAGCGTGATGGGACAAAGAACAAGCTTCGTTCAGCGAGTCTTGTGATGGAGATCATTGCCATGGAGGCCTTCGCAAAGGGTGGTTGGAAGTTTAATAATAGACTTTGTCCTTAATTTTTGTTCCTTTGATCTCAGCTAGGGAGCTGAAGAATTGTATTAAGGTTAACTTTATACGCTGTGTGCGGAACCGCAGAGACGGGAATTATTTCCATTTTCTAAAAAAAAACACCGAGCCGATCCCGAGTCGAACCTGAAGCCAGGCTCAACTCTCAGCTTCACAGGAAAAAGCAAAAAAAACTCATGTCGGCTTGGCTCGTTAGCAATCAAGCTTCGCATAGAAAAGGCAAAACATGAAGATGTAAGTTCAAGAAAAACATGGGCAACGACGTGTTGTGATGGTGACAGTAGACGGCGAGGTCGATCTTTCTGTTCTTCTCCTTGGTGTTGTACGTACAGATAAGGCGAAAGATTTGAATGGGGAACAGTGGATTAGTTGGAAGAATATAAGGTGCAATTACTGGAATGGATACGAAAGGATCTCTCGTCTATTTTACATTTTTTTAGACTAACCTATCAAGCCCTGTTCTCATACGGGTCAATTATAATATTAATACAAAATAACACTTATAGCTAATAATTATAACTATTTATCAAAAGCTCTATTTAATCTAATAAATATTTTGACACAATACTTTAAAACTACAGATTATTATTATCTACCTGTAATAAGGTTTGTTAGTAACAATTTTCAGTTTTTCACTTTGCATCACATCTCCATATGTGTTTCTATGTATTGAATTGATTTTTTTTATTTGAGCTATATGAACAACATGAAAATTTATATTCTTACATAATCTTCCCTTGTACATAAATACATGACGACACCGATCACATGTAAATTCTTATATGAACAATAGCACAAATAATGTATTAATAATTACAATATTACTTTAGAAATTTATATCAATGCACTTTAAGATTTTGTTAAAATGGTATATTTAAAATCCAGATTAAGGGTTACTTTAACTTTTACTAATGGTGTAACTGAATATTTATATGCAAATTTAGAGGCCATGTGCATTATTTTTTACAACAGCATAGGTAAGTGATTTACATGAAGATTATCAGAGGGTATTTAGATGCATGTTCACAATGGGCTTACTTTATTCTATTTTTATAATGACATAGCTGAATAATGTATTAGAAAAGATAATTTAGATGCATGTATCGATCGCACTCACATTTTTCCATCACCTCACCATCTGAAGATAGAACACTGTCCAACATCAGTGACACTGACAGTAACTGAAGATTAGCTTGTGACTTCCTATCGCATAGAAGGTCAGTATCATCAAGACCACGAACTCCTCACGGTCTCTAAGAAAAATACCACGTGCTCCCTTTAAGTAAGTTTTCTTTTAAAAAAACTTAATATTTCAACAAACTTGACTGTAGTGAGTGAGCCAATGTGGGATCCGAAGCATTCAGGTTGGTGAATCAAAAGTAGTAAGTGCACGATCAGAAGCATTCAGGTCTTGAGGATAGCGGAGCGGCTCCATCAGTGTGCAAAGCCAATGGAGTACGTTATTTTTGCTAAGGGTCAATTAATCCTATGATCCAGATGCATTGAAATAAATGTCCATCTATACTATAAGCACGACCAATCACATCACTCACATTTTGCCATATTCTTTCACCTCTCCATCCGTTGTAGTTTTCTCTCACTGAGATAGAACACTGCCCAACATAAGTGACACTGACAGTAACTGAATACATTAGAAGTTTCAGACTCCCCATCGCTCTGAACTTGTGATTTCTGAATCATAGAAGATCAGTACTTCTTTTATGAAAGACAGGTACTGAATATTTCAGCAAAAAACTTAGCTGGAGTGAGTGAACCAATGTGGAATGCAGCACAAAAATGTCGATGATCAGGTTGGTGAATCAAAAGGTAGTAAGTGCAGGATCGGAAACATTCAGGTCTTGAGGATAGCGGCTCCATCACCAAATCACCATATTGACTTCGTTCAACCACCACGAGTGACCGGGAACTCTTGCTCGTTCGGCCGGCACCACCGGAAACATGCCGCCATGATCCAGCTCGGATTGACGAGAAACTTGTTGTTGTTCCGCGCCCACTGCGCCTTCTCAGTCGAAGGATCCATTGCGACGACATGGGTGACCGTAGCATCAACGTTGGTTGCGCAGACGGCACCCAGCCGCTCGGCCAACTTCCACATGTGGTGATCGCCGGCGAAGTCCTCGAGCGGGATCACCCGGCTGAACGCCACCGTGCATCCGCGCAGCACCTCGCGCCGCACCGCCCTGATCACCTCCCTCACGTCCGGGTGGCCGTCGTTGGCGACGACCGAGTCGAAGAACCCCTGGTGGACGCGCTTCAGGACGCCCAGCGTCACGGCCAGCGAGCCGTCGTGCTCCCTCTCGTCCCGCACCATCTCCGCCAGCGAGTTCACGCCGTAGCCGAACTGGCGGCACGAGGCGGCGAAGTAGAGGTACCTGTCCATCAGGATCAGGTTCTCCTTGTGCTCCGGCCAGACATGGTCCGAATCGTCGAGGATCACCACCGCGGCGGCGTCGGCGGCGGCGCCCCGGCCGATGGCGTCGAGGTGCTTCACGTCCGGCCGTGTCGACTCCTCCCTCGACACGATCCTCGCGCCGAAGTAGACGCCGTCCGGGTCCAGCAGCTTGGCGGCCGCCCTCGCGTAACCCTGATCTCCCAGCGTGTACACGTGCATCTCGAACATGGCGCTCGCCTGCTCCAGGAAGCCCCGCACGAACGGCCGCAGCTTGGTGAGCGCCGAAACGCCGTAGGCGTCCAATCGGAAGAAGCCCATGGCGGGGTCATCCATGGTGCTCGACGTGAACCCGTTGCGCTCCTCGGCGGGGGAGAAATCGGCGAGGCTCGTCGTGTTGAGCAGCGTGTGATCTAGGTCCAGGATGAGGGTCAGCTTCCTCGAGCGCATGATGGTCTCCATGTCGGGCGCGCGCGGGATGCTCGTCGTCATCGCCGCCGAAGCCGGGACCGCCGGGCCCTCCTGGATCTTCCCCGCCGCGCCTCCAGGCGAGTCCCCGTCCTTCTCCCCGTCAGGGAAGCAGAGCCCGCGGTGCGCCTGCTTCCGCGCCCTCCTCCTCCGCCCCGCAGCGGCAGCGGAGCCCGCAGACGAATCCGAGGTGCGGGGGGCAGGGAGCATCGCTACCGTCGTCTCCCCCTTGCTCTTGCGGAGGCGGAGGCGGAGATGGCGACGGCGGCGGCTGCGGGATCCTCGTGTCCCCATCGGCGGCGGGCGGGGAGGTGGGGGGGATCCGAAGGGCGTCGGCGGTTGGTGGGGCCGGGTCGGGTCGAAACGCCAAAATGAAAAGGAGCGCGGGCGTTGGAGCGGCCGTGCCAATTGTTGCCGCCTCTTCTTCCTTCCGGTGGAAGCCAATTGCGCCGGTGGGCTTTGGTACTGTGCAGCCCAACACCTTATTCGGTGGCCCAACTCTTTGTGGCGGAGGCCCAATAGAGTGCAGCCCAACTCACCTCACCCGCCGCCGCCGCCAGCGCAGCGCGCCCTAGTTTGCCGCAACGCCGCCCTGCAAACCGCAGCTACGGTGAAGGGAAGGAGGGCCCTGCCCAGCGCGCGCGCCGCCGCTCGTCACCAGTGCTCCTCGCCGGCTTCGGCCTCTCCTCGAATTTGTCACAGTTTCCTGAGGCGGGTTGGGTCCCTGATGGTGGCCATGGCGACGAAGGGCGAGGAAGAGGTGCCCGCGGACCGCGTGCCGCACCTGCCGTGGATGCGGTACCCCGTCGACATCGACGCCTTCTCCGGCTGTCCCGTCGCGAAGCTGCCCCGCCTCGACCCCAGGTGCGCTCCTGCGTTTTCATTGTCATCACCTGAACAAGCGATTCGTTCGTTTTCGTTGCTGGTCCGAGGAGTAGATCTGTGTGGTTTCGATAGTTTGTGTAGGCAGTTACAGTGCTGAATGCTATATAGTTTTCACTCTCGTTGAGGTGGGTTCAGGATTGTCTTGGAAGTTAGCTTGCCTTGCTATGTTGCACCCAGAAATTATAGTGGTGGATGGTGGTTTTGCTTCTGCAATTTGTTAGGTCCGAGCTTCTATTTTCCTATTTCAATCAGGCTGCATTAGCAATTTCTCGGTGGTGTGCTTGTGTCACTGACTCATTGTGAGCTTGTCATTCTGTCTCCATTGCGATAAATTTCCAAATGCATTTTCTGTGCAGTTAATCTATAAGTTAAGAATGTACCTGATGGGTATGTTTACCATTGTAGACTGGCAGAGGCTTTGCAGAGGATGGGAATTGAATCATTTTTCCCAGTTCAAGAAGCAGCTTGGATGGAAACAATTGGTCCTGGTGCTTTTGAGAGGGATGTCTGTATTAACTCCCCAACTGGATCTGGCAAAACTCTTGCTTATGCCTTACCTATTGTGCAAATGCTCTCCACAAGGAAAGTAAGGTGCCTACGTGCTTTGGTCGTACTTCCTACACGGGATTTAGCCTTGCAGGTTGGTTCATTTTCCGTTTGCCTTTTTGAAATTTATCTATCCTAATCCACAGTGCCCATATCTTAGTCTGACATCTATACATTTCATATCAGGCCATTTAACAAATAAAAGTGTTTCCTATTTTTAATTCAATTTCAGGTTAAAGAGGTTTTTGATGCTATTGCTCCTGTGGTAGGCTTGTCAGTAGGTTCAGCAGTTGGTCAATCATCAATAGCAGATGAAGTTTCCAATCTTGTCAGGAAGTCCAAACAAGATCTTTACCCAACTATTGACGAAGAATATGTCAAAATGGAACCGCAAACTAAAGTTGATATATTGGTGGCAACCCCTGGAAGACTGATGGATCACATTAATATGACAAAGGGTTTCAGTCTGGAGCATCTTCAGTACCTGGTAGGCTTATTGGTAACATTATTGCATAACTCGTGGTACATCTCCTTAGTGATCAGTCTGCTTACATTGCTGATAATGTTTTTTCTCCCTGAATCTGCTGTCCTCCTCCTTCATGGAATCGTCTCATTCACCCCTTGCAAGATTACTGTAGACCGTAGTATTTTGCGTGCAGGACGGTACACTAAAAATATAGAAGGAACACACCAGCTAGATTTTTAGTGAGATTATACCCTGGAATAGAATGTCTCAATGTCGACTAGAGTGTTCACAGTTTGCTTTGCTTGGTTTGTATCCAATTGTATGATACTGCGTGTGATATTATGTCATCGATGCATTCAGGGCCAATTTGGGACATCGCAAAACTGCAGGATTCACCTCTTACTTTAGATCCAGGTGTGTTTAGTTTGTGGGAAAAAATACTGTAGCATAAAAAAAACACTATAGCATTCGCTGGGAAACGTGTTTTGTGAGAGAGGAATAGTGAAAAGTTGGAATGAATAGTGAAAAGTTGGAATAAATAGTGAATAGTTGGGAATCTGAACATAGCCTTACTATGTACTATGTCTTTTGGAATCATGCAACTTGCAAGTTTCAATACAGTTTGACATATGTGACTCTTCTTGTTTCATCGAAATATTGTACTTGGAACTTTGGAATAGCAGCACTCTGTATTAGTCTAAAAATAAAAATTTTGGGCTTAGCATTTTTAGACTGTTTTAGCCTTGTCACGAATGTAATTTTCCAACTCGCTAACACCTCATATTTCCCTTATTATGTTGGGATTCAGGTCATTGATGAGACAGACAGGATGTTAAGAGAGGCTTACCAGTCCTGGTTGCCAACAGTGATCCAACTTACACACTCAATTGGCCAAGATCCTTTCTGGCACGGCACTGATGGGAAAACTCTACTTCATCCATTGACTACTATCAGAAGATCGTAAACCCTATTCCTCATTGCATTCTCATGTATTTTTCTCTTTTAGTAAAGGTCCCATTGTATGCTCATATGTTGCCCTCCCCCTATTTTATTAAGCTTCACAAATTCGCTCATATTCTTCGTACTTTGCATTCTTGTCATTCGCTACCATACTAACTGTTTAATACAGTGCTCTTTATTTTGTTCACGGATTTAATTAATCTTCTATGTACCATGTAGGGGCGTTGAACGTGGGTTTAAAGGTAAATGCTATCCAAGATTGGCAAAGATTGTTTTATCTGCTACACTGACTCAAGATCCAAGCAAGCTTTCTCAACTCGAGTTGCATCACCCTTTGTTGTTGAATAGTGGGAAGAAGCGTTACAGAATTCCTACAAAACTTGAGTCCTACAAATTGGTTTGTCTCTCTCTCTGTAGCATCAGCAGTTTTGTGTCATCCATAGTGTAAACATACTATTGGAAATTCTTCTGTGCATACTCATATTTGTCCTATACTGCGTTGCAGATTTGTAAATCTAACTTAAAGCCACTATCTCTTATCGTTCTTCTCCAAGAGCTTCAAGGGAGCAAGTGCTTAGTGTTTACCTCATCTGTAGAATCAAGCCATAGACTAAGCACGTTGCTGGGATTTTTTGAAAACTTGCCCTTTAAATTTAGTGAATATTCACGTTTGCAGCGAGAGTCTACTCGAAGGTAAGCTATCTAAATTACAATCAGTTAACTTGCTAAGTCAACATTTGTTTATATTGAGTTGTTGGTGAGTAGACATATCAAGGTTAAGAAGAATTTAGAAAAGAATTGGAAAGTATCCGTTCTAGTGATGATGAGATCAGAGAATGATACAATAAAATTGAGCCCCCTTGAGACATTAATTGATATGGCCATGGGCTTGGCCCATGTGGCAGGTTAAATTAGGAATATGTCATACAGTAGGAACAAGTAGGTCATATGTAGGAATAGGTGATGAGTTTTTTTAATAAATTAGAGATAGATATCAAGTTGGGTTTTTTTTCTATAATACTAGAGATGTTATCTTGGGCTACCATTATCCTAGTCAATGCCATTATTTTAATTGAATTTCTCTCTTGCAGGAAGACACTGGAGGCCTTCAAGGAAGGGGGGATCGATGTTCTAATTGGTACTGATAGAATGGCACGTGGAATACATATTGATGGTTTAAGATATGTTATCAATTATGATATGCCTCCTTATGTGAAAACGTATATTCATCGAGCGGGTCGGACTGCAAGAGCAGGGGAGTCTGGTTCCTGCTTCACCTTTTTAAGAAAACATGAGGTAATGCTCTGCTGAATGATAATGGGTAACTTTCCCAATGCCCTAATGTATGATTATATTCTGAAAAGGATGCAATCTCATTCTTCTTTCTGTATGGCTGTACCCCTGGGCCAGACTCATGGACTGCGAGATGAGTAGACCTGCTGGATGTTAGTTTTGTACCATATGATTAGGATTGGAAAGCTGTTATAGGGGCACTGTGCTGACTAAGCTTCCTGACTTGTGTCAGGGCTTCAGAGTGCATACAGCACTTTGATGTTCATTCTAGACTGAAATATAGCTATGTGCGCTACAAGATGCCTCTGTTTTATTACCAGAAGAATACCCAACCATATCATACTCAGAGCAGTTGCAATTAGAATATACTTTCTGATTTTTTTGTTTCTATTCCGGTTGCTGAGAAAAATGTTTTCTAGGTTAAAACTTTTGACAAAATGCTCAAGAAGGCTGACAATGCTAGCTGCAGTCTTCACTCATTGCCTGAGGAATCAATAGAAACACTTCGTCCAGTTTTCTCCAGTGGTGAGATAATTGTCCTATAATTACTTCATTAGAATATGCTGGTGTTTCATTACTTCTCACCAACAATTTTAATGTTACATTTATTCTAACTATTGTCATCTTCTTCGGTTTAAAAGCTCTGAAAAAACTGGAAGAGTCTCTGGAATCAGAAGCATCAAAGAAATCTAATTCAGGAGATAAAGTCCCAAGTGGTTCTAAACGAAAGAGAACAAACCAGAAGTGAAGCAATAGATTAGCTTTAGCTCTAAAGTATTGGTGTTGCATCTGCATTGGCTAGAGATTTGGTGAGATCTACTCTCTGAGATGTCATGCATTTTTTTTTCTAGTATCAATATATTTGCTTTTCTTATGTTTAGTGCAATGATGGTGACTTGTCCCTACATTTGTCAATTGGGGCAAAAAAATCAGGAGGCAATTATTATGCGTATAATGTGGTCGATGTATTGCATTGAGCCTCTATGGGCGAATATATAGGAGTACATAGTCTTGGAGGGCAAGGCACCTCCGTGGATACATATGGCAGTCCGGGACTCTATCATAACCTACCATCTATACTCTAACACCCAGTAAAAAAATGGGCTAGAGTATTGCATGATAAACCTGTAGTTTGATTGAAGCGTCCTTGACTTTGACGAATCAAATTTGAGGTTGAGCCTGGTCAATCTGACTTGGACTTGAAAACATGAGCCATATCTTTTTTCTACTATTTATCCTTTTTAATTATATCCAACCCTTACATCATAGAGTGCATTATTTTTTCTTCCTTGATTTATATGCATTTTTTTATCAGGTCTTAAATTGCAGCAATTATGTTCTCCACTAAAAAGATATGGTTATATGGTACTACTTGACTAAACTTGCTATATTCTTCTGTTGTGACATCAGACCTGTACATCTAGTGGCAATATCGAAAACTTTAGAAATCAGGAATAATGAGAGTTCATGAAAGTTTGTGTAGAAAATATCTTCCAGCTGTATGATGGAAATTAACATTCAGCATAATTGATCAGAATTCAGAACTGAATAGTATCCCACATCATTTATCATAACTATAATCTAGAAGTCTCAACTACCTTATTTTGTTATTCAGGTTTGAGAATGAAACCTGGAAGGATTCGACCTGTGCACAAGCTCAATGTTCTTAAGAGTAGTCTTGATTTTGCAAGCATATTAATTTACTGTTGTACTACTTTTCTTCTCGGGAGCCAGCATGGCTCATTAATATCTGGGTGACATAGTTTTAGTTTCCTACTTTTCTATATGCCCATATCATCTAGGTAGTTCTGAGCCTCAACAGTTCTGTAACTGGCTCGTCGTTCATCATGTATACCCAAAGTTCAATGTGCTGTCCTATCTCTGCATAGCTTTCGCCACGCCTGCAACAGGCCGATCCATTTTGATGAATGGTACAGTACATTTCTCAGTCTTGGATAGTTGGAAAAGCATCATTTCCCTTCTGTGGTGTTCATCATTCACTGTGCATCTATGGCTGGGAGGAGGCCAACCCAAAGAAAAAGTTGGGTACCTTCACATCAATGTATCGGCACTCGTAACCTTTCAGTTATGCTTTAAACTTGGAATATTCCTTTATGTCTTTGTCAATATAACGTTTTTTGTTTACTCAATTATTTAGTGGCACTGATCGGGAAATGTCAAACTAGCAGATCACTCAGCTGAAAACCCCATCTCCTTTGTTCCAGCTTTGAACACATTTTCTTTTCTGAGTAACAAAGCAAGATCCCATCTGCATCCTTGCAAGTTTGCAATGTTCTGTGGTCCAGTCTTAGACTGCCTTCCTTTCTGTTGCCCTTGTTCACCAAAGCTGTCAATGGGAGTTGTTTAAAGCGTGATCAAAGATGCTCTTCATTTACTTCACCGTCGTGAGCGAATCTCCTACCAGCATGCATGAATCGGCTGGTCGTATCAGGTAAATATGCCCATGATCCTCTCTTCTCCATTTGTTAACTCACAGCCAGCCCGTCTCGGCGTGCGAATTGAAGGCAGGGAGGAATATTGCCACTTAGTAGCCTGCATGCACGCCCCCATTCCCTTGTATCATCCAACATTCCAGCCTACCCTGCATCATCGCTGTTTTAGGAGGTGGTTGGAGAAAACTTTCTGAAGAGTGTCTTTGCCGTCTGGTAGGATACAGGATGCTCCCCAAACACACCCTTGATTTATTATGTTTTCTAAGGCTTGCTAGGATCATTTATCCTGAGCATTTGTGTTTCGCGCTTCAAGCTTCAGCCGACCCCGGGTTCGAATACCTCTCTAATTTGAAACTTTTGCATTTGAAGTTATGCTCTGTTTCAAGTAGAGAATTCAACTCATTCTAGGAAGCACTTGTTCAGCATCGTACCTTGTAAGAGCCATGCACTACAACACCTTATCTGTCCTCCCTCTATAATATTACATCAGGGAAGACTTTATGTGCTTAGCTTTAAGGTACACGCTCTATATCTAAGGTTATCCGGTTATGGTCCGAAAAGCACCTAATTTCAGCGGTGGAGAGGAGACTTTGCAGCTCATCTGTAATGAAACAGCATCAGCACGCCTCTTGCGGGTTCTCATATAATCTTTCATTTTGTTGACCAGCTTTGCACTTGATACCGCCCTAACATCCATTTGATAGTTTTGTATTCGTGATGGGATATGATCGGTTCCCTTTGGACCAATAATTTCGATTTTGATTCCTCCTCACCTCCACCTAACAAGAGACACGACAGCTCCGCGACAAATTTAGCAGAAAAGAAAGCTAAGGATTAGAGGAGCAGCTCATAGCCCAAAAAGGAGGAGGAGAGGTAAAGAGACCAGAAAAGCTATTTCACAAGAACATGAAAAGATGGAGCTAAAGCTTGCATGATTAAACATCATTTCTTATAAACAAACAAAAGGGGGCAGGAAAGGTGGAAGGAAAGGCCTGCTGCGCCCTTTGGCAATTCCACCCCTACAAGACCACCCTTCTGAGATCTGAACACAGCCTCCCCAGAAGTCAAGAACACCCTCTTCACTGTTTACTGCCCAGCAACAGCATCCTTACCGTCACCACCGGCGCCATTCATCAATGGAGGCGACGCAGGGTTGCCGCCTTCATGCACATGACCTCTAGCACCTCCCATTGAGCCAATGGAGGGGCGAGATAGGAGGGACGACGAAGTGGCAGATGAGATAGCAGAGGCTAAGGAGATCGGCATCAGGCAGAGCCCCTTGCCCTGCAGGTACTGCATGGCGGTGCCCATGTCCTCCTCCATCAACCTGGCCACTTGTTGCTCCGTCACCTTCAGACTGCTGCCACCATTTTCACCATTGCCATCACCGTTGGCGGCATTGCCATCTCCGCTGTCGCTTGTACCATTCCCATTCCCCTGCAACGAGGATTTGAATTTGATGTGATAGCGATTTGGCGATGCACCAAGATAATAAAACTGATGGTAGTTTGTCACTCGAGATAATAAAAATACTATACAGGCATTTTGTCGAATTCCGGTTGGTTGACCCCATAGCAGCCGGGACATGTTCAGGAGTTATGGATTCCCCAAAGTGGCTAAGTGGGCTAGTAGCTTCAACAGCGTAATGCCTGATCAGTACCTTGTAATCACTTTTCAGGCGTGTTTTTCCTTTTTGGCTTTAGTCCTTAATTAACAACAAAGATTCCTACACGACTTTTTTCGATGTGTTGGCCACTAATGCTTGATCGGTTCCTTAAGCAAAGTTATGGCACGTATCTCCTTTTAATTTCAAGCAAATCTGTAAGCATTCTGTTTGGTTTTAGCAGCTCTTTTCAGTGACTTTTAGCTCTCTAATGCAACATAAATAATTTTCGATGGGTTAAATGATTCTTAAATGGTCCAGAATGCAAACTTTAAAGATAAAAAATTATGAATACCTAGTTGCACCTAACCAATGGTCAAAAGGATAACACTTTTCATGCTCCCTTTGTGCCTCAGTGAACATCAGTAGAGCATTTCAGGGTTCAACATACTTGGCCCACAAAAATTAGTTAGCTTGTGACTTTTGTATCAATTGGGTCGTTGCTGGCACTTTAGTTTCAAAACAATAAAAGCAAGATCATATGACACAATGATAGGTACCTCTGATGTCATGTTAGCAACTAGAGGCCCGACCCCTGCAGCTCCGCCTAATCGGCTCATGCTAAGAACCTGCAACAATGGGAAACATTTGAGGAGGAATCATGAACTTGGCTTTAAGTTTTATTGAGTGCCCAAATTATGAGCAGAATTTCGGAACCCATCACACAGTAACCTAGATAGGTGTAGGAAAAGCCGAAATACCTTGACTTGGAGCTGGAGGAACTTCACATAATCAATGATCTCATCGAGCATCGATGCCTTGTCGGTCTGGAAACAAAATTCCATATGATCATTTCAGCGACAGTGATATATGTCCATTCTACTTTGTGCTATGTAAGCTCTATCGACTAAGACACGACGAGTGATGTTTTTATTCCAAAGGTCAGCAGAACACCATTCGTTATTGCTTCATGATACTCCAAAACATTGACTGCAAGTTGTGCCAAAAAGGATCTCAGATGTGCCAGTGGCAGCTCCAGAACAACCGTGGCACGTGGTGTTCGTGGAGAACAGAAGCTGGAGTGTTAGACAACGCTCATGTCTCCGGCCTTGGGTTTCGCAAGGTACTGTATATTTTACACCAAAGCCTAGATAACCCGCCATTTTCCTCATGAGCTACAATAATATAAGAATTTTGTGGCTTTCAATGATCGACATTCCCAAAGATAATGTCATGAAACTGATACTAGTTTTGTGGCCTTATTGGCACAGAATGATTACTAATGCTAGTGGTAGATCATGTTTAGAAGTTACTGGTTATTAAAACAAATCTCCAATGGACGTCAGACATGTGTCAACCAAGTAGTAAAGTGGAAAATGCACTATATGCCTGAACTACCATGTTTCTCTACTCGTGAAGCACTCTTTATTATAAGAGAGCAAAGCCCGTTATATAGATCAAGATAGAGTATCTCCCAAAGGCTGAATTTAAGGAAAAAAATGTACTCGTACAGCACATCACAGTGCAAAAAAGAAATGAATGCAGCCTCACCACGTTTCAAGGAAAGCTTCCTGCTACTTTGTTCAAAAGAAAGAGCAAAAGGAGAAAAGGAGGGAGAAAAGAGTGGAAAATTTGGTCTACCTTGTTGGCGTTAGGGACCAGCTCCTGCAACGCCTTCATCCTCTCAGCTATCCTCTCCCTCCGGAGCTGCAACAAACGCATGGCGAGAGTGACTGAGTGAGCAAGAAGACACACTGGAGTCTGAAGAAGATGATGAAAGTGATCGGGCAAAGCTCAAAACGATTAGTCCTGCAGGTCATCTCTGTTTGTTTCTCGGGTGTATCATAATTAACACTGAAACCAAAATTTGCAGTTTAAATTGGAGCAATCGACTGCGAAATTGAGGACTGACAGGTCAAACTGGGCGTCCGAGAATTGTGGAGCTCCAGGCACAAGAACACTGGAAGCATCAGACATACAGTGATGCAGGAAATAAAAAATTGGGGGAGAAAGGAAAGGTGGTGGGAGAGTGGCGTACACGTTCGGCGATGCTGTGAGGGTCAGTCGCTTGTCCCCTCCTCGCCCTCTGGCGCTGCTGTCGCGGCGGCGCCGCCCCTCCGCCGCCCGACGACACTCCGGCGGCCGGTGCGCCTGCCTGTGCCGACCCGCCGCCACCCGCCGCCGTGCCTGCCCCGAAGCTCTGCGCCGGCATTGATCCGCCCTTTGACCACACAACGAGAAAAGACGACACCTTTTTTTCAGTCCAATTGATCGATGAACACACAAAATTGCCGCGCAAAATGAAGAACTGAAACTCTAGTAGCTTTGCCAGTTACTGGCGCCATGAGTGAAGAAACAAAGTGATTATTGAATAACTGAGAATGCAATTAATCGTCCTGATGAAGGGTTCTTGGCTGGCCGGCGTACCTGCCCGAACGGCGACTGCACGGCAGCGGCGGCGGCGCCATGAATCCCGGCGGCTCCGAACCCGTTGTACAGAGCCTGGTCGCCTCCCTGCAAAGCCCCCCAAAAACCATGTCAGCGAAAAGGCAAAAATGAAAGCTTTGAAGCAGAGAGTGGGGGCAGAAATAAAAAAAGAAAATCTTACAGCGGCATCGGGGGACTTGAAGGCGGCGTCCATGTCCTCTCTGGCCCGGTCGGTGAAGAGCGGTAGCGGCAAGAATCCCGCGGCGCCGCAGTCTTCACCGCCGGCGGCGAGGCCGTGCAGGTCGCTGAGGTGGAGCATGACGGGCTTGTCCCCGCCGCCGATCTGGTGTTGGCGGAGGCGGGAGACGAGGAGCGCGGACTCGTCGAACGCGGCGGCGTCCTCGGAGGCCGCCCCCGCGGGGAGCTCCCAGGGGGACTTGCCGGAGCCGAGCTCCGACCACGCCGCCGGCAGCGTGGACAGCATCTGGTCGAAGAAGTCGTCCTGCCCCCCACCGCCGCCGCCGCCCTGCATTTCGCGGCCGCTCGGCTGCATGGGTGGGGGGTTGGCGAATGGCGATGCGGCTCCTTGTCGCCTAAAGCGGGGGAGGAGAAGGGTAGAATCCGATGGCAATGGCGGTACAGAGCCGGTGATGAGGGGAAGGAGAGCGAGAGGAAAGGCAGCGAGCGAAGAGGGGCTTGTAGCGTCCCGGGGGGTTTTATAATCTTGCTTTACGTGGCCAAATAATGGTGTCCCTGATCGATGTTGAGAAACTGTGCAGGGAGGCCCTTGGATTACATGAGAATTCTGCAGTGGCCCCCTCTTGTACAGCAGGAAGCAGAGTGGAAGCTCTTCTTGTCTAGCAGAAGAGAAGATCTAACTGATGAACAAGAGAGCTGTGCCTCTGGCGCGATCACATCCATGATCGAATGATCCATGTGATGAGATCGGAAGGACGACGGTGTTGTCAAGTCATCAGGTGAGGCGATTGATTCCCACCCCCCCCCCCCCCCCCTGCTGTCGAGCACTTGGCAGGCCGCATTTCTGACTGACCTCACCGGAAGAAGAGCTCCCCTTCCGTTTCGTTCCAGCTGCTTCAAGACTTTCAATGTTTGCCCAACCAAAATTGGGGGTCTGCCAGATAATTTTGGCTGTCACTTGGTTTATTGCCAATAAATTGGTATGCCAATATTTTTAGCCAAAATCATGACAAGTCAGCTTCTTCAAATTCACAAAGGTATTGGTGATAATTCTTTTTTAACTAAATGTGTCTAAATTTTTTGCCGAATGCCACTACTTTGGCAGCCCATGATTTTGGCAGCAACAATTGGAATTCAATCAGGCGAAAAGTGATGATGGTTGACACTTGACAAATAATAGTGAGAGCCAAAGTTGACACAACGGCAACATATACCCCCTCCGTCTCTAAAAGAATGTCGCCGTTGGTGTGCATGCCACAAGTTTGTCTCGATTTAAAGTCTCCAAGTAATTTTTATAAAAAAAAACTATATCTAATTTATCTAATAGTATCTGTATTATACCATAAATTTTAATATATTTTTATATACAAACGATCCTAGTTGTTTATCGAGAAGCAAGAAAGATACTCTATCTGTCCCAAAATAAGAGTAGTTTAGGAACCGTGTCTGTGATGTAAACATATTTACAAACTATCTTATATGATGGAGGGAGTATGCATCGAGATCATAGCCTACTGGGGCTTGGAACGAGATCCTCTACCATCAGCGGGCGTGATGGTTCTCTGCAGTCGGGACATCACGTCCGTTGGCTTCATCCTACGGCGCAACACTGCTGATGCTAATCTCCCAGGCCGCATGCCCAGCCCACCGCAGCATCGTTCTTGCTTCCTTCTCGATGCAGACCGGCAGCCGGCGGAACGAGATCGCATCCCGGCCGGCCTCCCCACGGCTACCTCTCACGGCGGCATCCCGGCCTCCCTCGCCGTCGACCGCTGCCACCATTGCCGGACCTCCCGCCGGTCCTCCCGCCGGCTCCCCACCCCAACGCCATGGGCGCCGACATGGACAAGGACTGCGCCGTACTGGGGATGGGACTTCATCGGGCATATCGCCTGGGACTTCCACCGCACGACGGACCAGGTGTGGGACGGCACCTTCCGGCTGTAGCGCGCTACGGGAGCGATGGAGGATGGCCGCCAGCGCCTCGTCGAGCGGCGGCGCCGTCTTCCGCTTCCTCCAGGCGAAGTCAACGAGCGCCCGCGCGAGAGCGGAGAGAAACTCCGTGCGTGCGTACGAGGCTTCGTGGGCTGAGTTGGACCAAAGTCCATGTTGTAACACCGCCTGGGAGATTAACAGCCGTCCAATGCAAACGGATGGACCTGATGTATGTGACTGCCGAGTGCCATCAAGCCTCATGATGGCAGAGGATCTCATTCCTACTGGCTTGGGTGCAAGGCTGCTACATGAGGTGATACTGCCACGAACTCGGATGAGACAAAAAACGAGCATCCTCTGGCCCGTCTGGCGGCCTCTGCCGCTGCGCTTCTTCTCTCGCAGTCGCAGGACCGAACCGAAGACCTGCGGCGACGTAGTATGCGAAGCTGCAAGCGACCTCTCTCGTCTCTTCTTGCTTCCCTCGATCAGTGCTGACTCGTTTGTCACTAACCATTAACAAAGATGCTTGTTGTGCCAACACGTCCCGGGCACCGGATACGTACTTACTCATCACAAGAGCATCATGCCAAGCCTTTGCTGGTTGTGTCGCGTGCTTGCACAGAATTAACTAAAGCCATTATACGTTACTTCCTCCGTCCCAAAATAAAAGGGAGTTTGAAATCCGTATTTATCTCACGAAAAAAAATGTGAGATGTGAAAAGGGAACGTGCCACCCCATTTCTAGCCAAACACCCCATCAATGAATCATGGCGTTTCTATCATTTCGGCAAAGATACAAGAAAAAGAAAGAAAACTAGAGAAACTTCTTTGGAATGACGAGCGGTCGAGTGCGTGTGTGTTTTTTCATCTTGAATTTATATTAGCGATAGATTTCTTATTATTCTTATGCAAAACTAGGTGTTGAGGTTCCTGCATCCTAATTCTAAATATGTTATTAACATGTTGCTCCAAAGATAGAAGAAGCAAAGAGCAAGTAATCGTCATATAAAAAAAAGTAATCCATAAAGCCACGGTATTCAGGGTATCCAGTGTCTCCTCCCCTTGCCTGCCATCGTTTAGCCAGAATAATGATCTTGTTACCAGCTAGCGATGCAAAGTTTGGTTCTAATATATCCAAGCTAAGGTTCTATATACATCTCTCTTACAAAGTGACAGATTGTTACTACATGGTTATGGCTTATCTAAGACAAAGCTTACTAGTAGTGACAATCAAAGAGGTTCTTTTGCCTTTACTAGGGGGCCTAGCCCGAAGACTCAACTCAGATTCCTCGATGTAAAAAAAATGCATAAGTGACAAAGACCTTATGACCAATAGCAAAGCTAGGCAGAAAGAGACCGGTTAATTAGAGTATACTACTACCTCTCTTATTCCTTGTCAAAACTTTATATCTGATAAGAAAGAAATTAAATATAGTTATCAAAAGGTAAAGGATTTTTTACTATACCCTTTTCTACCACAAAATACAATAATGCATCGCTCTCAAAGCAGGCTTTTTGCTAGCGATTGGCAGATTAAGCGCAAGCACAAACCAAAAGCCATGGCGGTTTGACACGTCACTGTGGAATTGCACGCTGATAGAGACCTGGACACACTGCGGGTATATAAAAAAAAAAAAAATACTCGAGAGACATCAGACATGACACCGGGAGGAATCAAACGAGCACGTCCACCCGTGTAGCATTAGATATCGTAATGATGCGCTAATTGTATATGGTCAAAAGGGAGTCGAGCCCGGCCAGATTAAGAACTGTTTTGCAAGATGCGCAGAGGGAAGCGAATGCGAGCGTGAGCAAGGCAGCGGCATTAATGACAGCAACAAATTTTCTTCTTGTTTGGTTGGAGCTAACAGAAGCGAGATCGAGAGGTTGAAGAAGAAGGAGAGGTGGGGGAGTAGTGGCGGCGGTTCCTGCACCGTCAGTTGCATTAATTGCGTTCGTGCGTGCGTGTCCAATCAGATCTTCTCGCGCTATATCCAATGGCCGTCCCTGGATTAGTTAGTTTAAGCTCCAAGGGTCACTGTTGTCACAACTCACAAGCTCCAGCATGCAAAGTACTTTGCCTAGGAGAAAATAAGTGAGAATTCTCTGGATCCTCGTTGTCGTCAGTCGCAATCACATTTCATTCTTTTCTGTGTCGAGGTAGTAGTAGCACTTTGCTTAAGCTGAACAAAGTTGATCAAGTAGATCAGTATCCAAAACGAAAGGTTAGATAGCAAAGTTCTGTTAACAGTAGCCTTTGGGAAAGAAGTTTGACAGAGGCAGCAAAAGGAGGCCAGACAAAAGAAAAAGTTTTTGCTGAGAGATCTATTTTGGATTTCTCGACAAAAAAAATCGTATGACGACAAAGACCTTGCAGCTAAAAAGAGTTGAGCGCAGAAAGAGACGGACAAGTCATAGTTCACCATTCTTATTCATCCTTTACCATACTAAAGTTGAAAGAAATGATCTAGTTTTTTTTTAGAGAAAAAAAATAAATGATCTAGTTGCAGTTAGGTCCTCCATGTCGGTCATCTTTGATAACAGAAGAGAAGACAAATCGAGAGGGAAAATTGAATTGGACACAATCCCTTTTGGGTTTTTTTTTTCGAGGGAAACACAAGGACGAAGAAGGCCCTTGTAGCCGCCCATCATAGATAGGGCCCAGCTAAGTGTGAGGCCGACGCCCCGTCACACATGACAACAGAATGGCCCATCGCCAGTCCAAAAGGACATGCGCACCGCCTCTGCTATGCTCTCCATTTGTCCGCGCTGCGGCCTGCTGCTAAGGGCAAGCCCAACGCAGGAACTAAAAGCATTAGCTTCGCTGAAAAGTTTCGTGCCACGTCCGCCAAGGAGAAATAGAGCAGACAGATTCACAATGCAGGAAGTTGGTTCTGTCAGTTTCTTTTACAGGAGGACAAAGCATGGGACATAGTACCAACGCTTCCTCCAATGCATACTCCACCAGTAGCCTCAAGCTTTTGTCAGATAGGGCAACTACGACCTCTGCAGGCGACTCTGAGGCACTGCGAGGCTACCGTTCAACATGAGATGGACAAAAGTTGCAGACGTGGAGACTGAAGCCACCAGCCACCGTGGAGCGTTGGGCTTGGCCTAACAGAGCCACCCTCTGCGCTGTACAGCCAGCAAGCTCAACCGAACAAAAGTTCCGAAATCCTCCGACGACAAGCGGCGGAGCAAATGCCAGTTTCCCTCCCGCAGTAGTCCCGCTCCCCCAAGCAAACCCGATAATTGCGGTGGTTAAACGGGCAATTAAGCAAGCACTGTTAGACGGTAGTATGGGTGACCATTGCGGTACAAAACGTTTACGAGCATCCATGCTTAGTTGGGTGGCTAGATAGACGCCATACAAACAAAATATGTCAATCTATGTGAAGCCCTCAACACATCGCCGAAGAAAAACTGTTCCAAAAAGGAAAAAGAAATACATTACAGACAAACAGCAGAGGAATAGTACTTGTTCGTTTTTGTACTTATTTGTTTCTTCTTCTGATAAAAAATTTGGTAAACCTTTTGCCATCCTTTCTACTCCCTCTGTCCCAAATTATAAGTCGTTTAACTTTTTTGACACCAATTTTGACCACTCGTCTTATTCAATTTTTTTTACAAAATATCATATATTTTTTTTTTGTTATGACTAGCTTTAGTAATAAAGACTTTCAAGAATGACTCAAATTTGACTACATTTGCACAAATTTTTTGAATAAGACGAGTGGTCAAAGTTTGGGTAAAAAAAGTCAAACGACTTACAATTTGGGATAGAGGGAGTAAAAAACAAACAGCAGCGGAATAGTACATGTACAAGTAAAGCCTCTTGATGGTACGCACGCAATCAATAACCTATACTTAAAATCACAACAGATTAACAGAATAAGTCCGCCAAAACTGTTCGTTCCACCTGCGAAAAAAGAAAAGTTCGTGAGAAAGCTCAAAGAGAGAGGCACCAATAAAACATGCAGGTGCAGCAGAGAGCAGACACTATAAACATAAATCCACAGGATTCACATAGTTCCCTCCGCTTCAATTAAAATACTAGTTACTTTAGCCTACTTTACAATTTTCAACATACTTGTTCTGCAACTTAACTCTTTAAGACAACAGTCTTAACCATATTTAATTGCACGATGAACTACCTTCTTTACCAATAGTAGATGAGTGAGATGCTTTAATACAGGGAAAGGTGGTTATTTTATGTAAAATTTTAATCCCTGTACTCAACTCTAAACCCATAAGTATTGTGGATCATAGGTTGCGAGTTGGAAATTTTCTGAGCTAAAGTTGGGTTTCAGGTAATAAACAGGCACCCTGTTTAATCTTATTACCGACAACAGCAACAGGAGATAAGGGTACAAGTAAAACTAGAAAACATTGAAGTTATCTGGCTCAGCAAATAACACCTACGGCATGGAGATAAACTATGCTGCAATGTTTTGAACTAAGACATTTTGAGCAGTCATGTGCAAATAATGGATGAGGGCAAGTTAATTAAAGACAGTCACGGGATGTCCAAAATCAGAATGCAATTAAGCAGTCAGTTTATGTATAACCACTTTTTAAACTGGCTGGATAGCACTGAACTGTTTTGTTTGCAGCAAAGAGCCGGTTTTGCATTGCACAAACTGATACATGGCTGCAAATTAAAAATTGCACGTAAAGGCATTTTGCTCACAGCAGACTCACTCGATCAATGTAAGCTCACACCAAATCATAGCACTTACGAAACATTTGTGCCTAACTCAATTTCTGCTAACTAAACTTCCATATGATGGGTGATATAACTTCAAAACTAAACTATGATAGAATAAAATGGCCATCCCTCTGTCCTGGCCTAGTTGTTTAATGATTTTGAAGTATTATTTGCACCGAATCATTAATATTATTTTCATGTAACAAATCTAAATACTCGAATGTATAGCGATGGCAGTCTCCGAAGTTTCATTAACACAATAATCATAAATATAATGAAACTGGCACAGAAAAAAAAATTGATAACCAAGTTATGTCATGTCGGTGTTGGAACAGGAATAGTAGAGAATGTATCCGGTGGAGACTGACATATTTCTTGCGTCAATCTTCCTATTTATCATTTGCTGTCTAGTCATTTTAAGCATGCGAAGCACTATATGCTTGAAGGTGAATCATAAATGATAATGAAAAATCCCTACAGAGTTTGCAAGTATGTCATATACTGTGTACAATCACAAATCATGATAGATTCGAACACAGATTTGGTCTCCAAAAACATAACATTGTCACCAATTTCTACTGTTAATTCTAAGAAAGGTAAAAATATTAGAAAACCTTCTTTCCAAATGGTAAACTGAAATATCCATAAATGCAGTAAACCAAAGGTAGGTTTGCTGCATGCTAACCGAAATACTTATAGGACACTGTTAACAGACAGCAGGGGTAACCCATTACTATCCCATCGCTAAATTTATCATGTTGACCTTCCATTACCATATGTATTACTATCCCGTAGCTCAGTTTACTATATCACCTTTCTATTACTATATATAAAACAGTTATTAAATTGCCACTATAAATGCATTAAGAGGACTCACCATCCAAACAGAGCCAAAACAAAAACAGCAGGTCTAATATCTGTAATCACCAAAACATTGGTCCCAAGAATCTGCTGCAAATAGATTACCCATATAACAATGGGGTTGAGTCACATGTCTTCTGTGTTTTCTGTCAAATTTCTCCTAAGAATGAATAAGCATATTAACACCACATAATAAGCAAACATACTACAAAGTGCAAGCTTTTACTTCAAGCGGCCTTCACGGGGATACTTTTTGCACCGTGTCAGGGATAACATGTTTCCAGATAAGTTAAAGCTTTAAACCTCAAACAGAAACCATCTAAAAAATTAAAACAAAGCACCAAGTACTAAGCAAGATGCAAAGATAGCCTCTAGGTGGAAAGCTTAGCGTGAATTGAAATGTATCAAGTCATTGTTTCAGCCAATTCAGCTACTTTTGATAACCTTCTTTATGCTTGAATGGAACTGCCAAAGATCACAGCAAATAACAGATTGAAAGAAATAGGACGAGTGGACCTAACAAAAGTCAATATACATTGCCTATTCTAACTGTAAACATAGAGACAAGGGCCAAATGCACTTATAAAAAAAATATATTGAGTATACAAGGACCTATCAGCACTAATTAATAGCTAATAATCATGGACACTTGCAAACCTATTAGCAATTCAGAATATAAAATTTTATATCAGCAAAATGAAAATATTCAAAACCAACATTATCTAATATGATATCTAGAAATTCTGTCATATTCCATTTGAAGGCAACTTCTATCTAGAGATCATAAGGAGCCCATGATCATTGATGGCTTTCCGTTTCCCATCGAAAGCTTGATCTACCTGCATTTCACCTAAAACAGGTATGACCAATTCCTGGGGACAGGAATATCTTGCACAGTCCGATACTCCGACCAATGTAAAAGAACCAGCTCAGAACAAGACAAGAAAAGTGCAAATGGTCCTCAAAAGTTCATTCCATCTTCAGTTAGTGCAAAACTAAAACGCGTAAGTTTGTAATTGTAGTCTTTTGGAGCATATATAGGGAACAATTTGTCTGCCCTTTCCCAAACAAAGACACTGTAATGACATGTTCTGCATATGCATGACATGTACTCCTTACATCCCAAAATACTATTTGTTATGGCTTTTCTAGATACATAACTTTTACTATGTATCTAGACACAAGTATATATCTAGGTGCATATCAAAAGCTATGTATCTAGAAAAGCTAGAACGAATAGTATTTTAGGACAGAGGGAGTAATAGCTAAAATTGATTTTGTCGTAAGACTCTGAAGTTACGCTTTGTTGCTTCATTTGACACGCATTGAATAGGATGTATGGGGATCAAACTAAAATAGACTCATATGTGCTGCCAAAACTCTACAACAAACAACCCAACAAAGACGGGCACCCCTCTCTTTCAAAAAGGGGGCATCGTTCTGTGAAAACAAATTAGTCGTGAACCAAGCTCACCTGCATTCTGAAAATAGAACAGCAGACCCCCAATTCTAGCTCTGCCTTTGCCTGTTTCAGTTCTCAGGAACTCTAGAACAGAAAAAAAAAAGTCGAAATGGTTCAGAGAAGTTAGAGACGGGATGGGATGGTCACACGCGCACATGGTTGCATCATTAGAAACAGTGAGATAAGAACTAGCCTATCGCAAACAGTTCTGTGAATATTCAGTGTGTAACATTCCCAGTAAAAGCTGAAAAGGGGCAATCCATCATAAAACTATATCACCTGATTTCTGCAAATACAGCAACCGAACCACCAAATCTGTCTGCTCCTCTGCGCCATTCGGTTCTGAAAAAAAAACCCTAGAACCAGGGGAAAACGAAACAGTTCAGAACAGGTTGAGACGGTACGGTCACGATGGAAGCAGCGTCGGATATGATTAACTAGTCGTCATCGAGACGGTGGCATTGGCTCCGCGCCAGCACACGATCGGGGATCAGGCCCGGAGCAGGGAAGCGGATGACAAGCGGAACGATGCGTTGGTCGGACTCCCCAAGAAATTCTAGTGGTACCACGTCTCCCGCGACGCGATGAGCAAAATCAGACCAGAGATCGAAGGTTGCAGGTGGGATTTCGTACCGTATCAGGGTATCCGCGCTGCTAGGGACCACCACTCCAACGTCGGCGGTCGCCGAGTCACGGGAAGCGCCGCCATCCTTCCAGCTTCCGCCTTCGCAGTCGTCCCCATCCGCCCACGCCCACGCCGCAACACGAGGATCTGCTGCTCGGTCAGCACAGCGACACGACGTTCCCTCTCGCCGCCATGGGGCGGGGTGGGAGGTGGTGGAGGCGGTGCGCGGGGCTAGGGCTTGTGCGATGGGTTAGTTGCGCCACGCGTGTGGGTGTGGCCGGCTGGCCGCCATCGCCACGCGGGGAGCAATTGGGATTTGGGATTCGAAATCGGGGGAAGACGACGGCACGTGCTCGGTTTGTGCAGACGCGCTGTGTGAGCACTTGGGCGTGTGCGCTGGTCACCCGGAGTCTAGATGGGCCGTTTTCCATTGGGCCCTCCTACGTACATGCGAGAGAGAGTTGGGCCGCCGCAACGGGTGCCAGCTGGCGACACCGCGCCGGGCTTGGCTCCCACGCTTCCTCCTCCACGAGAACAAGGCGGCCGTTACAAAAAGGCACCGCCGCCGCCAGCCGTCTCCAACGCCCGCGCCCATTTCATTGTGGCATTCTGACACACCGACTCTCTCCACCCCGGCCGCTCCCGTGCCGGATCCCAACCCCACCTTCCCCGACCACCGCTCGCCTCGCCGGGAGGACCCGCTCCCGCAGCCATGAGCGAGATGAAGCAAGGAGGAGACGATGGCGACGCCCCGCGCTGCCCCCCGCACCCTGGGTTCCTCCGCGGCCTCTGCATCGTGTGCGGGGTGAAGGAGGAGGACACTGAAGGAGGTGCCCCCGAGCTCGCCATCGGGGACGACGGCGAGATGATGGTGATGCAGCGAGGGGGAGACGAAGCCGCCTTCGCCTTCGCCGCCGCCGCCGCGCTCTGCCCTCCACACCCTGGATTCGTCCTCGGGCTCTGCTCCCTGTGCGGGGCGAAGGAGGAGGACGCAGAAGGAGGAGGTGCTCCCGACCTCGCCACCATGGCGGACGAGATCGAGAAGAAGCTGATGGAGCAAGGGGTCGACGAAGCCCCCGCTGCGCCGCGCTGCCCCCCCGCACCCTGGATTCGTCTGCGGGCTCTGCTCCCTGTGCGGGGCGAAGAAGGAGGAGGACGCGGCGGGGGGAAGCACCTCCGGACTCGCTGCCGGGCACACCTACGGGGCCCTGCCGCCTGCGACGAGGATGATCGTCATGCCGCCCGATCCCAACTCCCACCTGCGGACCCTGCTGAGCGAGAGGAAGCTGACCCTCATCCTGGACCTGGATCACACTCTGCTCAACGCGACGGCGCTCAACGACTTCTCCGCCGCGGAGGTGCAGAACGGGTTCACGGCGATCACCAGGGACGACCTCGCCAGGGGCCTCTTCCGACTGGACGGCCATGGCATTCCCATGCTCGCCAAGCTGCGGCCGTTCGCGCAAGGCTTCCTGAAGCAGGCGAGCGCCATGTTCGAGATGCACGTGTACACCTTGGCAGGCCAGGCTTACGCCAGGGCGGCCGTCTCGCTGCTGGGCCCAGACTACTTCGAGGGGAGGATCGTGTCGAGAGTGGAATCGACCCGGACCTCCAAGAAGAGCCTCGACGTCATCCCCCGCGCCGAGGTCGGCGCCGTGGTGATCCTCGACGATACGGACATTGTCTGGCCGGAGCACAAGGACAACCTGATCCTGATAGACAGATACCACTACTTCGCCTCCACTTGCAGGAATTTCGACTACAACATCAGCTCCATGGCGGAGCAGAACCGGGACGAGAGGGAACACGACGGCTCGCTCGCCGTGGCGCTCCAAGTCTTGACGCGCGTCCACAAGGACTTCTTCAACTTGGTCATCGACCGCGACGACGGCTACTACCCGGATGTCAGGGAAGTGATCAAGGACGTGCGAAGGGAGGTGCTACGCGGCTGCACGGTGGCTTTCAGCTCCGAGGGCACCCCCGTGTGGACGCTGGCTGTGCGGCTCGGCGCCGTCTGCAAGGTCGATGTCGACGGGACGGTCACCCATGTCGTCGCGGAGGATCCCGGGACCGCGAAGGCGCAGTGGGCACGGGACAACAACAAGTTCCTCGTCAACCAGGAGTGGATCAAGGCGGCAAGTTTCCAATGGTGCCGGCCGTTCGAGCAAGACTTCCCGGTGCTTGGTGGAGATTGAACAAAGTTGTGTGGCTTCCTACTGCGGAAATGGTATGGCTAACCTTCGAGAATTGCATGCTTCGGGTGGTTGAGATTGACTAGCTACTATACTTGATTGTTGAGAGTTGTTTGCCGCATCGATTCGCGCGAGCAAAAGTTTTGTTGGGGTACGTAACCCTGTAGTTACCGTAGGCGTAGATGTCTCGATTCTGTTCAGTTTCAGTTTGTCAGGTGTTGAGAATCGGGAGTTGAAACTCTGAATCTTTTTGCTGTTAATGATGTCGTGCAGTGTGCACTTTCTGTTTGTTAAAATGCAAAACAATGAATGGATGGTTCAGATATTGCCTACTGAGATGATGTTACGCACATGTTGTCAGATTTCTTCAGACGCACATGTTGTCAGATTTCTTCAGAGAACTGTATGTTTTTCATCGATTTTGGAGTTTGGATATCGATATGCATCGTTGAAGTTTTGCATAATTGAAGTTTTGCACTTCAAAATGAATAGAAATCTGGGAGTATCTTTTCTTCTTTAGCGACTTTGTATTTTGACCCAACTGTACAGTAAACATGCTTCAACAAGTATCTAATACTGAACAGGCTGTGTTAGCCTTTAAAGTATAGTTCAACAAGTATCTAATGCTCCAACGAGTATCTAGGCTACTACAATCTTGATTGAAATTCACATAATTCAGTCTGTTAAAAGTAACAAGATTAAAAAAAAATAAGAGCCAAAAACAAAGCACA
Organism: Digitaria exilis; assembly: GCA_015342445.1. Classification (NCBI taxonomy): domain Eukaryota; kingdom Viridiplantae; phylum Streptophyta; class Magnoliopsida; order Poales; family Poaceae; genus Digitaria; species Digitaria exilis. Next base: position 309,753 of record JACEFO010001619.1, read on the forward strand.
AACCAAGTGCTTTGTTAAAAAAAAAATCTATTCACTAACTACGGCAACATAAGGTAATTCTACCGAGCCCATATAGAGTTTCCCGCCTTCTCTCTCCATCACCTCAGTCGGCCTCACACTCTTGGGCCCCTTCATCACCTGGACCACCTGTCCGTCAGCATTGATCCTCACGGCGAGTAGGTGGCTATCCGGACCAAACGGTAGTTCCATCTTTTCCTGATGTAGCGCCACCCAAAACCCACCTTTTCTATCGGCCCTCACATTGTCGGGATAGCCCGGTAAATCGGCTAGCATCTCCGACATACCCGCCTTTGGACCCTTGATCCAATACCTCATCAACTTGCACGGTCCGGTAAGTGCAACGACAAGGTGTGTCCGATCGGCGCTAATGGCGACACCATTGGGGTAGGTGATGCCGGACTCCAACACGGTAGCCCGGTTCGTTTTCGGGTCATACTTCATGAGGCGGCCCGTCGAGTCTCCGGTGGCCGTGACCCTCTCGTGCTGCGACCTCTGGTAGTTCATACTACTGCCCGTAAAGAACACTTCTCCCGTGACCTGGTCGACGTCAACACCATTGGTGAAGCGGAGCGGCACGCCATCAACCTTCTTGACGAGCACCTTCGCCTGGCCGCCGCCCGGGTCGACACGCATGAGCCCCTTGTACGCGTCGGCGATGTAGAGGTTGCCGGACCCGTAGTGGAAGCGCAGGCCCAACGGCCGGCCGCACCTGCTCTCCGTGACCTCCGACGGCCGGGTCCTGGACGCGGTGCATGCCTTGGCGTCGTAACCCGGGGCGTACGCGTAGGTTGTCCAGCCGCGCACCGGCCCGTTCCACTTCAAGACACGGCCGTCAGAGACGCCGCTGTAGGGTCCGTCGCCGTCGCCGTCGAACGCGACGCTCTCCGGGCCACGCAGCAGCGACCCGCGGAGCGGCAGGTGCAGGCTCCGGCTGCCGTCAATGGTGGTGGGTGTCTCGGCGAGGGGACGTGCGGCGGCGCATGGCTGGAGCAGCAGCGCCAGGATGAGGAGCAGCGAGACCGCCACCTTCAGGACCTTCTTCCCCATGATGTTCCCCATGACTGAGTGCGTGCGTGCGCGGTGCCTCTCGCAGACAAGGTTTGATTGTGGACTTGGACCTTGCCTCGGTTGGCCGAACGGCTGGTTTGGTTTGAGAGAAGGCAGCAGGGTACCTTCTTCCTTATATGGCGCCTGGTTGCTAGCTGCTTTCCGAATCGGTGTGGTAGTGGGGGTCTTCTGCCATTGGAGTCGGACTTGGTGGTATCGGACCTCCGATTCCGATTCCGATCTGGCAATTGTTACTACTGGACGTTCTGATTCAGATGCGGATTAGTCGCAATCTCGCCGCAGTGCTGTATTATTTGAGTATTTTCATTCAGTTCGCCTTTGTGGTTTGTGCTTCTTGTTTATTTTTTTTAAAAAAATGTTTTGTGGTTTGTGGTTTGTGCTTTGGACGTGGGCCAAACGGGGACGGGTGACCTCCAGCAGCTATTGCTTGCGTTACTAAGCGAATGTGCGTGCATTTGGGATGAAGTCGAGTCCAGAATTTGTGAAGTTGGAGTGCGCTGCTGCCCGCCATGGAGTTGTTATCCCCGGCCGTGATAGGATCGTTGGGCTCGGTATATGAAGAACTTCTACTAATTAATCACTGCGCACATTGTTTTGTTATTGCCACCAATGCCTGGTGGTTATCAAAAGGCCTGAACAAGTAGTGTGCAGATTTCATTCCTTCTCTAAAATACAAGGTCTCTCTATGCTTTGGTTTATCTAATTTCAAGAGTCATGGTTTGTCAGCCGTCTGCGAAACACATTTTACATTTTTGTTCAATTTGCAAAACGTCTACTGGTGTGGAGTAACTAGTGAGTAATAAGAGTGCTTCTCAGTTGTTTACATTTACAGAACAGGCATACATGCCATTCCTAGTATGCAAACATTCAGCACTGGTATCGTTACATCCCGCACCGTTTGCATCGTGGTTCTTATATACTTATCATCGGCCCCAAAGGCGATGGTGTCTCTAATCCGTAAATTTTCCAAATCGAGCTCTTTTACAACACTCAATACTATTATCTACTAGTATATATATTGGATAAGGGTAGATTAGTAATTTTTATTTTTTTAACAATAATATAAATGATGTTTCACTCTCTAATGTTAATTGAAGAGTTGCTAACATTGAATCATAGAAAACTTAGGAGTTCAGACTGGAAAGAGATATACGAAAGATTCCAAAAAAAAAAAAAGATTAAGTGGATGTAAAGGTAAGATGCTTACCCTAGGAGGTCGTCTAATGTTAATTAATTTAGTCCTTAGCAACCTACCAATGTTTATGATTTCTTTCTTCGAATTGCCAAAAGGAATCTTAAAGAAATTGGATTATTATAGATCAAGATTTTTGGGCATAAGAAAAAAATATAGGTTGACAAAATGAGGAATTATGTTCACACCAAAAGATCAAGGAGGTCTGGGGTATATTAAACCTAGGTGTCCAGAATAAATGTCTCTTTAGCAAATGGTTGTTTAAGATTTTAAATGAGGTGATATGTGGCAACATATTCTTAGAAAAAATACTTGAGATGAACCATCACTCAAGTTACAAATATGCCTGGTGATTCTTATTTCTTGGCAGGCCTAAGAGCATCTCCAGTGGAGGTCTCTATCAAAGTCTCTACTCTAAATTTTAGGAGAGGAGAGAACAAAAACAACTCCAATCGGGATGGTAAATGTGATCCTATTTTCCATGCCGTCTTAAAATCTGATCCCAAAACCCCACAAATATGACTCTCCTATCCACCCTCCTACCCGTGGACCCCACCATTTTTTTTATCATTTTTTTTTCTTTTTTTCTCTTTTCTTTCTCTGAATGGTGGGTCCCACTGGGAATATGAGCCCATATAGAGACTCCCACTTGAGTTGAGAGCAAAATTGGGCAATTAAATTTTACAAATAGACTTGCAAAATGGGATTTAGGATCACAATTTAACTACTCCCATTGGAGATGCTCTAATGAAGGTAAAATATCAATTTTTGAAATTAGGTAAATTCACCTTAGTGAATGGTACTCAAGTTAGATTATGGAAGGATATTTGGCTCAATAACAGTGCGCTTAGAGACCAATACCCAAGACTACATAATATTGTGCGTAAGAAAAGTGTCATGGTTGCATCAATTTTAAGATCCAATCCGCTAAATGTTGCTTTTGGAAGATCACTAGTAGGTAATAACTTGATAGCTTGGCATCATATTGTAACAAAAGTTATGAATATCTAGTTGAGTGATCAAAGAGATGCATTTACTTGGTCTTTACAACAAAATAGGAGGTTTACTGTAAGGTCTATGTATAAGATTCTTATTGCTTGCAATGTTGTCCGGTAAAATCATATTATTTGAAAGCTTATATTGCCTTTGAAAATTAAGATATCCATGTGGTACTTAATTAAAGGTATAGTTCTGACAAAAAATAATCTAGCTAAAAGACAATTAAAAGGAAGCTTAAAATGTGCCTTTGGCAACTTTGATAAGTCAATTAAGTATCTTTTTTAATTGTCAATTGGCTAGACTTATATAGCGAATGCTACATGTTTATTTTAATATCATGCCACCTTTTAAGTATGAATCATATGTTTAATGGTTGGTTACATGGGGTAGAAATCAAATTAGAAACAAAATTTTGGTTGGAACTAGTACAGTTTGTTGGGCTATTTGGCATTTTAGAAACAATGTGGTTTTTAACAACACCCGACTTGTTACTTCGGTGATCTTCAGGGGTGCACAAAAGATACGCAGTTGGGCGCTCTTGCAAAAGGAGGATGACCGACCCTATATAACATGGGGACGTTGTGTGCTTGAGACCATTACATATAAGTCTTTGGTATAAATGGATAGCATTTTAGTAGTAGATTTGAAAATGGATAGGAATAATTCGGAGATGTTTTTTTTTTTAATAATGAACGGCTACCTGCATTGGTCGATGCAGAGGTTGGAATATTGAAATGTATTCCCATCTCTACATTGAGTCGTTGATGGAGGAAGTTTTCCATCTTGTTTCATGCGTGCTTAGAGGGAAATCCCCGCGAAATGCGTTGTGAACGGCAAAATTAATCAGCAGATCGATCCGTGACCGTGTTCACGGGCGTGCACGATGATGCATGGCAGATGACTAGACTCTTGTTGCTGCCGTTCCATTCTACTCTACCTGAGCCGCGAGTCGTCGGTGAAGCGTGTGGCGAGCTTGCCTGTGTCGCGCCACCGGGACGCCTCGCGCTCTCCAGCGCCGACTCCAGCTCCGCGATCCGCGCCTCGTGCGTGCGGCTTCCGGGAGCCTTTCGCATCTGCTCCCCCACATTTTCCTGACTCTCCTGAATCAGGATTTGATACAGAGCTCGGGCATGACCTTGCTAGCTCAGCACCAGCAAGAGTTGAATGCTTGCTGCCCTTCTTGTCCATGGTAAGTTCAGCAGCACAGAAGTTTCCAAGATTTTGCTTCTTGTTATACATCTGGACAACATCTTCAGAACTCGCGGCGTTACGAGAGCGTTTTCGTCTATAGGATTTATATGATATGCCACTACTAGGAATAGTTTCTGATGTTGATGTCTGACGATCATCGGCAATACTTTCAGTGTTCGCATCAGATGTCGATCGCCATCTAGTTCTTTTGTGTTTCCTTTTAACACGTGGTTTGAGTGATGCCAACAACAGTTGTTTCGACCCAAAATAAAAGTTGACAACTGGATAATTCACATGTTTCTTTGACTTGATTTTGTTTTTATTCAGATTGCCATGATCTACCACCTGGGCATGTTCAGAGCTAACCCCATGTGCAGTATCTTCAGAACTGATTTCTCTCTTGCAATTGACATGTCCAGTGTCCAGCGAATTATTCTGCAGAGGTTTGCCAAGTATTTAACAAAATAAGTACATAATAATATCAATGAAATTTCTCCTTTACCATGAAATAGAGCAGCGGTGAATGCATGCGGTAACTATTGTTACATGGGCCACAGCATGCACCCTGCTCCATTTAAAAAAACAAAATAAAAAGGCGGGAAGCCAGTGATTCCATACCTGGTCATCTTCATCTGCCATATGGCCAGTTTCCACAATATAGACTCCCTTCACCACACAATGCCCATCCCCAAGTGTATTGTTCCGCACAGCAGTCTGCATAATATATAAAGGGAAAACTTTGCGTTTAGTAGACCGATTCAGATGTGCATGCATTGAACATTGAACCATATCATTTCATGGAAAAAGTGTAATGAAAGGGCCTTTTAAGGTTTACCTGCTCCTCTGCCTCTACTTTATCATCAATATTTTTCTCGCAGAGCTCCTTCACCACAATTAGACCATCATGTGGCTCAACAGGCTCTGTCCCTTTAGCTTCACCATTGGTTGAATATTCATTGCCAGTTGTCGTTCCATTAGATACAGCACTAGCAGCAGGATCCTACCATATTCGCAAGAGAAAGAAATAGAGTAAATATAAAATATTGAAAGCTCAAAATTATGCAAAAAGACAAAAGAAAAGCAGCACATACAGAAACATCACAGGTTATCTCAACTGGAATGACTGGAGCAATAGTTGTTGCATCGCAATCAGCAGTTGGTTTGCAAAACACTTCTGTTCGAGGTTCATTGGTCTGCTCGTTTGCCCCCAATAAGGCATCAGCACCATTGCATAATTGAAAAGCAGAAACAGGGGTGTATTTGCCTGAATCAGGGAGTGCACCATCAGGTTCTAATTGCAATTCCTGCAAAGGCTTCTCATATGCCTTCTGATCAGAGCTTGCATCGCAGAGAATACAAGTATCAGGCTGTGCTGTAGATGCTGTCTCCCTTTGACTAGCTGGTGCAATTTGCTCTGTTTTGGTGGAAGCTGTACCATCAAGATCTGATCATGTGACTTTCTGTACTGGCTCATTGTTTTGGGATGTCGAAACTTTAGCAACTTCAGTGCTGCCTTGTTCATTTGAACGCTGGTCCTGTGAAGTGGTGCTAATATTCCCCATGATGTTCCCCATGGTTGCTCTGCGTGTGCGGTGCCTCTCCCAGACAGGGTTTGTTTGTGGACTTGGACCTTGCGTTGGTTGGCTGACCTTTTATGGCGCCTGGCTGCTACATGCTTTCCCCGAATCGGTGTGGCAGTGGGCTGCTACATGCTTTCCGAGTCGGACTTGTGGTCTCAGAGTCAGACCTTCAGATTCTTATTTGGCGATTGTAACTACTGGACGTTCCCATTCAATTGATTGCCGCAACTGAAATAATTGAAGAGTTGAATCACTGATGAAGTTTCATCTCTTTTCATGCGTGTTCAGAGTGAAACCCTTACGAAATGCGTGATGAGCTAGTACAGGCGGCAGAGAAGCGACGCCATGGCAGATGCGGCGGCAAAATTATCAGATCGATTCGTGCGCACCGGCGTGCGCGGTGATGGCAGATGACTAGACCTCTTGTTGCTGCTGCCTATTCTATCTACCTGAGGCGCGACTCGTCCGTGAAGCGGGTGGCGAGCTTGGCGGTGTCGCGCCACCGTGACGCCTCGCGCTCCGTCTCCCGCAGCTTCCGCCGCGCGCGCTCCAGCTCCGACTCCAGCTCGGCGATCCGCGCCTCGTGCCTCGACTGCAGCAGCTCGTGCAGCCTCCGCTCCAGCTCCCGGGCCGACACGCCGCCGTGAGATGGCGTGCTCTTGCCGTCACTCTCGCCCTCGTCGTCGTCGCGCCCGTGCTCCTCTTCTTCCTCATCTTCGCCGTCGCAGTCTTGGCTGCCATCGTCGTCGTGGTCTATCGATCCATCACCATCGTCATCGACACCGCCGTCGTCGTCGGAGCCGGAGCAGATCACCGTGTGGCTCCTCGAAGACGCACTGCTGCTCTTGATGGCCTCCGTCTGCACTTCCAAAGATCGATCAGAACAATTGGCATACCATACGGACAAAACAGGCATCATCGGGCGTTCTACTAAGTTCTAACTAACTGGGCAGTAGTACCTTGAGTTGACGATCACGCCGTGGACTTGCGATATCGTCCTGTCTCGAGGCTTGCTGCAATCGCAACAGCTCCGCCTCAAGCTCAGCTTCCATCTGGTTCATGTCACGGTGCCCTGCGTTCTCCCTCGCCGGCGCGGCACCCGTGGTGGAGCCATCGGACAACTGGGACAAGGCGCCCTCCTCTTCGTCTCCGGCGCCGGCAATGGGGCACTTGACGACACTGGAGCTGTCGGCGTGATCACCGGACCCGCTGGGACGGCCGTTGCAGCTCCGCACGTCGGCCCTGACGTCGAGCATCAGGCGCTCCATCTGGGCGCGCAGCTCGGCCATCCTTCTCAGCTCGGCGGCGCTCTTGGAGAGCAGCAGCACCAAGCTCGCGCCCAGCCCCAGGCTCGCCGCCGGCAGCACGTCCTCCGCCGCCACCGTCGCCTTGGAATTCTTCCCAGCACGCGGCACGCCATGAGAAGTTCTAGGCGATTCTTCGTGAGGTGCCGTTTGACCTCCCACCACCTTTGGCGCGACCGCCTCCCTCGTCTCCACCCTCACCTCCCCCTTCGCGGCTGCGGCGACGTGCTCCCTGGCCGTCGCCGCCGTGGCGCTGCTGGTGCAGTGGCGAGGGAAGAGGCGGAGGCGGCATCCGACTCCTCCCCCGCCGCCGCGGCCGATGTGGAGGATGCGCGACAGGAGCGACCTCGGCGAGGAGGAGCAGTCGCGAGGGCGGGGCGTTGCGGCGGCGGCGGAGGCTCTGGTGAGGAGCGTTCCGACGGTGGGGGGCGACGAGGATGACGAGAGGCGCGGTGGCAGCTGCAGCGCCGGCGCCGTAGTGGTGCTCCCATCACCCGCCTTCACTGCCATTGGCGACGGCTTCCGAGGATCCGGGAAGTGTTCTTGGATCCGATCCGATCCGATCCGATCCGCCGGGGATTGAGGACTCGATCGAGGTGCGCGCGCGGATTTATAGTGCGCGGCAATCATGGGACGGGCGGGCGGGCGGGCTTTGAGTCTTTGACGCGCGCGGGATTCAAACAGTCGTGGAGCCATTTGCGGCTGCGTAAATGAGGCGATGGATGGTAGGTTTTGCGTATAAATTGCGTGTGTTTGTGTACGAGTATTGGTGTTCATTTACGGCGCCCACCAACTGGTGTGGTCGACGTCGCCGCCGGGGTCCTTCAAATTCCCCGATCCCGGTTGGCTCCGACAATCCGATGGGCGTCGCCGTGCATGTCGGTGCTGGACGCCGCCTCGAGGTGTTTGAATTGCCGCTCTGAGGTTGTAGCACAACGGTTCCAAGACACCATTTTTTTCACAATAAAATGAACTCTCTCTCTTTTCGCCAAACTGCCTGCAAATTATGTGAGGGTATTTCATCCAAATTCCATGTCTAAATGTACTTTGCGAGGTGGACATACGCAGGATCATGTAGCGGGGACGGAGGCCCCAGGCCATGCAAAGCAAGAGAGGGGGTAGTTGGGTGCGCGTGCTCTTGCCGATGGAACGCGTGAGCCACTTAGGTATGGATTGGTTGGGTTTTACGTGGAATGGGTGAGATTGAGTCCATGAGTTATCCCCCCATTCCACGTGGAGCCCAACCAATCCATATTTAAACGAAAAAACCCTTAATTGGTCGTCCCGCCCATGCGCGCCTTGTCCGTTCTTTGAATCATCTACTGGCGGGGTGATCATACTGATTGATCGAACACTGTGCGGTGCGCATTCTACTTCTGATCTCTGTATTCGGACGTGCAACCTGCTTGTTACATGTAGATTTCTACTTTCTGATCTCTGTATTCGGAAGTGCAATCGGCAAATGACTGAATGAGCCTAGGTACTATGGACGCACGGCACGTTACCCCTTGAACACGTGTACGGATGCACCAATGTCTCCTTTACAAAGCTCAGCTAACCTCGCATATCAAGGTGCAGACTCTTTTCAAATTACGAATCTGTTTGGCTCGTATATGCAACGTGTCTGAATATTATAGCATATATCCAGTACACTACATCCATGTGAAGCATCAGTACGAACACAAAGACAGGAGCGAAGAGCTCTGCATGCGTTGCGCAGAGCTCTGAAATGTGAGCAACACTGTCATTTTATTTCACTAATCAACATATACAAATGCAATGCCCATTGATCTATCCAAATTTACAAAACACACACAAATCTAACAAAGAGGAAAACTCAATTTCAAAACTGAAGAGCACGACGGCAATGTGTCATATCCTTAGAGGCTGGTGCCCAGACCTGGCCTGGTCTGCCTGTAGTCTCCGCCGCTGCCGTGATCTGATGTTTTCCATCTCCTGGAAAGGGTTCGGTCCGCTGAAGTCTCGCAAAGATTTTCTCACCTTCTTCCTCCTTCCACGGTCGTACTCCTCGTCCCTAAGAATGAGATTACATCAGCTTTGCATGGAAAAGGTTGTATAATTAAAAATCAACAAGGACACATTCGAGCCCCAAAGAATTAGAAACTATAAGGGGAGCATAACAATATCCAACCTAATATGAGATTAATCATTCATCAGGACCACAGACACTTTCAAAAATAGAACCAATCCACACAGGCATATTCTAACTCAAACCTACTGAGCAAGGAGCCAGACCACTCCAGTCTCGTCAATGTGAGCATGAGGCAATAGAACTCACGCATCATTTGTATCATACTCCAAATGAAATGAATTGTGAGTGTTATTGCAACTGGTAGCACATTTAACTTACCGTTCATCTAAAACATAACCAATGCTGGTGGAACTAGAATGTTGCAGCTCTGCTGCCTTGGGGTTTGGTATGTCATCATCGTCCCATCGTGGAACTGCAAGAAGAAATTGACAAGATGCATTGTGAATGGTAGGACAAGGAGGAAGTGAAGAAAAGATATGGTATACACATTTCTGTGAGGCTGCACATGTGCATTTAGTCAGGGAAGAGAGTTACACACTGACCTCTTAACCCCATTGTAAGGAGATTAAAATGCCAGGAGCCTTTCTGATCTGTCCCCCCACATTTTCCTGAATCAGGATTTGACACAGAGCTAGGGCATGAGCTTGCTAGCTCAACACCAGCAAGAGTTGCATGCTTGCTGCCCTTCTTGTCCATGGTAAGTTCAGCAGCACAGGAGCCAAGATTTTGTTTCTTGTGATACATCTGGACAGCATCTTCAGAACTTGCAGTGTTACGAGAACGCTTTCGTCTATGGGAGTTACGTGATATGCCACTGGTAAGAACAGTTTCTGGTGTTGATGCCTGACGATCATCAGCAATATTTTTAGTGGTTGTGTCAGATGTCGATCCTTCTAGGTCTCTTGTTTTTCCTTTTCTTGCGTGGTTTCAGTGATGCCAACAACAGTTGTTTGGACCCAAAATAAAAGTTGACAACTGGATAATTCACATGCTTCTTTGACTTGATTTTAATGTTTTTATGCAGATTGCCATGGCATGGATCCTTATCGACCACCTGGATAGAACTTTCTGAGCACATCACCTGCGCATGATGTTCGGAGCTAGCCACATGTGCAGTATCTTCAGAACTGATTTCTCTCTCACAATTGACATCTCCAGTGTCCAGCGAGTTATTCTGCACAGAGGTCTGCCAAGTATTTTAAAAATTAAGAGCATAATAATATCAATGAAAATTTTCCTTTTTTACCATGAAATAGAGCAGCGGTGAATGCATGCCATAACTATTGTTACATGGGCCACAGCATGCACACTGCTCCATATAAAAAAAACAAAATATAAGGCGGGAAGCCAGTGATTCTATACCTGGTCATCTGCATCTGCCATATGGCCAGTTTCCATAATAGAGACTCCCTTCACCATAGAATGCACATCCCCCAGTGTATTGTTCCGCACAACAGTCTGCATAAGCAAGATATATAAAAAGGAAAGCTTTGTGTTTAGTAGACCGATTTAGATATGCATGCCTTGAACATTGGACCATATCATTTCATGGAGAAAGAGTAATGGCAGGGCCTTATAAGGTTTACCTGCTCCCTGCCTCTACTTTATCATCAATGTTTTTCTCACAGAGCTCCTTGACCACAATTAGACCATCATGTGGCTCAACAGGCTCTGTCCCTTTAGCTTCACCATTGATTGAATATTCATTGTCAGTTATTGTTCCATTAGAAACAGCATGATCCTACAATATTCACAAGAGAAAGAAATAGAGTAAATATAAAATATTGAAAGCTCAAACTTATGCAAAAAGACAAAAAGAAAAGAAAAGAAAAGCAGCACATACAGAAACATCACAGGTTATCTCAACTGGAATGACTGGTGCAATAGTTGTTGCATCACAATCAGGGTTGGTTTGCAAAACACTTCTGTTCGAGGTTCATTGGCCTGCTCGTTTGCCCCCAATAAGACATCAGCACCGTTGCATAATTGAAAAGCAGAAACAGGGGTGTCTTTGCCTGAATCAGGGAGTGCACCATCAGGTTCTAATTGCAATTCCTGCAATGGCTTTTCATATGCCTTCTGATCAGAGCTAACATCGCAGAGAATACATGCATCAGGCTGTGCTGTATATGTTGTCTCCCTTTGACTAACTGGTGCAATTTGCTCTGTTTTGGTGGAAGCTGTACCATCAAGATCTGAGCATGTGGCTTTCTGTACTGGGTCATTGTTTTGGGATGTCGAAACTTTAGTAACTTCAGTGCTTCCTTGTTCATTTGAACACTGGTCCTGAGAAGTGGTGCTAATAATGCTGGGTTGACCATCATCTGGGTTCATCTTCTCTGACTTCATAACAAGAATACAAACATCAGGCTGTCCTGGAGACATTGTCTCCCTCTGAAGACCCAGTGTTATTTGCTCTGATTTGGTGGACAAGGTGTCAACACCATCTGGGAGTGTATGTGGGGCTTTCTGTGCTGGTTCATTATTTTGGGATGTTGAGGCATCGATAACTTCAATGTTGCTATGCTCATTTGAACCCTGGTCTTGTGAAGTGGCACTAATACCACATGGCTGACCATTATCTGGGTCATGCTTCTGCAACTTCATGCCTTCTATGGCAATAGTGGAAAAATCGAATGCTTTTTCCACTAAACCATTCCGAATGGCATCATTCATACATGCAATCTTCCCTGATATTATGTCCTTTTCTGACAAACTGGCAGCCCCATTATCTTTATGAATCACCGAGCTCCTTACTTTTTCACGCACATAAAATAGCATGTATGCTTTCTGCTTTAGTACATCTGCCTCACGGACTTGGCAAACCTAGAGGTATCCACAAATAATCAACAGAATGGACAAAGAGCTTAAACTAAAAGAAACTCGAATAGAGTACAATCCTGAGAAACTTGGCACACAACAATAATAATTAGGAACAAGTATAGTGCTAACCTGAGCAAAAATATCACCAACACTCACACTTTTGGCTATACAGAAACTTCCCTTCTAAACCACCCACCCACAACCCATAATTCTTCAAACAGCAGGCCCTTTGTACAAATAGTGCAACCAAACGAGATCGCTGACATGATGATACTTAAATTAAGAAATGAGGCAAAACCATTGACATGAACGCATCATGGAACTACTCTATTGATGAGTCATAATCAGGCAAGTTCTAGCAAGCAGGGACCCTAAATGTTGCATAGACATAAGAAAAAGGATTCAACTTCACCACTGAATTATATAAATTCCTAAATTCCACATGACATGTTTTGGCCTTTTCTACGAAGAGGACGAATGAAGACAGATTTGGGGGAAGAAAGAACTAAGCATCAAAGATGCATGAGGCGCCACTTGTGAAAACATTAAAAAAAAACTATAGCATAGCTCAGCAACAAGTCAAATAGGCGTCAGAAGGATCCAATTTCCAACCTGGTTATCATCAAGATTGTGTCATAGCCCAATGGATGTCCGAACAAAGCAATAGTAGTGACCTGATTGTGTATTCCAACCAGCATGAACCAAAACACCATAGAGGCTATATTTCAAATCTGTACCCTATAAACATAGAGTGTGAGCAACACTGCAGCACAGTAACAGAACTATAGTTTTAAAAAGCTACTACACTAGTACTTTCTGAAAATAGTTACTCACTTCCGAATTGCTGACGAATGGCTTCAAGTTTAAAGTTGTTTGAAAATCCACCTTTTTGTTAATCTTTTGAAGAGGGTTGAAAGGGCTAAAGCGTTTCAGATGAATCGTCAACACCGAAGGAGCCTTATCAATAAGAAACCTTTTCTTTGCCACAACTTTCTGCTTGCACTGTTGAAAGGACCTGGATGTCGCCTAGAGGGGGGGGTGAATAGGCCGATCTGAAATTTACAACAAAATAGCAGCGGAAAAATATTTCTCAACAAATGAGCTGTCAGCCACCCAAACCGGAACTTCCGGTTTTACCAAACCGGAACTTCCGGTTCTACACAGAACAGAGCACTAAGCTCAAACCCCCTTCTCTCGGATTTGATGAATCTTGTAGAGTGAGCTTCTGCAATGTTTCTTTAGCAAGTTCACAGAGTCCCTGCACACAGAAACACTACCAATACAATAGATCAAACAATTTCATCAAATCACCAAAAATGCAAGAATAAATGGAACAAAGGAGAGACACAAGGATTTGTTTGACCGAAGTTCGGATTCACCCTGTGCCCGCAAGCAGCCACACAGGACCAGTGAATCCTACTCTCCGTTGAGGAACTCTTTAGGGACCGAGTCTTTTTCAACTCCTCCCACCGAGTCGGGTCTCTTTCAACCACTTCCCCACTTTCACTATCTTGCTTCTTTCCTTGCGGAGGCGAAGCGCAACCCTCACAAACTTCCCGCAGCTCACCACACGAATTGGGAGCTCATGAGCAACCCCTACCGTCTAGGAGGCCAAACCTCCAAGAGTAACAAATGTATCACTTGTAGAACGAGGTCAACGCAGCAATGCTCAAAGTGTTTGTGCTATCACAATCTTGCTCACGATTTCTCTCTACAACCCAACACAAGGATATGATATAATCTCAAGCTACCTCACAAAGAGGGGTTGGGAGAGCTAAACTTGGCTTTCTTTCAGTTCTGGGCGCAAGGGGAGCACAACAGCAACCACAGCAGCAGCAACCAGCATAAGAGGGGGTGGAGAGGCTTTTATAGATGCTCTCCACGAAACTAGCCGTTAGTAGCCGTTGGAAGTCGGAACCTCCGGTTTCCCAAAACCGGAACTTCCGGGATTCAAACGAACTAGCCGTTGGACCCTGTCAGCACACGAACTACTCAAGAACCGGAACTTCCGGTTTGGGAAACCGGAACTTCCGGTTTGCCCCAGTCAGCACATGTATAAGTGTTCGTGTGGCTTTTGTGTCTCTCATCAACTCACATAGGTTACTTTGAGCATTGATATTTGATCAAGATACAATGTGATGCATCCCTCTTAATAGTACGGCTTTCCTAAACTCAGATTATAATAAAGCACATTTCTTCAACTTGAGCTTCTCTTTTGATTATTGAGCCATACTTGATCAATATCTCTTTATGAGGATTTGCATCAACTTTTTTCTTGTCTCTGAGCACATAAACCTTTGAGCTAGTGACTTAAACCAAGATCTCTAACTCATGAGAGTGATATCCATCCCTTGGTCCATATAGTCACTCTTGTCATATAAAATAATTATGCTTTCCATTATGAGACTCGCATGACCTTTGATTCCTCGGTGTCAACCACTTGGCTTGATTTTTCACCTTAGCTGAGTTCTTCGCGGTCAAGTCACTACTTGCCCTTCACCTTTGCTTAGTCCCTCAAATCCAAGCACTTGGTCAGAACAACCTTCACCTTAGGGTCACTTGAGCTTCACTGAGGACAGCACCTTTATAAATCTTTTCTTCAAATACTTGTTGTTGAATTTCCATCTTTTGAAGTGTAACTTTCCTTTACACAATCATTCATGCCTTCATAATTTATCCTTTGAGCATATTTGCAAGTTTCCAATAATGAGACCATCATATATAATTTAACCACATGTCTCATTGGTAATGCATTCATGAAACATTGCAATTTTCAGTCCTTGGAATATTATGATTCATTGCTTGACCTTGTGTTCATGATATCATCACGGGATCATATGCTATTGTGAGTCATATAACTAATATTCAATTTGTTATGTCCATGTAGCTTGTGAATATGTGAATACCAACCTGCTCACAATCTTAGATGAAAACGTTAGTCCTTTAATCATTGTTGTCACACAAATCACCAAAACCATTAGGGGAACTAGATGCTCTTTCAACTGTTGACAGTTGTAGTGCTTTTCCCCACCATCTAATAGCTCCTCCTCGGTGAAATTGTAAAGTGCTTTCATCAATGTGGTAGCATTGCCGATTTCAAGACTAAGATCCAGGAAAGGATCAACTTTGTTTGAGCAGTGTGAGCATCTTGTACATCTCACCTGCAATGTGTACATATACATCAGCCAGTGTTTGAATGAATGTAGATAAGTTTTCATATACTTAAATTTACAAGCTAAAAGAATAAGAACTGCTCAATTAGGATATAATAACAAATGAAAGGATACATCTTAAGTTCCTGACAAATAGCATTGGTGTCAGAATTTTGCCAGTTGACCGTAGAGCAGACCTAACATGCTTTTGGAGAGCACATAATGCACAGAATCCATCAGCCTGACTATAAAAAGCCATAAAAATGAATTAAAAAGTAATCAAAGAAACAACATTTACACCCTATAATAAGTCTAGCACTTGGATAAACAACCTATATACCACTGGTCTATACAGCTCTGATAAATAGGGAAGCAGAACAGTGAAGATGATATATTGATCATCAACATGTCATCGTATATAGGCAACAACCAATGCATATATGCAACAAAAAAAACTAGTGTAAATAAGGGATAATAGATATTTTATCAGAAAATAAAGAATGCTCAAGAGCAACAACAATAGCTGTTTCACTTTGGACTTCTATAGATAACACCATACAGAAACGCCGAATGTATTTTCTAGAAAAAAAAAGGAAGAGCTCTGTTCCAGCGTCTGCATAAGTTTGCAACCAAACATCGATAAACGGAATGTCTACGGTCTGGTTGCGAGTGGACTTACATAAGTATTTGTGCTTGCTGCTCTGCAGGTAGGCCACGAATGGCTCGGTGTACGTCAAGCATTGCAGAACCGAGTTGAGGTAGCATGTATTGCCGAGATTGTGCAAGCCAGCACCCTGCGTTGCATACACCAGCCCAACTCAGCGAATTCAGTTGCATGACGTCGAATCAAATGGCCATAGCCGAAGCGGAAGCGACAAAACAAAGCCGAGTTTCAAATGCAGGAAGCAATCCAAAATTTTTGGCAACAGCACTTCCAAAATATGTGTATTCTCCTTTTGGCTACAAGACTCCAAATTTTGATTCGTAATATGGTGCCAAAACGTAAAATAAAAATGCACAAATCTATCTATAGACAAAGGGAAAATCATCGTCCCCAAGGGCCAACGCAATGTTCAAAGAGACCCCAGCTTCCTGAACAACGATGGAAAAAAAAACTTTCCGAACTAAATGGCGAATTGAGGATTCATCAGCCAACTAAAACCCTGCAAAATGCAGCTCCACTAGGCACTAGCAAACGCAAACGAACTGCTAGATCGTAACAAAATTCACAAACCGCAAACTCACGATTCTCCGCAGGTAGATCCTCGCGGCGCTGAGCTCCGGATCGAACCCGGCCGCGCTACTCTCACCATTTTCGAACCCCCTTCCCTCCCGCCCACTCGACATCGACGCCGCCGCCGCCGGCGCGCGCTTTTCCGCGCCTGCGAAGAGCCTCCTCCCCATCGCAAACCCTCCCGGCATGGCCACGGCCGTAGCCGAGTAGGATGAGGAGGAGGCTTTGTCGTGGCATGGAACTCTATCCTCTAGTGCAGCTGCCCCTCCGCCGCCGCCGCCTCGCCCATTCTCCTAGGGCTCGCGCGCGAGTGGCGGCGAGGAAGTAAATCGGGGTGGTTCCGTCGGTCCGAGCAAATATTCCCTCGCTAATTCCTGGGATTAAATCCTACGGCTTTCGATCGATTCGGGGATGGGGTGGTGATTGTTGTTGTTGATTGGGGAGTGGCCCGATTGGGGGCCGCGATACCGAGAGGAACTGAGGAAGGATGGGAACGAGGGGGAGGTGGGGTTTAGACGTTTGTAGTCGAGGTGGTCTTGACAGATGGACGGATGGGATTAGACGAATAGGGATTATAGGGCGATCTGGACGCTGGTGGTAGTGGGGCCGTGGTTGTTTAGGATGCTTAAGCCATTCCCAATCCAAGACACTAGTCATAGTGTCTATAAGATCCACATTAGTAAGGAACTAACACTATCCTTCCAATGCAAACACCACTAATCAATACTTATATTTAATACTACTCATCTCTCGTTATGTCTTGGATGTTGTGTAGAAACCATGTCTAATGTAAGACCCAGTTTCCTCCTATTTCCTCATTTATTTCTTTGCCCCATCATCTTTTATCCTAGGTGGCAGCTCATTTAATTCTATGGATACCATCCTGGTCATTGGGTTAGGAATAGCCTAAGTGGTCCAGTATAACAGCAGGAAAACAGCCACAGCTGACTACTGGGAGCCCAACGCTAAATGCATCTCCAAGAGTCCAAGGCCAGTTTCAGTGGAGTTTTATGGGTATTAAATTGTATGACACATCAGCAAAATTGCTTATGTGGCAGGGTAATTATGAGGAAAGAGAAGAAGAGAGTGTCATCACCATGACACTCACCATGTACAGTTACCAAGACATGAAACTTACATTGAGAGCCATTTTGTTTCATCCTAGGCACATTTGACCATACACCATATGAGAATTAAATGCTGCAGCTTGTATATGAAATTGTGCCATGAAACTATGCACTGAGAGAGGGAGTTTCATCCCATGATAAATGTGACGTGGCAGTCTTGGTAACTGTGTGATGAAACTATGCATTGAGATTGGCCTAAGGTAGTTCTAACCCAGACTCTATGATAAAATCTATCTCTATTAATTATATTGCTATGTAGGCATTTTAATGATGTAGCAAGCAATTTAATAAGGAGAGAGCCAGAATCATAGAAACCATGTCTAAGTTAGACACCAAGTCAACGCGCAAAACGAAAGAAATATGGCTGAATGATTGGAGAGGAGTATGTTTTTTGATTGAATAGACTATAAGACATAAAATCTGCATTGGAGACTATAATATCTTGTGATAGAGTCTTTGATATATAGAATCTATGGGTAGAGTCTGGGTTATGACTGCCCTGACCATCTTGGCTTGGCTAGCTAAAAAAAGAAAATTATATACCTATACTATGTAATACCTATCGAAAATGTTGTTGTTCTTACGTCTGGAATCTCCCTCCCGCATCGGACGCATCATTTGTTGTTCATTTTTTTCCTGTTGCCATCTGATGCCCAACTTGCAACACCATACCGAATCTCACCTCTCCCCTCCCCCACTACCTCCCTACTCCCTCCGTCCCTTTGAAAGTGTCGTTGCCTAACATGTCTACCACTACCGTACCGTGCTGCATGCCTGCATGTTTAGATGTGAAAAGATACATGTGATCACTTGATTATTTAATGTAAAAATTCGATGTGCTGTGTGGACGGGAGGCTTCTTCACGACACAAATGGTGCATTAATGTCACATCCATCCAAACATATCAGCTATCAAAATTTTCCTACTGTCGGTGCCTGATTTGGTCGCACCGGCACCGACGAGTGATTGCGGTGCTAACCACTCGCTTTCCCGATGGCGAGAGTGGGAGACGAGGTTTTATCCTGGTTCCGGCCATGGGGCCGTACGTCCAGCAGGGGTGCGATGCACCTGGTTACGTGTTGCTTGTAGTAGGGGTTTACAAGCAAGGTGGGAGAAGGAGATAAGCTCCTAAGTCCCAGGCTATGGTGTGTGGGTGCGTATGAGACTTGTGTTCTCTGCGTGTCTTCGTGCTCTTCTCGTTCTCGTTGCCCTTCGCATGGGCTTCCCTTCCCCTTTTATAGACCAAGGGGAGCGGGGTGCGAGTACATGTGTTTGTCGCTAAGTGCACTGTTCGTCCATGCCGCGTACTGTGCGCGAGCGGGAATCGCGCCTTCCAACTCCGCTGACGACATGGCAGGGGCTGACGTATCGTCCTTCCTTCTCGTGACAGTTCACGGCGTCGAGGGTGGGTAACTTGCGTACGGGTCCAATTCGAGCCTCCGTGGCCTCCTTCGAGGTTGCCTTCGAGGGTGGCAGCGTGTCCGGCGGGGGGTAAAGTCAAAAGAGTGGTTGGCACAGTGCTGCTGGCAGGGTTAGGTCTGGCGTGCAGCATGGCGCTCAGAGTCCACTGCTGCGAGTGGATTTGACCGATGTCCTATCCGAAGAGTAGGTGATGGCGTGGGGCAGTGAGCCCTGCTTTTTGACCGCGTCGTGACGACTCTGGTGAACCGCGGTGGGTTGGGCGCTGTTCCCGTCGAGGCGGGCTCGAGCTTGGATGGCAAGCTCGAGCTCGCCGACCCTCGATCGAGACGGAAAACACCCCCTCGAGGGTAGGGGTCGCAAGCTCGAGTTCACCAAACCTCGAACGAGACGGAAACCACCTGCTCGAGGGTAGGGGTCGCCCTCGAGGCCGCTGAGCCTCGAACGAGACGGAAACCCCCGCTCGAGGGTGAGGGTCGAGGCCGCCGAGCCTCGAACGAGACGGAAACCCCCGCTCGAGGGTGAGGGTCGAGGCCGCCGAGCCTCGATCGAGACGGAAACCATCCGCTCGAGGGTGGGGGTCGAGGCCGCCGAGCCTCGATCGAGACGGAAACCATCCGCTCGAGGGTGGTCGTTTACCTCGAGCTGGATGGGTCCGAGGACTCGTAGCGATGGCGGGCCTTTGCTGGGCTGTTGAGCCAGGTCAATGTCGTCGTGGGCCTTGATGCCAAGTAGTTTTGGGCCTAGATTGGGGTACCCCTTTTGTAGGTACCCGACAGTAGCCCCCGAGCCTTCGCAGGAATGAGGTTTTCATCCTGCGAAGGCTGGAGTTCGTCGAGGCTTTCGAGGCCTTTATCTCTTCGTGGGTTCCGAGAATCCGTGGGGGCGCGCTAGCGCACCCGCGGGTGTAGCCCCCGAGGCCTTGGGAGGGTGGTTGACACTCTCCCAAGGTCTCAACCTGATGAGCAGAGCATTTACTGCTTCCTCAGGTGTGGGTTCGTCCACCGCGCCTGAGGTAGGGGGGATTTCGAGCTTTCTTCGTGCCTCGCGCTCCCTGTTCGAGGGTGCTGAGGAGGAGGCGACCCGTGCTTCCCTCGGTGGAATCGAGCCACGGATGCCTGGTTGAGCTGGTAGCGGGTGGTTCCAGTGGACGTCCATGCCCCGTTCGATAAGGGTAGGCTCGTGGTCACAGGACACGTCCATAAAAGCCTTCCGCGAAAGTATGCAAGACAGGACTCGACGTCGTTCGATAGAGGTCGAGGGCTCGATGCTCCCCCTCGAGGGGTCCCTCGATCTAGGCACTTTGCCTGGCCTCGAACATAATCGGTTGGTTTCCTCGAGAGTTCGAGCTTCGAGGGTACCGTTGATTATCCCTGACTCGGTTGATCTGGGGCCCTTGTCGAAACCCTTCGAAGGCCCAAGGTTCGAACCCCTGATCAGTAGAACGATGACTTCCTTCCTTCGAGGGGGAAGCCTTGAGCGTTCTCTCCACGTGTTCCGCTCTGCGCGGGGTAATGGTGGTAGACGTGGGAGTCGTGGCCGATGGTCGTGTGGGTTTGTCCACAGCACTAGGAGCCCCCGAGCCTCGTTTGGCTCGAGATGTCCCAAATTTTTCTTCGTTCCTCGGGATCCCTTTCGAGGGACTGAGGAGGAGGCGATCCATGCTTCCCACGATTGGGATCGAGCCATGGATGCCTGGGTGAGCTGATAGCGGGTAGTTCGAGCGGACGTCCATGCCCCGTTCGATGAGGGTAGGCTCGTGGTCATAGGACACGCCCGTAAAAGCTTTTCGCAAAAGTATGCTAGATGGGACTCGACCTCATTCGATAGAGGTCGAGGGCTCGATGCTCCCCCTCGTGGGGTCCCTCGATCTAGGCACTTTGCCTGGCCTCGAACATAATCGATTGGCTTCCTCGAGCGCTCGAGCTTCGAGGGTACCGTCGATTATCCCTGACTCGGTTGATCTGGGGCCCTTGTCGAAACCCTTCGAAGGCCCAAGGTTCGAACCCCTGATCAGTAGAATGAAGGCCGCCCTTTCAAGGGTTGGTGTGTTGAATGTACCTTCCACCTCTTCGTGCGGGGTCATGATGACAGTTAGGGCAGTTACTGCGACTTCGTGGGGGAGTGCGCGCGCCTTTTCAGGCGTGGCGTGGGCGAAGTGACCGCACGACTGCCCTGACGGTGGAAGAGCGTCCTTTCCCGGGCGAAGATGGCGGCGGCTGGGATGACCTTGATGGTTGAAGCGGACCCTGAAAGCCTCGGGACATCGAGCCCGAGTATAAATAGTCGATTAGAGACTTGCGTTTCCTGATGTAAGAACAATTCGTTTGTTTTCATACATCCTACTTATTTTCGTTAAACATCGTTTGTATCGTTAAACGAGTTTTATTTTCAAGCGACATCTCTGCGATGCACGTCGTGTCGAATGCATGCGCCTCGAAAGGAAGTCACCACTACGATCGATCGTACGTGAATGACTTAGGCGGAGGGAAGTGAGGTGCTGCCGTAGCCTCGAGGCGTAGGCGAGTACTCGGCTCAGGCGACCCTGCCCTTGTCCGTTTCACGCCTAGTGTCTTCCCTTCGAGGGTTGCAAAAGAGCACTTGGCGATACGCTCGAGATATCACAAGAATTTCGAAAAAGTATTGACTTTTTTTTTGTTAGGGGGTTCGTCCCCATTGCGGCCCCCGAGGGAGGGATGGTCCTAGCGAGGGTAGGACCAAACCTCGCTCAAGTATGAGTGGACTCGAGTCCACTTGATTCGTTCACACTTGCGAGAGCTAAGCCAAATACTAAATCAAGAGTTTGTACAATCGAAAGTATGTACAAAAAGGGTTCGAGGGGCTGAAGCCGCTCTAGGGGCATGGGCAACTTAGCTGTTGGATGTCGCAGGCGTTCGCGAGGATTTCCGTCGGCGATGGGTCGTCTCATGCTGAAGAACACGTCGTCGGCATCAAAGACTCTCCTCCACACGGAAGGCCTCGAGGCCCCTTGTGGCTGGGGTCCACTACGGGGACTTCGTTCGCCGCTGTTGCCTTTCTCGCGAGGGGTTCGATACTTCTTCCCCTTATTGCCTTGATTTTACTTCCTCGAGGGCTTCCTTGGCTTGCTGCCCTCCGCGGGCGTCTCTTCGGGGCGCTTTCCCTTCTTGCCGTTGAAGATGGCGTTCGCCGCTTCCTCCCCCGAAGCGTACTTGGAGGCTACCTCGAATAGCCGGTTCGTGTCGGGGGGAGGGTTCCTCCCCAACTTGCACACCAAGCTATAGCATGTGGTGCTCTCGAGGAAGGAGTGGATGATCTGGTGGTCGGTGATGTTAGGGAGCTCGGTGCAGCGCTTGGAGAAGCGCTGGATGAAGTCCCTCAGAGATTCATCGGGTTTTTGCCTGCACCCTCGAAGGTCCCACGTGTTCCCAGGGCGCACGTAGGTGCCCTGGAAATTTCCCACGAAGGTCTCGACCAGGTCGTCCCAGTCGCGGATCCGGTTCGGGGGCAGATGCTCGAGCCATGTCAGCGCGGAATCCGCCAGGTGAAGTGGCAGATTGCGGATGATCATGGCGTCGTTTGTGGCGCCGCCGAGCTGGCACGCTAGGCGGTAGTCGTTGAGCCATACCCTGGGGTCAGTTTCCCCAGAGTACTTGGTGATGGTGGTAGGCTGTCGGAAACGAGGGGGAATCGGAGCGGTGCGGATGTTACGACTGAACACGCGCGTTCCCGCCGGTTCCGAGACCGCATCCCGGTTCCACCGAACGTCGGTCCGCCCGCGTTGGTGGGCCCGGGCTCCCTCTCGCTGCCTTATATGATTCAGGGTGTTGCGAGCATCGCCATCGCCGACCGCGCCTCGGGTGTCCCGGAGGCGTGACCTCGCGGGCACCCTCGCTGGAAGCGTTCGTGCTTCGGGCGTACGTGGTTCGTTGGCGTGGCGCCGCGCCGAGTCACGGCAGGAGTCGCCGCGGGACTGGGCTCGCGCCCTGCCGTTAGGCCAGGGTGAGCGTACCGATGACTCCCCTCCTCGTTCGCCCTTCGAGGCCGAGGAGCGTCGAAGGCGGGAGGCTGAGCTCTCGGCCTGTTGTCGGGCGGCAGTCTCGACCAGCTTTCGGGCCTCGAGGTGCAGCTTCCGCCCTTCGGGGGTGGCTGCCTCGGGCATGGCTCGGAGCAGCGCGGCCGCCGCGATGAGCTTCTGGCTTGTTCTGGGAGCGAGCTCGTCATCTTTGCCTTCAGCAAGGATGCGGGCTTGGGCCACTCGTCCCGCGTGTCGTGCGTTCGTGGCGTGCTCGTCGCCTCGCTTGCCCGGCTCGCGGTCGGAGCGCGCTGGTGGCGAGACGTCACCGCTAACTCGTGGCAGGTGGCGCGGATCTCGCTCGTCCTCGGAAGGAGAGTGATCCGATGGGTTCGATGGCTGCGCGCCTATCGGATCCATGCCATCGTCGTTCCCCTGGTCGTCACCCCCACCGTCGTCGTCCGACGTCGACCCCTCGCTGGCTTGTCCGTCGTTGATGACGAAACACTCCCTGGTTGGGTCATACTCATCATCGGAATACTCGAAGCAGTAATCCGCCGCTGTTTGAAAGGCAATAAAGGCCTCTGGGTCGCGGAGACCCGAGTAGTCCCAACCGGGGTGTCTACGCATAAATGCGTGTCCATCATCGGACTCCGTGCGAGAATCACCGGGCAATGGATCGGCGAAGTATTGCTTGGAGACTGGGTGACAACCAGGTTGGTTGCCGTTCGCACTCATGGCAGTGCGGATGCAGGAGGCGTACGCATCCACGGAGGTGCGTAGCCCGTAGGGATAGGAGTGCGCCGTCGTAGCGCGTGGCGCAGCCATGGGCCCCGGGAGGAAGGGAGCAGCCCTCTCCTGTGACCCTGACCACAGGATGCCTCCTTCCCTTGTGGGATGGGGGTCGCCGATGTCGGCGGCGCGCCTCGCAGCGCGCGTTCGTCGTGCGCGTGGTCCGGGACGACTCCGCCGTCGCGGTGTCGCCGGAGGCTGATGGTGAGGCTCCGGTTGGTTGCTGGGATCCTTCTGGAGGATGCGCATATGGTAATCGTCGCCACATGTTTGGAACCGCAAGCTCCCGATCCGGATCTCCTGCCCCGCTGGGAGCAGATTGCTCTCGCCCAGCGGAGGCCGTCCTTCGCTGAAGTTCGTCATCGGGAATGAGAGCAGCGCAGCGCTGGTCCCCTACCTGATGCGCCAACTGTCGGTGCCTGATTTGGTCGCACCGGCACCGACGAGTGATTGCGGTGCTAACCACTCGCTTTCCCGATGGCGAGAGTGGGAGACGAGGTTTTATCCTGGTTCCGGCCACGGGGCCGTACGTCCAGCAGGGGTGCGATGCACCTGGTTACGTGTTGCTTGTAGTAGGGGTTTACAAGCAAGGTGGGAGAAGGAGATAAGCTCCTAAGTCCCAGGCTATGGTGTGTGGGTGCGTATGAGACTTGTGTTCTCTGCGTGTCTTCGTGCTCTTCTCGTTCTCGTTGCCCTTCGCATGGGCTTCCCTTCCCCTTTTATAGACCAAGGGGAGCGGGGTGCGAGTACATGTGTTTGTCGCTAAGTGCACTGTTCGTCCATGCCGCGTACTGTGCGCGAGCGGGAATCGCGCCTTCCAACTCCGCTGACGACATGGCAGGGGCTGACGTATCGTCCTTCCTTCTCGTGACAGTTCACGGCGTCGAGGGTGGGTAACTTGCGTACGGGTCCAATTCGAGCCTCCGTGGCCTCCTTCGAGGTTGCCTTCGAGGGTGGCAGCGTGTCCGGCGGGGGGTAAAGTCAAAAGAGTGGTTGGCACAGTGCTGCTGGCAGGGTTAGGTCTGGCGTGCAGCATGGCGCTCAGAGTCCACTGCTGCGAGTGGATTTGACCGATGTCCTATCCGAAGAGTAGGTGATGGCGTGGGGCAGTGAGCCCTGCTTTTTGACCGCGTCGTGACGACTCTGGTGAACCGCGGTGGGTTGGGCGCTGTTCCCGTCGAGGCGGGCTCGAGCTTGGATGGCAAGCTCGAGCTCGCCGACCCTCGATCGAGACGGAAAACACCCCCTCGAGGGTAGGGGTCGCAAGCTCGAGTTCACCAAACCTCGAACGAGACGGAAACCACCTGCTCGAGGGTAGGGGTCGCCCTCGAGGCCGCTGAGCCTCGAACGAGACGGAAACCCCCGCTCGAGGGTGAGGGTCGAGGCCGCCGAGCCTCGAACGAGACGGAAACCCCCGCTCGAGGGTGAGGGTCGAGGCCGCCGAGCCTCGATCGAGACGGAAACCATCCGCTCGAGGGTGGGGGTCGAGGCCGCCGAGCCTCGATCGAGACGGAAACCATCCGCTCGAGGGTGGTCGTTTACCTCGAGCTGGATGGGTCCGAGGACTCGTAGCGATGGCGGGCCTTTGCTGGGCTGTTGAGCCAGGTCAATGTCGTCGTGGGCCTTGATGCCAAGTAGTTTTGGGCCTAGATTGGGGTACCCCTTTTGTAGGTACCCGACACCTACGTAGGGGTATGATGGGGTTTTATCATTTGCTTTGGAAGGTGGTTTTATTTTCCAGCGACACTTTCAAAGGGATAGAGGGAGTACCTCCCAGTCCCAGGCCATTTCCCCGGTCCTTTCTCATCTTCCCATCGGTGCACTAGCCATGGAAACACCGGGAGCGAAGCCCATTCCCGCGGTGGCCACCCAGGGGCGGAGCTACGTTGGAGCTCCTGGCTGCGGCTGCACCCACAGATTTTTTGTAGTTCTTTGTCATTTTTGAATTTTCAGCCTATTTTACTTCAATGTCTAGATATGATATGTTATGAGGTGTCAGCACCCCCCTCTTATTCGCTCTAACTCCGCCCCTGTGGCCACCACCTCCTTCACACCGATCCAAGGGAGCCTCGCGCGGCTCTCCATTTCCCATCTGCTTCTCCGCCACCCCAGGCTGCTCCAGCGATAGCACCACCGGTAACAAAGATGAAGGTAGCGGCGGCCCACCACACCAACCGCCTTCAAGGACCCGCGGGAGCCCTCGCCTCTCGCAGATTTCGAGGGCCATCGCCACATATCACTCCGGTGTAGGCACATCCACCTCTGCGCACGCATCGTGGCCAAGTAAGTTCCAACTTCCAAGTGCAGCACTTCCCCGCATCCCTTTCCATTCGTTAGTATTTGAATGATTAGTCTGATTCATTAGGGTTTGCTCGATTCGGCTGCTACATTAAGGGTTGATCTTTTTTGTTCTACAAATCAAAACTTCTTGCTGCAAATGTTGTGTTCTTGGTTTCTTTTTGGTTTCGTATGATGCAGCCATCGATTCGATAGTTTTGCCGGACTTGTTAGGTGTGCTAGATGTGATTGTGTTTCAGCTTCACGCTCACTTCAATAGTAGCTTTCATATCAATCACCAACAACATTTTATTCTTGTTGTCTGTCTGACTAGTTTTGCAGAGAATTTTTATTTCTGCAATTAGCCTAATAATACTTGACTCAATATGTCTAGCGACGTCCTCATCTGACTTTTTTTGCCCATGTATCATTTATTTACTTATTTTTACTTTTTCA
Organism: Digitaria exilis; assembly: GCA_015342445.1. Classification (NCBI taxonomy): domain Eukaryota; kingdom Viridiplantae; phylum Streptophyta; class Magnoliopsida; order Poales; family Poaceae; genus Digitaria; species Digitaria exilis. The sequence continues at coordinate 336,435 of JACEFO010001619.1, forward strand.
TGTGCAATGGTCACCGGAGAAGAGAAACATTTCAAGACCAGTTCGCAAGATTCATAGTATTCTCCCTCATTTATCAGAAGACCAAAAGCTTTGGATCCGTCAGGCAGGCCTTGGTGCCCTCCTTAATTTGAGTGATTTTTCAGTGGCTGTTAAACTTGTCAAATGGATATGAAACATATCGATCCAGTTCATGGTCATTTCAGATACAAGAATAAGATTATAACATATGCAACGTGGTGAAGATTTGTAAATATAAATGATCAGGGATTGTGTTCATGTGTTATGTGATTGCAACATGGAATTGGCTGGATTTTCATGGCTTTTTAGTTGAAGAAAACATTTGATAGTTTAAAAAGTGATGACTGTTGCGATCATAATGAAACACATATTGCGTGGAACTGTGGCAAAAACACTTGTGTTGCAACATGGAAACAGTGATATAATCAGTTATGTTCATGTCCATGGCTGTTTTATGTTTCAATTGTCAATTTGTAAGTTTGAAAGGGGATGGATGTTGCATTGAAAAGGGATCGCATGTTGCGGGGAGCAGGGAGAGAAAGAGTTGCATCCAGGGTTCACAAAACCGAACCGGAGGGCCGAACCGCCGGTCGGCGGTAGCGGCTAACCGGTCCGGTTCCCGCGGGAACCGGTCAAAACCAGACAAATTCAAATTTTGAATTCAAATGTATATGAAATCCTAGTTCAATCGGTTTGAACCGGTAAGCCGTCCGGTTTGACCGGTAAGCCGAGCGGTTTGGGCGGTAAGCCTACCGGTTTGGACGATAAGCCGGCTCAATAAATAATTTGTCATGTTTTCAAATTTAACTAAAAAATTAAAAAATAAAAGAAAAATTCCTAAAAATATTTCAAGGTGCGTAGAATCTAATGGTGTGAAAAATTTTCAAATATTAGTGTATTTAGTATTTTTGTGTGCATTAGAAGTTCAATCAGCTGATTTTTTTCGCGAAACAAATAACAAATGACCAAATATTTGAGAAATTTTGACACCAATAGATCCAGCACACCATTGTAGTGAACATCATAATGTCAAAAAAGTATGTGAAAGGATCAAGATACCTAGGAGGGGGGTGAATTAGGCTTCTACAAAAATTTAAGCGATAAAACAATCCTATGCAATAAGCCAATTCACCCCATGTGCCTACAAGTGTGGTTTATGCCTAGCTAGTGTTGAAAAGACTTAATCAACCTAGTTCCAATCCTACTCTATCATGGCAATTCTAGGAATAGAAATGCGGAAAGTAAATTTGCTCAAAGTAAAGAGAAGAGTAGGAAGCCGATTTTTCCCGAGGTATCGAGGAGTCGGCAACTCCCCCCTAGTCCTCGTTGGAGCACCCGCGCAAGGGTATAGCTCCCCCTTGATCCGCGCAAGGATCAAGTGCTCTCGTAGGGGATATCCATTTCTCACTCCGGGACGGCGGATTCCAAACCGTGTACACCTTCTTGGGGCTTCACACAATCTCCACGTGAGCTCCCAAGATCAACACCACCAAGCCGTCTAGGTGATGCCGAATCACCAAGAGTAACAAGCCAAAGATCTTCACTTGACCTAGACTAGACCAAGAGCTAGATGGATGCACACTTGCTACTCCCAAGCACTAAAAAGAGTCCTTAATCTTCTCAAGATCAGGAACACCAATGAACCCAAGTGCCTCTCTTGCCCTCAAACACTTCCCAACAGCAGCTGGATGAACAGTGAAACCGTGTGGCAAGAGAGTCTCCAAGTAGGAGAAGAGTGGCTATAGATAGCCCACTCAAAAGCTCCTAGCCGTTAGTGCTGAGGCAGAGGGACCGACTGATTCGGTGCCTTCTAAAGATGGCCACCGAAACAGTCGGTGCCTCCTTTGATTTGAACTTCCAACGGCTAGCCAATGACCACCGACTGATTCAGTGGCCACCCCCAGTGCAGCACCGAACCAGTCGGTGCGCACCAGTATCGAACTGGTATTTCCAGCCACAATGACCGACTGATTCGGTGCTGCCCACCGAATTAGCCGGTCCCCCTTGGGGACATGGGCTAGAACAGGATCTCGAGGGCCACCGACTCATCCGGTGGGTCTTCATGGGGTTCACCGAACCAATCGGTCCCCCTCTATTTTCACTCAGTACCTAACAACCATTTCTAGCCAGAATGACCGACTGATTCGGTGCTGCCCACCGAACCAGTCGGTCCCCTCTGGGACTTAGGCTGTCAAGTGGCCGAAGGCACCGACTGATTCGATGAGCCCTGCTGACAGGGACCGAATAAGTCAGTGCCTCTGTTTGCCTCGCAAAGAAAACAGAGCACCGACTAATTCGGTCACTGCCCCAGTGAGCACCGAAATAGTTGGTCCCTACTGAGTTACCAACCTTCTCAAGGGCTTTGACATAGCTACCTAGCACTAGGTTTCACAAGTGTGCACCACACCTAAACTCTAGTTTTATCTAGGTCAAGCTACCAATCCTTAACCCCTTTATAGTACGGTCAAAGGAAAACAAAGACCTAAACTACTCTAAGTGCCTCTCATCATCCAAACGGCACTTAGAACTAGCTTATCCTTAATCTTCGATCATATCCTTTGCACCAATACAATCATTCGCGAATGATGGGGGCCAAGAATACCATGAAAGTCCATCATTGCACTAACTTAACTTAGTTTCTGCAAAACACTTGTTAGTCGCAATGATAATGTTGCCATTAATCGCCAAAACCGAATTAGGAGTCTAGATGCTCTTTCAATCTCCCCCATTTTGGTGATTGATGACAACACAACCTCTAAAAGGATATGAGAGAAGTAAAAAGAGGTAAAGGGCGGCATATGAGCTTGAATTGCATGAACTAATAAAGGATAGCGGAAGCGAAACACATAGTTCATACAAAACAAGATGAGCACTATTGCATATGAATAGATAGAGAAAGCATAAGTGCACATAAGAGTGAGAGACATGACATGAGATATATTAACAAAAGCACATGTCAACCACATTGAGTTCCAAGGGTAGCATAACAAGTATCACACATAAGCATCACACATATAAACATAGAGACAAGTGCATGAAGTAAACATGATGCATGAGTTCACTCAAAGAGCCAAAAGTCTATGCTACCCAAGCTCCCCCTATCTCTCATATCTCACTCTCTCCCCCTTTGGCGTCAAGCACCAAAGCTAAGCGTCGGAGGCGGGAGGAGCGCTCGCAGGTGGGTCGAGAGCCATGGAGGTAGGAACTGCTCCTGTTGCTGCTTCTGCTTCCTTCTCGATCTCATCTAGAAACGGAGTGGCTCCGGAAGTGGTACGCACTGGAGGATCTGGAAGCGGAAGATGAACCCCCGAGCTGATGGCCTCAAAGATCTGTGCCTCAAGAGCTGACTGTATATCTGAGTCTGGCATAGGCTGAGGTGGAAGCTGAGTCTGTGAAGCAGGCTGGGGCTGACTCGACTGGGGTGTATCAAGGTTGAGTAGATCTGTGTAACTGCACCCCAACTGACTGGACCCTGGAGAAGTAAGAGGTGTGGTCTCAGTCATCACAGCTGTCACTGCCGGTGTGCTCCCAAACTGTCCAACAAAAGCCGACGTAGGTGTGCCAAACGTAGTAGGTATATCATGAAGTCCGACGGTCACACTCGTCGTGGCTGGCTCATAAGGTGCCATCTGTGGAGAACTGAGCGAGGCCATGGGACGCACAGGGGACATCGGTACTCGAGGAGGAAGGCCAGGGTGAGCCGGGCGAGGTAGACTCTGAAGTGGGGGCCCTGGGAATACGGGAGGAGGAGCAATACCCGTGTGCTGGAAGAGATACTGAAACTGGTACTGGGTAAAGTCTGCCTGCCTCCTCTGCTGCTCAGCTAAGGACAACATGAGCTCTGCATGCTGCCGTGCCTGCTGCTACTGCTGAGCCTGCATCTGAACAATAGCTGAGGACATGGTCTGGATAGACTACATCATGACCGCCATCATCTCTGCAGTAGAGGGCCCAGTGGTAGGAGGAGGAGCTCCAGGCTGCTGAGGTGCCTAAGAGACAGGAGCGGCCTCTGTGACTGGTACGGACCGGGAACCTCCAGCCTCGGAGTCGTGAGGGGCACTGAATGGAGGGACAAAGGTATCTCAAAGTCATCGTCCTCCGAGTCAGTGTCAGAGAGAGAGAGTCGCTGTCTAGGATCTGCTGAATACCCTCAAGGCCTGCCTCAATCTCTGACTACCGTAGCTGCTGATCCTCTGCCTCATACTGAGCTCTCTGCTCAGGTGTCCACTGCTGGGCCACGTGGTGTAGAGCTCTCTGACCACGGCGACAATCATTGGGCTTGGCAGGCTTGTGGTCAATGGACATGGGGGTCTTGGCTGCAAGACGCTCTGCCTGAGCCTCATCTCCACAGCTAGCAGCAAGGATACAGCTGATGATGTGTGCATATGGTAGAAATCTGCCAACTTTGAGTCCATCTGCTATCACATCCTCAATCTCACACAGAATAAAGTCAATCACATCAAAGGGCATGCGCTGAACCATGTGAGCCAGGAGCCACTGCTGCAGAGCTGTCACAGCCTCTCTGTTGCCAGTACGGGGCAGCAGAGAATGACGAAGGGCTTCTAGTAGAATGTATGCCAGCTGGGTCAGGCCAGACGGGTGTCTCTTAGAAGCTGCACCGAACGGAGGACGATAGATGGCAGAGGCTGTCTCATGGTCTGGTGCATAGATCCCCACAGAGTATGGACGACGAGGTGACTCCACATTGGGGTAGGCAAGCTGGTGAATCCACGGACCCTCTGTCCTGGCACCAAAGACTCCCACAATCTGAGCACGAGTCAGTCTGTATCGGCGGTTCTAGAACATGTTCTCGATGAACCTGTGCTCAGGGTCAATACAGACTGAAGCATAGAACTGATAAACCCACTGCTTGACCACTCTGCCAGGTGTCGTCAAGATCTGAAGCAAACCAGGCATATATGCAATGTAGCGTCGAAGCTCAGCAACTGTGATACCTGCTGCCCTGGCCAGAGTCTCTGGGACTAGAACCTTGTGACTGAAGAACTGAGCAGGAGCGTTGATATACGCCCTGTAGAAAGCCTCCTGCCTATCTGTCCAGAAGATTGACTCATCTGGAGTCTCTCTAGTCTCAGGAAACCAGGTCTTGTACTTCCGAAGCCTGAGCTTCCATACTGTCCCTGCTGTGGCTTTCTTCAACTCCTGATATGGCGGTACAGCTGCAGGATTGTTAGAGTCTGAGCTCTCTGGTGCCTCTGGAATCTCTGGCAAAGTGGAGACAACCTCCCGTGCCCTCTTCTTGCCACGAGTAGCAGTGGGTGTGGTAGTAGAAGGAGGACGCGGGTGGGCCTTCGAGGTGGTGGAAGCTGGAGTCTCTGTCACAAGGGGCTTCGTCTGAGAACGTGTACGCCCTGAGCGGCGTGGCTGAGGTGGCTGGGGACCCTCAGGAGCTGCTGGTGACCCTGTGCTGTCAACGATCTAAAACTGAGCGGCGCCACGCTCAACACGCTCAGTAGCTCTGACAACTGCCATAGTAGCCTTCCAGTTGTCAGGATGACTAGGAAGAAGCTTCTTCTTCTTCTTCTTCACAATAACCTTAGCCTTTCCCTTCTTCGGGTCCCGTGGGGGACTCGGAGGAGGAAGGTCATCACCCCCTGCACTGCCAGAACCTCCCTGAACATCTGTCATGGCTGAAAACTGCACTGAGAGAGAAAACCCCTGAAAGCTGGCAAGGTCCTTGATCAAGGCTTTGCCTTGACTGTCCAGAAAAAGAACCCGAGGCTTTGCCTCAAGCACTGACACTGCTAACTGCCTCTATCACTGCCACTGCTGTCACTGACCCTGTCTCGACAACCACACCTGCTCGCAAAAAGAAAATATATATAGAGGCATAGCTAATTAATAGAGAATCCTAGAAAGCATGAAATAGGTAAGAGCTTGGAAGCACGTCTATCCTAGGATATATTGAAATTTAGCTCTCATTAATCCGTATAAATTATATGAATTATAATCATCAAGAGATAATGAGAGCAACAATTACTCTAGCTCTAATTGTGTCATATAGTAAGAATATGAATGAAATTCTACTCATGAGCACATAGAGCATAAGCAAGGTGCATTGTTCAAATTTTAGTTGGAATTTCATATTTTTAGTTCAAAAATTTCTCATCTCTCTAGGGTTTGAGATTCAAAAGGAGTGCGAGAGAGAGGGAAAGAGGAGAAAAATTGCACCTTGCACGAAATCGGAGGAGGGGGAGGTGGATTGAGTCCACGAGCACGAGGGGGGGTGCCTTCGCCAGGGCAAATGGCGGCTGGCGGCGGCGCTAGGCGGTGCTAGGCGGCAAAGCTAGTTGGCGGCGCTAGGGTTTGCGGCGCAGGCACGCGAGCGCGACAGCGTGCAGTGGCGGCTATGCGCGGAGCAGCTAGCGGCGGCAGGGGAGCGGCGATGGGGTGTCACGGCGCAGGCGGCGGTGAGGCGAGGGCGCGTGGGCTGCGCAAGGGCGAGTGCGGCGGCGTGTGGGAGAGAAAACTAACAAGCGGGACCCACTGGCTGGTGAACAGATAGGGTAGAGAGATGTGGACGGGCGAGATTGAGCGGTTTTGAATCAACGGTCCAGATCTGCTCGGCATCGGGGGGACCGACTGATTCGGTCAAGCACGGTGACGGGCACCGAACCAGTCGGTGGGGTGTGGGTTTAACCCGCACACACACAGAGCACCGACTGATTCAGTGGACTCCATCGTGTACCACCGAACTAGTCGTTCCGCACCAGAGCCAAAACAGCAGATAGACAAAGAATGACCGACTGATTCGGTCCTCTCCAGAAAAAGCGTCGGTCCTTCTGCAGTGAGAATTTTTCAAGGATTTTTCGCGGAATTTTTTTGTCTCAAGTCCATGGATCCAAAGAGAGGAAAATAAATATGATTCTTGGACAGAGACAAGCGAACCTCTCTCAAACACTCATGTTTCAATGTATTTTCATATATGGCCAAGTGGCTTAACATAGTTTTGAAATCGAAGACCAAAGCCAAAGCACCGGAGGGCACCAACACCTAGAGAGAGCACAAGGGATGATGAAAGCAGTCCATGCTCCCCCTAAATGTATGCCACAACCAAATGCCAACAAAACGATTAAAAGAACACAATGCAAGATGCATGCAAGTGCATAGACAAGAATTTAAAGCTAGAATTTAAATCTATCTTATCAAGTTTGAACCCTTTGCAAGCTTACTCATGGTTTTCACCACTATCTTCCAAAGGTTAGACAAGCTCCTAATGCATATGAGATATACTACACATGATATGCAAAACAAAGTCTAGCAACTAATTTTTTTGTGTTTTTTCAAGCATATCTATATACAAACAACATTGAGCATTCTAGGTGAAATTGGAGAAGTCAACCACATTAAGCTCATTCCGCAAGTTGCAAAACCTATTTTCATCCAAAGGCTTTGTGAAGATATCCGCCAATTGATCATCCGTCCTTACACCATGCAAAGATATACTACATCTGTTCCAGAATATAGCAACGTTTAGACTTTTTCAAATTCAAATGTTTGTAACTTTGACCAATAATACTTATAAAAATATGATATATTTTAAGTAAAAAATTACATATTGTAATAATATGTTTTATGACTAATCTATAAACATAATCATTATGTTGCCAACCTTTATATTTCTTTTACAGTTCATGGTCAAAGTTAAAAATGTTTGACTTTGAAAATACCTAAACGTAGCTATATTCTGGAACGGAGGGAGTATCATCCTTAGATATATGATCTCTAATAAAGTGGTGACGGATATCTATGTGCTTGGTACGTGAGTGTTGGACGGGGTTGTTTGCAAGCTTTACCGCACTCTCATTGTCACAAAGCAAGGGTACACTCCTAAGAACTAGGCCATAGTCTAGGAGTGTTTGAGTCATGTAAAGAATTTGTGCACAACAAGAGCCGGTGGCAATGTACTCGGCCTTGGTGGTTGAAAGAGCCACACTATTTTGCTTTTTGGAGGACCAAGAGACTAGCGACCTACCAAGCAATTGGCACCCGCCGGAAGTGCTTTTCCAATCCACTTTGCAACCCGCATAATCCGCATCGGAATAGCCAACGAGTTCAAAGTGTGCTCCTTTGGGATACCAAAGGCCAATGCTTGGTGAATATTTGAGATATCTAAAGATTTTTTTCACAGCCTTAATGTGTGCTTCTTTGGGATTGGCTTTAAAACGAGCACACATACATACACTAAACATGATGTCGGGCTTAGATGCGGTAAGGTAAAGTAGACTACCAATCATAGAACGATAAAGAGTTTGGTCTACCGGTTTACCTCCCTCATCAAGGTCGAGATGCCCATTTGTTGCCATGGGGGTCTTGATGGGCTTGCAATCTTCCATCTTGAAGCGCTTGAGAAGGTCCTTGGTATATTTCTCTTGACATATAAAGGTGCCTTCTTCAAGTTGCTTGATTTGAAATCCAAAGAAGAAAGTAAGTTCACCAATCATTGACATCTCAAATTCCCTTGATATCATTTCACCAAATTTCTTGCATATCCCTTAATTTGTTGAGCCGAATATAATGTCATCCACATAGACTTGGTAAACAAAAAGCTCGCCATTCTCCTTCTTGGTGAAGAGTGTAGTATCAACCTTCCCAATCTTGTATACCTTGGCAATGAGAAAATCCCGGAGACGCTCATACCAAGCCCTTGGAGCTTGTTTGAGTCCATAGAGTGCCTTGGATAGCTTGAACACATGATTGGGGTTGTATGGGTCTTCAAAGCCCGGTGGTTGTTCTACATATACTTCTTCATTAATGTACCCATTCAGGAATGCACTCTTGACGTCCATTTGGTAGAGTTTCATATCATGACAAGAGGCATAAGCAAGGAGAATGCGGATTGCCTCTAATCTAGCCACCGGAGCAAAAGTCTCTCCAAAGTCCAGTCCTTCAATTTGAGAGAACCCCTTTGCAACCAATCTTGCCTTGTTCCTCACAACATTCCCTTGGTCATCTTGCTTGTTTCTAAACAACCATTTAGTACCAATCACTCTAGCATCACTTGGCCTCTCCACCAAAGTCCATACATCATTCTGAGTGAAGTTGTTGAGTTCTTCATGCATTGCATTCACCCAATTTGGATCAATCAAGGCTTCTTCAACTTTGGATGGCTCCTTCTTTGAGACAAAGGAGTAGCTCTCACAAAACATTGCTTGTTGATTCTTTGATCTTGTCATGATTCCTTTGGTGGGGTTCCAATGATGAGATCTTTGGGATGAGCTTCAATTCTTGGATTGTGTCTTCTAGGTGGTTGTTCTTGAGGAGCCCTTGGATCATCAACATTTTGAGCTTGAGCCTCTACCTCTTCTTGTGGAATATGAACATCTTCATGAGGAAGTGGTATGTTATCTTCATCATTCTTGCTTTCATCCACATCCACTTGAGGCACCATGGAGGAAGAAGAGGGTTGATTGATCTCTTGCACTTCATCATCATCTTCCTTTGGCTTGATAACTCCAACTTGCATGTTCTTCATCGCCTCCCTCAAGGGTTCACCACCTACATCATCAAAATTTTTCATTGCTCCTTGGGAGCCATTAGATTCATCAAACTCCACGTCATATATTTCTTCAACTAAGCCGGTGGCCAAGTTGAATACTCTATATGCCTTGGACTTCAATGAGTAACCAAGAAGAAAACCAATACCACAACGTTTTTGAAACTTCTCTAGATGTTGGCGCTTCTTGTAGATGTAGCATTTGCACCCGAACACCCGGAAGTAAGAGATATTGGGCTTCCTCCCAACTAGCAACTCGTATGGCGTCTTCTTCAAGAGGCGGTGAGGAAAGAGCCTATTTGATGCATAGCATGCGGTGTTGATTGCCTCGGCCCAAAACTTCTCATGTGTATCATATTCATCCAATATAGTTCTAGCCAAGGTGATCAAGGTTCTATTCTTCCTCTCCACTACTCCATTTTGTTGAGGTGTGTAAGTTGAGGAGAACTCAGGCTTGATCCCAATTTCATCACAATATGCTTCAATATTGGAGTTGGCAAACTCGGTACCATTGTCACTTCTAATCTTCACCAAAGTTACTTGATATTCATTTTGAGCTTTCTTGGCAAACTTCTTGAAGAATTTTGCAACCTCGGACTTGTTATGAAGAAAGAACACCCAAGTGTATCTAGAGAAGTCATCCACTACCACAAGACAATAGAGATTCCCACCAATGCTAGCATAAGTTGTTGGCCCAAAAAAATCCATGTGAAGAAGCTCTAGAGGTCTTGATGTAGATACATAAGCTTTGGTTGGATGTGTATTTGCTACTTGTTTGCCGGCTTGACATGCACTACACAATTTGTCCTTCTCAAATTTGATGTCCTTTAACCCCACAACCAAATCTTTCTTCACTAGCTTCTTGAGAGTACCCATACCAACATGTGCAAGTCTTCTATGCTACAACCAACTCTTAGAAGCCTTGGAGAATAAGCAAGTGCACAAGCTTGTTTCATTTGATTTGAAGTCAACAAGATAGAGATTGTTGTATCTAAAACCCTTGAAGATTTCTTCATCACTTTCCTTCTTTGTGACAACTACCCCTTGATCGGTGAATATGCACTTGTAGCCCAAATCACATAGTTGGCCAACGGACAAGAGGTTGAAGCTCAAAGTATCAACTAGTAGCACATTGGAGATGGAGTGATCATTGGAGATATCAATCTTGCCAATCCCTTCAACCTTGCCCTTGGAGTTGTCAACAAATATAATCTTCTCATGACTTCCACTCTCTTCTAGTGAGTGAACATCCGGGGATCACCGGTCATATGTTGAGTACATCCACTATCCATAACCCAATGGTGTCCACCGGTCTTGTAGTTCACCGACACCAATAAACCAAATCAAGCTTGAGGTTTAGCTACCCAAACCTTTGAGAAAGATCGGGAGCTAGAGGTTGATGATGATGCAAAGTTTGACTTGTGTGGTTCACTCAATTTTGTGACAAGAATCTTGGGCACCCAAATTTGCTTAGGCCTAGTTGAATCCTTAGGTCCAAAGAATCTCACTACCACCTTCCCACTTGATGTCTTGGACACACCATAATGAGCATTGAATTCCTTGGGTCTCAAGTGATCTTTCATTTTTGGAGGAGGAGGAGTATTGCATTCATGAGCAAAGTGACCCTCATGTTGACACTCGATGCAATACTTGGTCTTGGGCTTGTAAGACTTGGGTTGAGATATCTTGTTCTTAGCTTCAACAATCTTGGTGGGCAAGTACCCAAGCCCTTGAGTGTTATAGTTGATTGCTCTATCGGACAACATCTTGCCAAAGAGTTGATTGTCATTTGTGAGAGTGTTGTAACCGGACTTGAGATCATTCACTTGTTGCTTGAGCCTATGAATCTCACTCATGGCATGCTTGTTCTTGACTTGAAGGTCCACATAGTCTTTGCCAAGTATGTCATTTGGTGACACACCCAACACAAACTTGCCCTTGCATGTTGCACAACTCTTGATTCAATTATCATTGCTAGAGCCTTCACCTTGATTTGAGTGACTAGCCTCCATTGGGGGATTAGGAGAATCACTCATAGCTTCATCATTTGCCTTTATTGGGGGATTAGGCGAGATCTCAAGCAAATCATCACATTGAATTCCACAATCAACTTGCCCTATGCTTTCCTCAAGAAGATCATCACATTGAGTAGCACAATTGACTTTCACAATTTTCTCCTCAATCAATTTCTCACTTGATAACACATCAAACTTTTCTTTAAGCAACTTGTGGTGGGTAGTGAGCTCTTGGAACTTGATTTTCAACTCATCATAATCACTAGCAAGCTTAACATGCTCAAGTTTTATCTCTATGTTCTTAGCTTCTAGATCATCACATTTTGCAACTAGTTTTGCCTTCTTTTGCTCAAGCCTATCAATTTCTCATTTGATTCTCTAATGATGCTAGTATATTGTTTGAGATAAGCAACTAGATCATCATAAGAGGGCTCATTATCATTATCACTATCGCTATCACTATCACTTGCATCTTCATGATGGGAAGACTTTCTCACCTTGCTATCACCCTTTGCCATGAGGCAAAAGTGTTTTCTTGACTTGGAGCTTGAGCAAGGCGGTGGAGGGATGGAAGCACCAATTGCAAGACCGGCAACTCCTTCATCTTCACTTTCATTGATGAGTTGCTTGAAGTGTCGTCGTCGGTGATCCACTCCCCAATATAAGCTCTTCCTTGCTTCTTTTTGGTGGGTGTGGAAGACTTCTTCTTGTTGCCATCTTTCTTGCTCTTGAAGTTCTTCTTGCAGTCACCATCATCATCACTCTCCTCCTTCTTGTAGTTCTTCTTCTTTTTCTTGTCGGGGAGAGGACATTGATGTGCAAGATGGCCAAGCTCACCACAATTATAGCAATCCATATCCTTAATGGACTTCTTCTTGATAGAGAATTTCTTGCTCTTGTGGTTGAAGTCAATTCCCTTCTTGTCAAGCTTCCGAAGCATCTTGGTGGTCTTTCTCACAAGGAGGGCAACTTCATCGAGCTCCTCACTCTTGCCATCGTCATCATATTCACTTGACTTCTCAACAATCACCTTCTTCATCTTCTTATCTTTGCTAGCCTTGAAGGCAATGTCTTGCTTGATGGAGGAAGATGAGTCTTCATACTTCTCATATTCTTTTGTGTAGCCCATGTAATCTTCATGGCCCTTGATCTTCCCCAACATCTTGGTGATAGTGTGAGAGTTGAGATCATCATAGAAGTAGACGGTGACAATGCCGGAGTACTTGTCACTAGGAAGAGCACTTAGAAATCTTCTATTGACTTCAAACTCCTCCATCTTGGTGACATCAAGTTCATTCAATTCCTCTACAAGAGAATTCAAACGTGAGTACATGGTACGAGCACATTCATTAGAAAATTTCTTAAAAGCATTGATTTTATCTATAATAACTTTGTGTCGCTCCTCTCTCTCATGCTTAGAACCCATGTGAATCTCAACAAGCTTCGTCCACATTTTATGGGCTTTTGTCTCACTTCTAACTTAGTTGAAGTTTTCCTTGTTGAGACTTCTAAGGAGAGTGTCCCTAGCCTTAGCATTGAGCCTCGCATGAGACACCTCAAGTGCGGTGAGGTTATCCTCATCAACGGGCGCGGGAAAGCCAACGGTGGTAGCCCTAAGCACATCGGCATCCATGGCATCAAGATATGCTTCCATATGGATCTTCCAATAAGAAAAATCTTTGCCATCGAAAACCGGGGGAGGCCCTTCACTAGACATCTTGCTCTAGGCAGTGAAGCCTAACCTTTGAGCAACGAGGCTCTGATACCAATTGAAAGAAACAAGATGCCTAACAGGGGGGTGAATTAGGCTTCTACAAAAATTTAAGCGATAAAATAACCCTATGTAATAAGCCAATTCACCCCATGTGCCTACAAGTGTGGTTTGTGCCTAGCTAGTGTTGAAAGGAGTTAAGCAACCTAGTTCCAATCCTACTCTATCATGGCAATTTTAGGAATAGAAATGCGGAAAATAAACTTGCTCAAAGTAAAGAGAAGAGTAGGAAGCCGATTTTTCCCGAGGTATCGAGGAGTCGGCAACTCCCCCTAGTCCTCGTTGGAGCACCCACGCAAGGGTATAGCTCCCCCTTGATCCACGCAAGGATCAAGTGCTCTCGTAGGGGATATCCATTTCCCACTTCGGGACGGTGGATTCCAAACCGTGTACACCTTCTTGGGGCTTCACACAATCTCCACGTGAGCTCCTAAGATCAACACCACCAAGCCGTCTAGGTGATGCCGAATCACCAAGAGTAACAAGCCAAAGATCTTCACTTGACCTAGACTAGACCAAGAGCTAGATGGATGCACACTTGCTACTCCCAAGCACTAAAAAGAGTCCTTAATCTTCTCAAGATCAAGAACACCAATGAATCCAAGTGCCTCTCTTGCCCTCAAACACTTCCCAACAGCAGCTGGATGAACAGTGAAACCGTGTGGCAAGAGAGTCTCCAAGTAGGAGAAGAGTGGCTATAGATAGCCCACTCAAAAGCTCCTAGCCGTTAGTGCTGACGCAGAGGGACCGACTGATTCGCTGCCCTCCAAAGATGGCCACCGAAACAGTCGGTGCCTTCTTTGATTTGAACTTCCAACAGCTAGCCAGTGACCACCGACTGATTCGGTGGCCACCCCCAGTGCAGCCCCAAACCAGTCGGTGCGCACCAGTATCGAACTGGTGTTTCTAGCCACAATGACCGACTGATTCGGTGCTGCCCACCGAATTAGTCGGTCCCCCTTGGGGACATGGGCTAGAACAGGATCTCGAGGGCCACCGACTCATCCGGTGGGTCTTCATGGGGTTCACCGAACCAATCGGTCCCCTCCATTTTTACTCAGTACCTAACGGCCATTTCTAGCCAGAATGACCGACTGATTCGGTGCTGCCCACCGAACCAGTCGGTCCCCTCTGGGACTTAGGCTGTCAAGTGGCCGAAGGCACCGACTGATTCGGTGAGCCCTGCTGACAGGGACCGAATAAGTCGGTGCCTCTGTTTGCCTCGCAAAGCAAACAGAGCACCGACTTATTCGGTCACTGCCACAGTGAGCACCGAAATAGTTGGTCCCTACTGAGTAAACTGCTTCAAACTTCTTAAGGCTGAAACTCGTCCAATTCAAATTCTTCGAGTTACCAACCTTCTCAAGGGCTTTGACATAGCTACCTAGCACTAGGTTTCACAAGTGTGCACCACACCTAAACTCTAGTTTTATCTAGGTCAAGCTACCAATCCTTAACCCCCTTTATAGTACGGTCAAAGGAAAACAAAGACCTAAACTACTCTAAGTGCCTCTCATCATCCAAACGGCACTTAGAACTAGCTTATCCTTAATCTTCGATCATATCCTTTGCACCAATACAATCATTCGCGAATGATGGGGGCCAAGAATACCATGAAAGCCCATCATTGCACTAACTTAACTTAGTTTCTGCAAAACACTTGTTAGTCGCAATGATAATGTTGCCATTAATCGCCAAAACAGAATTAAGGGCCTAGATACTCTTTCAGTATGTTATGATTTTTTCATTATTAGTTTTTGTATAATGTCGCGTCCTAAGGACTAATTAAATATTAAGTATCTTACCCATCAAAATAATTACAAAAAATTATTGTATATTTTTCTATCATACATTATGATGTCTACTGTCATCTCCCAAAATTTGAATGTAATATGATATTTGTACATGAAAAAAATAAAAAAGACAAATTATATTAGGGGGTAAAATAAACCAAAAATTACTTTAGGGGGTTATGTGGACTTTGGTTATAGTTGAGGTGAGTAATATGGACTTTTTCCATTATTGTATGCACATGAAACACGAGCAATAATATATCTGTCAAACATTTAATCACCAGACTTGAAAAATATGAACATTGTAACATCCAAGTCGCTTATTGAAACATTGAGAGGTATGAACAGTATGAAGACAAACAAGAATCACAGTGTTTCAAATTTGGAACATTTGAAACATTGTATAGGAGAAAAATATGAAACATTGAAACATCTATTGAGATATACTTGAAACAGGGAACATTGAAACCATGATTGTAGCAATGAAACATAAACGTTACTTGCAATAGTGAAACGTGAAAGCCACCCTGAAACGTTGGTTCCTGCTCTTTTACATGAACGGTTTTAGTGCCTCCATTTGCAATCAACCTTCGTTCGATATTGCATTCGGATCCCATGTTAGCAAAACCCACGCCCGGACTGGACGTAAGCAACTAATGCAAGTAATGTTTGTGCCCTTTTTTTTACGTATCGTCAGAGCTCAAAACAAGCTTGCCCCCTCTCTCAGGCAATTGCCGATACATAAGGCTGTATCCAACAATGGACCTAAATACAGGACTCATTTTCATGGTTTTGGGTCATGCACAGTAGATAGGTCACGGCCCAAAAATCCAGCGTCTCCAACCGTCGAAACGCAAAAACGAGAATGGATTCCTCCACCGCGTCCGCCTCCTCCGCCGCAATCTGCCGTCGCGTCCTCCTCCTCCGCCTTCCTCGCGCATATGCCTGCTCCCCGCCGCCGACCCACTTCACGGCCTGGCGCAGCTCTCCGGCTCCACGTTGCTCCTCGCTCTCAATCCCCAAGGCCGGCGGCGAGCTCCTCGCGCCTCCTCTCTCTCTCTGCCTGCTCTCCCTCCCTAACGGCGGCGCGAGAAAAGGAGGAGGAGCGGCGGCGCATCGACGGCGGCTTGGCGACGACACTCCGTGGCCTCAACGCGGCGCAAAGAGGTCGGCACGGCGACACGAGCAGGAGCCCGCGGCCTCCATCTCCCGGCGCGAGGTGAGGCTCCCATATCCGCCGGATCAAGGAGGCTCGGGTCGAGGCGTCGAATCGAGGCGTCGGCGGGAGGTTGGGTCGTCCTTGACGACGGCACGCGACCGCGTGGTGGTGGCCGGCACCCAGCGACCGCGAGGCGGCTCCCCTGCTCCGTGGCGCTAGCGCTGGCGCGGGTAGGGAGCAACGGCGTCAGGAGAAGGAGCGAGCGCTGGGCGATTTGCGTCCTCCGTCCAGCGAGACCCTTCTTTGGGTCTCCATCTGCCCGATAGGCAAAATGCGTAGCGGCTTTGGGTCTTCCGTTGGAGACGATTTTTAGAAACCAATACACTGTGTGCAACCCAAATTTAGGTTTGGGTTGTATTGTTGGAGATAGCCTAACACCAGCACATGCGCACGTCGTTCAGAGGCGACCATCGTCTAGGCTAGTTTCAGTGGAATGTCATGGGCAATAAATAGGATGTCATGTAGGTAATTTTGGTGACCTGGCACTGTATTTATGTCGGGCACCTGCAAAAGGGGTACCCCAATCTAGGCCCAAAACTACTTAGCATCAAGGCCCGCGACGACATTAACCTGGCTCCACAACCCAGCAAAGGCCCGCCATCGCTGCGAGTCCTCGGCATCCATCCGGCTCGAGGTAAACGACCACCCTCGAGCGGATGGTTTCCGTCTCGTTTGAGGCTCGGCGGCCTCGAGGGCGACCCCCACCCTCGAGCGGGTGGTTTCCGTCTCGTTCGAGGCTCGGCGGCCTCGAGGGCGACCCCCACCCTCGAGCGGGTGGTTTCCGTCTCGTTCGAGGGTTGGCGAGCTCGAGCTTGCGATCCAAGCTCGAGCCGGCCTCGCCGGGAACGACGCCCGACGCACCACGACTCGTCAGAGTCATGATGACGCGGTCAAAAAGCAGGGATCACTGCTCCGCGCCATCACCTGCTCTCCGGAGAAGACATCGGTCAAACCCACTCGCAACAGTGGACTCTGAGCGCCATGCTGCACGCCAGACCTAACCCTGCCAGCAGCACTGTGCCAACCACTCCTTTGACTTTACCCCCCGCCGGACGCGCTGCCACCCTCGAAGGCAACCTCGAAGGAGACCATGGAACGCCGTACGCAAGCTGCCACCCTCGACGTCGTGAACCGTCACGAGAAGGAAGGACGATACGTCAGCCCCTGCCATGTCGTCAGCAGAGTTGGAAGGCGCGATTCCCGCTCGCATAGTGCGCGGTATGGACGAACAGTGCACTCGGCGACAAACACATGTACTAGCACCCCGCTCCCCTTGGTCTATAAAAGGGGGAGGGAAGCCCATGCAAAGGGCAAGACACGCAGAGATCACAAGTCTCAAGAACACACACACATCGTAGCCAGGGACCTAGGAGCTCATCTCCTTCTCCCACCTTGCTTGTAAACCCCTACTACAAGCAACACTTAACCCGGTGCATCGCACCCCTGCTGGACGTACGGCCCAGTGCCCGGAACCAGGATAAAACTCCATCTCTCACTCTCGCCATCAGGGAAACGAGTGGTTAGCACCGCAATCACTCGTTGGTGCCGGTGCGACCAAATCAGGCACCGACAGTTGGCGCGCCAGGTAGGGGACCAGCGCTGCGCTACTCTCATTCCCGATGGCGAACTTCGGCGAAGGACGGCCTCCGCTGGGCAAGAGCAATCTGCTCCCAGCGGGGCACGAGATCCGGTTCGGGAGCTTGCGGTTCCAAACATGTGGCAACGATTACCACATGCGCATCCTCCAGGAGGATCCTAGCGACCAACCGGAGCTTCACCATCAGCCTCCGGCGGCACCGCGACGACGGGGTCGTCCCGGACCTCACGCACGACGAGCGCGCGCTGCGAGGCGCGCCGCCGACGTCGGCGACCCCCATCCCACAAGGGAAGGGGACGTCCTGCGGTCAGGGTCACAGGAGAGGGCTGCTCCCTTCCTCCCGGGGCCCATGTCTGCACCACGCGCTACGACGGCGCATTCCTATCCCTACGGGCTACGCAACTCCGCGGATGCGTACGCCTCCTCCATCCGCACTACCATGAGTGCGTATGGCGACCAGCCTGGTTGTCATCCAGCCTCGGAGCAGGATTTCGCCGATCCATTACCCGAAGATTCCCGCACGGAGTCCGATGATGGATACGCATTTATGCGTGGACACCCTGGTTGGGACTACTCGGGTCTCCGCGACCCAGAGGCCTTTATGGCCTTTCAAACAGCGGCGGATTACTGCTTCGGGTATTCCGATGATGAGTATGACCCAACTAGGGAGTGTTTCGTCATCAACGACGGACAAGCCAGCGAGGGATCGACGTCGGACGACGACGGCAGGAGTGACGACCAGGAGAACAGCGATGGCATAGATCCGATAGGCGCGCAGCCATCGGACCCCTCGGATCACTCTCTTTCCGAGGACGAGCGGGATCCACGCCACCTGCCACGAGTTAGTGGAGACGTCTCACCACCGGCGCGCTCCGACTGCGAGCCGGCCAAGCAAGGCGACGAGCACGGCACGGACGCACGACACGCGGGACGAGTGGCTCAAGCCCGCATCCTTGCTGAGGGCAAAGATGACGAGCTCGCTCCCAGGACGAGCCAGAAGCTCATCGCCGCGGCCGCGCTGCTCTGAGCCATGCCAGAGGCAGCCACCCCCGAAGGGCGGAAACTGCACCTCGAGGCTCAAAAGCTGGTCGAGCATGCTGCCCGACAACAAGCCGAGAGCTCAGCCTCCCGCCTTCGATGTTCCTTAGCCTCGAAGGGCGAACGAGGAGGGGAATCCTCGGTACGCTCACCCCGGCCCAACGGCAGGGCGCGAGCACAATCCCGGGGCAACTCCCGCTGTGACACGGCGCGACGTCACGCCAGCGAACCACGTGCGCTTGAAGCACGAACGCTTCCAGCAAGGGTACCCGCGAGGTCACGCCTCCGGGACACCCGTGGCACGAACGATGATGGCGACGCTCGCAATACCCTGAATCGAATCAGGCAGCGAGAGGGAGCCCGGACCCGCCAGCGCGGGCGCACCGACGTTGGTTGGAACCGGGATGCGGCCCCGGAGCCAGCAGGCACGCAGGTGTTTAGCCACAACATCCGCACTGCCCCGATTCCCCCCCGTTTCAGACAGCCTACCACCATCACCAAGTACTCTGGGGAAACGGACCCCAGGGTATGGCTCAACGACTACCGCCTAGCATGTCAGCTCGGCGGCGCCACAGACGACGCCATGATCATCCGCAATCTGCCACTCCACCTGGCAGATTCCGCGCGGACGTGGCTCGAGCACCTGCCCCCGAACCGGATCCGCGACTGGGACGACCTGGTCGAGACCTTCGTGGGGAACTTCCAGGGCACCTACGTGCGCCCTGGGAACACGTGGGACCTTCGAGGGTGTAGGCAAAAACCCGGTGAATCTCTGAGGGACTTCATCCGATGCTTCTCCAAGCGCTGCACCGAGCTCCCCAACATCACCGACCACCAGATCATCCACTCCTTCCTCGAGAGCACCACGTGCTATAGCCTGGTATGCAAGTTGGGAAGGAGCCCACCCCCCGACGCGAACCGGCTATTCGAGGTGGCCTCGAAGTACGCCTCGGGGGAGGAGGCGGCCAACGCCATCTTCAACGACAAAAAGGGGAAACGCCCTGAGGAAGCGTCCGCGGAGGACGACAAGGCGAAAGGTCCCTCGAAGAAGTGAAAGCACGGCAAGAAGGGGAAGAAGCCCCGAGCCCCTCGCGGGACGGGCGACGTCGAGGATGAGGCCCTCGCGGTCGACCCTAACCACAAGGGACCTCGAGGTCCTCCGCGTGGTGGGGGCGTTTTCGACGATCTCCTCAAGAAGCCGTGCCCGTACCACAAGACCGCAGTAGCTCACACCCTCGAGCAGTGTGAGATGCTGCGGAAGTTCTACAACCGCATCCCTCGAAAGGATGGCGGTCAGCCCAAGGATGGCGGCGCAAAGGATGATGACGGGTACCCTGAGGTGGAACACGTGTTCTTCATCACGGGAGGTCCCGCGGCCAACTTGAAACCTCGACAATGGAGGAGGGAACGTAGGGAGGTCATGCTGGCCCGACCAGCGACCCCCTCATATCTCGACTGGTCATCGGAGACCATCTCGTTTGGTCGTGAAGACCATCCCGACCACATTCCAAACCCCGGACAGTACCCTCTCGTCGTCGACCCCGTCATCGGCAACACGCGTTTCTCCAAGGTGCTCATGGATGGCGGCAGCAGCCTCAACATCCTGTACGCTCCGACTTTGGAGCTTATGGGGATCAGCACCAGCGAGCTGCGGCCCAACAAGTCCTCCTTCCATGGGGTCGCGCCCGGAAAGCGCGTCCAAACCCTCGGGCAGATCGACCTGCCCGTCTGCTTCGGAACCCCGGCAAACTTCCGCAAGGAAGTGCTCACCTTCGAGGTAGTGGGCTTCAAGGGAGCCTACCACGCCATTTTGGGAAGGCCGTGCTACGCTAAGTTCATGGCCATCCCAAATTATACCTACCTCAAGCTGAAGATGCCAGGGCCTCACGGAGTCATCACGGTCGGCCCGACGGTCGAGCACGCCTACGTGTGCGACATCGAGAGCATCGAGCTCGCAGAGGCTCTCGCCCTCGATGAGACCCTCGTGGCGGATCTGGAAGCGATCGTCAACACGCTCCCTGATGCCAACGAACGGCAGCAGGGGAGCTTCGCGCCTGCCGAGGACACCAAGACTGTTCCCCTCGACCCCGACAGCCCCGATGGCAGGGTATTGAGGATCAGCTCTTCCCTCAGCGACAAATAGGAAGTGGTGCTCGTCGACTGTCTCCGCGCTCACGCAGACATCTTCGCGTGGAGCCCCTCGGACATGCCGGGCATTCCGAGGGAGGTCGCCGAGCACTCTCTTGATATCCGCCCCCACTCCAAGCCGGTCAAACAACGTCTCCGCCGTTTCGACGAAGTGAAACGGCGAGCGATCGGTGAGGAGGTACGCAAGCTCTTGGAGGCTAGATTCATCAAGGAAGTGTTTTATCCCGAGTGGCTAGCAAATCCTGTACTAGTGAAAAAGAAAAGTGGGAAGTGGAGAATGTGTGTAGATTACACCAGCTTGAATAAAGCATGCCCAAAAGTCCCATTTCCTTTACCACGTATAGACCAAATTGTGGATTCCACGACGGGATGTGAACTTTTATGTTTCCTTGATGCGTACTCCGGCTACCATCAGATCAAGATGAAGGAGTCCGACCAGCTCGCGACGTCCTTTATCACTCCTTTTGGCATGTACTGCTACGTTACGATGCCCTTCGGCCTTCGAAACGCCGGGGCCACGTATCAACGCTGTATGCTCCACGTCTTCGGGGATCATATAGGTCGTATCATAGAAGCGTATGTCGACGACATCGTCGTAAAAACCAGGAAGGCGGACGACCTGGTACGCGACCTCGAGGTCGTGTTTAATGCCTCAGGGCGCACGGAGTAAGACTCAACCCCGAGAAGTGTGTTTTCGGTGTGCCTCGAGGAATGCTCCTGGGTTTCATCGTCTCTGAACGAGGCATCGAGCCCAACCCCGAAAAGGTCACGGCCATCCAACAGATGGAACCGATCCGTGACCTGAAGGGTGTACAGAGGGTGATGGGATGCCTAGCGTCCCTAAGCCGCTTCATCTCTCGTCTCGGAGAGAAGGGGTTGCCTCTGTATCGACTTTTGAGGAAGTCAGAGCACTTCACCTGGACCGTGGAGGCTCAGGAAGCTCTCGACCGACTCAAAACAGCGTTAACGAACACGCCGATCCTTACCTCGCCGAAAGAGGGCGAACCTCTCCTCCTCTATGTCGCAGCGACAACTCAAGTCGTCAGCGTTGTCATAGTAGTGGAAAGAACCGAGGAAGGACACTCTCTACCGGTCCAGCGACCGGTGTACTACATCAGCGAGGTCCTATCTGAGACCAAGACGAGGTATCCCCACATCTAGAAGCTAATCTACGCCATCGTACTGGCTCGACGCAAGCTGCGACACTATTTCGAGGCTCACCCGGTGACCGTCGTGTCGTCCTTTCCGCTGGGCGAAATCATTCAGAACCGCGAGGTCTCTGGGCGAATCTCGAAATGGTCGACAGAGCTGATGGGGGAGACCCTCGCTTGCGCACCAAGAAAAGCCATCAAGTCCCAGACTTTGGCTGACTTCGTAGCCGAGTGGACCGACACCCAGCTCCCCCCCTCGAAGTCCAGCCTCGACTGCTGGGAAATGTACTTCGACGGGTCGGTGATGAAGACCGGCGCCGGTGCCGGCCTAGTCTTTATTTCACCTCATGGGGAGCACCTTCGATACGTCGTGCGGCTCAATTTCCCCGCGTCCAACAATATGGCGGAGTATGAAGCGCTTCTTGCTGGCTTGAAAATCGCGCTCGAGCTCGGCATCAAGCGTCTCGACATCCGCGGCGACTCGCAACTGGTCGTCGATCAGGTGATGAAGGAATCCAATTGCCACGACGAAAAAATGGCGGCGTACTGCCAGGCGGTACGTAAGCTCGAAGACAAGTTCGACGGCCTCGAGCTCCACCACATTGCACGAAGATACAACGAGGAAGCCGACGAATTGGCAAAGATCGCGTCGGGGCGGGCTACCGTTCCCTGGAACGTTTTTGCCAAGGACATCGACGTACCCTCGATCACCCTCGCCACCTCAGCCCAGGCCTCGACCGCACCCGACGCTCCAACATCCGCCCTCGACCCCACGAGCGCGGAGCTCTTGGCGGACGAGGACGAACCTATGGGATACGAAGCTTGCTCGGGGGAAGAGGACGAGGCAGAGGCAACGGAAATTGATGAGGCTACGGCACCTCGAGATTGGCGGAACCCGTACCTCGACTGGCTCGACGGAGGCGTCTTGCCTAGCGATCGGACGGAGGCAAGGCGCGTAGCGAGGAAAGCTAAACGGTTCCTCATCATCGAGGGGGAACTGTACCGACGGGGAGCCTCGGGGGTCTTGCAACGCTGTATCCCGATACCCGAGGGGAAAGAGCTTATCCTCGACATTCATGCGGGCGTATGCGGACATCACGCCACCCCACGAACGCTCGTGGGTAACGCCTTTCGACAAGGCTTCTACTGGCCCACTGCCGTGGCAGACGCCACGAAAGTGGTACGAACCTGCGAAGGGTGCCAGTTCTACGCGCGCAAGACGCACCTACCTGCTCAGGCGCTGCAAACCATCCCCATTACGTGGCCTTTTGCCGTATGGGGCCTCGACCTTGTCGGGCCAATGGCAAAGGCGCCCGGGGGCTTCACGCACCTGCTGGTGGCGATTGACAAATTCTCCAAATGGATCGAAGCTCGACCCATCAGTAGAATCAAGTCTGAGCAGGCGGTGCTTTTCTTCACCGATATAATCCATCGGTTCGGGGTTCCCAACTCCATCATCACCGACAATGGAACACAATTCACAGGAAAGAAGTTTTTAAAATTATGCGACGACTTCCACATCCGAGTGGATTGGTCGGCAGTGGCCCATCCACAGACAAACGGTCAAGTAGAACGTGCCAATGGCATGATTCTGCAAGGCCTAAAGCCTAGAATTCAGAGCAAGCTGAAGAAGTTCGGGCACAAGTGGGTACAAGAGCTACCATCGGTGATTTGGAGTCTGAGAACAACCCCAAGCAGAGCGACAGGGTTCTCCCCATACTTCCTCGTCTTTGGGGCAGAGGCCATCCTCCCTACGGATCTGGAGTATGGGTCCCCTAGGCTCCGAGCGTACCAAGAGCAGCGAAATTGCCAGGCTCGAGAGGACTCGCTCGACCAAGTCGACGAAGCTCGAGACGTGGCTCTACTCCACTCGGCGAGGTACCAGCAAAGTCTGCGGCGACAGCAGGCTCGAAGGGTCCGGCATCGAGATCTCTGCAAAGGAGACCTCGTGCTCAGGCTCCGACAGGACAACCGAGGGCGGCACAAGCTCTCACCCCCATGGGAGGGGCCGTACATCGTCGCCGAAGTCCTCAAGCCCGGGACGTACAAGCTAGCTGATGAAGACGGGCAAGTCCTCACGAACGCCTGGAACATCCAACAGCTACGTCGTTTCTATCCCTAGAGTGGCCCGTGGCCCTCGAAGTCTTTGTACATACTCTAGTTTTGTACAAGTCTTTTGAATCAAGTGTCGATGTTTTTACCCCCACAGTTTGGAAGAAAATAAAACGAACTTTTATTCCTTTCGGGCTTCGAGGAAGGTTTGGCTCTACCCTCGGTAGAGCCATCCCTCCCTCGGGGGCTACATGGGGGCTAACCTGGAAAAAATCGTCGCTTTTCAAAAAATCCTTTGCGAAACCTCGGAGGAAACACGCTAGGCGTGAAACGGACAAGGGCAGGGTCGCCTGAGCCGAGTGTTCGCTTACGCCTCGAGGCTACGGCAACACCTCACTTCCCTCCGCCTAAGTCATTCACGAACGAACGATCCTAGCGACGCTTTCCTCTCGAGGCACAAGCATCGGACTCAATGCATGTTGCGAAAACACCGCATAAAAATAACATCACGTTCAAAGCAAAATAAACGATGTTCAATGAGCAATTTAGTCTTACATAAAAAATCTAAAAGCTCTAAACTACTTCTTTACATTCGGGCTCGATGGCCCGAGACTTTCAGGGATCGCCCTCGCCGCCAAGGTCGTCCCAGCCGCCGCCGTCCTCGCCAAGGAAGAGGACACCCTCGAAATGGCTGGCAAGCACTCGCGCCGTTCCATCGGCAGCAGCATCGGCCTCCTCCATCGCCGTCACTGCCTCCTCGTCGTTGAGGTCGTCGGCGACAACGTACCCAGCGGCGAGCTTCGAGAGGTCCGCTTGGTAGTGGGTCGTAACCACTCCAAGCGCCTTCCGAACTCCAAGCAGAAGGGCCTCCTTCACGCGCGAGGTGAAGTGGCCCCCAAGCGCTCGAAGGCGACTGGCGAGGGAGCTCCCGGACTGCAAGCCGGCACCAGCAATCTCGTTGTAGGCGGCCGAGGCTGCCTGCACCAGCTCATCGAGCTCGCGCTGGGTCACCGTCTGCGCCACCAGCACGGCCTCCTTTGACTCAGTCTCGGCCTGAAGTGCCTGCTTCAACGCTACACCAACAAAGTCAGTTAGAAACGAAAAAGCAACAAGGCAAAAGGGTCAGGGCTCGAGCCAAATCGGCTTACCCTCGACTTGTCCTTGGGCAGCCTTGAGAGCCTCCTCCGCCTCTCGAGCCTGCCGCTCGGCCTCTCGAGCCTGCTGCTCCGCCCCAGCCCGAGCCGCTTGCTCCCGCTCGAGCTGGTCTCGAGCCTCGACGGCAAGGCGCCGCTCCTCCTCGACCGCCAGCTCCGCCGCGCGACGCACAGCCCGCTCGTTGTCCAGCCAGTCGCTGCTGTTCGCGAGCTGCTCGCGAAGGGCGCTGATCGAGCTTTCGAGGCAGGCGATGACCTCGCCCTTTTCTCGACCCTGGGCGATAGCCCGGTCCCGAGCACCTCGTAGGTCGTCCAGCTGGCGCTCTCGAGCCTCGAGCGCCCCCGACAAACGATGGAGCTCCAACAATAGCTCCGCTATCTGGTCGTTCTTCGCGAGCGCCTGATGGCGGAGTTCCTGCGAAGGACGAGCTAAGCCTCTTTTGAATAACAGAATACGGCGAAAACACTATCTGCACCAAAACACACCTGATGGACCTTCCCGGCCTCGTCGTGGAGGCGGAGGATGTCTCGCAGCGCCCTGCGAACGTCCTGGCCGTGCGACGACTGGACCTCCCACAGGTGCTCCTCCGCCACGGCTTCATCAACGAACCGCTGGGGAAACTCGCGGCGGGCTTGCCACATTTCCGCGCTTCCACGAGCATGCGCCCCGTAGGACCAGCCCGGCGCTGGCCCCAGCGGAGCCACGATGAGAGTCGACGGCGCGGCCTCGCCACTCTCATGCCCCTGCGTCACGGGGGCCCCCACCCCCAGAACCTCCGCCAGCTCCTTCAGGTGGGGGAACCCGCCGCCATGGGCTCGTCCCTCTCCCCCTCATGCGGGGGGACCTCCGCGGCGTCCGCCTCCACGGGCGCCGCAGACGGTTCCTCGACGCGAAGAGCCTCCCCAGGCGCGGGGGTGGCCTCCTCGGGTCGAGCGACCTCGGCGTGGGGCTCGGCAGCGGCCTCGAGGAGTTGAGGCGGTCTCGGCTCCTCGAGGACCCGGGGCGCCTCCTCGCGAGGCTGCTGCTCGACCTGCAGCTCCGCCTGAGTGTCGAAGAAGGTAACGAAGTCTTGCACGACCTTGTTTGCCGGGCCCAGGAGCTGCGAGGACGAGTGAGGCGACGAGCTTGGCCCGATCTTGAGGGCCTTGGTCGGCGCAAGGGAAGGCGTGCTCCGTCCCCCAGATCGACTGAAATAAAAGGCTCGGTCAGAGACGAAGACGAAACATCAACGACAAGCAAGCAGCGAAGAAGACTTACCGCACGAATGGGAGTTTCCGTTTTGACCTCGAGGTCAGAACGGGAGCCGTCCCTGGGACCTCGCCTTCCGCGGTTGCGCCGACCTCCCCTTGAGGAGCCATCCTCGAGGCCTCGCCTCCCGCGGAAACGACGGCTTCCCCTCGAAGGGTCACCCTCGAGGCCTCCTCGCCCCCCGTAGAGGCGACGGGCTCTACTTGGGGGACCTCCACTTCCGGCCCACGGGCCGGGGCCTCCTCGACGGCGCTCGGCCGCTCGGGCGCCTCGCCTCGATCCTGAGGTCCCTCGAGGGCAGCCGGCGCTACCACCGATGGGCCCTCAGAGGTAGGCTCCAAGGTCGACGGAGGGGCCTCGCCTCGACCCTGGGTTTCCTCGAGAACAGCCGTTGCTGCCCCCGACGGACACTCAGCGGAGGGCACCACGGTCGACGGTGGTGTCCCGAGATCGACGATCTCTTTGCCCCCGCCCCCGGATGTTGTGGCCGGGGCGGCCCCGCCAGGGGCAGGCCCACCGATGGGAAGCTCGAACGGAGATGGGCTCCTCGCCCCGCCGTCTTCGTCAGACCCATCAGGATCGGTGGAAGACTCCGGCGTAGGGAGCGGTGAGAGCCCCTGCTTCGCCCGCTCGCGATTCTCCGCCTCGTGCTTCTTCCTCTTCCGGTCCTTCCGCTTCAACCGAGCCTCCCTCCGGGCCTTGGCCTCCTTCGCCTTCTCGGCGAGGGCGCGGTTAACAGCCTTGTCCTCGGGGACAGGGGGCTTGGAGTAGTGGCTGCGCGATACGCCCTGCGAGGCACCATTCGCAAGGTCAGAGATACGAAAAACAAAACAAAAAGAAAAAAACACAAAAACAAGGGACGAAAGTCACTCACGAGGCTCGGGAAGCCATCCTCGGGCCGCATCGGCACCGCCCACGGGTCGTCCGGCAGCTTGTCGACGGCGCGCCGCGCCCGCTGAACAGCGGTGGCGACGGGCAATGGCTCCGCCGCCATCACCGTGCCGGTGAGGTCGGCGTCGGGGGTCATCCTGTACAGCGGGAGCCTCCGCCGCATGAGGGGAAGCACCCGCCGCCGGTGGAAGTTGGCGATGACCCCGCCAGCGGTGAGGCCGTGCCTCGAAAGGCGCTGGAGCGCCTCGGTCAACGGAGCAAGTTTCTTCCTCAGCTCCGGCGGCGACACACCGAAGGACCAGAAGTCCTGCTTCTGCGTCAGCAGCTTGCCGGTGTAGGGTGGCAGACGTCCTCCGTCGTTGCGGAGGTAGAACCATCCCTTGTCCCAATCTTGGTTGTTGGAAACCATGGAGCAAGGAATGTAGAGGTCCTTGCGGCTCCTCCGGACTTGGAGCACAAGGCCGCCGGCGCGAACAGGGCGACGGACCCCCTTTGAGACGCTCTCCAAGAAGAGGTCGCCGATGAAGAGGTGGCGCCAAAGGTCCCAATGGGCCTCGATGCCCAGATAGCCCTCGCAGACGGCGACGAACACCGCCGCCTGCGAGATCGCATTGGGCGAGAAGTTGTGCAGCTCCACCTTGTACTTGAAGCACAGCGCCCGCATGAACCTCCCCACCGGAACGTCGAAGCCCCGCTCATGGAAACGAGCGAGGCTGACGACGTAGCCCTTCGGCGGAGCGGGCTCCGTAGCGGCCCCCGGCGAGATCCAGACGGGCGGCTCGCCGTCGACGTTGGGCGGCAGCACTCCAACCTCCACAAGGCTGTCCAAACAATGCTTGGTGGCATTGGACGGCTTCCATGGCGCGGGATCGACAAACTGGGCCAAAGCGGCAAGGAGGAGCTCGGACGAAGGAAGAAGACGAAGGCAAAAGCTAGGGCAAAGGGAGCTGAAGGCAAGGGCTAGAATGCTAAGGGAAGCGTACCCTTGGCATGGGCACTGCCATGCTATTTATACTCCCCCCGCGGAGCTAGGCACGGCAGGACGCCGGCCTTGACGCGACAGCCCCTAGGCTGACAGCCAGGCCTGCCCCGGGAGACGTAACGGCCCGGGCCGCGTCAACCGCGCCATCAAGTAACCGCCGTAATTCTCGAGGAGTCTGGCGCGGCAGACGTGCGGTCGTGTCGAACTGCGCCCGCACGCCTCACCTAAGAAAGCGCGCCCACTTCTCCCACGAACCCACGAAACCGCGAAGTTCTCGCTGCGGGTCATCATGACCCGCGCAGAACGAGGGCGCATTCAAGGCGCCCACCCTCGAAGGAGGAGCCTCGAAGCTCGAAGGCTCGAGGATGCCCCCTCGAGGGAAAGAGGTCTCGAAAGCCTCGTTACTCCGCGCGGAGCGGGACGCGCGGAATAACGCTCGATGCTTCCTCCTCGAACTGAAGAAGCCATCGTGCTACTGATCAGGGGTTCGAACCTTGGGCCTACGAAGGGTTTCGACAAGGGCCTCAGATCAACCGAGTCAGGGATAATCGACGGTACCCTCGAAGCTCGAACGCTCGAGGAAACCAACCGATTATGTTCGAGGCCGGGCATAGTGCCTAGATCGAGGGACCCCTCGAGGGGGAGCATCGAGCCCTCGACCTCTATCGAATGAGGTCGAGTCCCGTCTAGCATACTTTTGCGAAAGGCTTCTACGGGCGTGTCCTATGACCACGAGCCTACCCTCATCGAACGGGGCATGGACGTCCGCTCGAACCACCCGTCATCAGCACAACCAGGCATCCGTGGCTCGATCCCACCAAGGGAAGCACGGGTCGCCTCCTCCTCAGCACCCTCGAACAGGGAGCACGAGGCACGAGGAAAGCTCGAAATCCCCCCTACCTCAGGCGCAGTGGACGAACCCACACCTGAGGAAGCAGCAAATGCTCTGCACATCAGGTTGAGACCTTGAGAGAATGTCAACCACTCTCCCAAGGCCTCGGGGGCTACACCCGCGGGAGCGCTAGCGCGCCCCCACGGATTCTCGGAACCCACGAAGATACGAAGGCCTCAAAAGCCTCGACGAACACCAACCTTCGCGGATTAAAACCTCATTCCTGCGAAGGCTCGGGGGCTACTGTCGGGCACCTGCAAAAGGGGTACCCCAATCTAGGCCCAAAACTACTTAGCATCAAGGCCCGCGACGATATTAACCTGGCTCCACAGCCCAGCAAAGGCCCGCCATCGCTGCGAGTCCTCGGCATCCATCCGGCTCGAGGTAAACGACCACCCTCGAGCGGATGGTTTCCGTCTCGTTTGAGGCTCGGCGGCCTCGAGGGCGACCCCCACCCTCGAGCGGGTGGTTTCCGTCTCGTTCGAGGCTCGGCGGCCTCGAGGGCGACCCCCACCCTCGAGCGGGTGGTTTCCGTCTCGTTCGAGGGTTGGCGAGCTCGAGCTTGCGATCCAAGCTCGAGCCGGCCTCGCCGGGAACGACGCCCGACGCACCACGACTAGTCAGAGTCATGATGACGCGGTCAAAAAGCAGGGATCACTGCTCCGCGCCATCACCTGCTCTCCGGAGAAGACATCGGTCAAACCCACTCGCAACAGTGGACTCTGAGCGCCATGCTGCACGCCAGACCTAACCCTGCCAGCAGCACTGTGCCAACCACTCCTTTGACTTTACCCCCCGCCGGACGCGCTGCCACCCTCGAAGGCAACCTCGAAGGAGACCATGGAACGCCGTACGCAAGCTGCCACCCTCGACGTCGTGAACCGTCACGAGAAGGAAGGACGATACGTCAGCCCCTGCCATGTCGTCAGCAGAGTTGGAAGGCGCGATTCCCGCTCGCATAGTGCGCGGTATCGACGAACAGTGCACTCGGCGACAAACACATGTACTAGCACCCCGCTCCCCTTGGTCTATAAAAGGGGAGGGAAGCCCATGCAAAGGGCAAGACACGCAGAGATCACAAGTCTCAAGAACACACACACATCGTAGCCAGGGACCTAGGAGCTCATCTCCTTCTCCCACCTTGCTTGTAAACCCCTACTACAAGCAACACTTAACCCGGTGCATCGCACCCCTGCTGGACGTACGGCCCAGTGGCCGGAACCAGGATAAAACTCCGTCTCTCACTCTCGCCATCAGGGAAACGAGTGGTTAGCACCGCAATCACTCGTTGGTGCCGGTGCGACCAAATCAGGCACCGACAATTTATAAGGAAAGAGAAGAAAACAGAGTCATCACCATAACACTCTTATTCCCCAGTTGCCAAGACAACTTGTGTCTTGCATGTCACATAGAAAACAATAATAGATGAAACTATGCATTGAGAGAGAGGTGTTTCATCCTAGTTTCAAGTATTACTAGATGATGTGTCAATTTAGGTAACAGTGTCTATGAAATCTCCACTAGGACTAACCTTGTACTGCACAACAGCAATTACGTGTACCATGTTTAATGAAGAAAGAGAAACGAGCCGTCGTCTTGTGAGACGACGGCGTGGGCTCATGCTCCCAACCCAAATTGCTAAGTGTTAACTCCAGTTGCACGCCCTCGTCGGGATCGATTGCGCTCTGCGCAAATTGGTAGCGCAACTTTACCACCATATTCCGCAAGCATATCTTCTACTCCCCATCAGATATACTGCAGACGCAAGACGCACAGGTTGTTCAAGGCTTGCAGGATTCTGCACCATCGGCGGAACGGATTGGCCTGGGAGTGTCGGATGACTGGGAAGCAGAGGGGCTCCGCGGCAGCAGCGGGCCGGCAGTGTCTGCTTTCAGCTTCGATGCTTCCAGCATGGACGGGCCGCCGCAGCTACAAGATGGGGAGCAGAGAGAAGGATGTGTGGCCGCGGATCGCTGGGCTGCGACTGCTCAGCTGTTGTTCTGCTGCCTACTGCTACTGTGTTGCTTTGCCTGTTGCCGAACACCTACAACACGTAGCAGCCAGCCGAACACCGTGCATAGTCATCAACGAAAATATCGTTATCTAGATCTCATAGGTTTATCTTTAAATATATCTATTATTTTCTATTATTTTTCTAACAATATCAATTAAATAGACAAACCATCCATGGTTACATATTAAGTAAATGAGTCTAGATAGATGTTCTTGCCGTAGGGTCACGAGAGCTCATCGTCAAGGGTGGATGATCTCCCACATATTTAACACATACTCCATCTTTCTCAATTTATAAATCGTTTGACTTTCTTTGCTCTGAATTTGACCATTCGTCTTATTCAAAAAATTATATGAAATATCATTTTTTTATGACTTGCCTTATTAATGACTATTATTTAAAAATAACTTAATTTTGACTATATTTGCACAAATTTTTTGAATAAGACGACTGGCCAAAGTTGAAGTTAAAAAAATCAAACGATTTATAAATTGAGATGTAGCTAATATAAGTACCACCAGCATCCCCCCTCCCCTTGCCTTTCCCCTCCTCATTCCCGGTGACCTTCAGCAGCAGAGGGTGAGCTCCAGCGGTGGACGACGAGCTCCACATGCCCGCCGTCATCCGGTGCCCTTGGTAGTGGTGGTAAGTCAGTGACAACACCAACTGGAACGACTTCTTGTCGCCGCTGACGCCATTACAATCCTCCTTCTTAGCCGCGGCCGTAGGAGAAGGCGAGGTTGGGTTCTTTGACTACGGCGGTTACCCAAACACGTGAGGAAAGGGGGGCAGAGGAAGACGATGAAAGCATGGAAGCAAGCAAAGCAAGAAATGGAATTTGACCGGTCGTTGCTCCATCAAATTCGTCGGGATCCGGCAGTGGCATGGCGCTCCCGCGCCTAGGCGATGCGCCAAGCGGTAGGGTGACCCGCGAGGCGGAGGGCAAGCTCCTAGTGGAGGGCGAGACTTCGGCGGAGGGCGAGCCCCCGGCAACGGCTAAAGCACAGAGTGTGAGCTCCTGGTTGCTGGTGCTACAACCATTAATGGGAGCAGGAGAAGGGGAGGAGGCCAGATATCATTAAGGCCATGTTCAGATTCCCAACTATTCATTATTCATTCTAATTTTTCACTATTCATTCTAACTTTTCACCATTCCTTCCTCACAAAACATGTTTCTCAGCGAATGTTACAGTGTTTTTCTGATGCTATAGTGTTTTTTCCTACAATCTAAACACACCCTAAGTGAGAGAGAGGAGAGTTAGATATGAGGAGTGAGACTTGACTAGTCTCTTGAAATGTAGCCAAATATAAAGAGTGCATCTTAGCTAAATGGTTAGCTGAACTGAAATATAGAGAGTGAGATTTAGTTAGGCTGTTAGAGATGCTCACACATGCCTCCTTTTTTATTACTAGGTTTGTGCTCGTGTGTTGCTACGAAACAATTAAACTCTTTTTTTCGACACTACACGACAATTAAACTTTTGTACTAATAAATATGCTTAGAACCATAAGATACTATAACGTGAAATTAAAGATTATGACTGTGTGCTGCGAAGGGTAACATTATACTATGTATATTTGTACAATAATTTCTGATATGTACAATAATTTCTGATATGTACTTCCTTATATGATACTCCTTTTTTGTTGTTGTCAAAGAAAACAATATGCCTCATTAAAAATTTAAATCTGTGATGTGATTGAGATATTGTTTTATATACATGGGAAGCACTGGAAGAGCCGCCGAAACATCCACTTTCGGGTTACCACCGCCACCACCATGGCTACTAGCGAAGAAGAGCTAACCATCGACGTGAAGCTCTGCTTGTCGACAAGGGAAGAAGGCGCTGTTTGCAGATTCCGACAAGGATTTCGTCGACGTCCTTTTCATCTTCCTCACCATGCCTATGGGCACCATCGTTCGCCTTCTCGCCTTCTCGGTAAGCAGTCTCAGCTGGGATGCCTCGACGAATTGTACGAGTGTGGAGGATCTCACCACGGACTTCTTCCAAACCAAGGCCTGCAAGGGGATGCTTCTTGCACCGCTCAACGCTGCTTCTAGCCACTGCTATCGACTCAAGATCAACATCGACGATACCAAAACAAGGGCAGTTTATGTTTGCAAAGATGCAAGTTGTTGTGCTCACCATGATTACGCATTCAGTTCGGTACCAGATCCCGTCTCAAAGCCAGGCAGTTGTTTGGGCAGTCGCCACAAATGATGTAGCACTAGCGCTGCAGCCGGAGATTCTGAGGTGAGTTTTTGTTAGAGCATCACGAGTGTATAATACAACTGGCGACCTTAAGGTAGGCCCTGTGTCAGATAAGGCCGTGTGCTGTTATGTTTGAGGACGGCGTCGGCCTTTGGAGTGGGTCCCATGACGAAATAAACAAATTGTTCACTGTGACTACCGAGATAGCCGCTCTCGTGAAGTTGTGTGCATCAGTACGTACACCCTCCGTCCCAAAAAAGAATGTAACTTTGAAATAGTGCTATAGGTTAGTAGCTTAAGTTTGACCAATTATAAATTAAAAAGTGTTAATATCTATGGTATAAAATAAACATCATTAGATTAATCACAAATATATTTTCATAATAAATTTATTTTGAGTCATAACAAGAATATTATTCTCTATAAACTTGGTCAAACAAGGATCACTTACCAGTTAAAGGGAAGGATTAAAACAAATTCTATTTTATTCACTAAGGCCCGGTCTTTGGCTTGAGGAGGTAGAGGAGTCCCTTTACCCGACGACGTAGCGCGGGGCCCGCACGCTACCAACCGCCGGAAGCCGCTGCCGCCGCCGCACTCCTGCACCTCCCGCCTGCTGCCACCGCAAAATATCGGGAGCTAAAAAAAGTCTTCGTCTCCAACAGTTCCTAATAATTAGTCCCAAAATAGTTAGATTTCAGGATTGAGAGTGCAAGGCAAGGGGCAAAAATGGCTCTATAGCCCACTATTCTGGGGAGTTTGGAAAAAATAGCCACCAATTTAGGACACCGTTGGAGCAAGAGGTTTGTCATTAATTCTCAAAACAAGATTTTATGAACCTATTTTGGACACTGTTGGAGATATTCGAGAGATAGATTTTAAGAGACTAATGGAGATGCTCTGACGAGTCAAATGTTTCTAACTTTAACCAAATATTAAATAAATATTAATATTATAATACATAACTAGTAGTATTATATAAATTGTTAAATCTATTTTCGTAAAAAAGTTATTTAGAGTTGCAAATGTTACTTAGATTTTTTTTACAAATGTTTGTATGACAGCATGATCTATGTCCTGATCAAAATAGCACTAATTAATTGTTGTGGTCCCAACGTGCCTTTAAACAGGATGTTTCTAAGGCGGTATTTAGTTGGTAGAGATAGATGGAGATTTCCTTTAGTGAGGAGAGGATGAGAAAGGATGTGATAGGAGGAATATTAAATATCTGGACTCTAAACATGTCCTAAGATTAAATCATTTACATGTTCTCTACGTATGGCATTAAAAATGTTCCACCCGTTGCAACGTACGGGCAGTATCCTAGTCTAATCTTCTAAAGATCGAAAGCTGGGTCACGTCGCCCGTTAATCCGCGAACCGTCGGATCCGGCCAGCTCGCGAGGGGAACCGTCCGATCCTGGGTCATGGGTCTCGCGCCCGGTAGGATGTGGACCCGCACTCGCGAATCCTCCAGAAACAATGCCGCCGCGCGTCGCCTCCGCTCTCCGCCGCCGCGCCGTCTCCGCTTCGCCCCATTGCACTCGGCGGCCGCATCACTCTTGCGCCGCCGTCATTTGGATTGGCCACACCGTCCTCGCCTGGGCGAACTCCTCGTTGGCCTAGAACCAAGACAGGGGCAGCGTCATACCCAACAGCCACGACAATCGACAAGCCGCAATACGCCGGTACGAGAAGGGAACTGTGGCGGCGGCGACTGGCAGTGGAGTCGTCACGGGGGCCTCACCTCTGTGGCCTGGGTGCAGTGCATCACCAGTGAAGAGGCTGAGCTGCTTCTACTTCCTATATGGTGTTGGTGCTCCAACATGTGCGCTGTGCCCCCAATTCTCTATTTGGCTCTACACATGGGATGACTAGAGCTCCATGTGTGATGAAAATGCACGTGCACCATCTGAGGCACGCATTGCATACATCCTCAATCGATCATTTGTTCATGCATATTAGCTGTTCGATGAAATAGCTAAAAGTACTTCGCTTGAATTCCAAATTCCCATTTCAAACAAGTAATTGATAATCAGGTTTTCTTTCCTTTTTATGGCGAAGCATGTGAGGGGCATTAGCCCATTAGAGATGGAGAAGAAGATTTTGCTCCTAATCTGTGGCTACTACATGGAAGGACTTTGAGGTCTCTCTTTATAGCCTCACCTCCTGCTCAATTAGTTGTTTGGATTAAGAATAGCCCTGGATTAGTGTATCTTGAGACAAAATCGGCTCTTGAATTAATGGATTGGGTCATGGTCCGTTTCCAAGCTCTGGAAGCAACAAGTCTCCTGGCAAGAAGGCCGGCAACACCTGTCACACCATCCACCAGGGGGTCAGCTGCATTAAGACAGACAATCTAAGGGACAAGAAAATCCTTAGCTTGTTGAATGGTACAACCTAGTATTTGTCAAAGCACTTGGAGGCTCTGTGGCAGGCTTAGACAAGAACATATTGTTTCTCTGTGGGGTATGTATTGAGAAAAAAATCCACGTTCTTAACTCTTCTCACATTCGTATATACCTTTTTAACTATTTTTGTTTTATATTTTGACAAACTGTATAAATGGAATGAAGCCAAGCAACCTTTCTCAGACAATTTAATCCATATTATGGATCTTTATATACCTTATTTATCACAAGAAATTACTACTTTGCTGAACAGTTTTTTTTTTGCGTAATTAATAGAACTACATACATGGAGGATTATGAGGTATGGTGCCATTCCTGTCTCTTCCAGCTCTTGGCTGCCATGTCGATGTTGTCTGCCCTCACAAGCGTGCTGGGGTGCAGGGGTGAACATTGCTTTTGGGGCAAGCTGTCCTAGGTGTTCATGACTTTAAATCTGACCATTGCTTTTGACAAGGGTGCTGAAGACATCAATTCATAACTTTGAAGATGAACATTGCTTTTGGCAAGCTATCCTAGGTGTTCGATGCAATGCCTCAGAGAAATAATAAATGTTGAAATACCATGTTTGAGGTCTGCAACAGCTAGCAAGTAATAAGCTGGTAATTTCCTATCCCTCTTATGAATATTTCTTTTCTATGCTTGCAACGTGCTGAATTGTCAATTTTATTGTCTGTACACACCAATACAATTTTAAGCTGCTCGCTGATGTATGTTCCAAGAGCATTTTATAGTCATCACACTACTTATTCCTTTCTTGCTATATTGGCAGTATACTTTGTTAGCGACAAACCCATAGTACAACGTGTGCTACAAGGAGCTACACCTGTGATGCCCGCCTTGACCTTGACAATGTGTGATCTCCAGTATATTAAAATTGAGTGATCCTCACTTGATCATCAAATAATTAAAGTCAATCTTTTCTTGATCCTCACTTGTTATGTTCTCAGACTAGCTTTTATTTTCATGTAGAAAAACAAAAGTGGCTAAACAGCTTTCTTTTAGCCGCTGCTTAGATCTGTTGTAAAAGCAAAGAATCCACTACCCACTGGCCCATAGGTGAAATAATGTAAGATAATCATGTCACCAGTTTACTTTTTTAGCTACAGACAATTGATGGTCACCACCATCTTTATCTAGATTTACATATTAGATATTTCACCAACAGACTCGTATATGTATCACATATACAGATGCTACAGACAAACAACTTTTTTTTTTTTTTGCGAATAAGTAAGATTGCCTCTAAATTGTTCACTAACTGGCCAGCTCAAGATGGCGCGGCAACGCCGCGCCCAAGGTTTTCTAGTGAAACCTGAATGCCTACCCTATCTATTAGCACCTGATCTTGGCCTTTGGTTCTGGCGCTACTAGGGTCCTTCAAGTTGAGGAATCAGCTCCAAACAAATCACAGGTTAATTCCTGCTTCGAGAGCTTCAAGCTATATGGTTTTTCTACTGCTGGCAATTATTGTCACTGGAGCCGTATTGGACAGCGATGCTATCTATAAGAGACTGCGAAATCTACTGAACTCTGTGAGTTGAATCCGAAATCACCAAACGGTACAGGCGGAAGACAGCACGAAGCATATGTTAAAGGAGGGAATATGTTACCTTTCATCGCACGAAGATTTGGGACGCATCCGGAGCTCAACACAGGCTTCATCAACGCGTGGTCCCCGCGCGCCGTGTTGGCAACCATCGGTAGGCTCCGCGCCTCCGCAAGCCACACGGGACCAACTTTTCCATTTTACTCCTATTGCTGGTAGACGTGTGTCCGTGGCTTCTCCACCAGCCCATCCCTTGGGCCTCGGTGACACATGCAGGAGCATCGGCGGTGTCTCCACAATAATTCTCTACCCACACGTTCATTTTCTTTGGCCTGTTGAGATAAAAAAACTTTCCCATCCACGGTGTCTCCCGAACTGCGCCGCCACCGGACCCCACCTCCGGCGCCGCGCTCACAGCAAACCGTGCGGCATGTCTCCCTCCCAGCATTGGAGGTGGCACGGCCGCACGGGCAAGCCATTGGCCCCTTCCTCTCCTCCCTCATCCCTGTGCGCATCGCCGTCTGCCTCCGTTTGCCATCATGGTCCGATTGAGGATGACATGAAGGCGCAGGAGCCGGATCCATGGAGTATTTCACCAGCCCTGCTCGGATAAGAAATCTTGCGCCGCCTTAATGGTCGCCGTCGTCATCCTTGGCCTCAACGTCCTGGGAGCCTATCGCGCTGGTTGCCCGTCGGCTGGAGTGTCTCTCAGGTCCTCTATCTCAAGCTCCCCCTCTCTACGTGTCTATTTTGCCGGCCGCCGCCGCAGCTGCTTTTGACGTTCACCAGCACACCGGCCGTATAGGACTCTGCCCTGTTCGTGTTCCTTCCAATAGTCCAATTTTGGCCGCCAGCATCTATTCATCGACGGTTTTCCTTTCAAGGTTTGGGAAATGACGAATTCATGATTCCTTTACTATGCCATTTTGATTAGGAGTTTTAAGACATACATATTTTGCTGATAAGTCCGAAAAAATCTGTACATGTTTAACTTGACTGGCCATAAGTTGGAAGGATGATAATTTAACCTAGCCTAACTAACTAAAGCCTATCAATGTATGATGTATGTTGGATATTAATGCTTCTACATATTCCTGAGGTTATAAATTGGTGTTTGGTTGTTTGCACATGGAATACTCATTTGTATCTCTCTCTCTCTTTTTTTGCGTATTTGTATCTACCTCTTAGTTTCTGTTGGTAGAAAGAACAAAACTATTTAAACCTTGAAAATAAGTTGGTTGTACCCTAGGATCGATTCATTGATAAATACTGCATGATAAAGGATGCTATTTTGGCATTATTAGGGCGGTGCAAAACTTGCATGCCTCCTACCAGATTCTAGCCTCCTCGTTTCATGACTTCATTTTACTATTTCATAATAAACGCTTTGTTTCGTGCGTTTCTGCTGCTAAAAGTTTCTCCTAAATTTCAGGATATACCTGAGTGACCTTGCGTATATGATCTGAACCGACCGATGGAATGGTGACTGAGCATGAAACCATAGTGGTCTTCCTTTCATGCAGCTGCTTCTCTGTTGCCTTTAATACTGCTACACCTACTCTACCTATTTATTGATTGTTTCTACCCTAAGGAGAAGTAAAAATACAACGGTTTAAATTTCTTATTTTTCAATATTTCTCTGATAACACCTCATAAGGGTCCAGTTAGGAAGATCATAGGAAAGACCCTTCTTGGTAGAGCAGTAGAAGTCATGCTATCTTTGAGAACACGCTGGGTATTAAATCTGGAAATAACATGTTTTATTTTTGTACATTAGATGTAGTATTTATGTGGATTTTGTGACACGGACCAAATTCTAAAGTTTCAGATCAAGGATATGTGACACACCACCCACTTCAATTTGGCTACCTAAACTCAATACATTCAATTCTATTTTTTTTTTTTTGCCACCAGTTGATAGATCTTTTGCCACCAGTTCATAGATTGTTTTTCTGGCACTTTTGTTTTTCATTTTACATGTTGGTATTTGTTGCTAAGATACCAGATTAAATCATAGAAAAGGAAGGTTGGGAACCTGTGCTGCTTTCTTTCGCAGGATTTTTTTTCCCCCGTGTCCAACAAAGTCTAACTTTTTCTACTTAACTATGACTATAATTGACGACAATAGTTCATTCTGATATTATTTAATAATATAAACGTAAAACTACCCGAACCTGAACTTTGGCACCTTTTTCCCCCTTTCATTCATTGGCCTGACGCCATTGTTTCATTTGCAGTCATGCCTAAAATTTGCTTACAACTCTGTTGTGATGCATGCATTCTTTTAAGCTGCCGATCCTATCAGTGTATGATGGCATGATTGTAATTAGCTTATTTTCTCTTCCTGTATGCAGATTATCAATTTCAGCGTGCTTTGTTCCTACAGTATTTACTAACGGCACACAAAGATGAAAGGGGCTAATTTTATTTTCCCTCGAGTGCTGATTCGCTTGGCACCGGTATGGCAGTATGAACATGCATATGTATCCAAAATACTGTTTGTGTTAGATGTTGATAACTATTACTGGAACAAGTTTTGACTTCTAATGCCTATCCGAGAAGACAAATCTTTCCTACAGCTAATCAACATCTGATGGCAGATAACCATATCATATATCTGTCTTTGTTTCGTTCAGTGTGTTCTGGCTAAGTTTAGTGATTACCAAATTGCAAAGTGACTTCAATAGATAATAGTAGACAGAAATGAAAATCACCCCTACAAATGCAAATTTATAATGGGTGCGGTGTTAGCGCGCCGTCCGTCCTAGTATGAAATTCATGGATCATGGTGACGGACGGCCTTCTAATTCTTCCACTTGCCTTGTCACTTGTCAGCAACTCTACAAGTTTCCACTTGCCTTGTCACTTGTCAGCAACTCTACAAGTTGTTTGTGATGCCAATATTAGGTCAGATGAGCTTGTGGAGGAAGAAAGGCAGAGGTGCCACAGAACCACCTGGCCTCTCTCCAAAAGTGGGAGAAATTAGAGACGGCCAAAGGTCAAATTACGGTAACAGAACTCATGATTGCAAGATAATGTCAAGTTATTTTTTTTCAATATACAAAATTCACTATATTCAACATGCCATTGCAATAGCCACCAGCAAAAATACAATTGTCTAGTCTCTCCTAGGTGCTAGGCAGAGCTTGAACATCTTCCAGAACACGTTGTCACTTTTGCAGTTTACATCAAGAAAGCAATTGAGGAGAAAAACAGGAGTGGATGTGAAGGTTAATGGTACATATTTGAAACAGTGACTACAGTGCTACAGGAGAAGTATCACGTCTCTGTTCCGTCTTGAAATCTCAGAGTGAGAATGGTATAAATACCTGGCATTGCAACAATAACTTACTAACTTAGAAGACCTATTTTAATCCACCAGCACAAACAGCACCAAGAAACAAAATCATGCTCTCATGTCTCCACCTCATCCTCAGTCCCTGGCTCACATTCATTTTGTTCAAACCTAGATCCAGAATGCCAAAGGCTCCAGTGATGGTTCCGTGAGATCATGAGGCCGCTTGAACATCATGTGTGCATGAGCTTGTCGAAGCATGACCTGCAAGTTTCCTGCTTTATTGTACTTGAGGCCAAATGTGGTCATGTGGAGCACACGTCGGCGCGGGGGTGGGCAGTGGTTGTCAAGGTCGACCATAGTAGGATCACGGAACAAATACTGGTCACCCTTGTGGAACAAGGACTGAACAAGGCAGAATTTGCTGTCACCCATGTAGATGAGCTTGGCGCCTCGATGCAATTCTGACTCCTTGTCGAACATCTTGGGCGTGTTTAGTTCCTAAAAGTACTTTTTACTTCCTATTCATCCCCCTCACAGGACACGCATCTCTAAAAATTCCTTTTTCACCTTTCCTATTCATCCCCCTCATATAACACGCATCCCAGAAAAAAAGTTCTTTTTCTCCTCTCAACTAAACAGGGCCGACTTTCAAAGATGGAGGAGTCGTTAACTCAGCAGCAACAGGTGGCACATCACAGGAACAGAGGTACCCGGCATTGTCTTTGGCAGGGGCAAGGCCGACCCATGCTTCCAACTCAGCATCATAGAAGGCCTGACCGTCAAAAGGCAGCAGCCACTCACCATGGTATGTCCACTCAAGGCGCTCTGCGTCAAAAGAGAATGTGCCTGGACGGTTTTTAGGGCGGCTGCCAGCGGATACAAAGAAAGTGCGACCATCTGGGTGCAAAGCGTAACAGACAATTTGCATGTTATAGAACGGCAGTGGCGAGTTTATGGTGGTCCAGGACCATGGGGCATTGCTGTCATGCGGCGGCGGGTTGCCAAGGTATTCAGTGCGATCTTCTAGGAACAAGAAGAGCTTATCGCTGATGGAGGCAAAGAGGGGAATGACATAGTCCGCATGGCAAGAAGGCCACGGGCAGATGGTCAGGCTCAGCGTGTTTGTGTCGAACGCCGGAATGGCCGGACTGGCCTCTTTGGCCTTCATGGCGAAGATCTTGGAGTCATGGGAGACGAAATTCCAGGACCTCACGTGTGGGGCTTCAATGCGGGCCAACGGTTGATCCGTGAACCCCTTGGGCGGCAGGTTAGTGTCAGCGGCAGAGTCGAAGGCATTGACGTCTAACTTACGGACACTGTAGCCCCTCTCCCAGTCATCCAGCAGCAGGTAGAGATGCTGCTTCCGCTTCTGCGCCGGCCGATTCACGGCGCCGCCGCCGTGCTCCTCCGAGCGTTTGCGCTTCTTTATGTCGGTGCGCCCCATTGAATCACGAATTCGAGATCAAAGCGCGCCCTGGATCATATATTTGTAGATCGTGAGGGAGTGGATTCGTATCGGAATTCGTCATATATACATACATATATATATATACATACATATATATATACATACATATATATATATACATATATACAGGCAATAAATAAAAAAACAAGTTTTTCCTTACCTTGTCTGTCATCCTTTAACAAGTCCGTCTCCGAGACATATGCAGCCTCGGCCCCGAATCGGAATCGTAACCTCACAAACAACCCCCGAGAGACGGTCCCGCTTCCGCCGTTCCCTAACACTGTCGGGACTCCAGGATAGCGGAGGACGGGCGAGGCCGCATCACTCGTTCGCGGGAGAGACAACGCGTCACTCCCGGAGGGCGCCGCTTCCCGCCGGAGGAGAAGGGCGCTCCGGCGAAATGAGGAGCGAAGGCCGCAGCGCCCGGGACTCTGCAGTCTGTAGGCTCTTCGATGGGTCAGGGGGATTAGGAATCATCTACTATATATTAGATCTAGGGTTACACTCTCTTGAGCATTCCCGGGCTCGTGCCGGGCCAAGAAAAAACTGAAAAAGGCCTGGCCGCTCTCATCGAGCCTATTTTGCTCAAGGCGGGCTTATTTTCCTCTAGTGACTTCAACAGAGCCGTGGGCCAAATTTGCGTCGGCTCAAGGATTTGAGGGCCACTATTGTGGCTGCAACAGGCACCGTGGGCCAAAAGCTTAAGGACTCGGCGAGGGCCTAAAAGTAACCGGACCGCAAGGACACAAGGAGAGAGCCATCGAAACCCCCGCTCTAGTTCCCGGTCGAAATCCCAACCCGTCCCGCACCGCAGGGTCTAACCACGGGCCGGCGAGCCGGCGACCCCCCCGGCGGCGGAGGAGAGTCGGCGACCGCGGTCCCCGGCGGCGGCGACCGTTCGTCCTGACCGCCGAACTTCTGCGACACCATTGCGACCGCCCTCTCTCTCTCCCAGCGGCGGCGAGCCGGCGACCGGGGGGCCCAGCGGTGGAGATTCCTGATCCCCAGAGCTGCTGTGATCGACCTGCGCCCTTCCTCTTGAGATCAGAATGCCGAGTCCCAAGGAGCACGTAAGAATTCAAGATTCCAATTCTTTTTCCGTTTATTTACCCGTTCTTGGCCGGTTGGCCCTTCTTGTTCGGCCGCCGTCTCCGAGGTAGCAGCGGAGCTAGGAGAGAGCGGTGGTGCCGTGGAAGCAGGCAAGTGAGAGGCAGGGAGGGGAACTGATAAAGAAAGGGATTTGGAGGCATGCGGAAGGGGAAGGGGGTAAGGGGCAGTTGGTGGCAGGGAGGTAGAGTTGAGGAGAAGGAGGTGATCGTCGGTGCGGCGCGTTTGGTTGTTCAGGCAAGACTCACCTTGTCTTGTCTGCACAGAAATCGGAGGATGCAACTGTGCTTGGTTTTCTTGCCGCAAGTTTTTCCTTGCTGAGCCAGCAGAGCTGAAATTGCTCTCCGCCGTGAGCAAGGCAATGCTTGCCTGTCAAAGCTAGGCTAGGCAAGGTCCTCTTTCACAGACAAGGTTT
This sequence comes from Digitaria exilis, assembly GCA_015342445.1. Lineage (NCBI taxonomy): Eukaryota > Viridiplantae > Streptophyta > Magnoliopsida > Poales > Poaceae > Digitaria > Digitaria exilis. The sequence continues at coordinate 380,390 of JACEFO010001619.1, forward strand.
GCCCACTATGGGAGGTGGTGTCAGAGGCGTGCGCGAGTCGCACCATCCGATTTTTCTTCTTTTTTGCGCTTTCTTAATTTAGGCTACAAAATTGCATCGATTTAGTTTATTCTGGCAACAAAAGGGACCAATATGTTTATTTCTTTCTTATGTGTATCTCCAACGAAAAGAGCTCCTGAAATTGCTGTGAAAGTTTAAATTGCCATCGTTGATCACCTTGGAACCTGGATTCACTGCATATTTTTTAGACTATATGGCCCCTGTTACAGACTGAAGTGCTGCTAGATTCTGTAATTGGAATTCTGTTCTTATCATATACATGCTGGCTCCGCCCATCCTCAATACAAAAAGAAAAAAAGGAGATTAGCGTATGGATGCATCTGCAAGATCATGTCTGCAGTATTATAGTATACTCATACTCCTGTTTTGTATATTAATATAGTAGCGTCTTGAGATTCGCCAATATTGGCAGTATAGTTTAACTTGTCAATGCTCTTTTAGCTAAAAGGACTTGATGTTATGGCAGTGGATCTTTACAATACTATTTCAGTGTTTAGCAGCTTAATATGACTAACAACAAAGCCGTAGTAAAAAAAAAGTAGCTGTTAAAGTTTCCTGATTCTAAACAAATTCTCTTTTATCATTCTGCAGATCGAAAGGCTGGCCAAAGCCATTTACAGGCAGTACATTGGTAGGCACCATGAGTTCATCTTGTGTCAGGAGGAGAAAACTGGAGCAGAAAAACTTAGCAAATTCCTTCTGTCAGAGCGATGTAAGACCCTACGCTTTACACTGCCTTATGGCATTGACAGAAAATATCCGCGTCCATGCCTTCTTCGCCCTGCGGAAGCTGCATATGATGTCATCAGGGCATTGCTTGACTTTATGTTTTCCGTGCATGGAGATAACTTTAGTTTCAATGGGAAGCTCTCAATTGACAACATATACTGGCTGCCCAAATGCAAAAAGATCAAGATTTGGGGATTGATCACTGGTGACATCTTCATTAGAGTTGCAGGCCTCAAGGCTACGTGATGCCTGGAATTTATGCATCTTCATTAGAGTTGCAGGCCTCAAGGCTCAAGCTGCAAATTCGATCTTGCAGACTGCGACAGGTATCAGAAATTATTACGCTTGATCATCGTTCCATTGACAAATTACAAGCCGAAAAGAAAAGAGAAGGCTTGCACGAGGAGGAGACCCAACGATGCCGTTATCTACCGCAAAGAAAAGGCTTGGAAAGAAGAACTTCAGCAGAATAGGTGACGTGTTTCCTCTATTTCCAAGGGGTTGACAGTGTCACCCTCTGTTTCCAACCTCTAAAAGAATATTCTGCTCCAGTCATCAAGATTCTCACCTATATATCAACTTCTCCCGCACCCGACCACCCGACTCTATACCAACTAATCTATACTTTATTTAACCATCCTCAACTAACATCTTCTCTTTCCTCTCATTTTCTTTTTTTTTACCTCCTCAAATTTTCCTTCTCTTTTTAAATTTCTTACTTTTCTTTTTTCTTTCTCTTTTTTCCTCTCTCTATTTTCCTCTTTTTTTCAACCGGCGCCTCGTCTCTCTCCGCCCGTCGAGCTTCTCCCTCGCCCTATTGGAGCTCCGCCTGGCGAGCTCTGCCACGGTTGGGACGGTAGCAGTGGCGAGCCGAGGCGGGCGATGGAAGTTGAACCGGCATGACAAGGCGCGGCGAGCTCCTGCCCCGCCTGCGCCCGAGCAGATCCGGCGGCTGCAGCTCCGCTGTGCTCCTCCTCCTGTCCTAGTCATAGAGAAGGTGACCAGCACGAAAGGAAGGCAACGGCTGCCCGAGAGCGAAGGCCTCGAAGGAGCCCGATTCATCGTCTCCTCGAGCTCGCCGTCCCCTGCATCTCTTCCCCCTCTACTCTCTCCCCCATCTCTCTCTCCCGCTCGATTTTGTGCTTCGATTTGATTCCGCTCAATTTTTGCTTCTAGTCGATTTTCACTTTGATTTGGTCCAGCCGGCCTCCTACTACGCCTCTCCTCCAATTCCCTCCTACTTGTGACCTTCGTGCTCGTGGCCGACAGCTGCAAGTTCACCTTCCTTCTGTTCTGGCGTGAAGTGGTTGGGGCAGCGACGGTGGAGGGACCGACACGACTTTAATCTCCAACCGAGGTAAAAATCTTAGCTAAAGGTAAAAGAGTACTCCCTCCGTCTTTAAAAGAGGGTTGCTGTTGGTGTGTGCCACAAGTTTGACTTGATTTGTAGAAAATACGTGGAACATTTAAGTCTCAAAAGAAATTTATAAAAAAACTAGCTACCCATGTGCAGTGAAAAGGACGGATTCGACACTATTAGAGAGTTTAGGGACTAAAATAATCATTTTCGTAGTCGGCGGACGGAATTGAGCCTTGGTTGATAGGTGGAGGACTAAATTGGCTATTGCGCCAAAAATGAAGTAGCTAGTTTCTAAAGCAGCAAGCTAGCACATCTCTCAACGAAGTTGCGGACACTCTCTCTCATGCCCCGAAGATTAAAGCGTGCAGGCTTTTGTCTTTTTTAATATGTTCCACCTTAACATCAGCCAACGTTTATGTTTAGTTTAAAAAAATTCTAAAAAATAATATTCATTCAAGTTTCCTTATTTATCCTATCCTTCCACCCACATAACACTCTACAGTGCTTTTCTACGTACACTGTATTTTTGAGAAATTTTAGGCGAACTAAACCCACCCTCACACCCTACCGATTGGTCCACTTGTATCAAGCAAGCCTCTTCTTTTCTTCTCCAACGGAGCAACCACTAGGCTCAGCGACGCACACATCTTCCCAATTAGAAACAGTTTGAGCATCTAAAGTATATGATTTAAAAATCTATGGAGTTAAGTTGAAAAAACAAAGGAAGTCCTCTCCTTCTTCAACAAGTTACTATCAGCTTCAGTTGTATAAAAAATTTCAGTTTGGAAGAAACTAAAAAAAAATAAAACAGCCAGGCCAGGGCAGAGTAAAGGAGGCAAGGAGCATTGAGAAAACAAATTAACAGCTACGCCTGAAAGAAAACAATTAAATTAAATTAAATTTAGTCAAACGCCAACGCTTATCGTCTTCCTCCTGCCTTCTCCTCTTGGTCCTCGCCCAACTCAATCCTTCTCTCCTCTTACCATTTCCCAAATCACCACACGAATCTACTTAAAACACCTGCCCTTTTCTTGCGCGCTTCGATCTGAAACCCCTATCTCGAAGTTTTTCCAGAAGATTCCTCCCACCGAGCCGGAGGCGAGCAGCTCTTTCATATTTTCCTGTAATCTTCGAGCTACGTCGCAGCAATTAGCGGCCCACATCCACAGGAACTGTGCAGCTACTGAGTTTGCTGGAATGCGATTCTCGATCTATTGATTCTTCTGCTGTTTTTGGCGAAATATTGAACCGAATCGATTGCTGGAGGCCTGGAGCGGAGCAGCTCTTGGACTTGGAGTACCTGCGAATAGAAGTGATCCAGATATTGGAGCTGTTGGCCCTGTCGCGCCATGGCGCTGTTCCGGAAGTTTTTCTATAAGAAGCCGCCTGATGGGCTGCTCCTCATCACGGACAACATATACGGTAACGGACTTCTTCCTTTGCATTTCTCGTGCCTTTGTTTCGCTGAGTACAGTAGACGAATTCTTGTTGTACCTTGTACCCTAGGCCCAGCAGCACCAGAGCAAGGAATGGTTCAATCCAATTCACATGGCGTTATTTGCATTGTCTTAGCGTGATTTAGTTTAGCTATGATGAGTTTAGCCAGACACAATCCGAGAATTTACCACAATTACTCTCAAAGTTTCAGTTTTAGGTGTACCATGTCATGTAACGGAGAGTTTGAAAGTGCTGGGTGATCCATCATTTTAGTTATATATTTATCTGCATAGGATTGAAACAGGTTAATTGCTTCAGTTTCTATTGTTCTTCCAGAAAAAAGGAAAAGCTACATTTCCTGTTTAGTTGTTAACAGATTTACACAGAAGCACTAATATGTGGTTACATGTATTATCATGGTTGATGGCCCTCGAGAATGCCTTAAGATTTGCATGATTATAAAGATGGATAGTTGCTTAAATATCAAAGTTTACATCAATCATGAGGCATGTTTGATGGTACTAATAGCACACATGTCAGGAACTAGTGGTGATGACACAACTAAATAGCTACACGGAGAAATTCAAAATGCACTTGACTTTAGTAAATTCGATTCATAGATTATCTTATTTTGTTTCAGTTTTTGATCATTGCTTCTCCATGAAAGAGATGGAAGATGACAATTTTGAAGCTCACATTAGAGGCATTGCATCGGGTCTTCTGGAAAACTTTCGTGATCACTCATTCATGGTCTCAAACTTTGGGACTAGGAAGGAAGAAAGCCCCATATACCACATTTTATCTGAGTATGGTATGACTGTATTGGACTACCCTAGTCACTATGAGGGCTGTCCACTCCTCACCATGGAAATGATTCACTGCATCTTGAAGTCCAGCGAAAGCTGGCTTTCCTTGGGTCAGCATAACTTACTGCTAATGCACTGTGAAAAAGGATGCTGGCCTGTTCTAGCTTTCATGTTAGCTGCTCTTCTAATATACCAGGGGCATTATTCCGATGAACAAAAAACACTGGATATGCTCTACAAACAATCATCTTTGGAGTTTTTGGAGATGTTTTCACCTATAAATCCCATGCCTTCTCAAATAAGATATCTGCGCTATATCTCAACTAGGAATGTCATGCCTGAGTGGCCTCCAGCTGATAGAGCTCTCACATTAGATTGTGTTATTTTGAGGATGGTTCCAAATTTTCAAGGTCAAGGTGGTTTCCGTCCAATGTTCAGGATATATGGTCCAGATCCACTCATGCCCCCTGATCAGACTCCAAAAGTTCTTTTTTTCACTCCAAAGAAAAGCAACCTTGTCCGGTTTTACTCACAGGTAATGCTTTCTGGGCCATTCCTGTCTGCTTAGATGAGACAGTGTCCTGTTTAATAGGATGTTTCAGCTTTACATATTTTTAAATTTTAATCTTCCTCAATAACATTCACCATAAAGAAACTGACCATTTCTGAACTTAGGCAGATGAACTGGTAAAAATAAATCTTCAATGTCATGTCCAAGGAGATGTTGTCCTAGAGTGTATCAATTTGTATGAGGACCTGGATCGTGAGGAGATGGTTTTCCGGATCATGTTCAACACAGCATTCATCCGGTCGAACATCTTGATGCTTAACCGTGATCATGTAGACATGTTATGGAATGCAAAAGACCAATTCCCTAAAGATTTTCGATTTGAGGTAAGTGTTTATGCTAAGTGGCAAACTAGGCTACTCCTGTTTACATCAATTTTTACATGTAACTTCTGTTGATGGTAGGTTATCTTTTCCGATATGGATGCAGTTACCTCGCATGTCACAACAGAGCCTGTTATTCATCAAGAGAAACAGGGACTTGGGATTGAAGAGTTTGCTAAGGTGCTAGATATCTTTAACCATTTAGACTGGTTGGATGGGAAGAGGGATACTGTATCCCACACAACCCAGCTAAAGATCTCTGCAGTTACTGATGCGCCTGAGACTTTCTTTGATACCCGAGAAGAACTTGAATCTGAAACTTTACCTGGTGAAATTAATTCTTCTGCTGTTGTTCTGAAGGTTGGAAATGAATTTGGTATGCTTGTCAGCACTGAACCGAGACATATTCGCCTAGATTCAACCTCAGTTAATGTTCAGTCCAAATCACCAACTGCAGCACTATCTCCTTCACAAATGCGAGCTACCACAGCGTTGTTATCACCTTCTAAGGTTGAGACTCCAAGGACCAGTTCTTCGTCAATGCAACTGTCTTCAAGTACACTCATTCCACAACGATCATCTTCACCAGTTCAGCCTCAGCAAGTTATGTCTGACTCTGTGGTCCAAATTTTACAAGGCATATCAGAATCAGCATCAGCTGAGAAGTCTGGTTCTCAAACTCTAGTTGAGCATTCACCGTCACCTCTGATGGAAAATAAATCAGCATCAACAGCATCCCTGTTACACCTGTGCACACCTCCTCCTCTTCCTCCCCCTCCACCCACTGTATCATTACTCCCTGTTCCCGCGAAGTTACCCAAAAATACTAGCACAAGTACCATCAATATCGCCCTTAGAGAAACCGTGCACCCCTCTTCGCCTTCTTCAGAACCATCAGCCCCTCCAAAAGTTTTTTCGATAACTGGGCAACTGGTTGAGCCACAAGAACCTTCTAATGAAATTAGTGGAAAGTTACAAACTGATGCTGAAGGTCCCAATGTGTTTGCATTGTCACCAGATCCGTCATTGTCACTGGATAAGGAATCAAGCACTACAAGAGCATATCTTCCAGTAGATTTGCCTGCAGTACCTCAGACTTCAGATACTATGCCCGTAGCAATTCCAGAGACGAGTTCAGATACTACACCGCCGCCACAACCACCACCTCTTCCAAAATCAGGTGTGATGCTGTTTCCTTTGTCACAAGGTGAAGAGGTAACAATCACCATAGAAAAAGTTGTACCACCTCAAGCTCCACCTCCACCGCCCCCACCGCCACCGCCACTGCCACAGTTTTCAAATTCAAACCCATATGTGGAATCTGTAATTCCAACCTCACTAAAGAGAGACCAGTCTCCAATGCCCCTGGCCCCAGAATTAGCAAAATCACCACCGCCGCCACCACCTCCTCCTCCTCCTGTACTTAACTCACAGCCGCAGTTAATAGATAGAAATGATAGTGCAACATCAAAGTATCCAGGAACACAATCTTTGACACCTAAGTTTTCACAAGCACAAAGTGTCCCGCGGCTGCAAACACCGCCTGTTCCACCTCCACCACCTCCTCCGTCTCGAACACCGCCTGTTCCACCTCCACCACCTCCTCCATCTCGAACACCGCCTGTTCCACCACCACCTCCTCCGCCCCGAACACTGCCTGTTCCACCTCCACCACCTCCTCCATCTCGAACACCCCCTGTTCCACCTCCACCACCTCCTTCATCTCGAGTATCGCACGTTCCACCTCCACCACCTCCTCCACAAAATTTTCCATCCACAAGTATAAGAAGTGATGTGGCACCCACTCATCCACCTCCACCTCCCCCACCATTGCCATCCCATGTTACTTCTGCACCACCAGTGCCACCTGCACCCCCATTACCTCCTCCTAAGCTAGCTGCGTCCAGCAATGCTTCTCAGAAGTCAGCAACAATCCGACCACCACCACCTCCTCCACCAGCCCCCCACCATAAGGTTTCATCACATTCTTTGCCTAGCAAGGGAAGTGTTGTCGGTTCTAACCCTCCCCCACCTCCTGCATTTTCGTTTGGTGCAAAGGACCGTAGCACAGCCCGCTCAAAAAGTCCTAAAAGTTTACGTGCCAACCAGTCATCTAAGAAGACTCCACTGAAGCCATTGCACTGGGTGAAAGTATCTAGAGCAACACAGGGAAGTTTATGGGCTGAAACACAGAAGTCTGATGAAGCATCTAGGTTTGGAAACGTTTTCTTAGTAGGGAAGTATCTGTAGTTGAATGTGTATTTGTGAGGGCACATTAACATAGTAGCACATGTGTATCTTTATCAGGGCTCCGGAGATTGATATTTCTGAGCTTGAAAGTCTTTTCTCTGTGACGATGCCAAATATGGAGGCAAAACGACAACGACAACACCCTTCTGTTGCAACAAAACAAGAAAAAGTTCATCTGGTACTTATATCCGTATCCACTAGTGCAACTATTTTCATAGTAGTGAAATGACAACAAAAGTGTAAAGCAATTAACATTACACTTCTCTTGCGCAGATTGACCTTCAGCGCTCAAAGAACTGTGAAATTATGCTGAGAAACATTAAGATGCCACTTCCTGATCTAATGGTAACTTAAATTTTACTTTTGTTGAAGTGATATTATCTGAAAATAACAATATCTTTGTAGGGTTCTTCTTATAAGACATTAAGAATAAGTTATTTGACCAACCTGATCGTTTGGGTTATATACTTATATCAATAAATCAGTCGCATGATACTTGAATATAAAGTCTCTTGATGTTCCTTCCAACAATATTTATCAACTGTAGTGATTGTGTACAGAGTTAATTTTCTCCTTTTTTTTTTTCAGGGTTCAGTGCTTGCCCTTGATGATTCCATAGTTGATGGTGATCAAGTAGATTACCTAATAAAGTTTTGTCCAACTAAGGAGGAAATGGAACTACTCAAGGTACATTTTTCTACCCTCTATTTTCCTTATGAAATATCATTAGGCCCTTCAAAGTTTGTATGTTTGTAGTTTCGTTTCATCAGTATCCCATATATATTGAAGGACATTTTTTCAACTTTCAGGGTTATACAGGCAAAAAGGAGAACCTAGGGAACTGTGAACAGGTCATCTTTTTATTTTCCTTGTGCTATTCTATTCTCCTGAGGTGATGAATTATGTTTGGAAAACAGTTGGAAAAAAGTGCATATGTCATCATTGAGGGATAGGAAAAAGAGCTGCTTCTTTTTTTTTCTTGCATGGGATATTAATGGGAAGTCGAATTGCTTCCTCTGTTTCTTAATCTAGCATTTTGCATCAAATAACACACACCAAGAAAGTAAAAAAATGAGAAAATTCAGCCTAAAAAAGCATGAAAAACAAAGTGCAAAATGGAGGGCGCTAGATGATGATTAAGAGTTATTAGGGTTGGTTTACATTGACAATAACCAGGAAGCTTGAACGGGCATGGACACAACTCAAATATTCATGTCCAATGTTTAGCTATTTCTGTGAGTTGGCATGGTGAGATGGTCAGTGTTGGAGTATAAGTGAATTGCCCACATTTCCCTATCAGCTTAAGCTTTTGGGTTGAATTGGTTGGAGCATGCAACTCAATATGGTATCAGAGCCAGAGGTCGCAAGTTCGAATCCTGGCGGGCGCGATTAAATAAAATAATTGCAGCCCACTCCAATATCCACGTATGCGGCCTAAGGGAGCCTGCACGTGAGGGGGAGTGTTGGAGTATAAGTGAATTGCCCACCTTTCCCTATCAGCTTAATCTTTTAAGTTGAATTGGTTGGAGCATGCAACTCAATAGTCAGGTTCTACAATCTCTTTGCACTGCCACGCATAACTTCTTTACCTTGGGCCTATTTTATATAATTACATGGTTCACATTTGTCAATCTACTTCATGCGTCATAAATGAACTGTTAATCCCTGAAGCAATAACTTCATCTTCTGCGTCTGTAGTTCTTCATGGAAATGATGAAAGTACCAAGGGTGGAGTCAAAACTGAGAATCTTATCATTTAAGATAAAGTTTGTTACACAGGTCAGGAGCATTGCATCATTGTGCAACGCTTTCCCCTCATGGAGCTGTCTTAATGACCTACTTTTCTCGTATGAATATATGAACTTAAACTACCACTGCATCATTCTTCATGTCATTTCAGGTTGCAGACCTAAAAAATAGTTTAAGCACCATCAATTCTGTTGCTGAAGAGGTATGCTGTATCAAGTGTATCCACTCTTCTCTGATATGTAATGAATGGTCATGTATAATGTTGTATGGCCAGGTTAGGAGCTCTGTCAAGCTTAAACGAGTGATGCAAACGATTCTTTCTTTGGGGAACGCATTAAACCAAGGAACTGCTAGGGGTGAGTCAGTGAACTAACTGCAATATCATTATTCACCGTACAGATAAATAATAACTAACATGCAGGAACACAATACTGGGTGCTTCTTATTCAGTTTTATTACAGTGGGATTATGCTTTTTTTATATGAAAAAACACATTGATTAAAGCAAGTTTGGATCCTTCGATTCCAATTATTGGGCAATTTAGCCAGGGTTTAAGTGCTGGAATAACTCTTTACAATTAAAATCACAATATTCCAGTTTCCATAGCATGGTCAATCTGGCTACAAGTATTGCACTCGTGTGTTTGTTTGAAGTCTCACCTCTTTTGCTAATGCTTTAATCCACTTGGAAGCAGTACTCAACATCGTGAAAAAATAATAGCAGAATTTTGGCTCCTACAATTTTTTCAGGTGCAGCTGTTGGATTTAGATTGGATAGTCTTCTTAAGCTCAGTGATATAAGGGCACGTAATAATAGGATGACTCTCATGCATTACCTATGCAAGGTGTGACTCCCCCCTCCCTCCCTCTCACCCTCTCTCCTTTGTGTGAGAAGTACAAGGTTATGGCTAAGCATATTGGTGATATAGTGCCATCGCTTTATGGAATCATGGGTGATAGATCATTATTGAAGGACTACAAAATCTAGTATTCTGGTTACATTTAAAAGTTCTTCCATTCAGAAGCAGTACCTTGATCCACTTGATTCATTAGTGCGCTAAAGAGTTGTTCTGTGTTCAGTTTTTTTTGTTACGCTGTTTCTTTACAGCAGTAGCTTCCGATAATCAGTTACATCTGCTGCTGGGCACCTTCCAATAAAAAAGTTGCCATCAATTAATGTGTGTCACTTAGGACTGGTTTCCTTAATTCCATTTTATTAACATTGAGTTTAATCGGTGTAGGCATGTTTACATTTTATGTTGATGAACTCTTTCTCAAAGTTTATTGTTTCTACAGGTTCTTTCGGACAAGCTTCCTGAAGTTCTTGACTTCAACAGGGATCTTGCGCATTTAGAACCTGCATCAAAGGTAGCTTACATCTAATGATAAATTGCTCCATGGTGATTTTACTCTTCTCGCTGACAGCTGAAGTAAACACAGATACAACTAAAGGAGTTGGCAGAAGAAATGCAAGCAATAACTAAAGGATTGGAAAAAGTCGAGCAGGAACTAGCAACATCTGAAAAGGATCCTCCAGAGACAGAGATATTTTACAGGGTAGGTTTTGCCATATTTTAGTGTAAAAATGCAATTAGAGTACAAAGTGATAGAACCTACGAGTTGTTGTAGAGAATAGAGATTTGGGAAACACCACACCACAACAAGGGGGGTGAGATCTCGTATATATAGCCAATGTGGCTGAGTTATACATGGATACATGTGTACACAAGGAATGAAAGAAATCACTAGGATACATTCCTAATATTAGCTATACATGTCTATTATAGCTGTACATTCCTAATACCCGCCCGCAGTCGCAACGGGAGGAACGCGAACACAAAGACTGGACCTGAAATCTGTGAAGAGCTGAACAGGCAAGCCTTTGGTCATGATGTTAGCGAACTGATGCGCAGAGGGACCATGTAGAACTCGGACCTGTCCCAAAGCGACCTTCTCGCGGACAAAGTGGATGTCAATCTCGATATGCTTGGTGCGACGATGGTGGACAGGGTTGGCTATCATGTAGACAGCGCTAACGTTGTCGCAGTAGACGACCGTCGCAGTAGCAAGCGGGACGTGAAGCTCCTGAAGAAGCTGGCGAAGCCAGCAGCACTCGGCAACAACATGGGCCACGGCACGATATTCCGCCTCGGCGCTAGAGCGGGAGACAGTGGTCCGGCGTTTGGAAGACCAAGACACCAGGTTGTCGCCAAGGAAGACGCAGTAGCCGGAGGTAGAACATCGCGAGTCGGGGCAACCAGCCCAGTCAGCATCTGAATATACTGTCACGGACTGGGGCGAGGAGGTGCCGAGGTGGAGACCGGCGTCGAGGGTACCCCAGGGTTCACAAAACCGGAGGAAACCGGTCGGTTCCCACGGGAACCAGCCAAACCGCCCCGGCCCGGTAGCGGTTCGGGGCGGTTTCAAACCGGTTAAATTTAAAATATTCAAATTTAAATTTAAAATGGAAAAATATCAAAAAAATTTCTAAGAATACTTCAAGGTATATGTAATCTATTGGTGTAAAAAATTTTCAAATATTTGCTCATTTGATATTTTTTGCAGGCATTAGAAGTTCAACAAAAAAAAGAAAAAGAAAAAAAATCGGCTCATTGAACTTCTAATGCACACAAAAATACTAAATACACTAATATTTGAAAAAATTTGACACCATTAAATTCTACGCACCTTGAAATATTTTTAGGAATTTTTTCTTTTATTTTTTAAAATTTTTAGTTAAATTTGAAAACATGACAAACTATGTATTGAGCCGGCTTACCGTCCAAACCGGCCGGCTTACCGCCCAAACCGCTCGGTTACCGACCCAAACCGGTCGGTTAGCCGTTCGTAACCGAGTACACGGGGGATTTGAATTCAAAATTTGAATTTGTCCGGTTTCCACCGGTTCCCACGGTAACCGGACCGGTTAGCCGCTACCGCCGGCCGGCGGTTCGGCCAACCGGTTCGGTTTTGTGAACCCTGGGGTACCCTTGACGTACCTCAGAATGCGTTTGATCAACGCAAGATGAGGTTCGTGAGGATCGTGCATGAACAGACATACCTATTGTACTGCATAAGCGAGGTCCGGGCGAGTAAGAGTAAGGTACTGGAGAGCACCAGCAAGACTCCTGTACTCGCTCGGGTCGGCGACGGGAGGACCATCCGTGGCAGAAAGCTTGGCATGAGTGTCAACAGGTGTTGCCGTGGGGTGACACTCAGCCATACCAGCGCGCTGTAGGAGATCAACAGCGTGCTGTCGCTGGGACAGCAGAAGACCGTCGGGGGAGCGTGTAACAGCGATGCCGAGGAAGTGGTGGAGTTCGCCGAGGTCAGTCATCGCGAACTCGTCATGTAGACGAGCAGTGATGCGCTGAAGAAGAGTCGCCGATGAAGCGGTGAGGATGATATCGTTGACGTAGAGCAGCAAGTAGGCGATGTCATCCCCATCTTTGTAGACAAAGAGGGAAGCATCAGAAGCAGACCCGGAGAAGCCGAGGCGACGAATGTACGTGGCGAACCGCTGGTACCACGCACGAGGCGCCTGCTTCAGGCCGTAGAGGGAACGCTGCAACAGGTAGACAGCGTCAAGAGCAGAGGGCTCGGCGAAGCTAGGTGGCTGCTGACAGTAGACGGTCTCTTCCAGATGACCGTGAAGAAAGGCGTTCTTCACGTCGAGCTGGTGAATCGGCCAGGAGCGAGAAGTGGTGATGCTGAGGACAACACGTATTGTCGCCGGCTTGACGACGGGGTTGAAGGTCTTGTTATAGTCGACGCCGTGGCGCTGAGAGAAACCACGAACCACCTAGCGGGCTTTGTGGCGAGCAAGAGTACCGTCGGCATGGTACTTATGCTTGAATATCCACTTCCCGGTGACCACGTTGGCACCAGGTGGTCGAGGAACAAGCCGCCAGGTGTCGTTGTCGAGGAGCGCCTGGTACTCGTTGGCCATCGCAGCACGCCAATTAGGATCGGCGAGCGCACTGCGGTAGTTCGCTGGAATGGGCGATGCCGGCGAAGTAGTGGCAGACAGTGGGCTTCGTCTACCGTAAAGTCCCAGTCTGAACCGAGTCACCGGACGAGAGTACACCTGCGAGGAAGCTGGTGCTGGTACTGGTGGCGTCGGTGGAGAAGGGGGAGCAGCCGCTGGTGGCGCCAAAGGAGAGGCCGTGAGAGCAACTAGCGTAGACCTTGGCGAAGGGCGTCCGCAAAGGCCTAGGGGCAGGGACATCCTGGCCTGTGGGCCGCAGCTGGTCAGGCCCAGCAGCAGAGGGCGCCGGAGGAGCTGCTGGGACCGACACAGGGACCGCCGCGAGGGGGACTAAGGGCGGCAGCACCGGTCCCTGGTAGAGGATTGCCGGGTCGTCGAGGTAGGCGGGGAGGGTCGGACGCGGTTGCTCAACGTCGGCAAGCGACGGAGCTTCCGCTGAAGAGGGCGATGCAGCTGTAGTGGGAGGCACTGGAGCAGCACGTCCGGTCAGGAGGAAATCCAGGTCGGAGATGGGAGAGTCCTGCAAGCAGAAAGGAAAACGAGTCTCGTCGAAAATGACGTGTCGTGAGATGATAACACGTCGAGTCGATAAGTCGAGGCAGCGGTAACCCTTGTGGGAAGAGGGGTAGCCGAGGAAGACACAAGCGGTGGAGCGAGGAGCTAGCTTGTGTTGTGCCGTGGCGGAGAGGTTAGGGTAACAGAGGCACCCAAACACGCGGAGGTGATCGTATGTAGGTGTCTTCTGAAAGAGGAGCTCATAGGGGATGGCGGAGTGGACAGCAGAGCTAGGACGCCTATTGAGGAGATAGGTAGCCGTGGCTAGAGCTTCCGTCCAATAAGGTGGTGCCATGCCGGCATGGATGAGCAGGGTGCGAGTAATGTTGTTTAGTGTGCGGATGATGCGCTCGGCTTTCCCGTTCTGAGGAGAAGTGTAAGGGCATGACAAACGGAGGTGGATTCCTAGAGAGGAAAACAAGGCGGCGAGAGTCTGGTTAACAAACTCTGTGCCGTTGTCAGCCTGGACATTTCGGACAGGAAGGCGAAACTGGGTGGTGGCGTAGGTGCAGAAATCTGTGATGCGAGCAGCAACCTCGGACTTCTGAACACGAGGGAACGTCCAACAGTAATGCGAGAAATCATCCAAAATGACCTAGTAATATTTAAAGCCGGACACACTCGCAACTGGGGATGTCCAAACGTCACAGTGAATGAGTTCAAAAGGCACACTAGTGATGGAAGTAGAGGAACTGAAGGGTAGCCGGACATGCTTCCCCAATTGGCATGCATGACATAGAGTATCAGCTACTTTATTACAAGCAATTGACGAATTGTGCCGAAGGGTGTTGAGGATAGCAGGCCCGGGGTGACCGAGACGGTGATGCCACAGCGTGGAGGAGACGGCGAGGTTGGCGTGAGGGGCGGTGGAGCTGGCGGCTGGGATGGTGTAGAGGTCGCCGACGCTATTGCAGCGAAGCATCACGCGTCGGGTTGGGATATCCTTGACAGAAAAACCAAAAGCGTCAAATTCGATTGAACAATTGTTGTCCCGAGTAAACTGACGAATGGAAATCAGGTTACGAACTATGGACGGAACAACTAGAACATTATTAAGAAGGAAGTTGGACGCAGTGGTGGGGAGGGTGGAGTTGCCACGGCAAGTGACAGGAAGCTGGTGACCATTATCGACAGTAATGAAAGAGTGAGAGGGGGGTAGGCGGGAGAGGAGTATACCATCCGAGACCGACATGTGGCCAGAAGCACCAAAGTCCATCACCCACCCGGGGTTTTGGAGAGCCATCTGGTTCAGTGCAGCAATGAGCCGAGCCTGATCCCAAGTTTGGCCTGCCCCTGCAGGGGAGCAAAGGCCGTGTGGGCCTGTGGTCATGGACCGAAGAGACCAGGGGCGCGCCAGCCTCCACCAGAGCCGGTCTGGGCCCCCTGAGACGTGGCCCACAGATTGAAACAGATCCATGGGCCCGTCGGGCGGGGGACCTGTAGGCGAGCACCGGCCTGCTGGCCGTAGGGCGCCTGCTTGCCCCCCTTCTTCTTCTTCGGCTTGTAGCCGCCGCCGCCTACGGGGCCGCTGCCCCCGCCTGTCGTCGGGCGCCACGGCCGGCCGGAGCAGAGGCGCGGCACCCGCCTGGAGCCGAGCAGGAGGAAGAGCCCGAGGAGGCGATGAAAGCAGTGTCGGCGGCGACCTTGCTCTCGTTGGCGAGGCGAAGCTCTTTGAGGGCCAGGAGGTCGCGGGCAGAGGCGAAGTCGGGGAGGACGGTGGCGTTGGCGATGTCGTCGGCGGTGTTGGTGAAGCGCGGGTTGACGCCGCGGAGTAGATTGAGGACCAGCTGGGAATCCTCGACTGGATGACCGACGTCACGAAGGTCAGCAGCCAGCTTCTTCATTACTGTGGACGCAGCAATCCGCCTGATCCCATAGAGGATCGGTGGGGCGTGGCGGAACGGAGCCGTCGATGTGGTGGCGGAGAAGGTATTTTCCACACATCGATTTGAAGAAGAAAGCCCAGCAGGAGTAGTTGGAGGCCTTCATCTCCAATCAAGTCGGCACATGGGACTGCACCGACATGGTGGCGTAGGAGGGCGCCAGGAGGCCAGCCATGGCATCACCACCAGACGCCGGCATGGTGGAGGTGCCTGTCGTCGGGAGGGTTGCAGAACCGAAGGCCGGCATGGACGGCGAGCCGTTGGCTGGCGAGGACGAGCTGGAGATGTCCTACATGGAGGCTTGAGGAGGATGAGGCAGCGGAAGGGAAGGGTGGATCGAATTGATCCTAGGCGAATGATACCATGTAGAGAATAGAGATTTGGGAAACACCACACCACAACAAGGGGGGTGAGATCTCATATATATAGCCAATGTGGCTGAGTTATACATGGATACATGTGTACACAAGGAATGAAATAAATCGCTAGGATACATTCCTAATATTAGCTATACATGTCTATTATAGTTGTACATTCCTAATAGTTGTGACTTGGTTGTGGAAGAAAACCTCATCAAAGGCACTTTATCAGGGCTATCAAATGGCACATTCATTCTATTTCTAGAGTCCTGTTCCAAAACTTTGACCAAAAGTTTATTGTGATTTTAGACAGATGCCAAAATGATGAAGATACCATAGTCATACTATTGACATATTTATTGCAACCTCAGAAGAGTTTGTTTATTTATTTCAGAAATTGAAGGAATTCCTTGCGGATGCCCAATCTGAAGGAAGGTCCTTAGCTTTGCTTTACAGTACTGCGGTATGTCAAAATTCGACAGTGTCGATACCTAACACAGGCCTTCTGCTAATCTGCTTGTAGCGCGCTTTTTGTGCTAAATTTTATTATTTTACTTGCAGGGCAAAAGTGCTGATTCTCTAGCACATTATTTCGGTGAAGATCCTGTGCGGTGTCCTTTTGAGCAAGGTATTTTCTTTTGTTCATAGCTAAGCTTAATGGCCCACAAAAGGCTAGATAGATGTTTATGGTTGTGGGAGACATGTTTAAAGGGAAAAAAAAAAAGGCATCTGGGATGTTAAAATCCAATCAACATGTTTCTGAAGAGACCTTTGTTCCTGGGTGATTTGACATGAAATTAAAACCATCTGCTTCTTGCAGTTTTCCTTAGTAAAGACCTTTGATCATGTTACAGATTAGAGCGCCAAATCTTCGGATAAGTGCCAATCTACTTTGGGATTTTCTAAACGGTTCTGATCACTTCCCATTTGTGTGTACAGTTGTCTCAACATTGCTGAGCTTTGTGAAAATGTTTGAGCGTGCCAACGCCGAGAATGTGAAACAGATGGAGATGGAAAAGAAAAAAGCTCAAACGGAAGCAGAAAAAGAGAAGGCCAAACTTGCTGCTCACAAGAAGGGGGAATCTCTGGAGCCTAGAATTTCAGACCTGTGACTGGCATCTGGATAGCATTTCACTAATTCCCTGCCGCTGGAACGCCCAAGGCCTGTGGCAGAAAGTTTTGTAGCACTCCTTCAGCGAGTATGACATGGTAAGCAGCTACAGAAACGTTGACTGTCATTTCATCATTATATCAACATGAAAGTAACATAATCCCTCTAAAACTTGTTTGTGCTGACATTGGCTGTTACAGTTTTTCCTTCAGGGAGATAGATGGAAGTAATGCCGTGTAGTCCTATTATGAGAGTCGACTGAATTAGCAGGTCCTACTGATTGTCTGGTTCTTAATGTACATAGGAGTTACATATCTGTTGCCACTGTAAAGGAAGGTCCCGAAACACGTTTAGTGAACAAAAAGGAGGTGTAGTTTCCTGGTTATCTTGGGGAAATCCCCTGTTTAACACATCTTATTCTGCAAGCCTGTGCCCATACATGTAAAATGTGTGTACTCTCCATGTACTGATACTTTTGTACAGAACGATGCAATAAAATGTAACTAGAAACGATCACTGCATCCAGACCCCTGTATAAACTACTGCAACACGATCAATCATCTCGCTGAAGCTGCCAGGAGTCTATTTTGAACTCTGTCCCTTCTTCTTGTCTGATACAAAAATGACTCGAACCTGTCAGGCTCAGGTTGCTGTAATGCTGTACAAGGAAAGGAGGCAAGCATTCTGATGCTCTGTAGCCATAGTCCATAGAGCGCAGCCGGCCATTGCCCGCCGTGGTTCCAGACTCGCCGTCGTCATGGCTGACGGAGCATTGGCTGGTGTCTCGGTCATTTCCAGCTCGTCAGGGCAAAGTGCTCGACGCCCCCACATGGCAATGGCAAGCAACCTCGCGCTTTTCCGTAAAACAAATCCAATAAAAACCTGATCCACCATCTTTCGAAAAAGAAATAAAAACCTGATCCACTTTCTGAGCCGGACTCCTCGAGGCGCACGCTATGCTCCGACGAGCACACGCCTCCCCAACTGAAAGGGCTCTCTCATGCTGCGAGCACAGCTCGCGCACAAGGGAACACGTCTCCGACATGTAGACCCCTTCCTTTGTGGTCCCCACCGGTCGGCGAGAGATACAGGAAGCCCCGGGGGAACCTCGGCGTGCGCGAAGCCGTTCGGCGGGGGCAGCCGCACCGTATCCGGAGAGGCTGACGCATACAAGGGGCCTCTCCAGATCGGACGGCTGGGGACGCAACCGCGGCCGATATATACCTCCGCCTCCGCCTGCGCCCATGGCCACCGCCGCATCAACCTCCGCCGCCGCCGCCGTCCTCGCTTCCCGACTCATCCGACGCTCGCCGCGCCTGCTGCGGCGCCTCAGCCTCTCGCCGCCCGCGGCGCTCTCGTCGTCCAGCCGCCCCCTCGCTCCCATCGCCCGACAGCCGCTCGGTCACCGCGCTAGGATGGGGCACACCTCCGCAGCGGCTGCGGCCGCCGGACCCGCGCTCGGGCTCACCAAGCCCAACGCCATCGAGCCGCCTCAGGTGTGTGTTGTGTGTGAAATCGTGGGCGGGTGCCTGTCTGTGACTCTGATTTCTAGCTACTGCTTCGAATCGTCGTGGATTCGTCTGCTTTATATCAGAGATGAAAAGCTGCTACTGTCTTAGGTTGACTTGATCACGACTTGCTGTCCACACGCCTGCTAAAACAACGGCTGGATCGAGATCAAAATTAGCGTTTTTTTTCCTAACGCAAGACGCATCTTCGTTGTGATTTGTGGGTTTGATCCACGGAAAGTCGCTTCTTTTCTCCTGCAGTGAGCTTGAACTTTTGTGCTCTCCTCTTGTTCTTCCAGGTCACCTTCTCGGCTAAAGATATCGAAATCTCCGAGTGGAAGGGCGATATTCTCGCAGTCGCTGTCACAGAGAAGGATCTGTCCAAGGATTCCGACTCCAAATTCGAGAATGCCGTCTTGAAGAAGCTGGACAGCCAGCTCGGCGGTCTCCTGTCGGAGGCGGCGGCAGAGGAAGATTTCTCGGGGAAAGCCGGGCAGTCAGTGGTTCTTCGCCTCGCGGGACAGGGTTTCAAGAGGGTGGGTCTGATTGGCCTTGGTCAGAACGCCCCGTCCACTGCTGGCGCTAGCCGGGGCCTTGGCGAATCTGTTGCATCAGTTGCCAAGTCTGCTCAAGCTAGCAGCGTTGCTATTGTTATTGCCTCCCCCAGTGGGATCCAGGAAGAGTTCAAGCTAACTGCTGCAGCAGCAATTGCTTCCGGTACTTGATGCTGCTGCCCATATTTCTTTTCTTTTCGGATATTATGGTTACCAAGGGCATTAGATTGATGCTGAATTTTCTGCCTGATTGAATCACAGGAACTGTGCTTGGGTCTTATGAGGACAGCAGATACAAGTCTGAATCGAAAAAGGTGCAGCTGAAGCAAGTTGATATTATTGGACTGGGTTCTGGTCCGGAGGTGGATCAGAAACTCAAGTATGCTAACGATCTTTCGTCGGGTGTGATTTTCGGTAGAGAGCTTGTAAACTCTCCCGCCAATGTCCTTACACCTGGTCAGTAGATTTTTGGGAGAACTATAATTGTTCTGCATATATTTCTGGTCACCTGTCATTTACTTATTGCAATCAGCCAATCATCTTCTATCCTTCCAGCTGTGCTTGCGGAAGAGGCATCAAAGATCGCTTCTACGTACAGTGATGTGTTCACAGCCACAATATTAGATGAGGAGCAATGCAAAGAGTTGAAGATGGGATCCTACTTGGGGGTTGCTGCCGCCTCTGCTAACCCTCCTCACTTTATCCACTTGTGCTACAAACCTACTGATGGGAATGTCAAGAGAAAGCTGGCTATTGTTGGCAAAGGTCTAACTTTTGACAGGTTTGTAATATTTTCACATATTTGTGTTACAAAAAAAAAAGGGAAAGGCGTGGTTAGAAGTAGACATGGTGGATCTCTTCTTTTTTTTAAAAAAAAAAGTTGTCCGTTCTCTTATACTTGATTCACCTATGAATCCAGTGGTGGCTACAACATTAAGACTGGGCCAGGCTGCAGCATCGAACTGATGAAATTTGACATGGGAGGCTCTGCGGCCGTGTTTGGTGCAGCTAAAGCGTTGGGCCAAATCAAACCTCCTGGAGTAGAGGTACTTAAGTTGCAGATACTAGTACAGTGGTTCGGCCATTTTTGTGTATTTGCTAAATTCGACATTTCTCTTCTCACAGATTCACTTTATAGTTGCTGCCTGTGAAAACATGATTAGTGGCACAGGCATGAGACCTGGTGACATTCTGACTGCTTCTAACGGGAAGACAATTGAGGTATGTTTCTTCTTCAAACAGATTACAAAAAACCCAGAATCTGCATGTTCCATGAAGCATAGTTGATGATTATCCTGCTTGTTTGAAATGTAACCTAATAAGCAGATCATAGGATCATATGTCTTATGGTTCATGCTGTCTAGCTTTTATTAAACTGTTGCTTTGTGAATGCCTTCTTCAGGTAAATAATACTGATGCAGAGGGAAGGCTTACCCTCGCCGACGCTTTGGTCTATGCTTGCAACCAAGGTGTTGACAAGGTTGGTAATGAAAGATCATCTGAATTTTTTTTTGTACACATGTTGTTGTCATGGTTATTCATAGTCCTTAACCTGAATTCCTCTATTTAGCTTCAGAATTGTATTAGCTATATTCTGGTAAGACAAAAAAAAAAGGGGGTAACAACTTGACTAACCTAGAGGCTAGAAGAAATTAGGTGGCATTGTGAAATGAAGAAATAGGCACCCAAATTTATGCTGATGAGGACCCAAACCTGGGTCATAGGGGATGCTTACCACCAATTCATCTATTCCATTAGGACATAATAGCTAAAACAGAATATTTATTGAATAAGTCAGTTGCCCTTGTTAATTTATCTTTGTAGGGATAAGATGCTAAAGTGTAGAATTCCAGACGTTTTGATTTGCATTGATTATGCTAAATTCAATATAGCTTCATTAATCTTTTAAAACTTTTAGATTTAGATACTTTGTCTTTTGGAAGGGTATGCAAGTAGGCAATATAACGGTGGTGGTGTGCTTGTTGACTCATCTGTAATCATGAATTGCAGATTATTGATCTGGCAACACTAACTGGTGCGTGTGTTGTTGCACTTGGGCCAAGCATTGCTGGTAAGCTCAACATAAATTCTCATACTCTCATGGTCTCATCTGCACCCCTCTTCCCCTAACGTTGCTTTCAATGTGGAACATAGGATTATTTTGTTTTTGCGTACTAAAAGATGTTCTTCAGGTATTTTCACACCGAGCGATGAGCTGGCCAAAGAGGTTACTGCTGCTTCTGAGGTATCAGGCGAGAAGTTCTGGAGACTGCCACTGGAAGAGAGCTACTGGGAATCGATGAAGTCTGGTGTTGCTGATATGGTTAACACTGGTGGTAGGCAGGGCGGTTCTATTACCGCTGCTCTGTTCCTCAAGCAGGTAAATCTTTTTCTCATGCTTGCTTTTGGTTTTGCCACCTCAATGAAATTTGAGCAGTGTTACCAGTAGCATTACTTGTGCATCTTATGCTATTATAACAGATGTGCATTGCTCACTGCCTGCTTGGTTGGCTGAACCATTTGTTCATGAGAGAATTCTTGCGCTAATGACAGACGCTTTGGCGGAGTTTCTTAGAAGTATACTAACGGCCCCGCATCTCATTTGTTGCAGTTCGTTGACGAGAAAGTCCAGTGGATGCACATCGACATGGCAGGGCCGGTGTGGAACGACAAGAAGCGTGCTGCCACCGGCTTCGGAGTCTCCACCCTGGTGGAATGGGTCCTCAAGAACTCCTCTTCCTGAACACAGACCACATATCCTCTGTCCTTTTCCTAGCCGGGGACCCTGCCATGGTTTTCTTTTGTGACACCATCATTTTATAGTTGCCACTTGCAAACTGCGATCAAAGCGGACGGCGCTTTTGGCCAAAAACAATACCCAAGAGCCTGTGTGATACTGTGATAGAATAAGTAGAAGGGGTGGGACGCCTTTTGTGTCATGAGTGACGGAGTGTGCTGGGTGAAATAACGTTTATTCCTTTTGTCTGCCCATGGCACATGCCAAAGAAAATTTGCATCGGAACTTTGTGCAGTCTGCGTGTGATTCTTGTGGAATTGTGGCTGCCTCGGTCTTGCGTTGCGTTGCGTTGCGTGTGAACTCCTATGAATGCCTGTTGACCCTATGACATCGACATGCTCAGAGGCTGCCTCTAGTCGTGCAGCGTCGCTGTCAGTGTATGCGAGGTTGGCACGCTGCTGCTTCTCCCGTTCGGGATACAGGTACTTTTTATTTTCTATTCATCCTTCTCACAGAATACGTATCTCTAAAAATTTTTTTTTACCTTTTCTATTTATCTCCCTCACATAACACGCATTGTAGAAAAAAGAATACTCAACTAAACACGGCACGGGGAGACCACACAACTGTGTGACCGTGACAGACAAACCGACGGCCAGGGCAAGACTCTCGCCGGTGACACGCGGCCCTCTTGCTTCCACGGCTTCGTGTTTCCTTTTTTTTACTCTTTTCAGGAAGATAGAGTGTTTTTTACGCTACTAGACAAGGGACGCGCTTCGCGCGCCCTATCTTTTCAACACAAAACATCAAATATTCTGAACATAACAGAAGAGTTTTGCATGTTATCATTTGAAAAATTAAATAGTTTAATCTACACAAATTATCAAAAAGCAACAGCTAACGATCTCACAACAAAAACACCAGGAGTCAAAAGACATGGCAAATAGGCATATGTTCGGCTTTTGAGTAAACATTAAAGCAAATCCATGCACCTAACATAGCAAGTAGGTGTTTGTTCGGCATTTGATTAAACATTACAGTAAATCCGTGCACCTTGGCTATCCCATCGTTCACAATTTAGGCGTCTGTTCGGCATTTGAAATTAACATCACAGCAAATCCGCGCACCTCGGCTATCCTATCGATCACATGTGTCTATCTGGAATTAGCAATATTACATCATATCCGCGCACCATGATCAAGATAGGCAGTATACAAAGCTACCAAGCATCCTAGCTGGTAGCTTTGCATACTAACTGAACTAAGCATAAACTGACAACTGATGTGGAAGTCTCCTACACACCCAAAAGTTGATCTCGTAGCTGGTGGAGGCAAAATGTTCATGAGCCCTCGTGCTCATGCAGCCTTGCTTGGGCTGCAAAGTTTAACAAATATTCAGTGCTTTAGCATACATTTTATGGTGCAATTGGCAGGAAAAAGATCAATGCTCAGTGGGTATTAAGGTAATTTCAATAAATTTAAACTAATTAGCCTATCTTTTGCTATCTATTCTCTTGCTCAAATCTGAACTGGATACATAGCATTAAATCTAAACTATATTGTTTGGAACAATAGCATGTAATAGGGATGCATAACAAATCTGGACATAAAACTGCACCTCCAGCTAGTAAACATCTTTTGTTACAAGGACTTTTAAAAGTTCACAGAAAGGTACCTGGCCTGATCAACAGCACCTGTAGCACCAGCACCAGTGTCGTTGCCATCTTCAACTTCTTCACCAGTGAATAACTTCTTAGAAGCCTTTTTATTAGGTGATGAGCTAGACCTGCAAGCATAGACACAAGTTTTATATTCAATAATAATCAAAACAACATAACTAATAAAGGTTAGATCATCCAACTGCAAATGTAGATTTTGAGTATAAAGACATGATGCCCTTTTATCAAATGCAAACAGGACTGAATGATTTGTGCAAGCCAAATAAATTCACGTACCTGGCCTGATCAGCATCTGCAGCTCCATCACCAACATCATTGTCAACGTCAGCTTCCTCGGCAGCAAATAACTTCTTAGAAACCTTTTTGTTAGGAGATGGGCGGGACCTGCAAGTATAGACATGTTTTATGGTACCTAACAGCCAAACAATATAACCAATAAAGCATGATGTTGATAAAGAGGCAAAAAAACAAGATGGTAGAGATGACCTTTTCTTTGCACTGCCTTTCTGTGTCTTTGTAGAAGAATCACCAAGGGCAGGGGCAGCGGAAGCCAAAGACTTGTGATATAGGAAGGAAAGCCAAAATCAGCAGTGGTGAGGTCTAACTAAGCACAAAGGCAATCAAGGCTAATCATGCAGGAAGGAATGTCTAGTTATAGGGAAAACTCACCTTTTCATGGGCAGTGTCCTTCACACTTTGTGGAGTCTCTGGTGGTTCAGAATCATACATAGCTGCCTTGGTTGGTGTGGTGCTTGAGGCAAGGCTAGTCTCAGAAACAGTAGGTTGGGAGGATACAGCAAAGGCATGGCTCTTTCGAGGGGTATTCTGCACACTGGTGCCTGCACCCTCTGAGAGCATGAAAGATGATGCCTGGGACCCCTCTGGTGTTAGTGGAATGGCATCACCTCCATCATTGATCTCCCTTACCACCGTATTAACTTGAAAGGTAACCTTGCCTGAGTCAATTGTGCTTTCAGTAAAGCTGACGCTCAAGAGAAAGGTCTTTTCAAGAAGGCTTGTGATCTCATCCGGGATAAATCCAATTGGGTTTTCAGCAATGAGAGTATCAGCTGCCTTTTTTGTAAGGCGTTGTGCCTGTCGTCCAAACAGAATAAATTCCGTGTCGCCTGTCTCATCTCCAGCAAGAAAAGATAGTTTGAACCTACGTGAATGATGAAAGGATCAGCAAGAAAACCCTGAGATTTCCCGTAAGAACAGCTACTACTTAATTATTTTGCAGCAGGTTTGGCCTAGACCCAGAAAAACTTGCTGGCTACAAAACCCTGTTATTTTTAATCCAAGTGATAGCACCACCAGGCATCAGCATGACTGGTACAAGCAGGCAACATTATAGTGACCGAGGACAACAGCTACAGCTAATTAGGAAATATCTGGTTTGATGGAATCAAAGGGCTCAGATGATATTTGATAATACCTACAATTGTTGTTTACACACGAATTTGATAGAAAAAAAAAAGAAGTTCGAAGATAGGTACCAATAAGAGGTAAAGAACTAACCTCTGACTTGGCATTCCAATGGTACCACATTTAGGATGAGTACACTTGAACGAATCCCCATGACGCTTAGCTGTTTTCATACATTTCTTGCATGCATTGTACCACCATGAACCATCAATCTTCTTTACTGTCACTGTGACCAAAAACTCAACTTTCTGTACAGGAGGAGACAGCAGTAAGCATCAGCTCAGCAGCACATACAATGAGGTTGTATGTTGACAGGTAGAACAACTATGAGACGATGGTGCTGATATCAATTTCAACACTCAAAGAGAAGAATTCGTGTTTATTTTCTTGTCATGGATAAGAATCAGAGGCACTATATCTTGCAATTGTATAAATAGATAACTAAAATTAAGCTTAGACAATCTATATGGAACTCACCTTGCACTCAAATGGATTAAGGTGTATGATATCAGAGACTTTCTTCTCCTCAGCAACATCTTTACGTGCAGGATGTTCCACAGCCTCAGCCCAAGTAATTGGCTTGTGCACGGGTTTCACGCTGCACAAGAAAGGGAAATAAGACAGTTTTTATATGCATCAAAGTTTGTAACAGATAACAAAATCGTAGCCATAGACAACCACATTTTTCTTTTACTTTGCCATAAGCTTCTTTGCTTCAGGGACATCTGGATTTATGTACCACTTGCACGATGAACCGCCAGAAAGTGACACACCTCCATAACTCTTAACAAGAGTGCCAACAAAGAGCACAACCTGTGGAGAAGCTTGCCCATCCTTATGTATCTGCTCTGCTGGGAATGAAGTGGCCCGCTCTCCCCAAAGCACGACTTTTAACAGACCACCACTGAAACACAGATGTAGAAAGCAGAGCAGATGTTAATTGGATGCGTTCTAGAATTGCAACACATTGTACAACAGCACACAATCAGATGCATAAAAGATACTGAAGGGCAAAGCTAACCTTGGGACACACATAGTGACGTCTCTCTTTATAGTCTCGCCGTCCCTTGATGTCAGGTTTATCGCCCCAACACTTGCAATAGCAGTGATCACTCC
Organism: Digitaria exilis; assembly: GCA_015342445.1. Taxonomy (NCBI): domain Eukaryota; kingdom Viridiplantae; phylum Streptophyta; class Magnoliopsida; order Poales; family Poaceae; genus Digitaria; species Digitaria exilis. The sequence goes on from JACEFO010001619.1 coordinate 406,585, forward strand.
GATAGCATCTATTTTGATAAACAAATTTGCATCAGCTACTGTTTTTAAAATTTTGAAGGACTTAGGTGATAGGAATGTCTCTTACCTGAGCACAGGTCTTTCTTGTCCACACGTGCCTGTAACTGGTCCATGGAGGCAAGGCTGTAGGTGTACAGGGGGAAAGCTGGGGGGACATCAACCACCTGCTCTATCTTTGTCCACTTAGAAAAGGAAAGCATGAGCTCATTGTCAACTGGCTTGTGATTGTTGCTGGAGTTCCTGACTCGAAAATAGAAGATGTTGTAGACATTTCCTTCCTGTATGGACTGCTTGAAGTGTTCAGCGGCAGGAGGGTAGACCTGGGCAAGAATGTTGTTGCCCTGTTCATGAAAAAAATGAAGACACAGGTAATGAGGCCAACTGCAGGAAGCATACTGCAGATCAAACTAAATAACACAATATGTAAATGGACCTTTATACCTCCTCATCAACAAGAACCATGTCAGAATGCAGCAATTTTTTCTTGTCATTAGGATCATAGAAATCCCAAAACCTTGAGACACGCACACATATGCGCTGATTGCAATTTCCAGGCAGAAGATCAGTTAGCAGCAGATCTCCCATCTACAAACATAGGAGAGTTGTTTGAGCAGTGTGAAAAAAATAATAGTAACATCAAATCAGTTACACCAGCAATAGGAGAAAGCATACAAGAGAACCAAACCTTGGACAAAAAAAACAGTCAATTAAGACCAAAAGGCAGACCAGGCCAGGTCACTCAATCAAGAACAAAACGCAGCAGAATTCTTAACAATCGGCCATTATAAAAAACACATAGGAAAACAAAATATATGTACATGAAAATTTAATGGCATGGAGGATCATTAAACCGATGCTGCATTAGCAGCATCAAGGACCTCGTGGTACACCACGTTTCGAGTCTGGGATCCACAAGAACCATCATCATTTTCAATCAAAATTCTAAGGCCAGATCTGGACGTAGCTCTCGAAACTGCAACATAAAGTTGCCCATGTGTAAAAACTGGTTTCTTTAGGTAAATGCCAACACTCGTTAAAGTCTGACCCTGGCTCTTATTTATTGTCATCGCATAGCACAACCGCACCGGGAATTGCCTTCTTTGCAACGTGAAGGGCCACTTGACGTCAGTCGTGTTAAGAGCAGTTCTAGGTATAAAGATAGTTTCACCAACATTAGAACCGGTAAGTATCACACACTGGAGTAGGCGTTGTCCAAGCTCAGTAATTAGTAGTCTAGTTCCATTGCATAGGCCCATATTTTGGTTCAGGTTTCGTAAAAGCATTACTATGGCACCTTTCTTAAGCACAAGCCTGTGAGCAGGGAAATTGTTTACTTCTATTGAGTTCAGGAATTCAGTTGGGTAGAGTATATCAAAATCTGGGATCTGTTCAGATGTTTTCGTTATAATATCACAGCTCACATAGTCTACACTATCACCAGGTAGCATCGAGACAACATGTTTATTTATTTCATCAACTGTCGTATTATTTGGGCAGACAATGGCCCGTGAAGCTAAATACACAGGGTTCTTATAGTTCAACAATAAATCAGGGTAAACTTCAGATACAAGGGCAGAAATCTTGTCATCATTAGTATGAATCAAAAGGTCATCAGGAATGGTAACCCACGAGGCCTCTCGCTCTTCCCCCTTTTTTTCAGCAGGGGCAGTACCATCGCCAATAGATAAGACCCACTTGCCAAAGCTCTCAAGGCTATCGCGTTGTTTTATTTCTAAAGCAGGATTCAAAAGTCTCATGTTTATGTGCAATTTTAAAAGCACCACATGCTGCCATAGGTTAGAGTTTGTAATTGATGCACGAACAACAGCTTCTCGCGAGCCCTTGCGCACTACGGGTAAGATCTGCCTGAAATCACCACCAAAGACAACAGGCTTGCCCCCAAATGGTAGCAACGCACTGGCAGGGTTATGCTCAGAAAGGATATCTCTCATAGTTCTATCTAACGCTTCCAAACAGCGACGGTGTATCATTGGAGCCTCGTCCCATATAATCAGAGCAGCAACTTGTATGAGTTCAGCAAGCATGGTCCCTCGTTTTACACTACATGTAGCAGCCTCAGTTATGTCAAAAGGTATTTTAAATCTGGAGTGTGCGGTCCGTCCTCTAGGCAGCAGCAAAGATGCCACACCAGACGATGCAACAGCAAGCACAATTTTCTTTTCAGATCCTAATCTTGCAATCACAGCATTCCACAAAAATATTTTGCCAGTCCCACCATGACCACAGACAAAGAAAAAGCCAGCAGACCCACTAAGGACACGCTCTTTGATTGCATCAAAGACCCTTTTTTGGTCATTGTTTAGCTGGGACACTAAAGAAGAAGCATGCATGGATAGCATCAGTGGTTCAGAATCAAGTTCATCATTGATCAGCCTGTTAAAATTCGAACTATAGTCATGTGATGTTAGTTTTGGTAAGTTGTAGTTATTTATGTTGCCACCACTATTAGCAAATAGATCTGTTAGCTTCTGTATAAGTAGGTTCATCAGTTGTTCGTGCGGTACAACATAATGTGGGTTCCCAACAGCATCCCTTAGTCTTCTGTGTATGTCATCCATAAAGTAAAGCCAATATTTGTCAAACAAAGCACGCACATCACTAACAGAACATAAAAGAACCACAGTGACAAATAAATGTCTAAGCTGATACGAAGATGCAGATACTATTGCCTCATCAAAAAGAAGCGTCCATTCATTATCGCTCTCAAGCAAACCTCTTGCTTCGCATGCCTCTCGAAATGTACTATACACTACATTATTAAAGGTCCTCACATCAGGATAGTTCGTCGCTCCCTTAACTGTCATCAATAGCATGCGCAGGTAATAAAGCTCTCCCGCAGCTGGATGCACGTAATACATACGTCCAATCTTAGCGCAAGGTGCTCTTTTTCGCCAGCATCGATCAGAAGCATCCCAATCCCATTTTTTTTGGGAAATCACAACATGTCATGTCCCTAGCGTCCTCATGTTTTGAATTAACATCGAACCATGCAGTCAACATCGTATTTTTGGCGGCTGGGCTATCAAGAAGAGCTCGCAGGTCAGCACCTGGCTCGTAGCGTACATGATTCATCCCGGGAAGATGAACACATAATCGCTCAACTGGAGGTACTCTATAGTGAATATCATACTCAAAAGCACGCCATAGAGCCTCACACGCAGAGAGGAACCTAGCATCCATATATTCTTGGATTTCATTCCGTGGGGCCATTTGAGGTCCAGGAGATGCATTTGATGTCTTTGCAGCAGTGACCTCAAAATAAATCTTAGCTCTATCACTCCCCTTGGTAACATATTTAAACAGGTATTTGATCATGTTCGATTTATTACACCATTCCACGTTGATGTGCGTGTTGTACTTTTTAAGAAGGCCCATGTTATATGGAACAACATTTCTGTTATCAAGTCGGACACCATTTTTTACAACATATCTGCCATCATTCCTACGTCTGTAGATAGTAAAACCAAACTCATCTATGATAGTCTCATCTTGAAATGTTTTAGGAAAATTTTTCGAGCATTTGTTTTCCTTCATGCATGGACATTTTGGATTTTCATCACCACATGGACCGTGTATCATAAGTTCATCCACTAATGCATAGCCTAGTGGGTCAACGTTTATGTCGGGAATCTCTGCACAGATGAAACCATCAACGAAGGAGGCATTAAACTCTGAATGAGCACCAGCCAACCAGACAAGGCAATGTATATGGGGCAGACCACGCTTTTGGAACTCAACGGTGTATAAAACTGCACAACAACCAGCACACATCAAACATAAGAAGAAAAGAGCAATACATGCTACTAACTGAAAACCACATCCTACCTGCACGCACTGGACCAAATGTCCTACCCTCCCTGATATCTTCTATGAAGTCACTTACTTTCATATGGAAAACCCGTACAATCAAATCAGAGCGGTCAGAAGGTTGCTGGCCAGGTTCATATTGCATTGCATCCGCAATTTCTTTCCACTTAGTGTTGCAAGTGAAGGTCACAAAAAGGTCAGGAGGGCCAAAGACCCTGCATATGGCCATAGCATCTTGGTAGTTCATTACAAAATATCTTCTTCCACCGGTAAAACTGGCAGGCACAACAGACCTACCGCCAACAGAATCTGCACTGGTAAATCCCTTATCAATCGCATCGGCTATCCCCTGAACAGATTCATACCTCAGTTCTTTTTGGTGGTCAGCTATCCACTTTAATCTAGAGCCTTCAACCGTTGAGAAGAAATCGACAACTATCTGATCACTCAGTCTACCATAACATGTGAAAGGATTTGCTTCATTTAATCTATAATGCATATGAAATCTACCGAACTCAAGCATAGTGACGTATTTACGAAGCACACCTTCCTCGTCCGCGTCCAAATATTTAATTCCAAGATGGTAGCCAGGTTCACCGTAAGGAAACAACAAAGGGTACTGCAGAGCCATGTAGCATGGGTGCAAACATGAAACACGCTTTAACCTACCGTTTCTATCATGCACAAGGACGTCGTAGGTATATTCATCAGCAGAATAGTCACCAACTATAATTGCTGCAATCTCACCATTTGTTGGTAGGTTGTACTGCACATCATCTCTCGAGTTGCAGCCTAGCAGCCGCAACGTCACCTTTTGATCACCCTCTTGTTCTAGACGCTCTCTAGCATACCGAAACGCTTTTACAAGGTTGTTATGTTCATTCAGCATGTCTAACAGGGCAAGTGCAATAGTTGGATCTGGCTGGTTAGCAGCAGCACCGTCAACCTCGAACAAGCCTAAACGGATTTGCGCCTCGTGTTCGGTATCGTATATGTAAAGCTGTGCAAACTTGGGTTTTGTCCCATGTTGTGGGACCAAAGAACCAATACGATGGTGGACAACCCCATTAATTTTGAAGACATAAGGAGCAGTTCCATTGTTTATCGTGTTATCAATTTTTGCACCTAGAGAGGTGAATGCAAACATGGAATTGTAAGATCGGATCTGTCTAAGGAATCTCTTTGAACGTGCATCGCCATCGAATTTTAGCAAGTCATCTGGGGGAGCAGGTGGCTTCTTATAAGGTTTTAGATTAATCTTACCCCCTCTACAACAAAGGTTGTACATGATTTTTCTTTTCACTACATTAGAAGTGCTTTTTATTCGTTCCGGGAACCAAAAGAAAGCACCACAGTATGGTATGACCATTCAGCGTAGGCCTCTACATGTGCACAGTAAAATATCAAAACTGCTGGAACAACAGCAAGAAAATCATTATCTAATCAAGTATTTTTTTTTTTGCTACAAACCTTTCATCTCTTCTACATAGGCTTTATCAAGAGGGAGCGCAGCGGGCATACTAACACCACAGACACGGCTCTGCCTGGAGGTTCTGGTAGAGCGCATCACAGCAATGCGTCGTCGTCGATTCAAAGCTGCAATTTCTGGAGGGATGTCCATTAAAGACCTCCCCCTGTTTGGTTCAGACAACTTGAAGGTAAGTATTTTTTAACCTCACAGGAAGCTAAACATCTGTCTAAAGACTCACTCACTTGGTCTTTTTCGAGGAACAGGCAGCTGACCAGGTGGTTCAGCCAGCTGCAATGTACAAGAATTGGTTGAGGGGCCTGGAAGATTAGTAGGCCCAACGTGCTCAGTACCAGCGGTAGTGATAGGCGAGGTAGGAGAACCTAAGTAATCATGATAAACCCAGGCAACACGGTGAGGGGAAAAAACAGGACCCCTAGTCTCAGAGAAATCAAACAAAATACAGTCCTACAGACCTTGGGTGGCATGTCGCCTCCTTCGTGCCTTCTCATGACATCGCTCAACCCTCTCAGATGGAGACCCAACAATCGCAAACGGCTAGCACATAACCTTTTCCAGCGCAGCACATAAAGATTACAATGTACACTAAACCTTTAGGAGGAAAAAAACAGCAATAAGAAAGGAAACACCACAGCACAATCACGTAAATAATGCACCAGAAAAGGCCCTAATGCAGAGGAAAGTAAGAAATGGAGACTAAGGCCACCTACAGAGAGGGCGACATATAAGTCACAACCCACTATATAGGAAAAGAGAAGAAAAAGAAATACAGAGAAGATGAGCAAGAAGGCCTACAGCGTACTAATCAGATTTGAGGCCCAAAGGTATAGGAAAGTATATCCACTATCTAGCAAGAGCAGAAGAAAAAGGAAATACAGAGTTATGGCCAATATAAAAGGCCTATAATAAGGTACATAAAGAAAGATGAGATAAGATGAGTAGAAAGCCTACAGAATAAGGAAAGAACATGTAATCAGGCAAGAGGAGAGGAAGCATAACAGCACTAAGATGAGTAGGAAGGCCACATAATAAGGAAATAACAGGTAATTAGGCAAGAGAAGAGAAAGCAGAACACCCAGCAGCAGGGGTATAGGGCAAAAGAGAGATTCCCTATATATATAATGCAAGCAAAAGAAAGAATAGGCCAGCATGAATAAGTAGGTAGAAAAGATTGTGCAAGGCCTTTTCCATGCAGAGCATAAGTTTTGCACACCAAAGCAAAGCCAAAGCCTTTTCAATAGCCTTAGTTATTTAAATAAAGCTAATGAGGCATACCTTCGTCGAGATCCTGCTGGTCTAATCCAAGAAGCTTCCTGCAAGAACAGAACAGAGAAAGAGTCAGCACAATAAAAGAAGTATGCATTCAAGTATGTTTAGGCAGCTAAAGAAAACAATGTTTTCACAAAAAAAATCATATGATAGACCAAATCGCAGGAATAAAATACAGATATACAAGGTTCATCATCCACAATTATTGAATAAGTAGATTTATGATGGCACCAAAAGAAAAATATGCAAGTACAGTGACAAATCAGAAAAAGAAGACACAGACTCGCCTGAAAAGGGATAATCTTGCTGATTGTGTTCACAACCTTCCCTGCAGGTAAAAGATGATAGGTCATGCTGGGAAAAGCAAATACATAGGAAAAGTAATTGATCTAAAACTGAAAAAAAAATTCTTTAACAGACTCAACAATATTAGTCAGCACCAAGCAAGCACGCATCTACTGCTGGATCATGATGGCATCAGAAGAAAAATATACAAGCATATCGTCAATTGCAAAGATAGCTTCAGCTAGGCACAAGAATCATTCTACTGCAGCTAGGTGACCGACGCCATGGCTAGAAGCGTTCCTACAATGGCATACCAAAGAAACGCAGATCTGGTCAGGATATGGCAAATCCAGAGCACACTGACAGAAGGAAAGCTAGAGAACTGTGGGAAACCGGCAGAGGAAGGAGGTGGCGGCGAGCAAGGTGGAGGTCCAGGCAAGCTACGGTTTGGAAACGGGGGAGTCGAAGCAAGCCGCGGTTGTGGTGGAAACGGAGGAAGCAGCGGTGGGGGTGGATAAGGGCGAGGGAGGCGAACTTATCTACGGCTCCTGGCGAGGCCAGGACGGAGATCGAGGACCGGGAGACGCAGCTCCTCCACCGTGCCGTTGCCTCGGTATCCGCCGAGAGGATGGGGTGGGCACCATGGTGTACGACGGCCGCGCCGCGCCGGTCAGTACTGTTCCGATGGGACACTGTAGTCGCCGGGGCAATCGATTGCGGCAGCACTTTCTTCCGTCCCCGTCGCCCCGCCTCCGCTCCCCGCCTCGACTCTGCCGACGCCCACCCCGTCGATTGGATCTCGTCGCTCTTCGCTCAGCCAGGCAACCTCTCTACGAGTGGGGCCAGGCAGGCGTGCGGCCCACCGGTCAGCGCAGGCAAAGAAACGCGCCGCATCGCCTCGCCTCCGCTCCCCACGTCGCAGGCCAAAAATCGCTTCGCTTCCCGTCCCCTCCTCTCAGCCAGGGGCGCTCTCTTGCGTGCGGGTCCAGGCAGCGCTGCGGCCCACTCGCCAGCAGCAGAGCCAAGGATGCATGGTGCGAGCACTAATTGGGTCTGGGGCGCGACATGCCGGGGTTAGGAATCGCCTCTGGGGGCGCGACATGCAGGGGTCAGGAATCGCATCTGGGGGCGCGACATGCAGGGGTGGTTGGCCTCCTCTCCCTAACCCATCGGCACATCATTAACAAGTGGGGCCAAGGTCGAGCAGGGCCACCCGTCAGGACCGAGAGGGTATCTCTTTTGGTGGAGGACGAAGACGTGCGCCCTCCGCGCAAGTGGGCGCGAAGCACTGGTCTGGCTTGGTTCACGGCGAATGGAACCAGACCACGATGCACCACACCTTTTGCTGCTCAGTTGTTTCTCTTGTTCATACATTCGGAGTGGACCAATACCAGGAACCTGGAAGGAGCATAGGGGGATGGGCGGGCGGAGCTGAGCAAAAGTAAAACGGAGCGACGTGGCCGCATGATTTTCGAGCACGTCGACCGGTAAACCCGTGGAGCGCTCCTGGGGGGCTAAATTTCTGCAGATTTTAACAACTGGGATTCACAGTAGCGTTTACATCCAGAAGGAAAACACGGGGTGAGACCAAACCATTGAGCAAGCGTGGCGGCCATCTCCACGAGTACACAGATTGCACGCGATCAAAAGCTTTTGCTCTTCCAATCTTGAATGTCTCAAGGAGTAATAACAAACTGATTTTATTTTTAGATGACTTTTCACCTTAAGTACCACGGCGTCTGACGACACACCCACAACATAAAAGAATGGGCTGAAGAAGGACCACGAGACTCGTGGGCCGTATGGCCCAGCTGGAGGCGGCCTTTTACGTTTCTTACTTGTGCCACAAGAAGGGGGAACGCCCCATTCCCCCTAAGACGACGACGCGCACGGCCGCCGCGCCGCAAACAGAAGAGACGCCGCGGCACGACACGGGGCCATCGCCGCCGCCTCAGCCGCACACGGCAGCGAGCGTCGCCAGGCTTCCTTCAGGCAAGCGTCCCCTCTCTTCCTCTCTTCTCGCTCCGCCCTCTTGAGTTACGAGATGCCTGGGATAGCGGCTAGTAGGATCATGTCGTGCCCGCTTATTGTTGTGATTTGTGTCGCTGCAAGAGAAATTGAAAGGGCTTCTGAGTTCTGACGTTCTGGGTGCTATGAACTTGATAGATCTCGTTGTACTTTAGGTGCGCAATTGATTAGCTTGTTTGGCGAATCGAGTTCCACGGTAGTATGTAGTTTAAACTTTTAAGTAGCGAAGGAGCGGAATTTAATTTGGAGACCACTGACTCTGTCGTGGTGCAGGTGCGTTAGTGTCCAAATTAGTTGTTGAGTCACGCGATCATGAGACGAGTGCGGAGTACCGCCATACTGTTTAGCCTCTTCTTTCAATTCTTTTTTTCTGTTCTTGATTTACGAATACGCAACAAATGTTCAGACTACCTGAATTTGGTGATAGTTCCGACTGCATCTTTCACTGAATAGGGTGGAAGTGGGAATTACTCGAAAAAAAAAAGGATAAGTAAAATCTTTGGAGTGAGGGGTCTCTAATCATGGAGGAGAGTACTGCTGAAATTCTACATACCAGCAGTTAATCCAACTCGCCATCTTGCAAAGGCAGAGCTCAATAAGCAATCTTCATGTCATTTAGTCGTTCAAATATATGGGTCATTTCTTGCCACAGCTCTGTTATTTCTCTAGACTCCTGACTCCCCGAGACAAGATTGTGGAAATTGTCCTGGTGATCTCCAGAATGACGTTTCCTTATGCCACATTTTGCAGATAATAACACCTGAAGCACTGCTGCTGGAAATGGGTAGCACTGAAGTCCCTCCCGTGGCTGTGCCGTCACCTGACATCCTACCTGCGAATGGAGGGTCAGCTTCTGCAGCACCTTCCACTGACTCCAAGCCAAAAAAGAAGATATGCTGCGCGTGCCCTGATACCAAGAGGCTCAGAGATGAGTGCATCGTTGAGCATGGGGAGTCTGCTTGCACGAAATGGATCGAAGCTCACAAGCGATGCCTCCGTGCTGAGGGGTTTAATGTCTGATTCTTCTCTAGTCGGCTGAAGATGTTAAATTCGCTTTCATGGAAGTTTAGGAGCAGGAGTTACGAACAATAAAGTTACTGATACGTTAGATAACAGAAATTTACTTAATGTGTATTTTGTGCTTAGAATGTGATGGAACACATTGAGGGTGAGATTCTTGAAATTTATTTGCATATCATCGCAATGCTCATGGTTTCCATGGCATGATCATCTTTATTATCCCTTCATCCCTTTTTCCAACACCAATCAATCACTCAGCTATGAACTGCACGCCTATTAACTACTCCCCATCACCTCCTCATCCTCCTTTTACATTTTCTTCAGACTGTAGTTAACAGCAGGTACACCGTACACATCAGTTTCGGCCGGAACCTTCAGGATTTGGGCAATGGCGCCCCGGCCAAGAACGACTGGAACATCCTGAACGCCCTCCTGGGCTGGAACAACGGCACCTCGTGCCCTGCGCCTCTCACCGATGCGAATGTGAGCCCTTCATACACCTCAGACCATCCTCCTACCTGCAGACACAGATGCACCTCAAAAGTTTTACGGTACCAGCAAGATGATTGCTTAAACAGCAATGCCAAACTGAGAGAACCCAGTATACCTGTCCAGCCGAGTACCATGGGTACCACCGGATCTTGACCTTCAGGCCAAGATGACTGATCGCAAACCTTGTTGCGGTAACCGGGACAACTGAATCCGTATCTCCGCTGCAGTTTTATCAAGTGAGTAAGTGTAATGCTCGCTGAAAACCTCTTTGCTGCGTATAAGTACAATGTGCTGACTTCAGATTCTTCAGCTTACCTGAACACCCATATCCTCAATCCAGCTTTCATCAGCATCTTGTAAGTGGGCAGCATGGAGAACTCTGAATCTTGCCATGTCTTGATCAGCAAATCACTGTCAAATGTTAGGAAATTATTGGTCGGTGTTCGGAAATACAAAACAATAACCGTCTTTGTTCAGCAGCTGAATCCATCAAAATAACAATCTAGTGAAAAGATGCCAGGGAAGAAGCTATAAGACCTGCATGCAGTCCATCTGTAGGGGATCCTCGTGGTGTTTGCATGCATTGCCTTCTGCACGTCCAGTCTATTATAGTACTTCTCGGCGTAGGTCTCCGTGCAGGGGTCGTAGCCAAAGGATCGCCGTCGGATGAGGGTGTTCTTGAACCTGAGCACGGTGGCATTGGACCTAGCAGCCATGCAGGATGGGGTGTAGATGCTGTACTGGTCAATGTCGCCGAACTCATGGTTCATGGCATAGTTCATGGCACGGTTGCAGAAGCGGGATACGTTGATGCTGCTGAAGTTGCACGACTTGAGGATGGCCTTGTAGGTCCGGTCGGAGATCATGGCGTGCGTCCACCAGTAGCTGACGGTGCCGATGTTGTCGTAGTAGTTGTCAGTGACTGCATTGCCTACCTGCAGAAAGGATAAGCCTTTTCTATTAACGTCAAATTAACAATTGGCTGACAGCAGGAGGTGAAGTGTAGCATTTAGAGTTTCAGAGTCTGTTCCAGTTTCATGGCACTCACAAGAATTCCCTTCAGGTTGATGAAAGGGTATGGCGAAGCCTTGTTGTACTCAACGATCTTCCTTGCCAGTTGGGGGACGTAGTGGCCTGGAATCAAGGGTGGAAACAAGAACAGGTTATCACAGTTTTTTTTTTTCACTGTCTTTACTACGTTAAAAGATTAGAACACTGAACGAATATTGTGGATCAGCAGTGACAGACTTACCAGCATAACTTTCTCCAGCTATGTAGAAATCCCGGTGCCGATACTGAGGGAACCGTGACATCCAACTGATCAAGAACTGTAATGCATCTTGAGCTGCACCGAATTCACATTGGCATCAACTGAGACTTGCTAACGGCTAGTGATGTGGTAGTTTCGTGATACAGTTACTAAAAGGACCAGCGCTGGATTACCAGTTCTCTCATCGCCCATTGTCTTGAGATCCGAGGTGGTGTTGGTGTAGGAGAAGCCAACACCAGCAGGCGATTCGAGGAAGAGAAGGTTTGCTTCTGCAACCACAATTGTTGCCGTTCTATGCGTCAGTCAGCATGCATCATTTCACATTGGATCAATTCCCTTTGAGGTCAGGTCACCTACCTCTGTTCCACGAGTACTTGTTCAGAAACAAGCCTGTACCGTTTGGCTTAATCCGAAACGGACCTATTTCTTCAGATGCACCATAAGCCACCGAAGAGCATCCAGGACCTGCAAAAAGGATCAAATTTTATGTTCTTAAAACTGTTCAACAGTCATTGTTCTTTTCATCAATCATAAATGAATGTGCAACAAAGGTCAAAAGAATGATCTGATTGCAAACAGAACAACTACGATGCCTCGTTCTTACAGACAAGAATTCAATAGTCTGTTGGCATATCAAATCGGGTATGATTAGGACATCCGTTCGACAAGTACCACTGCATCATGGCACGAGTGGCAGAGAGGCTCAAAGTTGACCCCTCCATGATGATGCTGAATTGCAGAGCAGATATAGCTTTAAGGATAACACAAGGCATCTCAGCTTCAGGACACACAGTAGCATCACTGTACAGGTACCAAATCCCCTGAGATAGTGTCATAGTGCTAGCGATATTCTAGGGAAAAAGCTAGAGAAATTGGAGCGTCCATGAAAGGGTCCGGGTCGCAGCAGAAGCGTGCACCGCCCGTTCTGCACCTCGCTGCACCCCTCGCCCGCAATTCCCAAGGAAACACCAGGTCAAAGACAACAAGACATATTGTTTTCCAAATTCCTTTTGTGTGTAAGGCGACCCAGGGCCAGGAAAAGGCCCCCGGGAGTGGCTGCGTCTGCAGTTCTGCATGTGTACAGGCACACACACAATGACTCAAACACACAGCAGCTCCCTGTGTGCCATGCAATGCCGATGCCAAGTTGCCAACACAACATGTCATGGCCCAGTGCGTGCGTGGGGCAAGGGCACTCGTTCGTTGGTGTTTAGCCGGTGGCTTCACACGGCGCGTGATGATGACAGGAGACGAAGCAAAGGGAATAAGAATAAGCGAGGGTGGGCGAGCGAGACCCAGCAGCGGGAGAGATCACGACACAATAAAACTACAGGGGAAAGGTGGTGGTCGCATACTCGCATGCACGCAGCTTTTGGGTCGCAGCAGCAGCAGCAGCAGCAGCAGGTCTTCAATGCGGCGTCGGCACCACCACGGGCCTTCATCATTTGGTTTCCTCAGTTTTGGGACCCTACCCTACCCTTGCTCGCAGGCGCGCGGCAGGCTCGCCGTCACATGACCTGAGGCTGAGAGTGAGGGTGTGGGCTGGGTCACGGCCATGCCCAGGCCACCACTGGGAAAGGTGTCACGGCCATGGCGAGGATATCGTCGATCCCAAAAGGACGGCTTCATTCATCGGCTGCGGTAGTTTCAGGTTCAGTTATTCAGACTTTCACAGGGGGGCGTCGTCTCTGAATCTGGGAGCCAGCAGCGATGAGTGCTGCATCATGGTGAAATGGAATAACCCGGGGAATTTTCTCGCTACTGTTGTTGATGTCAGGTAGGATGACGAGGACTACGATGCCAGCACAGTCGACGCCGCAGCAGCTAGCACAGGACATTTGAATAATGCTGCCGGTCCAGCAGTTGAGTGTGTTTTTTTACAGGAAAATGATCAGATTGGGATCCAAGAAACCCTGGTTGTTGGACCTTAGTAACTGGAAGAGTCTGAAGCCTGAATCATCTGCTCATCCCTCGATAGAAGAATGACCTCAGCGTGTATGGGCAGTACAAGAGGAGAGATTGGAAGCTGTGAAACTAATGTCAAAGAGTCCAAAACCTGGGATAACATTTCGTCAGCCAGATCAATGGACGTTCATGCATCATGCACGCCGTGTACACAGCTGGACTGCTGGAGTCAACTGCAAATGTCTGGACGACGTGCGTGCAGCATAGCGATCATTCTATCATACTACTGGCACAGTTCACGGGTTGTTGTGGATAAAGTTTAAGGCAGTTGAGTAACAGCAGCCATAACCGGATTAACATAACAGTGGCAGGACAAGGGAATGGGACAGGGTTATATCTTAAATCTAAAGCCAATGATGCCAAATCATGGATGGTTTAGGGAGGATTCAGCTTGCACAGTGTCACATGCATGCATGCATGTAGGAGCACAGCAGCAAGCAAACAAACACTGCAGAAGCGACACCGCTACGATAAGTGCTGCTGTCTGGTGATAAATGTGAGGAAAGCTCGACAGTGCTTTTGGCATAGGACCTACTAATGCAGACATTGTACTTAGGCCTGTCAGTAATTAACTTGTTTGTTAGTAGTATGATAGTGCCATTGTTTAACGACCTGTAGCACTTGTTTAACGACCTGTAGCACTGTAGACTACTACATATACTCTCTGCCAAAGATTACAGTACCAAACATGAAGGTTCCTGGCCCTAATCCATGGTTTTGTCCCTCTGTCTACCACACCAGTGTAGCCTAGCCTAAAGCTTTTCATGCCAAAAGGCCAAACAAAAAGTGCAAAACAATGCCTGAACGTAGGCAGCGGCTGATGTTTGTTCAGGCTAAGCAGCGGTCAGTTTGTCACGTCTCCTCACACATTTACTCCCGGCATTTACTGCTACAGCGCCGCATCCTGTACTGTACTGTGCCCCGTGCCTTAAACAGCGACCGTTGCTGATGCTAGTATTCATTTTCTCTGATGGAAACACGCATTATTACCATTGCTGATGCTATTTTCTCTCCAGTTTTGTTGCTAATTAAACCACGTGCAATTAGACGCTCAGGATCATGTTAGAGGGTAGTAGTACTCCCGAAAGGAATAGAATAGAAAGGGCTTTCCGTTAACTTGGCAAGTGACAAGAGGTTTGAACTTTGAAGTCTGTGTCAAAAGCGTTGGAAAGTTACCCTGAACTTTGAAGCGATATATGATCCTTTTTTAAACTAGTCCGAAATGGAGTAGCAGCAAAGGTAAGAGCTCCCATGAAAAGACTCGTGCCAGGTAGTGCCTGGTCAACAGTCAACCCGACTAGGAGCACCGAGGAGCATGATTGATTGGTAGTAAGATCGTCATGCAAGCATCAGTGAAATGCAAAACCCAACAAACAATAAACGGTCTGTCACCTGCTAACGTATTCTACCAAACGATTGCATGAAAAGAAGATCACTGCACAGCGAGATGCAGCATGGAAACAAGCGCATGCAGTTCAGAGGAACGGCTAGCTAGCGGTAACGCGTGACGACGAACGAAATGTGAATGGCGAGGAGGTGTGCAACGCATGCATGCAGATTGCAGAGAGATGACGGACGGACTGACCTCCGTTGAGCCAGAGCACGAGGGGCTTGGTGGCCGCCGCGTCGTCGGCTTCGGTGAGCCAGTAGAAGAGCGCGCGGCCGTGCTCCTCGTTCACCGTCACGTACCCGGCGTACTGCGCGAACCCCACCGGAGGCTGCCCCGGCAACGCCTCCACGCGGTCGCCGCGCCCCCTCTCCTCGCACTCCTCCACTCCGGCGACGGGGACGCCGGCGGCAACTGCGCCTCCGGCCAGCAACAGCAAGGCGCAGCAGCCGATGATCGCTCGCGCCAGAACGCTCGCCGCCGTCGCCATCGTCCGATCAGATGCACGCACGGCGGAGAGAGAGAGAGACGAGGTAGCAACGACGACCGGCGTCGGAGAAGAAGGTGGGGCTATGGGAGAACGAGACGAAGGCGAAGCACACGACGAGTCACGACCTCCGTATTGGATTGTATTTATCCTAGGACTTGGAGGACTGTGGCTTGCTGCTAGTGGCTACACTGGCCACCAGTGGGGTGGTCGTGGTGGCAATAATGGAGCATTGGATCGGGCGAGCTGCTGGTGCAGTGGTGCGGGCGCGGGGAGGAGGAGGAGGAGCATTTACGCTTGCTCTGCGGCGGCGACCGGAGGAGGAGAGAGGGGGGCAGGTGAGCTACGCTACGCCGCCATTAATAGTCCTCCGACCTTGGCAGCTGCTCGGCAGAGGAGAGAGACGCATGGCATGGGACGAAGGAGAAGAGCCGTAGGGATGAGATGACCAAGGCCATAAATTAAATGCCACGCCGGAGGAGTCCCCTCCTCCTCTGGCTGTGTTTACTTCCAAAAGATCTTTTCAACTTTTCTATTCATCCCTCTCAAAAAACACGGAAAAAAAACCTTTTTTCTTCCCCAACAACTAAACACAGGCTACTCCACTACGGAGTGAGTACACACATTCGGTTTCCCTCGTCCTCACGCCAGCCATCGCTTGCGTTGTTGGGTTCGGTCAAAACAAAAGCTGCACAAATGTCAAAGGGCATCTTCTCCATCCATGCATGGCCTCAATGTGGAAGCTTCAAATGCTTGGGTTTGCTTGGCATTTGCGCGACTGACACCTCCCTCGTACATGCAGATTATCAGAAGCCGGCCATTTGTGGAAAGTGTGTGCTAGTACCATTTCCCCCAAAAAGAAGAAGGCATCAGCTGCTCCCTGTCACTGCGTTATTGCTGAGCAGTGAGCGCTAGTAAAAGATGATCAGATAAATCGAGCAATAAACAAAAGACAGCTGTGAACCTTTACTTGTTTCTTGCTTCATGGAAGCACTTGGAAATTGAAATGTACATTGCAGTAGTAGGAGGCATATGGGGAGTAATTGCATTGTTAGATTCTCTCGGCACGGTACAGCTATGCATACCAAGCAAAGTGTGGTGCGTACCAAGCAAAGTTGACATGGCGATCGAGAGACGGGACGGATCATGGGTCGCCTAGCGATGCATCGGTAACGAGCAACAAATAGCTGGTCATCAGTCAGCTGGAGTCCAGGTGAAGTCAGCCGTAGCCTGCAATTGGCTAGCTCTACTACCAGCTGATCGAGGCCAATTAACCTACTAGCCAATTAATCTATATATAGTGTGTGCTAGCTGTCCTTGATCAAACATTTAGACCTTGTTTAGTTCTCAATTTATCACCAACTTGGTACATTGAAATCCGTACCCCTCTTATAGGACACGTTTTCCCAGTTCACCAACTTGGCGTCAACTTCGCGAACTAAACGAGACCTTATCCTAGCTCATTCACAGCCATGCCATGGTGTCATCCGACCCTATCGTCACGCGCAATCAATCAACGTGTGATGTAACCCTCCTGCTAGCAGGAGAATTTCTTGGAGGAAGATATCAAGGTTCACATGCAAGATTGGTGTCGCATGCATAAAAATGGCTGAGATGGCGTAGCCGTGTAGCAAAGACAGCTCGACCTCGAATCTTCATCCTCTCACTGCTAACACAACATGCATAGCAAATTCAATTTCACACCCATTAACACGAGGAGATTTTACTACAGTGATTTGTTTGCTGCTGCTAATGATGACGTGAAGAGGGCTAGCTGTGCCCTGTGCATGCAGCAAGGACTTGATGATTTCCTGCTGTGTCCGACGTTGACAATTTGACCCGATAAAAAAAAAACAGCCCTGCCATGCCACGATGAGGGCCCAATAATTTTAGGGCTGTGTTCAGATTAGGAGTAAAAATTATTTTTGCTAAATAAATAGTGTACTGAGAATCGTATTCTGTGAGTAGGATGAATAAGAAAAACTTGTTTAGAAGTTTTTTTTTAAATCTGAATACAGCCCTTTTCCCGGGCTGTTCGGGCCCGGATGATCTCTGTCACACACACATCGGCGGCGTCGCCTGTCGTGTCTCCTCGCGAGGAGCAGATGAGAATGATGCCGCTGACACCAGTCGCGTCTCGTCAATGGAGCACCGGTGATATTGTTGTTAATCTCCATTCAGATGCTGTGGGGTGTCAGTGGATGGGCTCGTGACGATCAAATCGTAGTTTAATCGTACTAGGTGTAGTAGTGCAATTGGATGCTTGCATTATGCTCTGTCATTAACGGCCTAACAGTAACTGGTTCCTGCGTGGAATTGCTCACTCACCTGCTTCTGTACCGAGCATCTTGCTCTGATCAGAAGGCAGCCTTGTCGGGGTGCCAGCCTGCTCTGCTAGTCCGCTATTTTTTTTGTTTGTTTTTGCTTTGCTAAGGTACTAATAGGAGGTAAGACTTCAAAATGAATCTCGACCATCTATTTTGAAATGATTAAATAATTGAAGTATTAGAAAAAAAAAACAGTAAACTCTCAGCCCGCATTTTTCTTCCGTTATCCTCGCGTGGAGGGTCAGTTGCGGCAGCAGATGGACGGTTCCTACTTCTGCCTGGCTAGTCCCCCGATCCAATCTCATAACTCAGAATCAACTCCCTTGACAGTTTGTCACGAGTAATATCAACAATTTAAAATTAACAATACAAACATGAAAGGATGATGATACCTTAAGACACGTATCACTTTATGAAAAATATGTGATGACCTAGCGTTAAAAATGGTCACAGCTTATCCATGACACGTTTGAAAAGAAAATGTTATACAACTCATCCATGCATGGCACGATAAAAAAATTGTAACATCTCACTCAACTCATAATACAAACAGATCTGTCACGTTAGCACACGTTCATCCCAAGAGAGGGACCTCGCCTGGCCTCCCACGTACCAGCCTCCCACTAAGGGTGTGTTTAGATTGGGAAAGATTTCCCGAAAAAATATTGTAAACCCAAAACACCACTGTAGATTAATGTAGATTAATAGTATTCTGTGAGTGGGAGGGATGGAATGAGTAGTGAAAATTTGGATGAATAGTATTTTTTTAGAGAAGTTGGTGAATCTAAATGAAGCCTAAATGGCCTGACATATTTTTTATTTTTAAATTAAATGTGATTTATTAGGTAACATCCTGGAGTACCGTAGCAAAGCCTTTTTTTTTTACAAAGTGTGATAGGTTAATGGTGCGTTAAGAAGGAGTATAATAGGGCAGAGGGATCTACTGGACCATTGTGCAAATGCAAGGCTACAAGGGCAACTAGACAAGCATCATCCCTCTTAAACTCTCTCTTAACCCGAATATATAAGAGTAACCTCTACCCTAGGTAGATCCTGCTCTTCCTTTTTTTCCTTGGGGTCTGCGTCACGCAGTCCCAGCCAGGAACAGGAACACTGTGCTTTGTTTTGTTCTCTGAACAACACCACGACACGATTGTCCAAGAGCATCAGGGATCACAAACAACCTGGGTGCTACAGCACAGCAACACCAAAACGTATGTCGTTTTCTCTGTGCTCATGGCCTCACCCGGCGACTGATGAATACTCTCTCCGTTCCAAATTGTAAGTCATTCTAAGATTTTTGAGAGTCAAACTATCTTAATTTTAACTAAATTTATATAATAAAATACTAAGATTTATGATGCCAAATAAGTACCATTAGGTTCTTTATTAAGTATATTTTTAGATTATATCTATTTAGTTTCATAAATTTTTGTGATCCACTCTATAGTTTTAGTCAAACCTAAAAAGAGTTTGACTCTCCAAGAATCTTGGAATGACTTACAATTTGAGACGGAGGGAGTAGCATATAGGTCCCTTGGATACCAGCAATGGGCACGTAATTACCTGAGCTACGTACCAATTACCTAAGCTACAAAACATAGACAACTAACACAAGTTTAAAAGTTACAGTACAGCCACTATACTAGGTTAACACCAGTGGCATATACTAGACTAGTACTGTGGAGACAAATGAGCCAGGCTAGCAACATCAGGTGGACGGGGACGGACGAACCCTGAACAACCCTACAGAAAAGGCTTTGCATGACAGTTTATGATGCGCCGTATACTGAGCGTGTTTAGTTAAAAGATCTTTTCAACTTTCCTATTCATCCCTCTTAGAAAACACGCTTCCCAGAAAAGTTTTCCTTCAATTCTTTTCAACTTTCCTATTCATCCCTCTCACAAAACACGCTTTCCAAAAAAAAGATCTTTCCACCCCAATCCAACTAAACACAGCCCCAGTAGCACTAGCTAGGGTGGATCGCTTCGAGGGTGCAGTGCAGCACCGCAATGGGAGGGGATCGGAGAGCTTACCATCTTTGAATTGAGGTCGTTGCATGGAATTGATGCATGACAGAAAAGGACCAAAGAGTAGCTAGGGCAGCCTGCAGGCTGCAGGACGACTCTCAACTTTTTGGATAGCTGCCATGTTATTCAAAAAAAAAAAGTACTTTCTCCAACAAGTTTTTCCTATTCATCTCACTCACAGAACACGTTTTCCAGTGCACTATTCATCTAGAAAAAGTATTTTTTACTTACAATCTGAACACATCATGAAAACTTTCTGACATTGTTAAAAAAAACTTTCTGAGGTCCGTATATGCCTTGTTCAGCGCAAGAATTCAAAATGTCAGTTTTCTTTTCTTGTATGATGTTTTCAGTGCGGGTATATTGGCGCTGCTGTGCGGGGCTTCATGGTGCAGAGATTTTTTTTTTAAAAGATAGTGCAGAGAAATTGGAGTGTGGTTCTTCCCGGCCACCGACACACAGACCGTCCAAACTCGATCTCTTCATGATCCCGGGCCCACTTGTCAACAGTCTGGTTGTCACTGACGAGACCCATGGGATCCGAGAACCCAATCAATTCGCTCGCATCCATCGATGGGGCCTGGCTAGCACCGGTGATGTGTGTGCACATTGTTCGGTTCTGACTAACTTCAGAATGCATGGAGGAACCATGAACCAACCACCATTGCAATGGAAAGGTATCACCACATCAGAAATTCAGAACGCAGCTAGTGTACTACCTGAAAGCACCGGAACAGCAAGTATGCATATCAGTGGTGGTTCTCTGAGGCCTGATTCCCAGTTCCATGCTAAGAACGTACGATTGCTTGCTTGCTCTGGCCTCACCGGCCGGCCAGTAAGCGTGGGCGTGTGGCACGGACTCTAGCACAGTGGAGGTTCATGAAGAGCTACCGTGAACCGCATATTCAGGTTTAGAGAATGGAGGAGGACGCATGGATCATGGAGATGTGAGCTACTAGCTCGCAACTAGCAAGGTGAGATGGAAAGGAAGTACGCTCGGTTGTTGTTACGATTTGAATGCCCGATCGAAAGGACACATCCTCCAGTCCAGACGCGCACAGTGGGCGCGCGCGGGGGTGCCCACCCCCACATGCGCATTCATCTCGTCCCCGGCTGGCCGTCGCAGGCAGGCACATCCACATGCGTTCTCCCTTTTTTTCCCTCTCCGTTCTCCGAACGATACGCCCGGGCCGGGGATCCCATCGTCATCAGCCATTCAGACGGATCCGTACGCAGCATGCATGGTGTGCGCCGCGTCGGATCGGCGCTAGCTAGCGCTCCGGACGTGACGTGGCGTGGCGTGGGAGCAGCAGCCAGATGGATCGTCACCGTAGGCTCGGCGCCATGAAACCCGTTGCATTCAACACTCGTGTGGGTGTGGCCGAGGGACACGGAGAGACATGGCGGTGATCGATGCGGGTGGTCTGCCCGGCCGGCCGATATATCGACGGATCGAGATGGGTGACCAGACAGACACACCACCGGCTGGGCTTGCGAACGATCGATCGCAACTGTTGATCAACTGGCAGTGCCAACAACTGCCAAAACTCTGCGCGCGTGTACATGTGCACAGTTTCTCCGATCCACAGTGCGTAGGGTTCTCGCTCTGGTGGGGGAGTTTTCGTTGATGTATATATGTCAGTATATATGCGCATGCTGTATGATGCATCGATCTCGTATTCTTCTTCGCCGTATCTTCCTCAGTCCGCACACGTACGTACGTACGTACGTACATCGATCGTAGACGACGTACGTACGCGCCAGATCGATCAGACCACCGGCCGGCAGCTGCTAGCAGCAGCCTGTGTCGTCGTCGCACACGTACAATATTGCGGACAACTAGGGGTAGATGGTATCTGACATGGCAGCAGCAAGCAGTTGCGCGCGTGAAATACATGCAGCCAAAGGCAAGTAGCCGGGGCGCCTGCTACGATTAGGAGGACGGAGCGAGAGCAATGATGAGCACTGGGCACTGGCGAGGCTGCACTGCACGCCTGTTCCCGTTGGTCCCAGCTCGAGCCATGGCCATGCCCATGCGATCTGATCTGCTGCTCCACTCCACTCCACCCCACCCATGCATCGCATCGCATGGGGTCGTCGAGCACGAGCGGCGCACAGTGCCGCCTGGTCCCGAGCAACAAGCAAGCCCAACATGGCAGCGCACGCAGCACAGCAGCGGCCTGCATGTCGCCGTCGACGTTGGACGGGGACGGGCAGCCCGTGTCCGTCCCGGCAGCAGGCTCCAGTCACGGCGAGACGGCGAACGGGTGTGCCACGGCGACGCTGCCACGCGTGACAGAGACGGCTCCCGTGCTGTGTTGCGTCCACGTCAGCCCCTCCACCTGCATCTGCTGCTTTGTTGCTGTCCAAACCGAGATCCGGTGCGTGCCAGGCGTTGTCTGGTGTCCCTCCGGCGGCCGGCCGGCGAGGCACCACCGCTGGGCCGGTTTTGATTTCAAGCCCAAAAGGCTTCTGTTCCAGGAAATTCGGCTCAATCCTAGTTGGGGAAATCTCCTCTCGGCCCAACGGCGGCCACTTTGAGTTTTCTTTCCTTTTTCTTTTTTTGGAAAGACCAGTTCAGGTCGCGGCATCGCATGCAACGCAGAAACGGTTACCTTTCAGCTAACACGATCGATCGATTCAATCACATCTTATTTATTAATTAAAGATATTATAGATGAACAAATTATCGCACACACTATTTCACCAGACGCGCACAATGTTGCATGTTGTGCAGCAAAAAGGAGACATCTACATTTTCCTGAAAGGGGTCGAGTTGAGGTCCTGACTAGACATGTAATGGCTAGCTTTTTAACATGATCGATATATCGATTAATTCATCATGTACACAGGGACACCACAGTACATAACACATTGTCTTATTTTATTAAAGATATTATAGATGAACAAATTTTTGCACATATTTTCAGCAGACACACAAATTACACCCTCTTAAAACGACAGGTATAGGAGGACATGTGGTTTGATTCCTGACGAGCAGGGACAGGGACACCACACATCCCCTAATTGAATCCATGCCACTGCCACTAGCAGCCTCAGCTCAGACCTGTAGGGAGGAAAATGATCTCATGCGTCCACCGACACCACGGCGGTCGCCATTGGCACGGCCTTGACATCCTCCTCCTTCTCCTCTTCTTCGGCCAGGTAAGCGTCTCGCTCCTGGATCCACAGGTCAGCGAACTCACAATCCTTGTACCTCTCGAACCACGGTCCCCCCGACGTGTAGTGTAACGCGCGCGGCGCCGTGGCGGCCTCGTCGTCCGGGTCGACGGCGTTGTGCCCCACGAGGAAGTTCCACACGAAGGGGACCTCCCCGACCTCGCCGTCGTCGAGCCACATGAACCGGTGGAGGAACGCGCCGCTCTGCGTGCTGACGGCCTCCGGCGTGAGCGCGGCGACGTTCTTGGGGTGGCCGCAGTTGAAGAGCACCATGGACGACCAGTTCTTCCTCGGGTACACCGTCTGCACGGCGCCGTCCATCTTGGTCGCCTCCTTGGGCGTGTAGTCGTGGTGCACGCACAGCACGGCGTGGCGGTGGTCGTCGTCTTCTTCTCCGGCGCCGGCGAGGAGCGGCGCGACGAGCTCGGCGACGTCGGCGAGGAAGAGGAAGTCGCAGTCGACGAAGAGGGCCCAGCCGCGGTAGCCGGCGAGGTGGGGGGTGAGGAAGCGGGTGAAGGAGAACTCGGTGCTCTCTGTGGGCCCGCGGTCGCGCCAGTAGAGGCCGGCGTAGCGGAGGTCCTGCTGCACGATGGGGATGACGTCGAGAGGGATGGAGGAGCGGCGGAGGAGGGAGCGGCGGCACACGCGGTAGGCGATGTCCTCGCGGGAGTCGTAGCCTACGAACACGCGGAACGGCTCGTCGTCTCCGGCGCCGGCGAGGTGGGAAGAGGCTGCTGATGCCGGCGACATCGTGTCGTCGTCACGCACGGCTACGGGTGTACGACGCCCGTGCAGAGCGGTGGTTGGCCCTGCTCACTCAGTGCTGGATTATGGATAGCTTGTGCGAGCTATCAGTTACATGTACGGGGTGGCGCGTTTTAATAAGGTCTTGGTGCTCTGGTTCTGGCTGCTCTCTACAGCTCACTTGCCATTGCAGCATTTTGTTTAATTTTGAAAAAAAAGCTTTTTATTTAGGGGGATATTCAGCATTTACTACTTAAGGACTACTTTTTTTAAAAAAAACCCATTGCAGCAAGTTTTTTTTTCTTTTCAAAAAAAGTTTTTAAGAAAATTTTTGTGGGAAATATTCAGCATTTAATAAGGAGTAATATTTTTTTAGAAAAAAATGTCATTTTTAACATATACTCACTCCATCCCAAAATAGATGACGTTTTTGGCTTTTAGACATCATGTTTGACCATTCTTCTTATTCAAAAAAATTATGTAAATATTACTTATTTATTTATAACTTGTTTTATTAGTAACTGTACTTTTATCATGATATGTTTGTTTTAATACTTATCCAAAAATATTGAATAAGACGGATAGTTAAATGTGGTGTCCGAAGGTAAAAAACGTCATCTTTTGAGAGGGAAGGAATATATAAGAAAATTTACTTCCTAAACTGTGGGAGATTAGCAGTAGCTCCCACTGCCAGGGTGTCGCCGTACAGTGGACACCATCACGCCGTTGTCGTGCCGTCACCATCCGATAGGCGATCGGTCATCCTGTACCAAGATATCGCTGCCTCGAGCAGGTCCACTCGACAAAAGAGAGAGAATCGAGTAACCATGCGTTGATTTCTCTACTGGTCATAGCGTTCATTTCTTTGTTTTTTCTCCTTTTTCTTAACTTATCATGTAGCATCTCCAACCACGCGTATGACGTCTATTGCTCCTAGCGTTCGTTTCTTCTTTTTACAAATTCTCTCTCTCTTTTTTTAACTTATCATATAGCATATCCAACCACACGTATGACGTACCTATTGTATCTGCCGCCTATATATGAGTACTTAGTTCAGTCGTATAATATTATCGGTTTCTCCTTATATATTACGAGTATTTATAAAGTTAGTTAGTTTAGTAGCTCCTACTAGCGGCATCCAAATGGCCTGAGGCCTGACAAGCCGCTATTTTAGCCCGGCCCAGCTTGCACCGTGCCCGAGCTGGCCCGGCCCGGCAGCTAGTGCCGGGCATGGGCCAACATCGGCACTCTATGCGGCCCTGCCTGGCCCGACACAAGCTAAGCGAGCCATCTCGGTGACAGCTCGACCCGGACTCTCTGCCCCAAAGTCCGCGATAGGCCCGCACCTCGGGCCTGAGCCGTTGGGGCAGCACGGTGGATTGCCCGGCATTAGCGCGGCATGGTCCTGTGCTAGGGCCGTGCCGGGCTGCCCGTTTGGACAACACTAGCTCCTATCTCCCACTGCCCGGAATTTGCCATACAATGGAGACCATCACGCCGCTGTCGTCTTGCTGGGACCATCCGATAGGCCATTCTCCACCAACACATGGCTGCCTACAGCAGGTCCCTCGACAAATGAGAGAGGATCACCATGCATTGCCCAGAGCCAGAGGAAAAACGCCGCTCCACCCCGGAGAGTCTGTCCGCCCGCCGGTGACCGCCACGATGGCGCCTGGACCACTTCACCCCGTGACCGTACTGGAGCAGTGTGACGTCTCGCCGTCGCCGTCGCCTGCGGCGGGGCAGCCGCCCGCGCTGCAGCTCACGTTCTTCGACCTCGTCTTCTGGGGCTTCCCGCCAGTGCAACGCCTCTTCTTCTACGACAACCCCGACCTCGTCGGCGTCGTCTCCGACTTCACGGCCGGCGAGCTGCCACGGCTCAAGAACTCCCTCGCCGCCGCGCTGCACCACTTCTACCCGCTCGCCGGGAGGCTAACATGCGAGATGACCGACGGCGTGGCGCCGCCGGAGGTCGTCTTCGCGCACGGCGACTCCGTCCCGCTCACCGTGGCCGTCAGCGGCGACGACTTCGGCGACCTCGCCGGCGACCACCCCCGCGACACGGCGAGGCTCCGCCCGCTTCTTCCAATGCTGCGGAAACACAGTGGCCAGTCGCAGGACGTCCTCGCCGTCCAGGTCACTGTCTTCCCTCGCGCCGGCGTTTGCATCGGCACGACGCTGCACCACGCCGTGGCCGACGGCTCCAGCTACGCGCACTTCATCCAGACATGGGCCTCCATCCACCACGTCGACGAGTGCACGAAGGCGACGGCGATGGGCGACGACGCGCCGCCGCTGTTCGACCGCGCCGTCGTGCGTGACGACGCCGGGCTCCGTGAGGCGTTCCTACGCGACCACCTTGCTCTCGCTAAATCCGTCGACACACGCCTCGACGAATGGGACCTCAGCCGCCGCAGCACCGGCGACGTGGTGCTCGCGACGTTCCGGTTCACGGACACGCAGCTCCGCGCGCTCGGGAAACACGTCGAGTCCGAGACCTCGGCGCGCTGCTCCCCCTACGCGCTGGCGTGCGGCGCCGCTTGGGCGGGCATCGTGCACGCGCGCCGCCGCTGCGACATGGGCGGAGAGGTCGTCGCCGGCGACATGGTCGGCGCGTCGTCCCAAGATCGATTTGGATTCGTGACGGGGTGCAAGCCTCGGGCGAGGCCGCCGATACCGGCGAGCTACTTCGGCAACTGCCTGGGTCTGTGCAGCGTCGAGTCCACCAGACTGGTCAACGGCGGCGGCGGCCTTACCGCGGCGTCGACGGCGGCGGCGGCGATATGGCGTGTGATCGAGGGGCTCGGGGAAGAAGGGAGGGCGTTGCGGGACGCGCGTGGGTGGGTGCGGTCGGTGCGGGAGCACGCCGCGGCGCGGGCGGTGACGGTGGCGGGGTCGCCGAAGCTGCGGCTGTACGCGGCGGCGGATCTCGGCGGCGCGTGGGGAAGGCCGAGGAAGGTGGAGATCGTGTCCGTGGAGAGGACGGGCGCGCTGGCGCTGGCGGAGAGCGGCCGCGACGGGGAAGGCGGCATTGAGGTCGGGCTGGCACTGCCGCGTGCGGAGATGGAGGTGTTTCGCAAGTTTTACGTTGGCCTGTTCGATAGCCTCTCTGCTGTCAGCTGAATGGACTGTGTCATAGTATACTTTGTTTTCTTTTTTGGTTATGGCACATGTACGTGTGATTTATTTATAGGCAAATGTTTTTTACATGCTGGGTTAACTTTTACTAAGGTTTTTTGTAGTTTAAAAAACATACCGTAAAAAAAAACTACTCTTGTCGTTTAATTTGCTATCGCCACTGCCATCTATAAAATCAGTCACAGAGTCACTAGTCGGCATATGGTTTTCTCGCGATTCAGCAGCTCCCTCCATCCCGAAAAAAAAATAGTTATGGGATGCGTACACATATTATTTTCTCAACTTTGACTCAATTTGTAGAAAAAAAACTTACAATATTTATATCTTCAAATAAATTTGTTAAAAAACTAGATTCAAAAATCTTTCTAATGATACTAATAATGTATTTTAAATATTAATATTATCTTTTTGTGTGGGACGGAAGTACACATTATGATATACCCACCGTGTGTTATGTTTCCCTGTAAGGATTGTGACGTTTTCCCTGTCAGTACCGCTCGACAGACAGAGGCGACAATGATACCATGCTGTCCAACACATGATTGCTTTGCTAAGTTCATGTGTACGTGGCACCAAGCTGCCCAAGCAAGCAAGCAGCGTCATTTCCCGAATAGCAGCAACACACGCCTCGACTGAGAGGCCCACACTGTTGATAGGCACCTGTGCCTATATATGGATGGGTGTCTCTTGGCCGTTGACAGGTAAATCAAAAGCGCGCGACCGTGCAAAATGGTAACGTCCATGGAAGGGGACACGAATGACGGTGCGCGAGGTTGAGAGGCTTTTTCGGAGTTTCGGTGCCTCCGGGATGGGGCTTGTATGGATTGGAGTGGATTATGAGTCACGAGAGGGAACTGACTCAAAAATAAACTAATTTGCGCTCTAATTTCTTTTCATTCCATTTCCATCCAGTACAAGGCTTAACCGAGGCAGATGCTCTCGTTTCCTTTTGCGCTTTAGTTTTCAGCGAAAGCGATGGCCGATGCGATTTCCAAGCACTGTTGATTTTCTTCGGACGGAGGCTGATGTATTCTTTCTCGACTAGCTCGTGGTCAGAGCTGGCGATTATCGTTCATTCATAGGTCCCACGGATACGTCCGGGGTCTAGATAGCTGATAACTACTCTTACTCTTATGCCATTCCCAACCCAATAACCAGGATGGTGTCTATAAAATTAAATGAGCTGCCACATAGGATAAAAGATGACATGGCAAAGAAATAAATGAAGAAAGAGGAGGAAACCGAGTCTTGCATGAGACATGGTTTCTACACACCATCCAAGACATAATGAGAGGTGAGCAGCATTAAATTCATATATTGATTAGTGGTGTTTGCATTGGAAGGGTAGTGTCTAGTGCTAGTTTCTTGCTGATGTGGATCTTATGGACACTATAGCTATAACTAACTAGTGTCTTGGGTTGGAAATGGCCTTATACCCTAACATTAAGGAGGTGTTTGGTTCAAAAAATTCAATGCAAACGTAAACGTAAATGGAAACCAGAGGTAACGATTACAAAGTAACAGATGTCCATCTTTATTTGGTTGGCACACCGTAACGAAAATAGAAGCCAGGACTCCAGAAGAGAAGGCATGACGCGTGTGTGCTGTAGACACTCGTCAGTTGGCTTCTGATGCACGCAGACCAACCACTGGAAGCGAGTGTATCCGATCCCCCTCCAAATTGGGTGTAATGAGATGTGTACTAGCTGGGATCTGTTTACATGGTATCCAATTACGGAGAGCCACACACCAAACAGAAAGTATCGAAATCGCTTTGCAGTGAAATCTAATTACGTTACAAATTTTTGAACCAAACACCCCCTAATAGTGTTCTTTATCTGGGATAATGGAGATACATTCACAAACATATATTCCATCTTTCTAGTAAGCAGTAGTGTAATATATGTAAAATTGTAAGTTCAATTATTGTATCGGAGACAATGTCTCTATTCAATGTTGATGTCTTTGGAATGAGTGGATACTACACAGAATTGTATACCATTATACATATATGTTTTCCTGTAGGATCGGGGATTGTGACATTTCATTGTATAGTAGCGGCGGCAGGAAGAGGCGGGGAATTGGGGACAGCGATGCCATGCATGCTGCCAACACGTGATTGCTTGTATGTTCATGTGGCACCATGCTTTACTGCCCAACACCCCCGGAAAGCAGCCAAGCAGACGCCCCAATCTGTGGGCAGTGCTTGTGCCTCTTGGGTCACACTCTCAGCCACATGATGAGAAATTCAAACTTTTAAACAATGTTCAGTATGTAGTAGTAGATCCGATCAAAGATTTCAGGTTCAGTAATCATAAAAATCTAGCCATTACACTCCAAGCACTACTAGATCTCAGCTTGGACAGAGCGACAGAAAAGGGCAGCTCTCTTTCCTACTGGCTGTCCTACCCCAAGAACCCCGGCCCTTTCCACTGCTGCTCCTGTTTCTTCAGAACCGGGCCACGGAGAGCGAGAGGAAGATCCGGAAAAAGATTCCGCGTGGTTGGCGTGCTGTGCAGCTAGCTGCTGCCGCCTGCGTGTAGATTACCCAACTTCTAAAAAAAATACTATTTATTTAACTTTTCTCTATTCATCACATCCCTCTCAGTCACAAAACACGCTCCCCAGCACGACGTACAGTGTTTTTTTAATCTATATTTTTTTTCCTAAACTAAACTCACAGTATGACTCTTGCTGGACGAAGGATGTGTGTTTTGTAGCGTGACAACATCATATATGGCCTGTGTTCCGATTGGGGTAAAAGACACTATAGCTGAAGAAAAACACTGTAGCACATGCTGGAAAATGTGTTTTGTGAGGAAGGTAAATAGTGAAAAGTTAGAATGAATAGAACTAGGACTGGACAGAATGCTCGATGCCCGTTAGCTCGCTCGGCTCGCAACCAGCTCAGGTCGGCTCGGCTCGTTACCAAAACGAGCCAAGCCGAGCAGCAGTTTTGGCTCGTGAAAAATAACGAGCGAGCCGAGCTGGCTCGCGAGGAGCTCGTGAGCCTAACGAGCCCAATATTTGAGTCGGCCCAGTATGCATATACAGCCCACCGAGCCCACGTTCCCACCCCCACCACTGAACCCTAGCCCCTCAGCACCCCGACGCCCCCCTCCCCACGCGTGGACGCGCCGTCCGCGACTACCGCGACGCGCCGCACGCCTTCTCCTGCTCCGCTTCGCCCTCCTGTTCTGCTCGACGCCGCTGCCCCATCACTACCTCGACAGGGCGCCTCCTGCTCCGCCTCCGCCCTCCTGTTCTGCTCGACGCCGCCGCCCCACTCCCCCGACAATAGCACCCCCAATCCATCCTCCTCCCTCTCGTGGTTTCTAGATCCCGGCGGCCAACGCCGGCTCCCTCCACTGTGCCTTCCTCCGTCGTTCCACCCTGACGCGGAACTCCATCGATGCGTGCGTGGGAAGCGGAGGCGGAAGTCGTGGCGAGGTGGAGGCCACGGCGAGGAGGAGGACTACAGGGCTGCTGCCCGGCAGCGGCGGCGCAAGAGGAGGAGCAGCGTCGGCATGGTCCTCGAGCTCCTTCGCCGGCCTGGCGGCCTCGAGCCCATCCCCTGCTTCAATCTCTAGCTCCACGAATCGGCGGCGACGGCCTCCAATCCCAATCCCCTTCCCCTGCTCCACGCGACGGATTGGGCGCGTGGCTGGTGGCTCGCGAGCTGGACCGAGCCGAGCCGAGCCGAGCTGGCATTTCTGCTCGTTCCCTTAACGACCCGAGCCGAGCTGGCTCGTTAAAAAAACAAGCCGGATCGAGCCGAGCCGAGCTGGCATTTCTGCTCGTTCCCTTAACGAGCCGAGCCGAGCTGGCTCGTTAAAAAAACAAGCCGGATCGAGCCGAGCCGAGCTTGGCTCGGCTCGCTCGTTATCCACCCCTAAATAGAACATGGCGGCACGTTGCTGCATACCCACACGTAAGGGCCCTCTCGTCCTAGCGTTCGTTTGCTGTGAGTAGCTCTTGTTTTATCGTTCAATGATGTTAGTAGCTCTTGTTTTATCGTTCAAAAAACAGAAATTATATTCAAACCTTTTCTATACGCGCGGCAGCGGGCAGGCATCACGTTCCCTGCTGCGGGACCTTGACGTGACGTGGATCTTGTCTAGCGTGAGATGAGATCATGATGGCGTACTCCCTCCGTCCCATAATAGATGACGTGCACGTGTTACTTTCTCAACTTTGACTCGATTTGTAGAAAAATACGTGCAATATTATATCTCTAATAAATTTGTTAAAAAACTAGATTCAAATATATATCTAATGATACTAATGATGTATTATAAATATTAATATTATTTCATATATAATTAGCTAATGTTGAAAGATGATGTTTTTTTTGGGAAGCGAGAATGACATCTATTTTGGGACGGAGGGAGTATACCCTGCATTATTTGCCTGTGTGTGCAGATGGCAATCATGGCATGGAATAATGAACGGTGTTATGCAACACGTGATTACAACCTGCCAATTATACTATTTGTAATGGTTTTTTATTTATGCTGCGTGCAGTGGCTGATCGCACTTTGATACGAATGGAAACTGTACCTTTCACGCGCGTGAAATGTGTGTAAACTAAAGCGACAAGGCAACTCACCAACCAACCGTCTCTAGGTGAACTTTTGTTGCAACACCATCATCAGAGAGGGTCACCACTCACCAACTCACCATGCATGCATTGTCGATGAATATAAGTAGCCGCAAGGAGGAATAAAACTATAGTTAGTTAAGGACATTATTGGCACTTAATTTGGTATATTCTATGCATGCATCACTGCAGCACTACAGCTGCTCCAACAGGTAACGGCCTAACGTAACCTCGATTATAACAAGATACTCCGATCCAATCAAGACATGCATGTGGTTCTTCCAAATAAGGTTTCAGACACCGTCAAATCCATAGGAGAGGATGTCAGGATCACATGACACCATCTTACATGGATGTCTAGGTTTCCAAAAAGAGAAAAAAAAATGCTACAGGGATATGTCTGCCGTGATCTACAATTTGTATCTTTCATGTTGCCTAGGAAACAACAATAAATGAAACTATGCATTGAGAGAGGGGGTGTTTCATCCTAGTTTCAAGTATTTTTAGATGACATATCAGTTTAGGTAATCGTATCCATGAAACTTCCATTGAGAATTGCCTAAGTTTGCCAACAAATGTAAATTCTTCGGTGGGAGATTTTTTTAAAATGATGTCTAACATTTGTGCTGATCAAATTGTTCATACGCTTTGAGTACTACACTGGGAAGGGCCTAAAGGTGATGATCAAGAATACATCTCAGTTTGGGAGGAGATAGTAGAATTAGCTTGCCGTTATTACATCTCTTTGAATCACTAACACGTGAAAATATAAGAATAATTCTAGTATATCACTGGTTAAATCGTAAAATAAATCTAAAAAATACGAGCATCCATGAGTTGAGGGTCTGAATCCGGGTTAGACAGATTCTACCACAAGGAACTTTATCAAGTGAGCTACGCTTAGTTTGCAATAAAACTAGAGCGTCCCGAATCCGGGAGACAGGTTCTACCACATGTCACTAACCGCTTTAAAATGTTGAGCATCAAAGTCTAAAGTAGAAGAAAAAAATATTTGTTTTTCTTTGGAGAGGTCTCCACTGGTGTCGAGTGTTCTTTTCACCTCCTTTACAAGTTACCATCCACATATACTGAAATGGCGAAGGCAGCATCGATTGATCTCCATGGAAAAAAAATCATAACGGAGAAACATGGTACCCGCACTACCGGAATCCTGACCTAGGCAAGCTTTGCTGTGGCCACGGCAGGAGCGATTTCATGTTCACGAGAAACATGCTATCGCAAGCCCCAAACGCCCTTGAATGCTCTGATTTCTATGCAGACAAGGCAAGGTGAGGCTTGCCCGCATGCACAATCAAACGCGCCCGAGGCAACATGCATGTTTATTGCGGTTGCATGCAACGATACGATGAGCGTACGAGCACAAACAGCCCAACCGCAGAACCATTCTTAGGAGAAAAGATTTGTACACACTGGTTGAAATCATCGAACTAGAATAAAAAAAATTATGTAAGTAAAACAAAACTTTCTATTTCTTTGGAATAGAAATGATCGAGGCAGAGCCTCACGTCGAAAAACATAAGTAAAATGTGTGCTCAAAAGAAAGAAGAAAAACATAAGTAAAATAAAATGAACATGGGCCGAATGAGCAAATATGTGGTGAAGCTGTATTGTTAACGGAAGAAAAATATTCAGTCTACAATTGGCCCATCATTTTTTAAGAGTAATTGGCCCATCTAATAACTTAGGCCAGTCTCAACGGGGGTTCATGGGTATTAGATTTATTGCCACATCAGCAGTTTTGCTGACATGACAGAGTAATTAAGAGGGAGAGTTTCATGGGATGTGTGGAGAGTTTCATCACCATAAAACTCCTATGGCACAATTACATAGTAACTGTGTCGATAAAACCCCCACGGAGAGAGAGGGAGGGGGGCGGGGGTCTCAGTAATGGTCGACACGACCCTCAGCCACAGCCCCTCCCGGGCGATACTGGCTGTGTTCAGATTCAGAAAAAAGTACTTCTCCAACAAATTTTTTCTATTCACCTCACTCACAGAATACGCTTCTCGGTGCACTATTCATCTAAAACTTCCACCCACTTTCTTCAATCTTCAATCTGAACACAGCCACAACTGAGCCTGCAGAGGTAGCTTTTCAGTACACCGATCCGATCGGTCCACCTCGCTTCCCGAGCAGAAATGGAGGTGGAGATCCTCGACTCCTGCATGGTGACGCCCAGCTCGCCGGCGACGCCCAAGCATGGTATCTGGCTCTCCAACCTCGATCTCCTCGTCGCTAGGAGCCACACGCCCACCGTCTACGTCTGCCGTCCCAGCTCCGACCCCGACCCGGCCTTCTTCGCGCCGGACGTCCTCAAGGCCGCACTGGCCAAGGCGCTCGTCCCCTTCTACCCCCTCGCCGGCCGGCTCGCTCGCGACGGCGATGGCCGCCTGGAGATCCACTGCACCGGTGACGGCGCGCTCTTCGTCACCGCGCGCTCCGACGCTCCCCTCCCTGACGACCTCGCCGGCCTCGTCCCGTCCGGCGAGCTCCGGCGGAAGCTTGTCCCCTCGGCCG
This sequence comes from Digitaria exilis, assembly GCA_015342445.1. NCBI lineage: Eukaryota > Viridiplantae > Streptophyta > Magnoliopsida > Poales > Poaceae > Digitaria > Digitaria exilis. Next base: position 440,681 of record JACEFO010001619.1, read on the forward strand.
ACGACCTCGCCGGCATCATCCTGGCCATGTTCCAGGTCACCTTGTTCAAGTGTGGCGGTGTGTACGTCGGCGCGGCGATCCACCACACGGCGGCAGACGGCCTCGCGGCGCTCGACTTCGTGAACACGTGGGCGGCCATCGCGAGAGGCGGCGCCGCCGGCGGCGAGCCCTCGCCGCCGCGGCCGTGGCTTGACCGCACGCTCCTCCGCGCGCGCACCCCTCCCGTCGTGCGCTTCGACCACGCCGAGTACTCTCGCCACCGGCGAGGCGGTCGGACGGCAGCGAAGGTCCCCTTCGAATCCGCCATCCTGCCATTGTCCAAGGCCAAAATCGACGCGCTCAAGGTTGGCGGCGGGAGGAAGAAGAAGCTGTCCACGTTCACGGCCGTGGTCGCCCACGTGTGGCGGTGCGCGTGCACGGCGCGCGGCGTGGGGGCGACGGAGGACACCCGTCTCTACATGACCGCCGACGCGCGCCGCCGCGTCGCGCCTCCGCTCCCCGCCGGCTACCTCGGGAACGCCATCTTCCGGGCGTCGGCGGTGGCCAAGGCCGGCGACGTCGTGTCAGAGCCTCTGAACGCCATCGCCGACAGAATCTCCGGCGCCACCGCGCGGCTCGACGACGAGTACATCCGGTCGCTGGTGGACTACCTTGAGGAGACGGCGAGCGACGTCGCCGGGATGCGGAAGGGGGAGTGGGTCATGCCGGAGACGGACCTGTGGGTGATTAGCTGGCAGGGGCTTCCGATCTACGAGGCGGATTTTGGGTGGGGCCGGCCGGCGTTCATGAGCCGGGCGTGCCTTCAGTTCAGTGGCCTCGTCTACCTCGTCCCCGGACCCGATGACGACGGCCGGCTCGACGTCGTCGTGGCTATGGAGCCCAAGGGCCTAGCCCGGTTCAAGAAACTGTTCTACGAGGAGCTCATCACGTCGTGCTAGAGTGGCCGGAGCTTTCGGTGCAGCCTGTGAGATGGTTTCCCTGGCCGGCGAGCGTATCCATCTGCTGGACTTTCCTTTGACTTTTGTGGCTTTGCGTTGCAGCCTGCAGGACAGTTCCTCCACTCCCAGTGCATGCAGTCAATACTCCCAAGCATCCTCGGGAACCCACGATTCTCATTTTCTTGCAGAAGTCTAGCAACATCGTGTGCGTTTGGTGCACGTAGGTACTGCTCGCCAAAGACATCAATAATAGCCCTACAAAAATGAAGGAGAGCTTCTCGAGCACTTGACTCAGCAATACGCACATACTCATCAACAGCATCAGCTGGGACACCGTAAGCCAGAATGCGCATAGAAGTGACACACTTCTGCAGAGCCGAATGTCCTTCCTTGCCAGCAGCATCAAACTTCTTTTTGAAGTAATCATCTTTATTTTTTACTGCATCTTTAATCCGCTTGAATAAATGTCGGCGCATCCGAAACCTGAAAAAACATCTAACATGAGTTCCAAGAGATAAACAGTGATCGATATTCTAACTAGGCATAACTTTACCTTCTACGGAACTGGTAATCACTATACACAGGATTGGGAACAAAGTAGTCGTCTTTGATCTGCCTGTGGCCATCAGGAAGGTTTCTCTGCCGAATAACCTTTGGTGGACCATCGGATCTACGAGGCCGCTGAGAGCTCTCTGCTTCCACCAGGTAATTGTATGTTGCGGCCTCTGCTTCATCATTGTCATCCCACATCGGAGTGTCATCCTCTTCCTCCTCCAGCAACCAGTACCTTCGCAACGCGCTTAGATACCATTCCATGGCCTCGTCACTGTAGAGATAGAGGACAATTTAATCTTGCTGGGCTAGTTTCGGATTAAAATATTATTGCCCCAATGCTTATAACATGCCATGATATCACGTTTCGATGCATACAAGATATCTAAATCAAAGCATGGATCTGCTAATCCAATTTGTACGCATCTGAGATGAAGGAAAAAAATAGAGAAGATATTCAGCACATTTACCTGTCCCACCACGTGCTCCTGTTCCTGTTGGCCCAGACCACCGGCAGCTGCAGCTCCTGTCCGACCAGCAGCTTCTCCTGGGGACGAGCAGCGGTCAAGGGACGGCTTCCAGGTCGACCTGCAGCAGCAGCGACCTCCTGCGCTGACGCCGCACGATGACCTGCAGCAGTAGCCTCCAATGTGGATCTCTGACCGGCAAGCCAGGCGATGGCGCTGTGGTGTGCGCCGGCGAGGCGCGGGGCCAGGGCAGGCGCGCCGGCTCGGTGGTCGCCCCGGCCGCCGGCGACCCCCTCCCCTGCAACACAGATCCTGTGCGGGTGGCCTCCTCGGCGGCGTGGTTTGCCCGGGAGCAGGGATGGGGAAGAAGGGGAAGGACAGATGGAAACATGACGGGTGGGTCCCACAGTGATAGTAGTTGATATAGGGGATGGTATAGAGTTCCACTGGTGCGGAAGAAGGTAGAATGGAGTACGAGAATCTCGATGAACAAGAATATTCCTTTTGGGGGTGGAAATAGAGAACCATCACTGCGGATAGCCTAATGAGAGGCCCCGCGAGAGAGTACGCTATGATAGACCTAAATTTAAAGTTTTCGTAAAGGACCTCGGTTTATGTCATCCTGACCCTGGCCCTGGTACCCTAGCTCTGCTATTAGCCTATTAGCGATGCACTTGCAAAGCAATCACTTTATGTGTCGCTTGCATCTGTTTATAAAAAGAAGAAAAGATTGAAGGCTGGACGCCTCCATCCTACACGTCCAGCTCCAAAGCACTCACTACTTGGAAGGAAAGCGAGATGGCAACGAGCAACGGCAACGGCAACGGCTCGCACGCAGCAGCGACACCACCGGAGCCACTTCGAGGCCGGGTGGCCATCGTGACCGGAGGCTCCGGCGGCATCGGCGCCGCGGTCACCGCTCACCTGGCTTCCCTCGGCGCCCGCGTCGTCGTCGGGTACGTCGGCGACCCGTCCCCCGCGGAGCGCCTCGTCGCCTCGCTCAACTCCGACGACTCCCCGCCGCGCGCCGCGGCGGTGGCGGCGGACGTGTCGGAGCCTGAGCAGGTGGCGTCGCTGTTCGACGCGGCGGAGGCGGCGTTCGGTCCAGACCTGCACGTCGTGGTGGCCGCCGCGGGCGTGCAGGACGCGTCGTACCCGTCGATCGCCGACACGACGCCCGAGCAGTGGGACGCGGCGTTCGCCGTGAACGCGCGGGGAGCCTTCCTGTGCTGCCGCGAGGCGGCGCGGCGGGTGGCACGTGGCGGCGGCGGGCGCATCGTCACCTTCTCGTCGTCCAACGTGGCGTCGCTCAGGCCGGGGTACGGAGCCTACGTGGCGACCAAGGCGGCCGTGGAGGCCATGACCAAGGTGCTCGCCAAGGAGCTCGCCGGGACGGGGATCACGGCCAACAGCGTCGCGCCGGGACCCGTCGCGACGCCCATGTTCTACGCGGGGAAGACGGAGGAGCGCGTCGCCGCGGCGGCGCGCGAGTGCCCCATGGGCCGGATCGGCCAGCCGGAGGACGTGGCAAAGGTGGTCGGCTTCCTCTGCACCGACGCCGCAGGGTGGATCAACGGCCAGGTCATACGTGTCAACGGTGGCTACGTGTAACAAAGCCCTGGGAGTACGTGGATAGGAGTAGACAGCACTACAGCAGGCCGTCTCGCGCGCACGCGAGTGCAAAAGCATGTGTGTTCATAATGCCTTGATAAATGGTGGTCATGCTGCATGGGCATGGGTCCCCAACGGACCCATGATCTGCTGCAGGATATGATTGTTGCCTTTTCAGTGTTTTCAGACACTCATGTTTCAACTTTCAACGACAGTGGTCGCGGCAGCGGACAGCGGTCGATCATGGTTGAATTTCGTGAACTAGTACATGCATATATCATATAATATGGACGTGATAGTGAGAACGAGAATATGAGATCCGGTGAATTTAGATTGACCAACTCTCTCAAAAAATTTTCCCTATTCACCCCTTTCCTCTCACTCACACAGAACACTATTTATCTACAGTGTTTTTTTAGGTCTATAATATTTTTTAGGGAATCTTTCTCAATCTAAACACCCCGTAAGAACTCTTCTACTACCTGGTCTTTACTAATCGTCTTTGCTCAGTGTTCTCTTAAAGTTAGGAGATATTTTCATAATTAAAGACTTTTCACCTTCTAATTCGACAAAAAAATAAACTACCCTCTTAAATCTTCTCCGCTTAGAAATGTATGTACGTTTTTTTAGGTTCCTCCAAAAAATATTGTTTTTTCTAAGGTTCTTAGATAGACATTTATTTTTTGAAAAACAAGGGCAAAATCAGAAAAATAAAACCCTTCAACATGCAGCAGCTAGCGAAAGGACGATCTCAGCCCAATAGTCCAGGGCTGCTTAGCCCACGTCATCATTCGAGCCCAATACTCAATGGGAGGTCCGTAAGAGAATTCCTAGACGACGGCCCACATCAGCGAGATCCCATTTCCCCTACCGGCAAAACCCCAACCATCCCATCCTCCACTCCACTCGTTTCCTTGGCTTCTCGCGGCAAAATCTCCCCCTCGAAGCAGATAAGGCCGCCGTGCCCGCCGCGACCATCCCCGCCGGCGGCCATGGTTGGCGTCGCCGCAGGCTTCGCCTTCGCGCCGGCAGTGTCGCGCGCACCCTACAGGCCCGGCGCCGCCTTCCCTCACTCCCCGGGCCCCTCCTCGTCGGCGCGGTTTCCGGCCAGGCCATGGGCGCGGGCGCCGGCGAGGCTCGTCGTGGTCTCGCGGTACTCGCCCTCGTACGAGAACGAGGAGGAGGAGGACGAGGAGGGGCTCGGGGGCGGCGGATGGGGAAGGAGGGACCGCGGGCCCGACCCCGACTACGACCCTGCCCTTGACATTGAGCGAATCGAGTACATTACATCTCGCGCGCCTTCAATTCTGTCGACTCGTCCCGCGTTCGTCTCCGTCTGTTTATTCACGTTTTCAGACACTTGTCTTTGTTAGGTCCCCAACTGTAAGGCTCCTGGATGAACAGAAAAGAATGGTAAGTAATGCTCATGTCCAATTCTGCAGCTTCACAGGTTTTCGACTTAGTTATTGTGTGTTGGTTGGCTATCTGTTAATTTGCTCGTTCCACTTCATCATTCCCCTGCAGGTTGGTGTGGTATCTGTAAATGAGGCGGTTCAAATTGCAGACGACAATGATCTTATACTGGTACACTATTTACCTAGATGTTTCGACTTTATTCTATTCTATCCTCCAAAAGCACACGTCTCAGCATAAAAAGTCAGCAAAAAAAAAGGAACTGAGGACTGTTAAGTACCAAGCTTGAATAACAGAGTAGGGCTTCTAAAATAGAAAAAAAAACACATACTTTGGTAATGCAACGATGCCTTAACCCGTTTTGAACTGTCCAGTTGCTACTGGAGTAGCAAAGCAACTAGTACACCATATGTTCCCTTCTCTGCTCAACCTCTATGGGCGCATGAACTAGCTTTGCAAGCTACCTTCATTAACATGACATGCTTATTACCTTAAACAAGACCTCCGTTAGATGGCAGTCGTATTAATGCAGCAACCCACACCAATATGATTACTGATATTTTCTTATTTCAGGCAATATTATCATTAGATGGAGATCCTCCAGTACTTCGTCTCTTTGAGGAGAGGGATTACAAGTAAGTTGCAATTAATGTCACACCAACCTATAATTTCAGGCAATTTTATTTGTATAGTCACAACATGGAATTTCTGATTTAGACCTCTTCATTTTAGGATCATATGAATGCATTTTTGTTGGTTTTGTACAGAAAACACAGGTATGAACAAACAAAGAAGAAAAAGATTCAGCAGAAAAGATCTGTTGGTAAACTTTTGCGACTTCAATTTTCCTACAGCCTTTGTTGATAACAATTTTCGAGTTTGATGTTTATTTGTTCCTCGCAGCGAAACGTATGGGCTTGAAAGAGTTGAAAATGGGGTACGGATCATCTCAGCTTTTACTTTTTCTCATTCCATTGGTTATTCACCCTTAATTTTTAAATTTCTGCATTTTGTGCGACTTCTTATTAGACCAGAAAGATAAGTATTATTCTACTTCCACCTTTCACAGCTAAGATACCCTGTCCCTTCTAGCGTGTAAAACTAGAACTGTTGGGTCAGCCTTAACTGGAACTGGCTTGAGCTATTTGACATAGCGGAAATGCAAAGTTTTGTAGATAGATTGATTGGAGTTTGCCTGATCTATTTCATGTTATTGTCTAACGGATTGATGAACTTTTCTACTGATAATTTATTAATATCCTGGTGGCCATAAGGCTCCTAAATTACAACATATGCATGTGTTTAACAGTTTATAACTTAAGGTGGTCTTGAATTCTGTATCTATTTGGATGCCAGATACAACATCGACATCCATGATTACAGTGTGAGGCTTAAAGCTGCAAAAAAGTTTCTTAAAGCCGGCGACAAGGTGATAAGAATTCTGATTGTGCAAGTGTGCGTGTTTTATAGTGTATCTTATTGTTTGAGTCTCGTTCTTACAGGTTAAGATAATTGTAAACTTGAAAGGACGGGAAAACTTATATAAAAAAGAAGCTATTGAACTCCTTAGAAGATTCCAAACTGATGTTGGTGAGGTAACTGGTCCGAAAACTGTTTTTAGTTTTTCTTTTTTTTACAGTCAATTTTTTTCGGTGCAAATGTATTCTCGTGACATTTAGCTATCACACTTATTTTCCCTATTGATAGAATCAGCTAGTTTCAAGATTTATATTTGTTTTTGTACTTCAGGTGGCAACAGAAGAAAGTAAAAACTTCGCGGAGAGGAATATATACCTGGTTCTTGTTCCCAATAAGATAGCTATACAGAAAGAACAGGATGGATTGAACAAAAAGGATACTGGAACAGAAGAGAAAGACCAATCGGACAGTGATGAACCTCTGACGACAGAAGAACTGGAGGAAAGTATAGAACCTGAGGCAGAAGTCTCAGCAAATGTTTGATTGAATTGTAAAGGCCAAGGGCACCTGCCCAGATCGAACAAGGTATCATACACTTGACAATACTACATGCTTGATTCATATCACATATTTATTGTTTCCTGAGTCTATGTACTTTCCATTACCGTGCAGGTACAGCTGCTGCGAATTCATGCAGTTATTGTAAATACAAGGCCGGTGCTGTTGTACAACAATTATATCTGTTGACGTCATCTCCACAAGCATTCATTCCCGTTGGGCGCCTAGGCGAACTGACAGAATAAGGCTAGCTAGATGATGCCTCTAAAGAACATAGAGCTCGCCACCATCTCAGAATTGGAGGATGACACTTCGAGAGCTACGAATCACTTTGCCTTGCACAACTAATGGTTGAAATCGACACCAGTAGTGATAGGAGAGGCATTTTACCACGAATCGTCCAAGACTGTGCTTGGCACATGATTTTGTATTTTTGCCTTTATCTCGAATCTTGGTTGTAGAGAAGACCGTGTATCTATTTGACAACTACTTGGGCAGCAAGAGCCTAGGAATATGCTGGTCATGAGTTCTTTGTATAAAAACTGAAACTCTCTTCCTCATAATGGATGTGCTCACGTGCCTCTCAGCTCAAACCTTTTGGGCTAAGCAAACCATTCTGTCTAAGGCGGAGAGGCGTTCCAGGCCCACGCCGTTGACACTTGAGACAGTTGGAAGCCGCTGCCGGCGTGGGCCGAAATGTTTGTCCAGGCGCGCGGCAGAGTTTTCTGTGCCGCACAGCGTCAGCAAGGCCCCGATGGGGTTCTGTTTTTTTTTTTTACTTTTTTTTTATAAAAAATGGAAGTCTGTCTAAAGCAGAAAAAGGCCCAGGATGAAATCAAGATCAGCTCACAACTCAAAACACAAGACTGAAACCTCTACAAGCTCCTCTGTACTTCAGACTACAGGTAACACATAGGGAGTATAAGTCGTCGGATACCTCCCAACTCCGATCACAATTTTACCGAAAGTGGCAGCGCCACTAGCCCCACAACACGCAACAAAAGCAATAATGAATTATGGCAGGCAGCATCAAACGCATGACCAATACCATAAAATATGGCCAAAGTCAAAAGATGAAGATGTCCTCGCAAAAATTAAAGAAATGGGATGCTATCATCGTGCGCCCCACAACTCTACAGGGCGACAGAAAATTAGTCCTAGGAGATAGCCATCAGCCTAAGCAACGCGCCATGATGCTGCCGTCAGGCCTAAACCAGTCCATTCTCCGGGGACCAAATTATGTTCAGCTATCGGCGTCAGGTTGTGCATGCAACGCACGAGTCGCCCATGCACTGAAGGCGACCACAAGTCTCATACTCCGCATGTCCAGCAGCATGGCACATGCAAATGAAAGCAAAGCCAAGAACAACTTGCTATATGCTAAGAACATAGCATGAAAAGGAAACAAATTTCCATCAAGGAAGTAGGGGAGAACAAACTGTAGTATTCTCCTGACAGAGCATACAGTACTTACAAGTGTTAGCAATGCAGACGGTATCGTAAACCTGTCATCTACTCTATAGTGCTAGGTTCGAAGTTGTGGCCACCCCTTTCTTCGATTGGGAAGCCGCAGCAAGTATCTGTTGTAACTCCTAGGATGATAGCAATCTATGGAACATCTAAAGGCATTACACTGAAGAAGAGATAGCCGCAAAACTTTACAAATTACAACAATCTTTCAGTTTTTTTTGGCACATTGACATGCATAAAGACCACATTGACAGCTTCATCACGGAGTAAATCCATGATTTCGTGCTGCTTCACTTCTCTTCCATGTAAGTTGTTCAAACAGAAAAGAACATGGGGTATAAATGAAATAGAATATGGGCTACCTAGTAAGTGAACAAAAAAGAAAGGAAAAAAGAAAACAAAAAGAAAAGACATAAAAGATACACATATGCACCGTACAGTTACTGAAACTAATGAATGCTGTTTACCTCTATCTTCCTAAGTTAGACATACAGGGCCTTAACCTGTTCACTCTGTTTGTTGTATGAGCTGTGTCCTTAGGCTGGACTCTTGGACCTGTTCACAGGAAGATGACTATTAATTCAAACTGAGCATCAGACCACATTTTTTCTTTTTTTGGATAGCCATCTATTATGATTACAGCTTGATGTTTGGAACTCAGAGTCATGAATCATGATTACTGTCTACCGGAGGACAAATGAACTCATTCCATACTTTACATCAGAAAACAAGACTAAGATGAGCTCAGCTGGAGCCCGGCCGAGAACGGTCACAAAAACGTATCTGCTTCTCATACACTAATGTCATATTCCTGCATTCTAAACATGCCCTAAACATATTTATAGCCGGATGCAAGAAAAAGAGTAATTTACAATATTTTTTTCACATGACAACAAAATAGTAGGCATGCAATAATCTGCTCCACAGACATCACAAAAAGAAATAAGATGCCCTGAAATGGTGTAGCACATTTATTGTAATGCACTCAGCGATCAGATGAAAATATTTTTTTTAGCGAAAAATAATTTACAATATTTTTTTCACATGACAACAAAATAGTAGACAGATGCAATGATCTGCTCCACAGACATCACAAAAAGAAATAAGATGCCCTGAAATGGTGTAGCACATTTATTGTAATGCATTCAGCGATCATATGAAAGTATTTTTTTTTAGCGAAAACAGTAGGGGAAGCCCCTACTGTGGTAAATATAAAAAAGTAAATAAAAGAGCAAACGAGGCCTGAGCAGGACAAGGTCTCTCCAGAATATTGTCAGACTTTGCCACAATATTATTTTTTGAGGATTTGTTTATGGACGAAGTGTCATACCATGGTATGTTTCATCAAGTCACTCGGCATAATATTTTATGGAATCATTTGTATCTATATCACATAATCTTGCTTCACAGGCACTGATTACAATTTAAAATGGCATGGCTCTTTTTATTCTTTGTACCCCTAAGCTCCCCAAAAATGAAAGAACTGAAATAACATAACAAATACAAACTAAGATTGTACCTGCAATGCTGCTGCTGTCGCCAAGAGTTCTCTGTACTCATTAAGTAAGGTACTTTCTTTATCAGCAACAGCTGAAAGTTCAGTAACCAGGGAATGTGTACCTTGTAACTGCACAGCACAAATCAATGGTTAGACCTGAAGGTCATTGTTCCTACTCGTGAATGCCTAATAACCAATAGGTATTGGCAATTAGCAAACCAGTCTACACGGTGTATCAAAGTATAGACCACAATCAGAACCACCAGGATGATGATAGAGGTGTTATGCGAATGCAACAATAGCTGTAGAAGTAAAAGAACTTTTCGAACTAACCTTTGAGAGCAAATGGCAAATGGATGACCCCATTGCTTGCATAATGTCAACTGCTGAACTGACAGCATTCTTAACAGTAAGTACATCGGCCTGCAAGATAGAACATAACAGCACAATAAGCATCGTTTGCACATTTGCTAAAACAGCATAAAGAAATTCTCAACGAAAATTTAATGTAATAACTTTCCCAGGAGTCATGATTCCTAAGTATTTGCCCAAATTCTAAGAGAACTTCATGAGATTTATTTGTTACTTCTTTTTTTTTAAAAGAAAAGAGAGACCTTAGCTCCTCCTGAAACTGGAAGACGCAATGTGCTTGCTTTAAGAGCTTCAGTTGCACTGGATAAAGAAGAAGAATGCTCTGTTTGCAGTGCTGCCCAGTGATCAAGGTAGTCCATCTATATCATGATCATAAAGGATGCAACAATCAAGATTCAGCAATAAGATAACACAAATATTAGTGCATGAATTTATCTGAAAAAATAAGGCTGTCTGGAAAATGGGTTCAAGATCTATTGAACATATAACATATTGGCACATAGGGAATCCAAGAAGTGCTGGTAGCTCACTGAAAAGGAATGTATTTCCACAAAGCAAGAAATATCGTTGGGAAACAACATATCTAATTTTTTTTTTCCCAAAGAGGTGTGCTTCTTTAGAAATTTACTGTTGTTATCTTATATCTTAAATTTTACTATAATGAATATGCATCTGTCTTGATGGAGGTACTCATTAATCTTTAAAATACAAAATTGAATCTTGAGTTATTCTATGTATCCTTCTACATTCATATTGACTATCTTAATGTAAAATCCGCAAGTGCACGCATGAATCGGCATGATCATGATGATCAAATAGATCTTACTTGCTCCTTCAACACTATCCCCAATTTGACCTCTTGCCTTAGTCTTTGTACGTAGCTCCTTTTCATAACCATAGAGTCACACATCCTTGAGTTAGCATCCCATACACTGTACAGCATAGTCTGCTTCAAATAAAGAAATAAACTCATGTTATTTACGGCTTGACCACATATTAGAATGAGGGCAATAAAGAACAAAAATGCCTTGGGTTTAGAAAAAAAGGGATGCATGTGCACAACTAGCAGTTTTCTTCCACTTCCTTAATATAAGATAAATATCTAGTTGGGCCCTGATACTACAAATACAGGAACAAGGACACACCAGAATGAAAAGTAAAAAAGAGCTCGGGTATACATGCACTATTATTGCAATTCACCCCCCCCCCCCCTCCTAACCATCTAACAGGATATGGCAAAATTTAAATCTAAGATGAATGGAGAGTTCAGCACTGCTGCAATCAGAAATGTAATGGGAAGAAGTATATGGAATTTACCTCAGCCTTCATTTTCTGAATTGATAGCATTTCATCAACATAAGCATTGGTAAAACGCCATTGCAAGTTCCTATTATGCAGGAGGCGCAACTGATGGGCATCTTCCATATGTGCAGGGCTCTTCTTTCCTCTTGTAGCATCACTAATATAGCTAAGAACAGAAGAAGCCGAATCAGATCTGACAGAACTACATGGTGAGGCAGGTGTTGAGGGTCTAGTCCTTGATGGACTTGGTAATCTCCTAGAGGCAAACGATGGTGTTGATGAGGCATTGGATGGTGATGAAGGGCGTATCAGAACACGAGATGGTGAAGACGATGTCCTAGCTAACCGCTTTGGAGGTGTAAATTTCTCTGAATTATTTGAAGGAGCATCTGGACTTGAACTGGCATTCTCCTCTTGACTTTCATTTCCATCAGTCGAAGCAGGGCTCTCCACATCACCGGACAATACTTCTGGGACTTTTACTCTGTTATAAGCAAGAGGCATTTTCCTTGGTGAAGCTCTGGATGATTGGACTGTTGATGAGATTTGCTGTCTGATTTTATCAGTTAGATCCATGCTTCTTGACATGGCATTAGCACCATCTGGTCCTAAAACTCTTCTTGTAGCCACTCGTGAAGGAATCATTGAAGGTATTGGTCCATTACATTTATCAGAAAAATCCATACTTTTTGACATTACATTAGAACTGTCAGATCTCGCTGTTCTTCTTGGTGACATTCCACGCGATAGAACTGACACTGTCATGGCTTTCTTATCTTTCTCAGTAAAATCCATGCTTTTAGATATAGTATCAATGCAATCGGATGCAAGTCGCCTTCTTGGAGAAGCTCCTCGAGACGGAACCTTCACCGAGATTGTTCTGTTACCTTTTTCAGTTGCATCAACGTTCTCTGATGTAATCTTAACATCATCAGTAACAGGTCTGCTTGGTGATATCGCTTGTGATGCACTGGACGATGAGACTGCACCTGTATCTATTTCAGTAGGATTCATCCTTCCTGGATCATCACCATCAACGCCATCTTGCCTTGCCACGATAAGTTTCTCGGTGACATCTATGGCTTTTTCTACAGTAGCAGTGTCATCAAGTATACTGTCTGAAATGCAGCCAGATACAGTTGATGAGATCACATCTTTCGATAGGGTGTTAACACAATCAAATTCAAGTCTACTGCTTTGCATAGTCTGACACGATGCATTTGATGAGGTAGACAGTCTGCTGTCTTTTTCAGCAGAATTCATGCCTGTTGATATGACATTAGAGGCAGAACCGCTTCTGGGAGAAACCCTTCGTAAAGCAGCTGACGGGGAAGATGGTCTACAGTTTTTATCAGGAAAATCTGAGCTCTTCAATACAGCATTAACACCATCAGAGTCCAGCCTCTTTCTTGGAGAAACCCCTCGTGATGCCATTGACGAGGATGAAGGTCTGATACTCTTTTCAGCAAAGGCTGTGCTCTTTGATATAGATTCTAAACCGTCAGAGGTGCGTCTTCTTGGTGAAACTCCTCGTGCTGCAGCTGACATAGTGACAGGTTTATTACTGTTTTCAACAAGATCGGTGCACCTTGAGATCACATCGACACCATCTGAGGCAAGCCGTCTTCTTGGTGAAAACCCTCGTGCTGCAGCTGACACGGTGGAAGGTTTATTACTGTTTTCAACAAGATCAATGCTCCTTGATATAACATTGACACCATCTGAGGCCAGCCGTCTTCTTGGTGAAACACCTCGTGCTGCAGCTGACATGGTGGCATGTTTGTTACTGTTTTCAGTGAGATCTATGCCCTTTGAAATCACATTGATGCCATCTGAGGCAAGCCGTCTTCTCGGTGAAAGCCCTCGCAATGCAGCTGAGGAGGTGGTAGGTCTGGTATCTTTCTCAGCAAGGTCCATACTTTTTGATATAGCTTCAATACCGTCAGAGGAAAGCCGTCTTAATGCTGAGACCCTTCTAGTGGCAACTGAAGAGGATACAGTTCCGGAATCCTTTTCGGTGAAGTTGATTCTTGCTGAAATGGCATTGCTGGCATCAGATGCAAGCCTACGCCGCGGTGACATTCCCCGCTGTGCTGAATACAAGGTTGATGGTCTATCAGCAAGATCTGTGCTTTTTGATACAGCAGCAACTCCGTCAGAGGCTAATTGAGGCCTTGGTGAAACCTCTCGTGATACCGCTGAAGGGGTTGATGGTCTGTTAACGTTATCATCAAAGTCCATGCCTTTGGTTACAGTATTGATGCCATCAGAAGCTAGCCTTCTTCGTGGAGAAATCCCACGTGATGCAGAAGACGAGGTCGATGGTCTGTTATCCTTTCCAGAAAAATCGGCTGTCCTTGATATAGTATCAACACCATCAGAGGCAAGTCTTCTCCTTGGAGAAACCCCCCGAGAACGAATTGACGAGCTGACTACTCTGCTATCCTTTTCAGCAAAATCCATATTTCTCACTGTATCATTAACACTATCAGAGGCGAGTCGTCTTCTTGGTGAAACTCCTCGTGATGAAGATGGTCTCCTGTCTTTTTCAGGGAAATCAACACTTCTTGATAAAGTCCCAATGCCACCAGAAGTTGTTCTTCTAGGTGAAAGTCCTCTTGATGAAGACAGGTTGGAAATGGGTCCATTTAGTCTCTCGGATGATTTTGTAGTTGTCTGCGATGCAGCAATAGACACACTTGACACTGATTCACTTGGTGAAATGCTGGGTGAAGAAACTGACGAGAGTGTACTGTTATCCTTTTCAGCAAGATCCATGCCCTCTGAAAGGATCCTAGTGCCATCTGATGCAGCTGTGTTTATTGGTGACACCCTTCTCGATGAAATTGCCAAGGATGCAGGTTTGATATCTTTACCAACAGTAATGCTTTTAGACACATCATTTGCACCATTAGAAGCAGGTGAATTTATTGGTGAATCCCCTCGTGATGACACCGACGAAGAGACCAAACGGTCAATTTTATCAGCAAGATCAATACTTCTTGACAAGGCATTTGAAGCTGAGAACATTGTTGTTCTCTTTGGTGAAATCCCACGTGATGGAACTGATGGAAGAGCAGACCTACTAATCCTGTCAGTGAGATCCATGCTCTTAGACATTGAGCTTGCAGACACCCTGCCCCCCATCATGGCAGGCCAGCGATGGTGATCAATCACCTTGGCATGTGGATTCTCCGATTGCTCAGGGGTAGCTCTCCCTCTCAATGGGCTCCTCTTCCTATCAGCTGCAGCTGCATCCCTCATCTTGGCCTGATCTGCAGAAGAGCTGCTTGTAATCCTTTTCCCCTTTGATTCGAGCTGGAGAGAAGAAGACAGACTCCGCATTGAAGGCCACAACCCATCAGGAGCCCGGCCACCAGACAACCTCCTTGGAGCGCTTTGCGTTTCTGAAACGGCATCACGCACCGGCGTCGAGGAGCTGGACGATGACGACGAAGGGCTAGAAGGCGCAGACGATGGCGACGTCGGGGCAGAGATCCTGGACGGGGTACTCGGCCGCGAGCCACCTGAAGACGGCCTCGACGGAGTCGCCGGCCGGCGTTCGGCGGACGGGGACCTCTTCGCCCGTGACCCAGCCGGCGTCGGGGACGACGCCCGACCGGCATTCGGCGACGGTTGCCTCCTCGGAGTAGCAGGTGCCGCTGCTGGCATCGCGGCGACCCTGCGCTTCACCGCGGCATCACTGTGGCCATTAGCATAATTCTTCTCCGCCGGCAGCTCAGATTTCCGCAGCAGCACTGCCCCTGGCGCCCGGATTTCGCAAGCGTCCATCCGCGCACCCACCGGCCAGGCTCAAATCCACCCGCATTGATGATAGCGCCACGGAGCGACCACCAATCCACCGCCCGTCCCAACCTGCCAACACAGCAACAACAACACGAGCAGCAATCCAATGTCAGCACACGCACACTCAGAATCCACCTCGCGCAACAAGACAATTCAGCGGCTCGGAATCACGCAGCAAACGAACCAGATCGAGGACCCCCGGCAAGGGGATTCGGTAGGTGGAAAAGGGGGCAAAAAGAAAGGGCAGGACGACGAAGAAAGGGAAGGGAGGGAGAGAGGGGTGGTGATTTTCTTCTCGAATTCCTCTTTTTCCTATTTATGCCCAGGAATTGAAGCGTCTCTTTCGGGTGTGGGTAGGGGCGAGCGAGCCAGTCATGGCTTGGTCTCCACCTCACGGGAACTCCACGGCCAGCTCCTGCAAGCCAAGTAATGGCGAAGCCAAGCTGCCTGAGATGGTGTGGGAGAGAGAGAGAGAAACGGGAAGCAGATTAAATGGAGGGTGGGTTGCCCAGGCCACCGCGGTTAGGGACGAGCGAGGACGACTAACCAGTGGCTTAATTATGATGATTAGTACATGCAAGCCCCCCGTTAAAAGTACCGTCGCGCTTGTGGTTGCCTCATCTTGTAGCGACCATAAACTAATGCAACTCGGAGAGAAAGAGCTTTTCTTTGTGTTAAAAAAACCCATGGCCAATGGCGAGGTAAAAAGGCATATATCTTTTTTTACGTTTACCTCCGTTGAAATGGCGCTCCTCTGGGCCAGGAGGGAATGTGCCCGTTGGTGCGACCCTAACGGCTAGCCAGGGAGCGGCAGATGGCGGGGCCTCGTCTCGCCGTCGTCACCGAGCAAAATGAGAGGAAAAAAAAAATACGATGCAAATTCTCTATCAGCTGCTCATCAGCTGTCTTTCAAATGGGAAAAAAAAAATCTCTATCAGCTCGCCGAATTTCTCCCTTGTTCTAATGCCAAAGTCAGAAACTCTAGGCGGCACGGACAAGAGAGAATTCTGGGGTTGGAAGATTCCAAAGGCAAGCAACAACAATCGGCACGCCCCCAGGTGGTTGAAATTGGAGATCGATGGAGGAGGAAGTGGAGAAAAAACCGGCGGTTTTTCTTCTCGAGCTCTGTTGCCGGACACGACAAGCGTCCAGGTCCAGGGAAAAATGGCACAACATCCCGCGAGCTTTCGCCGATTCCAACCCTCCCGACAAGCGATCGAAACAAAAGCAGCTTCGATCCCTGGAAACGATTCTGCGACGCAGCGACAAATGCCGCCGCCCTGAGACCACAGAAATTAAAGAGCAGCGGCGGCCCGATCCTGACCTCTGACCGCCGCCTCGACGCCGGAGACCCGCGGCACGCCGCCCGCCGCCGCGCCCGAACGCGGTGAACCCTCCGGCCCCAACCCGATTTGGAGGTCGGGGTCCGGTCGGGAAGGCCGGAGGAAGCAATCGAGCTGGTGCTGGTGCTGGGAGTGGGGGAGGGAGCGCGAGGACGTGGGGGGAAGACGAAGGGGAGGGGAGAATTGCCACGACGGGGCTCGCGGTTCCCGGGGAGCTTTTGTTGCCGCGTAGGAGAGGAGTGGGGTAATAAATGAGGAATTCATTTTTTTCTAGTATAAAAAAAGATGGTAATTAATGGAAAAGTTGACTACGGAGGTTAAAAACACAAAAGCCGGTTATTAACCAATCAGAGGTACAATTGCCACTTTCCACCTCCCCTTTTCTTTTGCCTTTATCTTTTCTTCTTTACTGCTCCTTGTCATGAAATCATGCCGCAATTTCTTCTCTCTTTTTTTTGAAAAGAAATGTTAAATTGTTGCTCGAAGCCATGGATTGCCATTGGGATTGGTGTAAGTGAGTGCGACGAGTAACTAGCAACGCCGTCGAAGCAACGGCACGGCACGGCGCCCCAGCAGCAGAAGCTGCGACCACCCCACCTACTGCAATTGTACCACTGTGTTGCTGTTGGGGAGAAAGCGGAGCCTAGTGTCAATGACAAGCAGCACTCCAGTCCATTCCCAACCTATTTTGCCGTGCTCGAGTGAGTTCTTCACTCGATTTACAGCCTCTTTCACTTGAATATGAACCGCTTTTCTGTTTTTAGTACTGCTACTGTCTAGGGCACGAGCTTGAACTCTTCACTGTCTGCGATGCTGATGCTTACTCTACCACCTTGTATTATCAGATTCGAGTTTGGATACATGCAAAATTCTGAACAAGTCTTTTTTTTAACAATTGGATATGTGCAGTGATAAACAACCAATCATAACAGAGCATAACTTTCTGACGAACTGTCAAAGGAGTGCTCCGACTCTATCAGTATATCACACTGAACGGCCTCACCCAATCTGTCTGATTGCCAGATAATATCACACCACACCGAACCTAGTGAACTTACACGATTAAGTTTCCACAGCAGCCTTTATGCTCTAACACCAAATCTACACTAGCGTCCAGAAGCACACGACTTGCGTGCAAACCTAGCAAGTGAATATCTTCGCAAGCTGTTGCCGCGTCACCACCAGGCTACACTCTATGCATACACATACCGGGAAATGCTTGCCGGCGACTGGGCTCGGAAGCATCGTCGCCACTGAAAGTCTCAAACCCCTTGCACCGCCGCCAATGGCACTTCCGATCCGGCTATCCAGATACTGCATAAAGCGAAAGGGAAAAAAGAAAGCAGCAGCAGGAGATTGTACGCACCTCGTCAGCGGGCAGAGTGCGGGGCAGTTGTAATTGGAGGGGACTGGGACGGTGGACAGTTCAGGCCAGCTAAAAAGAGCAGCCGCTGCAATATGTCAATGGAAAGTTACATGAACCCCATGGGAGCCGGTGGCCAACATTGGTGGATGGGTGGATGCAGCAGTGGCAAGGCAACTCACCAGCAATCAACATAGACCGAGATGGTAACTAGTTTGGTGCACAGCCAGCATCTGCAGATCCACTCCAGTTTGGGAATGTTTAAGTTTGCAGAATCATCAGTGGCTTCATTAGCTTACACAGGCATGGTCTTGATAACAAAGATTCCATGGCTTGAAAGTTGCGGTGACTTCGTCCAACAAGAATTAAGGATGTAATTGCTCAAAATAAAAAAAAAATTAAGGATGTGCATGCCCTTGCCTGCAGGTTCAATCGCTTGTGGCCTGTGGGTTGAGTGCCTTCACTGATTGGATGAGGACTCCAGCAGGCAGAACACAACGCGCATTGCCTGCAGGCACTGTTTGCAGGAGTGGAAGAAGCATACTGCCATTCTGCCAAAGTGGAGCTCCTGGCTGTACAGAAGAAAAAAAAAGAGCAGGGTATCTCAGGTATAAAGCTAGTGCAGCAGATACAATCATACTAATATATACAAATGAAGCATACATAAACTGGCTGTGGAATAATACTGATGCCTAACATACGTCAGCATAAACACTAGTATCAAGTGCCCGACACCTTGGCTCACTGTCATCAATGTTGGCTCACTATCTCTATCATCAATGTTACAACTTACAAACTGAGCGGCATGTGTATCAAAAGGTTAATAAGTCAGGAAAGAAGGCTGAAACTAGTTATGGCATGTCGTTGATATGACTACTTGAATGCAGAAGGTAGCTATTTTTTTAGAAAAATAAAAAACATCACGTTTCTCTGAAAATCACTACGATTGAATTCATAACAGCAGAATCAGAGACCGGAAGCTTCACCTTTGGAGAACCACCTTACAAAACATATCAAATATGAACAGTCTGTACAGGATCCTCTGATAGTTTATGCTCTGGCTAGCTGAAGGTGGCTTTGTGACAGGATCAAATATGACAGGCATGGTACAATTTAAAGCCATAACTAGCAGGATTTATAGCATATTTGGATGGCTTCATTGTGTCCAACGGAACCATGTAATTGGGACTAGGGGACCATCTCCTGCAAAAAATCAGAAATGTAACTGGGACCATAAATTCATTACATTAGCAAATGGCAATTAAAGGTGACGAGATTTCAGGAGAGAATCTGAAGAACCTGGTTAACTTGTCACATTCAATCTTTATTGAGAAAAAAAAATTATTACAGTCTGCAAGAAGAGATGACCACTGTCCAGAAAATTGAGAAACTAGCTGAAAATGAGATTTTTCCTTCCGATCAACAAATAAAATAATAAAATGAAGAATGAGAACAGCAATGGGACAGAGTTGCCTGACATTAATTTATTTACCACGTTTTCGCACGCTTTTTCCATCACAAAAGGAGGGAAATAAACTAAGAGCGTCTTGACTGTCAAGAGGGATGACTCTCGAGGGAAAAAGTGGCTAATGGAATGATGAGAGTTGGTTTATTCAACACAAGATACTGAATGGTTGTTTAAAGTGTAAACATTATCTACTTAAACATGTCTTTCTTTAATACATCTTACTATAGATTTCTAGGATGTCTCCCTCTTTTCATCAAAAAATAAGGTTGCAGGAGTTATGACTATGGTTACTGGGTACCCACACAATCATTAGCATAGCGTCTAAAACATTGTTATGTGATATCATGAACAGCCTAGATAGGCAATAATGGAGACCTGAAGCCTTTTGCTATTCCAACAAACTAGTGCATGTGGGTATGTGTACTTAGTTTCTTTTCAAGAACAGTGAGGCGTGAGGACCTTGCCAGTTAATCGGTAAAGTCTTATATGTTAACACTTGAAGAAACCTCTTGCCCCACCAAGGCAAATCGCCAGTTAGTAAAATGCAGCAGCCGGTGGTCACTTGTAAATAGCTACATTGAAATCAGAGTCTCTGGACATACCACCATTCTACATGCCATTCATAGTCCAGAATCTGTGATTACCTGCCTTGTCATAAAGCAAACTTTTGTATACCACTTATACTCTTGAGTCCCATGACAGCCTGAAAGACATCAAAGTTACTAGTGTTAGGAAATAAGTTATAGCCAGCAAAAAAAGGCAGGTGTGGGGCACTTCTACTCGATGGGTAGTGGTAAGCTCGATTGTTTGTACACTTGAGACATGATAATGGTCACTAACATGCCTAAGTAATACCGGCCTCATTATTCAGCAAAGAGAAAGTTAAGGCACCTAAGCACTTGAATACTCAGCTGCTATTATATTCTACTGGATTTGATAATGATAACAAAATCGGCCCCGGCCTCGCTCTTCGCCCAAAATGAAATTCCACGCCTCCCTGCAAGCGGCCGCTCCTCCGTGCTCACTCCTCGCTTTGCAGCGAAGAGCGATGACTGCACGGTGTAACCCAGATCAGCCGCCATGGCGCCATCAAGGGAACAAATCAACCAACGCACCGGCGTCTCACGGCCTCACCTGAGCCCTCCTCGCGACTGCAGAGTCCTCGTCGGACTAACTAGCCCCCCCGCGCGGATGAGGGCAAAGTCACAGACGCCGCCGGCCGCCGCCTTGCCCCGTCCCCTGCATCGGCTCGACGGTTTGCTGCGCGCGGAGATGGAGGCGCGCCATGGCCCATGGGCATATGGGCTCTTCGTTTCCGTGAACTGGTTTGGGCTGCTACTTTTTTTTTTAGAGGGAGCCCGTTTTACGGAACCTTTCAGACAGCCCACTCCAGCCCAAACATAGACCGAGATGCCTGAATCGACGACTCTGTTTCGCGCGATTTTGACTCTTTCATCTGGCTTCCTGTTTCCTACGGATTTTTTTTTTGGCTGAGGTGACCACCGTGTAAAAACCTGTTTTAATGTCCGCTCATCCTATGATCGATCTAAGGATTGTCGGTGTAGAGGACTAAATGGTTTTCTGGTTCAAACTCGATGATATGAATAATGATGCTTCAATCTCGAAGGGACGATCAAATGTGGAGCTGATACATCGTTAAAAAAAGAGAGAGGGAAAAATGGCTATATGCTTCAAGCATTCGTAACAACTCACTAATACAAATAACACGTAGATCATCATTGGACTCTTATCGACATCTCACATTGGCAATAAACAGCATAATCAACATACATGGTACTGAGGAATGGCCTGCCGAGAAATACTAGAGGATGTGAAAGCATATTCATATTCACCCCCATAGTACATCGCTAATCACTTTGTAGGGCCTCGTCCTCTAATCCTCCTCAGTCATTTGCACGTGATAAATGACCTAGCACACATAAACGTACACAGTAGTTAGGTCAAAACTGTGCCGAGAAAAAGAGGTTTGGGCTGCACGAAGGGACACACCACCTTGTGCCACCTCCATCTGGGCCCAACCCCCCCACCGAAATTCCTCCCAGGTGCGGCGAACAGGCCCGATCGGCACCTGAACCGTGGGGCCACCGCTCGCGCCTCACGCCCGAAGCCTATATAACCCGCCACATTCCCGACCCCCTTCGGCTTCTCCCCTTCCTCCCCTCCCTCCCTCCCTTTCTACTGCGCGAGAGAGGAAAGAGGAGGCAGAGGCAGCCCTCCTCCGCTCCCCTCTCCTCTTCTCTTCCCCCGTCACACACAGAGAGAGGGGGCCGAGGGGGAGAAGGGGGAAAAATTAGAGAACCAAAATCTTAGGGCTTCCCTCCTCGATCCTCTCCGCGATTGCCCCCACCGATTCGTCCAATCCAATGCCGCGCGCCGCGAGGGCCTCCTCCAATCCCGCGGTGGCGGGGGCGGCCGCCGCCAAGAATGGTAAGGGGAGCGGCCTATCTCGCGGGGGGTTTCGGGTTCTTGGGGGCTGGTTGTTGGCGGGGATGCTGGTTGATCCTCTCCCCCAGCGAATTACTAGGGTTCTGTGTGGGCGAATTCGCTTCTCGGCGCAATGCGGTGGGCTTGATCAAGGAACTGAGGTGATTTTTTTTGGGGGGGGCGGGTGAGGTTTCGTTTGGGTACGCCCCCGTCTGATTGGATTAGTTGAGTATGCGGTGCACGGATCTCTGAGGGGGCTCTTGATTCAAATTCACATGTTGCCTGGATCTGACAGCGAGAACACGCGTGGAAATTACTGTGGATTATGCAACTACTCCCTGTTTTCCCCCGGGAATCCTACTGTTTTTGGCACAGCTGTATGGGATGATTGGGTACTTCAGCGATTTTGGTAGGGCGTTGTTGGTGGGATCACTCTGTTTTGCACCGGGATTCTGTAAAGCTAGGCAAGAGGTTCTTAAACCGGGTTACCTTGGGATTGGGGGACACTCCAAAATCGAATTTCAGCTTAGATGGTTAGTTCTTCTGTGAGAATCAATAGATATCGGGTTGTTTCTTTGCGCTGGAATGCGATCTTTGCCACTGCCATGAGAATGGGAATTGGCTGTATGACCCTTTGCGGCTTTATAGTTGTTCCTTGAACTGTTTCGGACTGGATTGGTGGTTGTCTTGCTTAGGGATTGTTTGGTCTTCTTGCATTCAGTAGAAATTGAAATGCAAGCATGCAGGTGAAACAAAAAATACATTGACAAATATTTGTTTCAAATCCGATTGTTTGACTTGATGTAGTGTTTTCCAATCCAGATACATGCTCCGATATTGAGTCTCCATCAAGTTATTTGGTCTGTGATATCAAACTTAGATATGCCGATTGCCCATTTTGTTTATATGGCATATCCACATAACTGGATAGCCCCAGTATATACAGTTTAACAATCTCATTAAATGTTTTAAGCTGGTTTTGTGGGATAGTTGATAAAAACTGTATCTTCTGTGTGATCTCAGATGTTACACATTAAAGATACTTAGCTTCTGTTCACCATTTAATATATGTCATAATATGGGTTCATTTCTTTTGTTCTATAATCCCTGTCTTGGCAATTTGCATTATACTGTGTTCTTTTACTCCATTGATCTGTAGTGTTTTTTACTGCATTGATCTGTGTTTTCTACCAATATATTTTGTTTGATACTGTATTCTAATTCTTATTCTCTTTCGCTTTGCATTTTCATTCTTCAGTGAGCAGCAATGTTGGCCACACCTCCCCATCTTCCAGTGCACCTGCATATCAGTCATTTCGCACCTGCATAAGATTGGAAAGGTGCAGGACACTTCCAATCTTATGTCGAATCCTGCTTATGCGAGGGCTCTTTTAATCAAGCAGCAAGAGCAGCTGCTGCAGCAATATAAATTGGCGAGTTCACAGCAACAGCAACAACAGGAGGTCCACATCAAAGGACCAGGTAAAGTTGTACCACTGGAGCTGAAATATTTTGCTTTCTTCATGTTTTTCCAGCGCTGTAGCAGATATTATTGATTATTGTATTTTGACCTCTTTATAACTTCCTTTCTGTTGTAATTTCAGCTCTGTTCGAGACTGAAGAGGAGCCACCAGTTGAGCCATTGGGAACAAGGTGCCAGCTCTGCAAGCACGATGTCGCTTTCCGGCCACAAGGGGATGCTGGCCGTGATGCTAATGCTCCTCCAGTTATCGCAGTTCTGGCATGCCACCATGCATTCCACAGCAGCTGTATTGAGTCTATTTACGGCCTCGCTGAGCCTACCGAGTGCCTTGCCTGTCTCGAACCTGGGGCAGTGCACTGATCACTAACCAGAAGCATCAGTTTAGCCTGATGGGCTATCATATAGCCTTATAGAACATAAATTCCTTTTAGAATGCATAGAGAGGGTAAGGTCTCATCTCTATTGGTAGGAGTTTCAAGTATAGGTGGCTGGGATCAGAGTTTGATACCTCAGTTCTGTTGGCTCTAGTGTAATTAGCTATCATTGGATGGATGTCAACAGAGAGCTGAATCATCAGACATGTCCGTTAACAATTTTGTTGTCATGGATAAAATCTGCAGTCTGACCTGATGCGAGCTGAATCATCAGACATGTCCGTTAACAATTTTGTTGTCATGGATAAAATCTGCAGTCTGACCTGATGCAAGCCGTGCAGCCTGGGCTTGTGCTTTAAAACATGACCTTGTGTTGCTTGAGGCCTTGTCCCGCCATGACATAGCACACAGCTAGCTGTTGGGCTCAGCCAGGCAATTGGTGGCCCAATTGGTAATACGCCAATTGAATGCAAAATCTCATGAAAGAGAAGTGCTGTACCTGATGCCTAGCATAAGTTGTTCACATGTGGTCTTTGCTTTCGCATTCATACGCTGCATGCAAATGCAGGTGAGCAGTGTGCGAGGGCAGCAAAATTGGGCTGTGTTCAGATTCAGGAAAAAGTACTTCTCCAACAAGATTTTTCTATTCATCCCGCTCACATAACACGTTTCCCAGTGCACTATTCATCTAGAAAAAGTACTTTTTACTTCCAATCTGAAAGCAGCCTGGAAGAAGCCCTAGGTCAGCATGCTGCTGACCGCTAGTTTCTAGCTGATGTTTTTTTCTAGCATTTCTGTTTTCTTCCTTTCTCCGCGTTCCATTTAGGGCCAATTCTGATATATTTGTGTTGAGGATTTGAAATTGAAGCTTATTTCAACGAAGTGGCCGCCAAACTAAAGCCTGACAAATGGAGCCTAGCACTGACTGATTCTGATGTGGACCACCATACTGTGTGTGAGCTGCTGACCACAGAGCAAAGCATCCGGGAACGTGTCTACCGGTGTACTGGTTGTTGGTGGCGGGTAATGCCCAATATCAAGCAGCCAAGCACGCCGTCTCCGCCATCGTTACGTCCATCAGAAGTTAAACCGAAGGCAACGGCGACACGTAGGACTGGGCATTCGGTACTTCCCGAACCGAACCGAACCGAACCGATCGGTTCCTGGGGGTTCGGTTCCTGGAAAATGGGTACCGATCGGTACCGACCAGAAACAAGAACCGAGGAATTCGGTACTCGGTACTTTCGGTTCGGTATTCGGTTTTACCCGGAGTACCGAAGTTCCTGGATTCACAAAATAGTCTCATTCCTTAATGGTTCATTACAAAGTGCTGAGAGGCTAGCATTCCGGCTGTCAGTAAAAGATAACTGAATCCAGAACATAGGATAGCCAAGAAACGAAGACGAATGGGGAAATTCGTTTGGATCATCCAAATCGTGGAATAACGTGATGAAAATAACAACCACTCCTAGGATTAATCCATTCCACGAACCAAAAAGTGACCCCTAAATGAAACCGTGCAGACTGCGGAAGCATACCAGCAAACACTAACCGCGCACCACACGCGCGTGACTCCACGAACAATCCAACCAGGACACCTCATGCACGGGGAGGGGCGGGCGTCGCGGTACCTCGGTGACGCCGGGGTTGCGCTGGACGACGCGGAGCAGGCCGGCGTCGGAGACGCGGGGGCACCCGAGGAGGTGGAGCGAGCGCAGCGTCCCCCGCACCCTGTCCGCCAGCGCGAGGAGCGCCTCGTCCGTGATCCGGTTGCTGAGCGGCGGCTCCACGACGAGGCGCCGCCACAGGAGCGGGTCCCACGCGACGGCCTCGCGGAGGCCGCGGCACGCGCGCGCGCAGGCCAGCAGCTCCCGCAGCCGCATGTGGCCCAGCGCCAGGATCAGGGCGGCGTGCGGCTCGCCCGAGGCCGAGGCGGATGCGCCGGCGCCAGTCGTCGAGGGAGGCCCGCGCCGTGGCGCTCCGCGAGGGGAGGAGAGCCGAGTGCGGCGCCGCCGGGAAGAAGGGATTGGAGGAGGGAGGGTCGGCTGGAGTGTGGAGAGAGGAGGGGTAGGGTTTTTTTGTTATTGGGCTAATGGGCTGTAGTTGCTTTATTTGCCTAGTTGGGCTGCCGAGTTCGGTTCCCTCGGTTAACCGAGAACCGAACCAAACCGAACCGAGGTGTTCGGTTCCACAGAAACAGGAACCGAGTACCGAACCGAATTTTTCGGTATCGGTTCTTTCGGTTCGGTTCTCGGTTTTTTCGGTTCGGTTCTCGGTTCTCGGTATTTGGTGCCCAGCCCTAGCGACACGGCCAAGGAAACGGGAGTGTCTTCCAAGGCGAACCCCCGTCACGCCCTCGAAACAGCACACATCCATTGTCCCTCCGCCCAGAGCCACAAGATAACGCAGCCAAGAAGACACCGCAAGAGAACGAGAGAGAGAGAGAGAGAGAGAGAGAGAGAGGAGAGGAGCTAGCTTGGAGCCAAGAAGCAAGCAGAGGTGAGATTTTGATTGTTTCGTCCTCGCCGTCACCGTCGCCGCTGACATGGTTTCTCATGGAGGACTAGAAAGAGGAGAGATTTGAGGCGGAGAGAGCAGGGATTTAGCAGCTGATGGGTGCAATTGTTTCGTGCTGCAGGTGCAGGGAGGGAGCGGCAAGGGATGGAGGACCCGGCTCCGGCTGATCCCCCCAGGATTTTCTGGAAGTCCAGGAGATCAGGTGCTTGCTATCCCAAATTCTTACCAACAAAATTTGGCTGGACCGTTTTCTCGTGACTCATCCACCCTTATCTATTTTCCTCTTCTTGAAAGCTGGCTAATTTCAGTTCAATTTCCTGCAAATTTCCCCAATTCTGCCCAAAAGGAAATCATAGGTCATGGAGCAGTTAGATTCGCACCCAGACACTAGTAGTAATCTCGGCTACTTTGCTTCCATCTGAACATTTTTTCTTTGTGTTCATAAGTTTTGGTACTGATGCCCTGGAATGCGCCGGTGAGATATTTCGTGTGAGGATAAATGATCGCCAGCTCACACGCGTGGCGTGGCGGGACTAGTTAACGCTCAACCGGGCACGTTAATCACACCCGTGGAGTAATTAACTGCTGCCGCTGACAACCGGTTTGGTGGTTCACGTGAACCGCTCTGACACTTGGGTGGAAGTTTCCATCTCTTGTCACAAGAAGACCGATGCTGCCCCCCTTTCCTTGTCTTTACCGCCAAGACCCCAAGCCTGGGGCTGTCAGTGTTGTGAGTAGGGAATATGCTTGCAGCACGAGATCATATTCCTTCATTGTTAGTAACACTCTGCAGCAGGAGTAATTTTCTGAGCTGAAAAGACCATTTTACCCCTATTTGAGAGTGAACAATTTATTCTTCACAAACAGATGATAAAGTATTTGACAAAAGCACAAAGCGAACTGAAGAATAAATTGTCCTGTGCACAAACCAAACAGTTTGGTTTATTCTTTTGTCAAATGCTTTATCATTTGTTTGTGAAGAATAAATTGTTTATTCTCAAATAGGGGTAAAATGGTCTTTTGAGCCCATATTTAACCCCACTTAACCCTAAACCTAATGATTTTGGGTATGGAAGGGATGAGAAATTAGAATTTGGGTATAGAAGGGATTTTGCAATTTTTTTGGGTATAGAAGGGATGGGTCTAATTTTTTTGGGTACACAGGGAATTTTCTCAATTTTCTGCTGGGGGAATGGAGTTTCTGTGCCCTTATCTGTTCTGTGTCTGTTTCTGTTCTTTGCCGCTGTCCTAGACAACGCCAAATACAACCGTTCTATCCTTCTAGTCGTCCAGGCATGGGTGCATGGCGGTAGACCAGACAAGTATGCTACCGCTCTAGCTTTCTAGTCGTCTAGGCATCGCCACATAAACAAATTTGCAGCAGTTGGTAAAATTGCAAATGATCTGGTAATCGTGCATATTAATATTTTATGCTTCGCATATGTCTGGAGTCCGGACGGGAGCATGGTCGTGTGGGTCAAATTACTATTATTATTCAAGAACTTGCCTGAGCAAGCATTTTATTAAGAAGGTGTGGGTTGGATTATGATGTGTTCGTGCAGGCCGGCTTATTGGAATGCTAATCGGGTGGATCTGATGCCGCATCTGCTTGACACTGACCACAAATATGTTCTCCAAAACATATGATGTTGATAGATTAGCTTAGGTCAAAATAAATCAGCTCTTGGAATTACTCACAGAGTTTACGATATTGTTCATCAATATATCTTATGATGAAACAGCTCAAAATAAATCACCACTAATAGGTTTTCCTTTCAGAGCTTAACGATATTGTTCATCAATATATCTATCTATTGGGGAATGCTGCTAGGTTCTCAATGTTCTATTTCAGACCCTTTTTGCTTTGCTTCTTTGTCAAGGACGGTATATATGTGTAGCATATTTGCAAGACATTGAAAGGTTCAAAAATCTAACCAAGAACTGAAAAGCATGCCCCTTGGCTCTTCATAAGCTCATCCAAGCCCATTCTTGCTGCTCGCTAACTTATCAGTTATCAAAATGAATGAACTTCCATCTGATGTTGCCAGCAGCCATGTCTGTATTAGATTTTAACTTAGGAAGTGCACTGACAATTGATCTGACAAAAATATGTATGTTCCAGCCAATGGCCGGAGCTTGCAACAAGAACCTGACAAAGATGCTACCAAAGAAGTGAATGAGCAGGCTCATGAGGAATCCATGAAGATCGATGATGCAACAGATACAACAGCTACAGCTGAGGATGTTCAACCAGACCCAAAAGCTAACTTATCTGAGAAGCGGAAGGCTCTCTTTGAGCCTCTGGAACCTATCAATGGCAAGCGCAGTGCTGAAATGCTGCTTCCACCACCTGACTTTGAGCCCGCATCATATCCCAAGGGATGGTTGGTAGGCAAGAAGCGCAAGCTTGTCAATGTCGATGTTGTGGAGAGCATGAGGAGGATTGCAATCCAAGAAATGAACAGAAAGGTTTATAATCTTTCTAGTAGTCTGACTCTACATACCAGCATGATATCAGGCAGCATGCAAATGCTATTATTCCTAGTAAATACATCAATCTCCATGACCAGACTGAAATTTTTTTGAAATGTTAAACTTCTGTTTGTGTTTGTGATAGGAGTAATCCTCGCTGCCTAAGGTAAAAGGTAGGCAATTTGTTGTTGTTGAATGTGCATCATAGATTGACACAAGTTATTGCCATGGGCTTGGTGTGGCAGGACCGTGAGATCAATGGACTGAACGAGCAGCTAGAGGAAGACTCCCGTGTGCTCGAACTTCTCCAGAAGCAGCTCGCGGATGAACGCAAGAAGCGGGCAGAGATAGAGAAGGAGAACTCTATGCTTCATGAGCAGGTGTCCATGCTGATGAACATGCTCGACGAAAACGAAGGCTTCGATGAGGAAGGAGAAGCTCCACCTCCCGATTCCTTTGATTAAGCTTCATAGTACCATCCATTTCCAACAATATCGAACCATGAATCTCCTGGTGCCAATTTCAGTGTAACCAAGAGATATATCCTCTGTAGAATTTCATTTATCCTATTCCATTCCATGGCTTGTTCTGTAGATAAAGGGTGCCTGTTCATTGTACCTGCTCCTTTCTAGGCTTCAAATGTATGTGAGAAACTAGATGCATCTTATATTTAAATGGAAGTGTTTGTACATGTTGTATGAAATTACCCCCCTTTCTGTGCAATGCCGTCCTGGCTCATGAATTTTCCCTTCTCTTTTTTTGAAAGATGAATTTTCCCTTCTCTCTGCAATCTTGCTCCAGCATGGCCGCACATCACAAGTCAAAGGCTCACACAGGCACAGTTGTGCCATGCAACATTACACTATCACATCCCAGACGAGATTGATATTCTTGGGGTCATATCTGACTATCCGAGGGCTCATAGGATTATGCAACTAACAAGTTGAGTAAGACTAATAGAAATAGAAAGGTATCTGACGAGGGAAGTGTGATAGATAAAAAAAGAAAGCCCACTAAAATATAAATAAAATGTTGCGTGACAGCGTGTGGACATCATTAGCTAATCTTTAAAAAACAAAAGAGATTCCTCAGCTAATGAACTAACAAGAACTAATGAGCAGACAATTCTACTGCATTCTGGACCATTCTACTGGATTATCTACAGTGGAAGGACTAAACAGAATTCGGCGTGGCTGACTAAAGCTCATATTTACAATTTGTACAGTGCCCTAGGAATGAGAACAGGTGCGGTGAATGAGAATCAGAATTTAATCATGCTTTATTAATCATAATCATCTTTTATGTTGAAGAAGAACTGAGGAATAGAAGCTATTCGAGGGAGATTTAGCAGCAGTTCCCCAAATGAATCCTTCCTGGAGATGGCAGGCATTTCTGTGCCCCCTGCAGTAATCCTAGCAGGTGATGGGTTGAGCTCCTCATCAGAGCCATCAGAATCCACTTGGATTACGCCAATTTTGCCACCGTTACTGCAATCAGGCTTGGGTATGGTGGATGTCGCTGTATCTTTCTCAAGCAAAGAATACAGGGAGTCCACCCTTGCCATCAAATACTTATCATCCGAGGCCGGCAGACCCTGTGTGTCACTGAAAAGGTACTCAACAAGGCCTTCCAGCACTTCTTTGGATTGTCCCCCATTATTGGCCAAAGGAGGATCACCAGAATTCATTTGCTCATCTATGCAGTTACCTAGATGGTTAACCAAATCTTCCACAGATATGGATGCTCTCAGTCCAGGCACTTTCAGCTGATTCAACTGATTGTAATTCTTTGGTTCTTGAGGAATATAACGGCCCTGGGAATCCGGAGCACCCGACCCTGTAAACATCTTGGCATTAGCAGCTACACCAAAAGGTAACATATATCAAAAGGCAGCATATGCAACACGTCACCTAGAAGCTTTGCAGTCTGAAATAAATCGTATGGGTAGAAGCCTAGAATTGATTACCTATGTTTCTTGGCTGTACAATGTTCTCAGATGGTGAGGAAAAAACACATGGTGATGCAGGATTGTTGAACTTGGGCGACGACGCTTCTCGTTCATACTTCAAGTCATTAAAACCAAGGCAATCTTTCGACTCATTTGGATTTTCAAAAATAGAGCGCCTAGGTTCAAAATCTGGAGTTTCCAGTACAGCATCCGGCTGTTGGCTCAGTTCATATAGCCGCTGATCACACTGAATGAGCTTTTCAAAATTCTTGCTTAAAAAACTTGAGGGGCACTGCAAGGTATGTCTCCTGCACGCAGCAGATCCATTTAGTACTTAGTTCCTTAGGTAGGCAGCGAGAATCACAGTGAGGAAACCGGCAAGTCATGAAAAGCAAGTTAACAAGCATTCTTGGAAATCAAAACAAGCAACTAGCTAGGAAGAACATATATGAATGGTGTAATTAAAACAGATATGCAAATAAAACTGGCTAATGTTCAGGAAACAGCAGCAGCAGGCACATAGCTTGAGGACTGCCCACTAAAAAAGACATTTCTTTATGTAAGATATTCCCTTCCCAAATGGAACATGCATTTTGCACTGGTTCTTTACCTGTTTAAGCTCGCCTGTCCATCAGTGAAATCTGATGAAGCCTGCCAGAGCGTATGTTTTCTTGGCTGAGGATCAGTCTCTTTGAAGAAAGCGGGTGGCCGAGCCAACTTCACAAAATAAAAAATGGATGTTATCAGGGGAATTAATGATGGTATGCAAAGGGCTATAGCAAAATATGGCATTTTCAGGGACTTACCACTAGATCTAAGACCCCTTCCTGTTCATTCTCTGGGCATGTTGCCTTCAAAGCAGTAATATCTGACCATTGAATTTCTATTTTATTCTTTAGACCATCATGCAGCACCTCCCAGACAAGTTTATGCTTTGCAAAGTAGCACTTTGCCACCAAATCACCTTCATAGCGTGATATATACTGCTCAGGAATAATGTTCACTGTTAGACTGGGTTTTGTTCAGGAAAGCTACAAGACAGGTGCTCCAGTATGTGCAACTCCAGTGACATAGTATCACAAATTCACAAGAGGATGTCCTTGGAAAAACAGGAAACATGAAAATGATGTTACCTCCCAGTTACCAATTTTCAAGACATTTGCATGAAAGTTTGAAGCTTTCAGTCGTTCACCAGCTGTGGGAGCCCCAGATTTTATATCAGAAACATTTTTGTGCACAGCAGACTGTTCCCCAGCAGATTTTGCCTGAGAAAGCTTCATCTGAATCAGATCCAACAGCGATGGACTTTTTCTTAGTCGCAGACCCAACGGGCTAGGTTCATCAAGCACATCACAGGACATGTCCTGCAGTCATGTTGTAACCAGAGTATGAATTAATTGGCTTTTCAGCCTAGACAATAAATGGACAAATCAATAGTACTTTTGAACAAAAACACAAAAACGAGCTGGCATTGTTAGAGATACTTTTGCAGACAACTTCAGAAGAATAGTACTTTTGCAGATTTCCTATCAGGACTTCACCCGAACTGAATAAATAAAAGATGACCTGGCACTGCAACCTCCTTAAATGAATTAGCAGTGCTCCTGCTTTGTTTTTTAAAAAAAAACCTGACAACGCAGGGCAAATTTATCACGTCAAAACATTCTCTGATTTCATAAAGGAATATTAATATCGATCTGAAAGCTGAAGCCATTAACTCTGCGGATCGATCATAATGCAGCATCGAACTGAATACAAAACCCCCCGCACAGTTCAACCAGATTCTGGCAAGAGCGTGGCAATGAGAACTTTCAGAGCGTTCCCTTCTATCTCGCACAAGCATCTAATCCGCGCGACACGGAACGAGTGCAGCGTCGAAAGCATAGCCTTCAGTCTCACATACCGTTTATTTCACTCCTAGGCGATAACTAAACGCAAATACGACGGTAAGATTATAAAATCACGCGCCATCATAAACGGAGCTGAATCAGCGACGCGAGAAGGGGAAAAGAAAATACAAAAAAAGGCGGGAGTGGCCGATCTACCTGAGGAGGCAGCAGCGACGGCGGCGGCACTGCCTTGAAGCGCTTGTGCGGTGGGCCATCTCTGCCTCCGAAACCCTCCTCCACCTCCAACTTGACGGCCGGCGCCGGCGCCGCGCGGCGCTTCGCGGAGCCCGGAAGCTGCACCATTGGGATCTCCAGAAGCCCGACCCCGCGTTCCACCTCGAGCTCGCCGCGAATCCACCAGGGGACGGACGGGATCACGGGACGACGACGCGGCCGAGGCGGCGGGCGGAGACGAGAGAGGCGGCGGCGGGGGCGGGGCAGACAGGCGGGCTGGGCTGGTTGGCTGGCTCCTAGGGAAGTGGGAATCCAGATATAGGCAGTGCTGTCCCACTGGCAGGTGGGGACAGACCTCCGGGCCCGCGTGTCGGCCACTGGATGCTGGAAGAATATGGTGTGGATAAAGTGGCGGGGCCCGCGAGGTGGGCAGCCGTCCAGGTACGCGAGTGGGGCCAGTGGCAGCTCGAGAACGAGGTGCGCTGTGGGCCGCACCCGTTACGTGGGTCCGGGATGTCAGTGTCGTGGAACGGTGGAGCTGGCGTGTCGAGGAATCAGGCTCTGCGCCGATCTTTCCGCCCGTGCTGCACGGGGTCGTCCGTTGCGGAAACGGTTCTAGCTCTGTGTGCATGACATGTGGGCCCGACGACCGTGGAGCCCGCATGTCAACTGCAGAGGAGATTCCGGCTGCAGCTTCGCCCCCGGCGAACCGACCGGCGGCGAAGCCTCGTGAACGCCGCCGAGAACACGACGCAGCTTGCACGGCTCCACGTACGTCGACGGTGACCCTGATTTCGGCTGGAGAAACGAGAAAAATGCAAGCAAGGAAAAAGAAACTGGTCGGCTCGGCACCTCGGGGTTGTCGGCCTCCATCGCCACGCACTTCAGCTGTTTGCTGTTGCAGTACGTGACGATGGCATCAGCAGATTGTTCTTTTGAGTTTGCGCGCGCCACTGACACTTTTCTCCAACACAAATGTCACAATGCACCCCTCTGACTCAAGGCCCGAGTATGCCTTTTTTGGCTTTTGCTATCTTCTAGCCCCTTTTGCTCTCGTGTAATTAACGATATGTGCTGATCAAAGTTACTGATGTGAGAATTTGCAGACGCCAGGCTTATCTATACTGACGTAACTGTGCCGGCAAGTATTTGTAGAAAGTATAACCGTAACCGGTCAGTGTGCCCTGAGCGTGCAAAGCAGTTGGTCCTGCACTCCTGATTTGCGTTGCCGGCAGCCCTGTGAAATGCTGTGCTTGTCTGCTTGAATACTGCAACAGGTCGCAGGTGTTTCGACTTTCGAGACTGGTTTTGCATGTGCACAACGCGCAACTTCGGATCTCGCAAGTCGCAACCGGCAAAGACCTGAAAGGTCTCGGGACATCAAGTTCACATCAGCATCGTTTCCTGCCTTTGCTGTCCTTAAGAAGGGCTGTCGACAATAGTCCATTCGTCAGTGTTGTATTCTACGACCAATAAGGACCAAAAACAAAAATGTTCTGACTCGGTGGTCAAAATACGAATCAGTGGAGATGTTTTCAGAAATTGGAAGCTTTAACAGACCAACGGGCAAATCCAGACTCAAAAACCCATCGTTGGGTTAGACCTTAGCATTTTACGGGCCGGGCCGTCAAAAAGCCCGGTTTATTTCGGACCTAAAATTTATGCCCACCCCCATCCCATGGGTAAGGTCGGGCCTAGTTTTCGGGCCGGGCTCGGGCCAGCCCATGGGCGGGCTCGGGCTTCTCATTCTTTTTTTAGTTAAAATGTAAATGAAATAAATCGTTTGGGCGGGCTCGGACCGGCCCGGAATTTTTTTGGCTTGGTTTTCGCTGCCCACACCCATCCCATTAGGAGGCGTGGGCGGGCCAAAACTCACCGGGCTCGGGCCGGGCCCACGGGCCGGGCCGGGCCGCAAATGCTCAGGTCTACGCTGCGTTTAGTTCCCAAAAGTACTTTTTACTTCCTATTCATCTCTCCCATAGAACACGCATCCCAAAAAATTCATTTTTCCCCTTTCCTATTTATCCTCCTTACATAACACACATCCCAGAAAAAAATAAATTACCTTTTCTCATTCTCTCATTAGTAGGCGTATTAGGATGCCAAAGGTCAAACTTCATAAAACATGACAAACAATTATTCAAATTGTATGTATGGTTATTAAAGATATGCTGTAAGGAAATCGGTGATCAAAGATCAAACTATACCTCCGAAGACTCCCCACCTAAAATCGCTTACCAAACGCAAACAGAGGGAATATTATCTACTGGCAGAAAAAAACTAATGAAACTGTCAGGCCACGAAATGAGCCGAATTAAATTCACCATCAGCTCCATCAAGTGGGCTGGGCATTGTGCATGCTTTGAGGAGCAGGGATACTTACAAGTTAAGTCAAACCCGTAACAACCCAATACATCTAAAATCAAGTGAAAACTAAAAAGACATCAGCTCCGGACTTACAAGCTACAACCGTCACAGCAAGTCATCCAATCGAGCTTATACCATAGCAGGGGGGCAATTCCATTGTCGCTGTACGAATTGGGCAATAGGATTTAAATGGCTGAGCACAAGAACATGGCATGCTAATCCAATGAGGACCGTGGCGATGTCGTTGTATAGGACAAGGGGAGGCTTGTTCAGTCGTTGGCTGATGAACCTAATTGTTGAGCATGTGATGTGAGTGTGACAATGTCGATCCATCTAGGATTTGGATTTCAGGATTTTTGTGCCTGTGTTGTCAAAAAATTATCAAAGACCCAAACAAGTGAAATGAGCCTACCTGAACATCACTTGTTTGGTTTGAATAAAGTATTGGTTCCGCAAAAGTAGAATTAGATCAAGCCTTACAGCTTAGAACGTCCAATTTCATACGAAGTCTTGCAATCGCAAAGCCACTCAGCTCAATAATAATTAACTAACCCCAACCTCTCATTCAGAATTATTGGTCATGCAATTACATAGCAAACAAGCACATACACACTGACAGATCGATACCACAGTGTATGCAGGGAGTTATGTAAGCAGCCTAGCAGGCAGATACATCCTTCCCTTCAGATTATTTGGCAGCTAATGTAGCAAACAAGCAAGCACATGACCGCAACTGCAACAGGTAGTAGGATACAGTGACACTGACACTGATCGGGCGGGGGTTTGAGTTGAGATCCCGAGTTCATCAGGCGTCGGAGAGGCGGGCGACGACGGGGTACTTGGCCTGGAACTTGGTCTCCCAGTCAGCGAGGACGCCGAGCTCCTTCTCGGTGAGGCCGGAGAGGTCGCCGGAGACGTCGGCCTCGTCCTTGGACATCTTCCCGAGGGCGCGGCTGGCCTCGCGGCCGGCGAAGATGGCGTAGGCACCGCCGGGTCCGTAGAAGCCGCGCCCCGTGGAGACGTCGTAGACCTTGCCGCGGACGGAGACGTAGATCGGCTTGGACGGGTCGGTGCCGTCGTACGCCCGCAGCTGCGCCGCCGTCAGCTCCGTCGCCATCGGTGCTGGAGAAGGGGGAAAAGGGGATCGGTGGATCGATCGATTGCTCGCCGCTGCGTGGGTAGGTGCTGCGGATCGCAGCGGAAAGCGGCGCAAGAAGCTGTGGGGAGCACACGGACACGGGCAGTGTGACTGAGGAGGAGCTGCAGCTGCGTGAATGGCACGCGAGACCGGCGAGTGACGGACGGTTGTGGGCTGGCCTTCGGGAGAGTGAAACGGCGAGGATTGGAGGAGCACTGGGCACTGGGACCACCACCACACACAGTGACACTGACAGATCCGAGCAGCGCACGAACGAAGCTGTCAGGCTTTGGGCCGTCCCAAAATTTGAGAGGCCGGTCGGCCCCGGCACGCAAACAACAAGGAGGGGATCAGGCCCACAAGGCCGCAGTCCCCCTTCCTTCTTCTTCAGAATTAATTGTTGGGTCCACTCAGCTTGGACCTTTCCTGCCTGTGTGCGCCTTGCACTTGCACCTTGCTGGCTGCTAGAGCTCGCAAATGCGTGCTACTGGCTTTGCTCAAGCGAGTCATGCATGAGCGCCGTTCAGTGTGAAAAATAGTAGAACAATGAGCAAATCGTTCAGTTCTGAAAAAAAAAAGAAGAAAGAAAAGAGGGAGAACAAATTGCCGGGTTGCTCAACAGCTCACCGCCTGACATACAAGATTGGAATCAAGCGCTGCCATTAGCGTAGCTCGCCGGCAGAAGTGGGTTATTTTTTTTTTCTTCTTACGGACAGGCAAGGCAATGGCGTTCCCGATTCGGCACTGCCCCCCATTTCACATGCCAGCCATGCATCATGGATACATGGGGGCGCTGCGCTCGTCGTCCCCACTCCACTTGCCAGAAACGCGCACTGCCGGCGTCGCGAACTGCCTCGCGGCTGTTGCAACTTGCAAGCACCACCGACCGGCGGCGGTTAAAACAGCAAACTGCGGTGACAAACGTGTGGCCGTCGCGGGGCCGGGGAGATAGGCCTAGCTTTGTGGGGGCGGCGAGGCAGCAGCAGCAGCAGCAGATAGAAAGGGGGACGACGAAGCAACGCTACGGGCGCTGGGATTGGCCGAGAGCCTGGCGGGGGCGACGGGGATGAGGTGAGGGAACGGTGGCTGCCGCTGGCCATTGGTTTGCGCCCCCACAGCGTCCCGCCACCGCCGCCCGTTGCTCTCAGCACACGTACGCTGCGCAAGCCTAAAAGTACAACTCGCCACTGTCCTCGCCATTGCTTGTGCATTGGCTATCACTTATCACCCTCTGCCATGCCTACCGTTTCTGTGCTACTGGTCGGGTTTATCCTGACAGGCTTGGTTCGAAATGGAACCGCAGGAGCCGCTTGTCATCTTTCACAAACTCTTTTCATCAGAAAATTCATCAACCGTGGCTTCAATTCCATGCTTGTTTTGCTCTTGCTCTCTCGTATACAGTTTGCCAGGACAATAGATGTCGCTGTGCAGCCGGAGTGTGCTGGAGAGAATGAAGAAATAGAGCTCGATCTGAAGATCGAATTCAGTGTCTGTCTGTTCCTCTGAAACCGGGTTTTGCAATTCAGAACCGACCCGGCCAGCATTTTCTGTGGCTCACATTATTCATGCGTGTCTCGCTGTTAATAAAGAAAATCTTCACAAAGTACAAAAACCTCGCCTGTCCACCGGCCCGCCTTCTGGAGACTAACCGGAGGGTCGGAGACCGTCAGCGAAAAAGTGCAGGTGGATACTCCTGCGCCATGAGTTGCCAGGATAATTGCATCGCTTTCTGAAAAAATCCAGAAACACTGGTTAGATTCAGTGGGCATATAACAGGAGCCTTCATCGGGAAACAAACTCAAAATCACATTTAGGCCACTAAAGAGTTTGTGCTGCAGATAAAGATAAATAAAAATTAAACACAATCCTGCTTTCCAATAACCTCTCCATCCATCAATTCATCCACTGTTCCATTCCAGCAGCAGGAGTGGCTTTCGCTTTCTATTGCTCCTGTCCTCTACTATTCTCATTCTGCACCCTGTAAGGCTTCAAGTTCAGTAGGAGCAGTGCGGTGCAAGCTAGCTGCTCGCGTAGCTAACAGCTTAGCTACAACTATATATCCCCATAAGCACCTTATCCTCTCTCTACCTCTCCACTGCCCCTGCTCGCTCTCTATCTCTCCTCCTTCCAGGAGAACGACTCCATCCTCATCACTGCAATGCCAAGGGCACCTTAGCCGTCTTCCTCCCCGGCTCATCGTAATTGTTTACGATAAGGCTGCGAGGCTTGCAGCGTGGTTAGCTTGGGGCGGCGGTCATGGCGCCCAAGGCGGGGAAGGCCAAGCCCAAGGCCAAGGGAGACAAGAAGAAGAAGGAGGAGAAAGGTGCTGGAATAATATAACCATCGCCCACACACACCACTGATTCTCTCAGGCCAACGGATTGCGTTCGTAATTTCGAACTGTTTTTTTTTCCAGAGAGAAGCAGCAAACTGTTTCATTTGCTTATTACAGTCGTTTGT
Organism: Digitaria exilis; assembly: GCA_015342445.1. Taxonomy (NCBI): domain Eukaryota; kingdom Viridiplantae; phylum Streptophyta; class Magnoliopsida; order Poales; family Poaceae; genus Digitaria; species Digitaria exilis. Next base: position 479,529 of record JACEFO010001619.1, read on the forward strand.
GAACCGCTGATGATGAATTGCTGGTTGCTTGAGCGTGTGCGATTTGAGGGTGGTTTAATTTGATTGTGTGGAACTAAAATGGAATTCTTGCTGCTGCAGTGTTGCCCACCGTGCTGGACGTCACCGTTGAGACGCCGGACTACACGCACCTCACACTCAAGGTGAGACAGCGTTATCCTTCTTCCTGCATCCATGGAGGAATTCTACGGCCAGAAAGCACAAACCTATTGTTCAGAGTGTTCTGCCCCTTTTGCGTTTAGCTGCGGTCATCGACTTCACGAGATTGAAATTTTGCAAGCAGTTAGGCACACGCATGCATGGGATTCATGCGCAAATTAACATTCTTCACTCTTCAGCATAAATGGCATGTGCACAAAGGACACTTTGTTGAGCATGTGGCTAAAAGGATATGTACGTGCATAGTGTTTGGTTGCTTCAGTACCCGACTGCAGAATTAAACAGTTTTCAGTGTCAACATAATGATAACCAAGCCTATTTTGAGAGGAACAAACTTTGTTAACTTCTTGTTGTTTTCTTTCTGAAAATGACATTATGTTGAATTAATTGTACATGATTGAAATGCATTTCACGCAGAAAAAAAATACTAACAAAGTCTATAGCGTTCTTTGTTCAGTCCATTATTCCATTTCTACTGAGTACTAACAAGTGAAAGCATGGTCGGTTGCCGTCTGCAGGGCATATCAACGGACAGGATCCTTGACATCCGGAAGCTCCTGGCCGTCCACGTGGACACCTGCCACCTCACCAGCTACTCCCTGTCCCACGAGGTAATCCCTAGCGGCTGAGACCTCCCTCGGGATTCGCGAAGCTGACAAAGCCCGTTCGTTTCTCCGCGCGCAATGCAGGTTCGTGGGGCCCAGCTCAAGGACACGGTGGAGGTCGCCTCCCTCAAGCCCTGCCACCTAAGCATCGTCGAAGGTAAGAACCGCGATTACCCAACTGTCCGAGGACCTAAGCGCAAAATGCGAGCACTCACTGATCCGCGCCACGCCGTCGTTCAGAGGACTACACGGAGGAGCTCGCCGTCGCGCACGTGCGGCGGTTGCTCGACATCGTCGCCTGCACCACCGCGTTCGGGGCGAAGAAGCCCGAGCAGAAGCCCACGACCCCTGATGCGGCAGTGGCCGAGGCCGCCAAGCCCGGGTCGCCCGGGAAGACGGCGCCCGCCGGCGGCGGCGGCGGCGAGGAGCCCATGTACCCGCCGCCGAAGCTGGGGCAGTATTACGACTTCTTCACGTTTTCTCACCTCACCCCGCCTCTGCATTGTGAGTACTCGTGCTACCCTTTGATGCGCCTGTTGCTTTTGTTTCGGAGCACATTTTGATTCAGAACTAAGTAGGTTTCGAGTCGCATATAGCCCTATAGGGCTTCTTTTCGTTTTTTTTTCTGAATAGAATGTGATCGGCTGCAGATATTCGGAGATCTACGCGCCCATTCGTTGATGACAAGAGCGAGGACGACTTCTTCCAGATCGATGTGCGTTTGTGCTACCAGTATATGTGTATTAGGCTGTATTACTTTGGCTTAGGCCTGGTCTGGTGTATATTGGTCAGAAGATGGTCTCTGTACCTGCATGTCTGTTTTGTTCGATCATGTATAATTTGGGTTCTCATTGCAGGTGAGAGTTTGTCATGGGAAACCAGTGACAGTTGTGGCATCTCAGGCAGGATTCTACCCTGCGGGAAAGCGTGCACTAATCAGCCGCTCACTTGTTGGATTGCTGCAACAGACAAGCCGTGCATTTGATGGAGTAAGTAACGTTGCATCTGATATGGAATGGTTGCCTATTGTCTTTGGACGTCTGCTTATTGGCATGACAATGTGTTTGCAATCTGCAGGCTTACAAGGCTCTGATGAAGGCATTTGTCGAGCACAACAAGGTGAGATTTGATTTTATGTATTGAATATGTGTGGGTTATTGTTTTTGCTATTAATACTGAGACTGATGGCTCACTTTTTACTGATATTTTTAATCAGTTTGGAAATCTTCCTTATGGATTCCGATCAAATACCTGGGTGGTTCCCCCTGTTGTAGCCGACTCACCATCAGTGTTCCCACCTCTTCCAACTGAAGATGAAACTTGGGGTGGCAATGGCGGTGGTCAAGGAAGAGATGGAAAGCAAGACCATAGACCATGGAAGAAAGAATTTGCCATCCTTGCTGCAATGCCTTGCAAAACAGCTGAGGAGCGGCAAGTCAGAGACAGGAAGGCTTTCCTACTCCACAGTTTATTTGTAGATGTTGCAGTCCTCAAAGCTGTTGCATCTATTCAGCAACTGATTTCCAGCCATACTGGTCCACATGAAACAGCAAATGGCACCACAGGCCCAGTCTTGCACACAGAGCAAGTTGGTGATATGAAAATAATGATCTCAAAGGACAGAGCAGACGCCAGTTCCAAGTTAGATATTAAGTTGGATGGAAGTCAGGCTCCAGGGATGTCTTCTGACGAGCTTGCTCAGAGAAACTTGCTGAAAGGCATCACTGCTGACGAGAGCGCAACAGTACATGTAAGACTTACCCGTGCACAACCTTCTATATTTCTACTTCTATTCAGATTTTGTCAAGTATTGAAGTTGCATTGTTGGTTTACAGGATACTGCGACTCTTGGTGTAGTTATTGTAAAACATTGTGGGTATACAGCTGTTGTCCAAGTTCCAGTAGATGCTGACCTGACAACTACTTCTATAGCACAGCAGGGCATCCACATTGAAGACCAGCCTGAAGGAGGTAGCAATGCTCTCAATGTCAATAGGTTAGTAATTGGGACTTTGATATGATGCACAAATATATTATGCTTTATTCGTTAATTCTTAATATATGTATCTGATTGATATTAAGAAATCACATAATCTCTCTCTGCATGGCCTTTCTTTTGTTTCTTTTGCATACATAGCTGTCAACTCATAACACTTGTCTGCGTGTTCGAGAAAAAAAAACTCATAACACTTGTCCTGTTATATTGTTTAGATAAGACCAATGCGATAACCACCTTTCCTTTTATCAGCTTAAGGATGCTGCTCCATAAATCATGTGCTCAATCATCTGGAGGAGTTCAGCGGTTGCATGGCTGTGATCCTCAAGACAACGAGACAACTAAAAATTTTGTCCAGAAGATAGTTACGGACAGCCTGGAGAAGCTTGAAAATGAGGCTCCAATGGTAACAAGACCGATTAGATGGGAACTTGGTGCTTGTTGGGTACAACATCTACAGAACCAGACTTCTGAGAAGACAGAAACTAATAAAAGTGAGGAGACTAAGAATGTTCCTACAGTCAAGGGCCTGGGTAAACAATTTGGTCAGTTAAAGGAGATAAAAAAGAAGACAGATGACAAGAGTGGAAAAGGTGCATATGCAAAAGAAAATGCTTCACCAAATACAGACAACGCACATACAGACAACACTACCAGTGCAAAGGAGGATAAGGAGGCTGCTCTTCAAAAACTGCTTCCAGAAGCTGCTTTCCAAAGGCTAAAGGAATCTGAAACTGGGCTTCATGCTAAGGTTTCATACTTGTCATCTCGTTTTTGGAGATTTCTTAAACCTTTTTAGGGTCAATTAGCCAGCTTTACATCACATAGACGTTCAAATGAAAATCCATGCTAGTTCACTGGGTGCTGGTGTTATTTCACCCGTCCCTGCATTTTCTTTGTTCATCAAGATTACTACAAAGCCCCTCAGTATATACTGTATAGTATAGTTTATCATGCTGGTATTACCTATGGTGCACATCTAGTGATTTTCTGTTACTACAGGGACCAGAATGGTAGGGTACTTTAGGTATGCAGGGTTTTACATCCATGAACATGTTTCTCCCATTCTTTATTGTTTTTTTAAGATGCTGGAAAAATTCCACCCTCAGGCCTCAGCAATTAGAAGTTGAAAGCGTACAGCCGATTCTTTATTGTTTACATTGTTCCTTCTGATTTGATGCTTCTGTGTGCAGTCACTTGACGAATTGATTGATATGGCACACAAGTACTATGATGATACTGCCCTGCCGAAATTGGTAACATATATATCTTGCAGCAATCGGAAACGTGTTTTGAGTTATGCTATAACTTCTTGTCATCCTTGTATGTTATCAGGTAGCAGACTTTGGTTCACTTGAGCTTTCCCCTGTTGATGGAAGGACATTGACAGATTTTATGCACACTAGGGGCCTTCAGATGCGGTCATTGGGACGAGTGGTACGTACTAAGGTTACGTTCAAAATTTTGTTTACGAGTTGTAGAAAAAAGAATATTAATGTATTCGAGTAAATAAGATAATAAAAAACCTCTTGTACATGACAACCGAGTTTTCCTTTTTCGTGGCTGTGTTTCAGGTCGAGCTTTCTGACAAGCTCCCACATATACAATCCCTGTGTATACATGAGATGGTAGTTCGAGCATTTAAGCACATACTTCGGGCTGTTATTGCAGCTGTTGACGATGTAAATGACGTGGCAGACTCAGTTGCATCATGTTTAAATATTTTGCTGGGACCATTCCCAGAAGAAAACAATGATATCAATTGTTGTGAGGATCATAATCTCAGGAAAAGGTGGCTGGAAGTCTTTTTAAGTAAGAGATTTGGCTGGAAGTGGAAAGATGAATATGCCCTTGATTTAAGAAAATATGCCATTCTCCGTGGTCTCTGCCATAAGGTGTCTTTTGTGCTGTAGTTTATATTTCATTGTGGTTCAACATTTCTATTATACTTTGTTCACTCTGAACCATTATTTGAGCAATAACTCTTGCAATTTAGGTAGGACTTGAGTTAGTAACAAAAGATTATGACATGGATACGCCACATCCATTCAGAAAGTCAGATCTCGTCAGTGTCATTCCTATCTACAAGGTAACCTTTAATTTCTAAAAAAAAGGCTGAATCAGAAATTCTTAGCGAATCCATGGACATCAACAATTTGCTTTTATCTGCAGCATGTTGCATGCTCATCAGCTGATGGCCGCACCCTGCTGGAGTCATCCAAGACTTTCCTGGATAAAGGAAAACTTGAGGATGCTGTTAGCTATGGCACAAAGGTGCATATTCCTTGTCTTTCTATTGCATCCATATGTGATGAATTCTTGAATGATGCTTCATTTGGTTTCCTTCATTTACTAATCAGCATACTATTGTTTATGAGCATGCAGGCTCTTGCAAAACTTGTTGCTGTTTGTGGTCCTTATCACAGAATGACGGCAGGAGCATACAGCCTTCTTGCAGTAGTGCTTTATCATACTGGCGACTTCAACCAGGTATGCTCTTTTTAGACTTTCACTATTCTGAAATATTGTTCAATTTTCATTACATAAGCATTACCATGTGTGCAGATACTGTTGGTCATGGAATTGTCTCGTAGTCCTAGACATTTTACTTCGTTTGAAATTGGCAACATATTTTGGTCACCACTTAAACAGAATAGGAAACCATATAGGATTGTAGCTTGTAAGCTGCTTTAGTTTAGTCAATGCAATAATGTTACTTTGAGTGACCTGGAGTGGACATGCTCTCATCAAGTGGTTAATAGTTTGTGCACAGAAACGTTGTCCTAGCCATGTCATGAAGGCTTAACTTTGTAAATGTTGATGCTTTTTCAACCAGGCAACCATATATCAGCAGAAGGCTTTAGATATTAATGAGAGGGAACTTGGACTTGACCACCCAGATACAATGAAAAGCTATGGAGATCTTGCTGTTTTCTACTATCGCTTGCAACATACAGAACTGGCCCTAAAGTAAGTTCACGGTGTCATCTACTTAAGCTGATGTGGCATTGTAGTCTTATGTTTTTTTTCAGTTACCTATGGTATCTGTTTCATTTACCCTTTTTTATGTTTCAACTGCGTTATGTTCTGTTTTTTTATATTTCAGGTATGTGAATCGTGCTCTATATCTTTTGCACCTTACATGTGGCCCTTCTCATCCTAACACTGCTGCAACTTACATCAATGTCGCAATGATGGAAGAAGGTTTGGGTAATGTCCATGTTGCACTCCGTTACCTGCACGAAGCTCTAAAATGCAACCAGCGTTTGCTTGGTGCTGATCACATACAGGTGAGCAACTCAATTCCCTTCAGTAAATCGATAAAAAATCCCCTTCAGTAAACAGTGTGACTATATCATGCTCTCATGCATATACAGTTGCACGGTCTATTGCTTGCTCACATCAATTTTGATGTGTACACTTCTTTCTAACATTTAGAGCAACCTTCTGTGATTTAAACAAAGCCTTCCACTAAAAGGTTATCTTATGCCTTTATGTTCTAATGACAGACTGCAGCTAGTTATCATGCTATTGCTATTGCTTTGTCTTTAATGGAAGCATACTCGTTAAGTGTCCAACATGAAAAGACGACTCTACGAATACTTCAAGCAAAGCTTGGATCAGAAGATCTTCGGACCCAGGTAAGATGAAAAAACTGCTTCCTGATCATTTGCTCTTCCACAGTCATTGATTTCAGTTAATGATTTGCCTTTCTGGTTGCAAGAAGGTAACCTAATAACCATATATCCACAGGATGCTTCTGCTTGGCTGGAATACTTCGAGTCCAAGGCACTAGAGCAGCAGGAAGCAGCACGTAATGGTACTCCAAAGCCTGATGCTTCAATAGCAAGCAGAGGACATCTGAGGTAGATGTCGTAATGTCGTAATTGATTGTGCTCGCGAACTATTTTCGTTGAAGAGGCTGCAAAAGTGTGGAGTAGTTTTTTATTTGTTAGTGAATCTAAGTTTCAGCATGGATTTTATAAGTGATAGCTTGCTCTAAACTGGTGCCTATTTCTTTTATCTCGATACTGTCAGAGGCATTGCATAAATAAGAAAACAATACCTTTGTATTTTTATGAAGGAAAAAGTCCAAATTACTCCCCTCAACTATAAGCAAAGTTCACATAACCCCCTAAACTATTTTTTGGTTTATTTTACCCCCTAAACTATGTCATTTGGCATATTTTACCCCCTAATGCAATTTGTCTTTTTTATTTTTCCATGTACAAGTGTCATATTACGTTCAAATTTTGGGAGATGATAGTCGTGATCATAATGCATGATAGAAAAATATAAAATAATTTTTTGACATTATTTTATAGGGGTAAGATATTTAATATTTAATTAATCCTTAGGATACGATATCACGCAAAAACTATTGATGGAAAATTCATAATATATTTTTTTTACGTACATTGTGATGTTCACTACAATCATACAAATTTTGAAATTAAAATTCAACTTGTGCATGGAGAAATAAAAAAGACAAATTGTATTAGGGGGTAGAATACACCAAGTGATATAGTTTAGGGGGTAAAATGAACCAAAAGATAGTTTAGGGGGTTATGTAGACTTTGCTTATAGTTAAGGGGAGTAATATGGACTTTTTCCTTTTATGAAATGGCGTGTTTAGTATACCATTTTCTGCTTAGTTGCTGATCTTATTTTTTCTTTATCAGTGTATCAGATCTTCTGGATTATATCAATCCAGATGATGAGCTCAAGGCTAAGGAAATGCAAAAGAAACAAGCTCGTGCTAAGGTATCTTCAGGGTCTTCCATTGAGTGCATATTGCATTTATATTCCTCCAATTGTCATTCTCACATTCACATTATGAATCATAGATCAAAGGCCGAACTGGACAAAACCCATCTGACCATGTCGATGACGAAGATCAAAAGAGCCCTCCACCTAACAATGATAATTTACAAATGGAGAAGGAAACCGCTGGAGTAAAAGAGAATGGAACCTTTGTTGAGCATGTGAAAGTGAAAGAAGAAATACCAAGTGACACTGCAATCCGCATACCTCAAGATGATTTTATTGAGGAGTACACATCTGATGAGGGGTGGCAAGCAGCTGTTCCAAAGGGACGATCTACAGGGAGCCGCAAAACTGGTGCAGGGACAAGGAAACCAAATCTGGCGAAAATCAATACTAATGCATTTCACAGTGAGAATGGAAGGTACAAAGGACGAGGTCTATCCAACTTCTCTTCTCCTCGAGTTTCACCTAATGAGACTTCAGCTCCTATTGCGTCTAGTCCTCTTGCAAAGAAACTAGCAAAGAGTTCAAGCTTCAATTCCAAAGCAGGTACAGCACACAGTGGTGATAATTCTTCCATTCCCAACTCCAAGCCAGCAAGCCCTGCCATTACTTCAGCTGCTGCCAAGGTGATGCCATCCACAGCACCAGCTTCCAGTCAAACTGTAAGGAAGTCACTTTCATACAAGGAAGTGGCAATAGCTGCACCAGGAACTCTTGTCAAAGCATTGAGTGAGGTACATACAGAAGAAAAAGATACAATTGACCAAGGTGCAAGTGTTGACAGTGCTAAGCCTCCAAAAGAAAGCAATGGTCACCCTTCTGGAGAGAAAGATGGAGCAACAGAAGTTTCACAAAAGGGTGATTCTTCCCGAGTATCAAAGGCAACAGATGGAGGTAAATCTGAGCAAACTGATGTTTCGGTTGGTTCCGATCAACCAGAGTCAGAACATGAAAAGACCTCAGATGCAGCAGAGACATCTGTAGCCAAGAAGACCACAGATCTTGCTGCCTCAGTCACATCATCTGCGACACAAACTGAGGCTGAAGCCCCAAATGCAGAAGCGCCAGCTGTGGTTGAAGCAAACGATTCTTCTTCCAATGATGATGAAAGAGAGACAGGAGAGGATACACCAGAGCAGCTGTCAAGTGGAGGGGAAAATGAAAAATCTTCACCATCTGAGAGTGAAAAGAAAGAGACAACTAGTAAACTATCTGCTGCTGCGGCTCCATTTAATCCGTCCAGTGTACCAGCTTTTGGTTCAATGGCTGTACCAGGTTTCAGAGAACATGGAGGGTTATTGCCATCACCAGCCAATGTGCCCCCTATGTTGTCCATCCCACTACGTAAGCACCCTCACCAATCTGCAACAGCAAGGGTCCCTTATGGTCCACGTCTTGCTGGAGGTTACAACAGATCGGGGCACCGGGGACCTCGTACCAAGCCTGTGTTGCCAAATGGAGAAGCACCTACAGAAACAAACACATCTGCCCCCAGAGTTATGAATCCTAATGCTCCGGAGTTTGTACCAGGCCAATCTCGGAGTCCTAATGGACATCCAACATCTCCGAACGGTCCATTAACATCACCAGGTGGCATTCCATCTTCCCCACAGGGCCTTCCATCCTCTCCAGATAGTACAGTAGAATCACCGGTAACTGCATCCCCACAAGTTTCTGAATGTAGCCAGACCAGTCCTGAAGAAAATGTTGCATCCAGTGGGATCAACGTTGAGGCTGGGGGTGAGAAGCAGAACACAGATGACACGAACCACACAGAAAGTGAAGATGGAGAAGCGGAACCTGAGCAGACGACAGCTCCTGAAGTTGCAGAAGAAGCTGCGGCAGGAAAAGATGTTACTGAAGAGTCAATTGCAACAGAGCAACCCAAATCCTGGGCGGACTACAGCGATGGAGAGGTTGAGGTTGCAAGCTGAGAAAAATACAACCTTCTCGGATAGCCAGGAAAGCCTGAAATTTTTATTCCGTATACACAGATTAGCCTTTCTTCTGCTCAATAAAGCATACTAATCCAATCCGAGATGCTGCCTTTTTGGATAGACTTAATTGCCTTTTTTTGACCCCATTTCATGGAATTTTGAAGATTTTCCGGAACGTCCATCATAGCGCCCTTGTTCATCCTGCTTTTTTTGCTGCGAAGAATCTTGGGAAGAACACCTCAAAAGCATCAACAAGAGAGATACGTTGTTAACATTTTGCCATTTTCCACAGCTTGCCCATAATTTTGTTCCCATTGTGGGTGTAATGTCGACTTAACATCTTAATAGTGCTATTCATTTTTTTATATGTAAATTAGACTCGTTGAACTATGTAATAATTCTGTAAAGGAACCTGCGTAATCATTTTACAGTTTGCAGACTCAGTAATCTCAGCTGTATAGCATATCCAGATCGAACTAAAGAGAGCTTCCTATTGTATTCCCCTAACTATTGTTGATGCTGGTTGGCTGCAGGTTCATCTTATGGTCATTCCCATTCCAGTGGCTGTCAGTGTCACACGATTATTGTATTCAATTGGACTTTCAGGGTTTGTTTGTGGATGATTTAGTTTTTCATTGAACAACCATAGGGCCACACTGACAGAGAAGGCGGCTTACTCGTGTCATTTTTTTTTTACTGAACTCGTGTTATATGCTGCTTTTCCCATACCCTATTCCGCTTTTCACAAGAAAAAAAATACAGTAAAAAATCACACCTGCTCTGTTTGGTTGGACTTCCAAGTACTTTAGTTTTTTTAATTTAAAAAAAAAAAACAAAAGCTCAATCTAGCCTCCTCCTCCTAGGGCTCGTTCTCCCGTCGGCAGGAAAGAACGCGCCTCCTCCTCCTAGGGTTCGGCCGGCGGCGCCCCTGGCCAGCGGTAACGGCTTCCCCTCCTCTAGCCTCGCCATCGCGCACCCCATCCTCGTCCTCGGCGTTCTCCTCCCTGCCCGTGGCCTCCTCCCCCCTACGGTTCCGCCTGCGGCGCTCCTGGCCGCTGCCGCCGGCGCCCCTGCCCGTCGGTGACGGCTTCCCCTCCTCCGGCCTCGTCCTCGGCGTCCTCCTCTCACCGCTCGGCGTCCCTCTGCCCCGTGAGGCTCGTCCGCTACTCCTTTCGGCCCCAGGCTCCTCCCTTCATCCTAGTGACCAAAATTGATTCGATTTGAGTAGTATGCATTCTATTACTGCAGCAATCGTTCGATTTGGGTTCCTTCGAGGCACATAATACCAGGTTCACTCGATCCGCATCAGCCTAGCAACCATAAGACTGATTGAAACAACAGCCTACAACAGCTTCAGTTAGCAAATGGCGGATCCGAGCAGGCGGCAGCCGCGGCTCCACTCGGCGGTGAACGACGTTCTCTCCACTCTCGCCGACGCCAGCGCCGCCCTCGCCGACGTGCAGCATCGCCTCGACCTTGAGTTCTGCGCCTCGTACCCCGACCATGTCAGTACTCTAGAACGTGCCCTCACTCCCTCCCCTAAAGCTCCTTGTGGGGCTCGCGAGGCTGACGGGATTTGCGGCGGTGGTTGCAGGCGAACCCGGCGAAGCTGGTGGCACGGGCGAAGCGGGTCCAGGAGGAGGTGGTGGCACTCAAGGAGCTCTGCCGTGACCTCTTCACCCAGAAGCAGGTGGCTCTCCTCTCAACCCTAAATCCAAAATCTGTGGCTTTGATTTCCGCTAGTTACTGCGATTGATCCGCTGATGCTGACCTACCTTGCTCCCCTCTCCGTGCAGGAGCTGATTGACCAGATTCACGTGAGCCTGGTGGCACAACGCAGCATGACGCAGCGTCTGCTCGCCGCGTCCGGGCTGCCCCCCTTGTCCGACGCCGACGAGGCCGCCCACAATAGCCTCAACGAGGTGATCGACGAGTGGACCGCTCATGTGAGTCCCATCACAGGTAGGAGTACACTCTTGTGGCCTCTGTGTTTTTTTGAGTGGCGACGATGCTTGCTGCGATTCATGATGGACTAAACTCGTCGTGCTCGCAGGGGAGGGCAACGAAAAGGATGCGAATCAAATCCTCTTCTCAACGATCATATAGAACAGCCTGAAGCCACTTACTTCTACGTTTGGGTACACTGGAAAATGTTGTTGCATTACATCTGAAACACATTCATAAGTGATGAGTTCTTGGTTTGTGATGATGTTCTTGGTTTGTGATGATGTTCTTGCTAAGGGTATTATTATTGTCATTGTATTTTAGCCTAGGGTTTGAGCTCTCATGTACTACATATTCCCCATTTGGGTCTGTTCAATACAACCATTCACACTGCCACCTTTGGTCGTTTGCAAGGAATCAGCGTCTGGAGCCTACGCAATTTACTGTTTTCATCTCTGTAAAAAGCGTCTTTCAAGCTAGAATTGAAGCTAAATAGCTGATCACAATGTCATATGGAGCTGGCGTGCACAAATTCTTCGGTGAACAAAGGACATTGCTTATAAGATGTGTTGACTAGATCAATGTCATAGTTGCTTATGCTCGTGTTCAGATCTATGTCATATGATCAAAATTCAAAATATGAAGTTGCGGCAAGATCAAGATCATATGATAGACGTCTGCTAAGTTATAAGCTCTGATTGAGTCAGAATATGGTTCTGGCAGAAAATTAAATACTATGTGAACATTAGGGATCGGTATTTACTACTATTTACCACTTGAGATTGAAAAAAAAGGTCACTTCTCACTTCATGACATCCAAAATGAGATTTATAGCGAACAGGAAATTATGCCACAACTGCTTTGGTCATTGTTCATTTCATGGCATAACATCAAGTTGTAACAGGTTCGCTGAAATGTGAGGCCACAGTTGGTCAAAAGATCGCACAATTCAGCCCTAAACAAGCGTGGCACAAATCAAGCAGCACCTGATACACTTTCCGAGAGGCAATGGAGGGGTCTTATCCCCTTCTCACTAATCAAACACCACCAATGAACAAAGAACACCAACAATGTTCCTTCTGACATTGTCTCACTTATTGTATTGATTTTCCTCCGCTTCCCTTCACATTAGTACCTGGTACCTCATTCTTGAATGGCTCCTGTTTCCATCCATGTATTCTTGGTGTACCGAAGCACAAAGCTTGCCAAATCACTGAGCCTGACTGATTACACTTTTCCAAGCAGCTTGTTTGCTGTGCCAAATTTTGGGGCAATATCAACAGGTACCTGGAAATGAATATAAATAAGGGTGTAAACATTGCTATAAAAATTAGAAAACCGTGAACTCAGAGTGTGCTGCAGTAAAATTCAGACTAGAAACCAACATAGATGAGGAGCAGCTACCTGCATATGTTCTATCTTCTCCAATGCCACGCGCAATGGTTGAGTCAAGGTTGCACGGGACTGGAGAAGAGACCAGGCAGCAGCCTTATCGCCCTTTGCCTGTATTGTCAATATCTTCCTGCTCAGGCTTTCTACAGCATCCTCAACCTTTCACAGTTACAAACTCTAGTGAGCAGTGGTAACAGAGGGGGGGAAAACGATATTGGCATGTTTAGATAATTTACCCTTGTAAAGTCAACTGAGAATTTTCCATCAGAGTGCAAGACAAAAGCCCCTTTGTCATACAACCAATTAAACTGCAGAGCTTGTCCTTTTCTATATTTGGATACATACAACATTAGTTTATCATAAAGCGTTCAGGACAATACAAAATGGTACTAGAAATAACAATGCCCTTTTGCTTTGTGCGAAGATACAGACTTACCCATGAGCTTCTTCCAGTCCAAAACGTATTGACCTGAAGCAGCCAGCCAGGAAAGAGACATACATGGATTGTGATAGGTTCTTAGGAAGCAATCCCTAATAGAACAGAAGCAAATGGTTCAATTAACAAAAACACAGGAAAACAATTAACAGGTCATTGGTTCCATATTCATTATAGAAACAGCAAGCCTTATGGAATTACTAACCTTCTTAATAAGGAAATTCAGTGCCCAGAGACCAACTATATCAGCTTTTGCCTCCTCCAATGCTGAATGGCATTCTTGAAGTTCCTGTATATGAGACACCTTGTAAACATGCAAACTAATAAAAATGTAATAGCATTTGGAAGTAAAAGTTTATGTATAAAGAAACTTTATTTAGAAGAAAATATAATGGATGTCATTGCAGTGACTTTTATGGTTAAAAAATCATCTAGGAAGAAATGCATCCCGATGAAGAATATACCTTGCAACTTTGGTCAATTTTAGATATTTTATTTTACCAAAATATCCGTCTTTGTAACTTGGTCCTTTTTAAATACATTTCGTACAAGACAAATTTTAAAATGATTTTCGCACAGTTAAAAATAGTTGGAAAATGAATGATTTTGAAGGGACGGGAGCATTTCTGTTGACATTGAACTAAACAGGGATTACTTACCAATCTTACTGTTGACTTTTTACCACTTGGTAGGGTGATAGAATGAGGTCCAATTCCATGGCAGCACTCATGGCAAACAATATGCGTATAGTAAGGCTCAAAATCAACATAATCTTTCTGCTCGTCTCTGATGCAGGCATCAGCTATAGGCTTTAAGATATGCTTAAACCTGAATATAACAAAAATATAATTTTCAACTTAAATAAAAACTATTCTCTTGCTGTTGTGAGTGTGAGCTATTTAAACTGGCAATTAAAATTAATAAATAAGAATGAGAAAGGGAGAAAGGCATACTTGGCTTCTGAAATGTTTTTAAGCATAACCATGGAAGTTCCTCGTTCATTCACAATCCGTTCATCATTGGGCAAATTGAATGCAATGGTTTGTGGACCTTTCACATCCTGCACCAGCAGTCCTTGTTAGAGCATCATGAAGCTGTTGTCAAGCACATGAAACCATTGGCAGAAAAAATCACTTGCACTACGCCTACATATACTTGAGTGTTGAATCTCCTCAACCTACAAACTATGGCAAGAAGCTAAATTTTATTGTAAAGAAATGCAGAGATGAAAGTAAATAGGAAAGTTGCGGGCTTCCTGTACATTTCTAGCAGCAAAGACATGATACAAACAATTTTAACATGAAAAACTGTTAACCAATAATAAAGGGGACGGAAACACAAGTTTTCCAAACATTACTCAAAATTATAAATAAATAGACAATTTTTAAGTAATTTAATCTATCACTCTAAAACTTTAAATACCAGATGACAACCATGCCAGTGCTAAAGTAGTAAGGTGGACATGCAAACTACAACAGTGCAAGTCCAAGTATGTGTGGCCAACCACATAAGCCACAAATAGAATTTGGTACGAAAACAATATTAATCTGTTTCATGAAACTCCAGTGTTTCAGTTTTCTTGAATGATACAGTTCATAGAAGGCATTTAATGTCAACCTGTTGCAAACCAAATAGAAAGGGGGAAAAACTCTTGATTTTCTTTGTCTACCAATCCATGTCAACAATTGAATAGTAACATACCCCGGAATTATAGAGAAGATTGATCACACGAATTGGAGCAGCAGATACATTGTCTGATTTGAAAACATTGTCCATCGGAAGGTTGCTCTCTAAATCCTGAACCCAGACCAAACTTGTGAATTTTAGCTTATATTTTTCTTAAATGAAACTTAGTGAGATTACCTGGAGTTGATCACCAAAGAGTTTAACTTGAGAAGTTGCTATGTTGTCACGTATTCCAATAAATGCTTCAAAAGTTGCCTTTGGAATGGTAAAAAAAACAACAGTGAAAAACCAACAAAAAATTGCATAGAATTCCGTGTACTATGGAGAATAAACCTCTCAGATCTAATGTACATCATGACCGCATTATAGATGAAGTTCTAAAAGCAATATTTGCCTTATAGGGAAAAGATGGGACCAAAGCATACATCAAAATTCTGAATTCACTCAACAATGTTGAAGACTCTCTGCACATTAACAGAGAGCAAACCAACCATAAGGTGGTACAATGGTAACCTAGCAGGGAGCAAGGTTGGAATAAGCTATGCCTGAAAGCTGAATTCAGTGCAACTAGTGTCAATCTGCTGACATCAGTGAAACGGACTTAATGTGGTGTAAGCGACTTAAGGCTCAGACTTCATAAAGAAATAGAGACACCAAGAACATGTGGACAAGGATAACGTGAAAAAAAATACCTTATAACTAAAAAGGCCATCTTCATATGTCTCATATGGGCCAATTGTGACATCTAAGTTGGAGTCCTGCACACAAGACAAGAATGCCAAATATAGAGGTAATATATGTGAAGCCATCTGAAATGAATCATATGGAAATAAGAAAGAATTTTTCTCAATAGCTATTTATTATATTGAAGCAATGTATTTCTTTCAATGTAAAAGCCACCTTTTGTTGTTTATGAACTCCTTAAATTGTACTCCCTCCGTTCCAAATTATTAGTCATCCTGGGCGTCATTTTGAGTGTCTAAATTCATGACATCTTCTATGAGCCTAGACATATAGTTGTCTAAATTCATAACATCATCAATGAATCTAGTAAAATGCCAGGATGACTAATACTTTGGAACGGAGGGAGTAAATAACCAGTCTAGCCACATTTGCTTTGATATACTAGTAGGAGATCTTCCAGGGCACATAGTCATTTAGACATAATTCGACAATAATCTCTACTTCCCACAATACCAGATCAGTCATAAAAGGTAGGACCGTAGGAGACAAAAGTACCAACTAATAAAATTTGCCTCCAAAAGAATAACCAAGAACAGCGATGCATTAATATATGAACAGAGAAATGAACTAAAAAGATTATAATACTAACCAACTCCATCCAAGTTATATCAGATTCATAGTAATCATTTGAAAGGAAAGCATTCGCCTTGGTTCTCAGCAAATTCTTGAGGCTTCAACAATATAAAACAAATTAATCTTCACAAAACAAATTAAAAATCTTAAACTAAAAAAATATATTAGCTTACCTGGGGGAATCAGAGCACACTGATGCTTTCTCAAGAAGTTCAGCTGCTTTCTCAAGGGATGATCGGTATTCCTTGGAGTACGGAACTATAAAAAGATCATCCGAAGTTTTGGCTTGGTCTAATTCATCTGACTGTGTTGATGACAGAGCGGATAGAGAGTCATGCCGTTTTATGACCGTAAAAAACCCAGTGGCATCTTTTTGTTCCTTACTGGTCAGTCTACTCTTCCAAAGTTCAAACTCCTATAGCCATAGAAAAAATATGCAAAGAGAATTCACTTCAGCTAGTAGAGAATCAAGTTACACAATGCGTACAACTCTTATGCGCAGACAGCACACCCAAATATGCAGTATTAACAGGAAGTATGCTCTACTGGATACAATTGATAGGTGGGGTGGGGTGGGTAGGGTAGTAGACACTAATGTACCATTTTGTCCATATCAGAAGGATAGAAGTTAGCACCAGGAGGCTTATCTAGAGGAAATGCTGCTCGATACTCAACCCCTTTCCATCTTGAAACTGGCTTGGTGGCATCTGTGAGCAACTTCACAGCAGAATCTGCAGTTGATAGAAAAGCCCTATTTTCGTCAAGGCAGGACCTGTTATGGAGAACATAGGGGGGTTAATTTGATCCATGCCATTGATGTTTTCACGTTTTGGCGATGGTAGGCAATGTATAATGGTTACATTGTAAATCCAATTGATACAAACATTGGTGTAACTATTCCACAAAGAAATCTAGTCTCAGAAGACCCACATACAATGACAAGATGTCTTTAATGCTACGCTTCAGATTGCACTTTCTCATTTATCTCCACAGAAAAAAAAATCATAAGTAAGCAAGTGTATGACCTTCAGACAGTCGTTCATGTCAACCAATCCAGTATCTTCAAAATTGCAATACATCATGCTGATCTTACAAATGACAGAAACTCGTCTCATAGTGCACATATAGTCTATGCAATCACGCAGCCTAAAGTACTAAAATTCATGTAATTTATATGTCAAAATACAATAAAAATAAGTGTTTGGCGATTAGAGCTACAAATACTGATATAAGAATCCTGCATGTTCAAGAAACAAATATTGATATAAGAAAAAAAGAACTGACATACCCTCCCTTATTTACAAGACTCCTTAGGATTTGAAATTCTTTAGATATATTTTGACCACTACTCCCTCCGTCCCCAAAAGAATGCAATTCTCACATCCTGTGGAGTCAATCCATCTCAACTTTGACCAAGCATATACAAGAACATAATTTATAATTAGATTTGTTATCAAATATATTTTTTTATCATATATATTTGGAGTTACAACAGTTAAGATTTTCTATAAAGTCAGTCAAATCTAAGAAATCTTGACTCTATCTAAACCCATAATTGCATTCTTTCTGGGACAGAACGAGTAATTTATCTTCAAATGTATGCCAATTACTAGAAGAGCAATGTCATATTCAAATATCCGTGAAATATGATTGCAACTTCTGTACCCTAAGCATGCGTATAACTTGACAAATTGTAAAGTATAAAGGCTTTTGACCTTTTCAAATTCTAATATACCTTGTAAAGAGAAACGGAGGGAGTATATTTTACTGAGCAACACCCACTGGTTCATAATGTCTAAGACAATAACAGCATGGAATCAACAATTTTTTTTAATGCAAAGCAAGGTTTCCTCAAGAAAACCATGTCTCATGATGAAAGAATAGATGTTCCTATTAGGAAACAAAAATACATCTCATTCATGTTGCACTCTAAACCCTAACACAGTCAGAGTCTTTAAGCAAGATGGCATACAAGGATAAGGAAAAAGGAAATTGTCATACATTATAAGAAAATTAATTCAAACAGTGTGCTAAGGTATTCCAATCAATCAAGAATATGAATTCAAGAAAAAGGTATTACCAGGGACTCTTATTAATAGAATAATATGCCCACTTCAATTTATCTAGGGATGAGGATTCAGAATGTCCTTTCAGCCAGTCTCTAAGCATTCTGTTGCTATCCCATACCTATTTGGGAATCAAAGTAGTAAGAGGTTGCAGAATAAAACTAAAAGGTGACAAAAGAAATATATAATACAAAATAATGGCTATCAATGAATATAGTAGCTTTTTGGACTAATTGTGCATACCTATTTCAGAATCAAAGTATTAAGAGGTTGCATAATAAAACTAAATGGTGATGTAAGAACTATTCAATACAAAATAATGACTAATTGTGCATGGCACATCCAACAAATAAGAAATAGAAGAAACAAAATCTGGAAAAAAAAATATGAAAGAAGTAACCTGCTCATGAAATATGTCATCAATTACTATTGCTGCTTTAAGAATATATCCCAAGGCTTCCCTGTCTCCTTCAGAGAGATTAGTCAACTGCAAAGACAACATATATAGCAGTCAAGCATCCTACGTGAAAAACAAGGGGCAACATAAAAAACCAAAAGGTGATGTCAAGATCTTCATGCCCTTCCTACTATTCAACATATCAAAATGCAAATTATGGACTTAAAGAAACAAAAAAAAAAATCTGTACAATATATACTAACAGGATTATGTAATGGTAATCCATCACACGAACTAGAAAAGTACTACTGCATATATTAACACTGAGGAAATACACATTATAAGAGCTCCATGATGGCCGGAGTGTTTTTTGTGTATGGCCAATGGTTATTGGTCTTATTTGTAATTTTTGCATGTATCCAAGGCTTTTTTTTGCCTAATTGAGACAAATCCTCCAGGGTTGTTTTGGTTGGGAAATGTTGGTGGGTGATTCTTGATTGCCAACCCATTTTTCGTCTTTCAGGAAATGCCAAATTAGGCCAGAACATTTTTGTCGGCCCTGTCATTTTTTTTACCCTGCAGACTAGAAACTCTCGGCCATGTGAAAAAAATTTATGATGAAATGGACAGTTTATTTACAAAACTAAAGCAAGTTAAAAGCTTGTCCTATCAAATGAGAGTAAGGAGAACCAATAGATGTCATCCACTGTCTGACGCTTAAGCACAGTTTGTCATCCACCTTTACACACACCGGACCACCATAACAAAATGAAAGTATTCAAATTGTTTTCGCAAATGCAAGGAAGAAGAAGCAAAATGTCCTTAATCCCTAGGATCATCAGTGGCACATCCACTTCATGAGCTAAAATGTATCTGCAGTTTTTAATTTGTTATCTGCACATCTCGAGCATTCTTTAAAGACTTTCTTATGCATCGTACACCTCCTTGGGTTTTAAGTATAAAACATTCATTCAGAAACCTAAATAGTTAGATATTTGTGAACTACATCCCAAGCTAAGGGATGATTAAAAGAAAAACTTACATCTGGTTCCAGATGGATGGGAGCATAGCGATTGATTTGCTTTTGTAAAGTTAAACTGCGGGACTCTGTATTGTCTTTGTACCTACAAAGGTGGCATGAAAGGTTGAAGCAGGATAATTTCGATAAAACTGTATTTTTAAAGTCATGGCCGGTGGATTATGATCCATTTTATTTTGATAATGAAGGTCCACACATTGATAAACATACAACTGGAAATAGAATGATGCTGCTTACCTTTCTTCAATAATATTAAATAGTTGGCCATATTTCCCATTCACATCATAAGGAACATATTCTCCACTTTCTTTTGCAAGGCAGCTCTTGTACTCCTCACAACGCATATACTTAACTGCAGACACTTCACTTTCCTACAAATTAAAAATTTATATTACCCACAAAATTTTAAAAGTAAAACCATTAGAACAAAGACAGAGCATAAGAAATAATATAATACTGGACAATATGTAAACCTCATTTTGGTCATGCTACGGCCAATTACTTGCTAGGATATATTTCCTTACAAGTAAATGGCACTAAAACATAAGAAAATATTAAATAATATCTTCGAATGCACAAAGCTAGTGATCATGACTAAGATGAGCATACAGTTATAAGTGTAACGATCACTGTGCAAAGTATTAAAGCACTCTTACTTGGAGAGTGAAGGCCTCAAGTGGAATTGGACTTAAAGTAGTCACAAGGTAAACATCATTGTACTCATTGTTCGTGTACGTCCCATTGTTGATAACACTGCAACAAAGAGTCAAAGGTCCAGATTATATTTATGATATACAGATGTAGATCATGATGATTGGAAATTTATGCAAAAACTAATGTGATGAAATAGATCCTATCAAGTCTCTTGTACAAAACTAATGCTTCATTGCTTAAATAAAGTGGTAGAGTACTTGGCTAATTGGTCATTGATACTTAGGCCAGTGACCCAGTGTCATTGGTTATCAGGTTGTAACATATATGGACTGCAAAAGGTATAAACAAATACTAACCATTCCTGAAGAAACACAAATATCAGCTCAAAGGCATCGACAGGAAGTTTGATGCCTAGTTCTTCCTCAAGCTCCCTCCTATCGATTCATGTTAGATGGCAACTATAAGTCATCATTTAAATAAAGGATTACCAAGACAGAGTCGTGCTATAGAGTAAGCAACCAACAGATGGTATCGTGAGGTCAGGGAGCTCACTGTGCGGAGAAGAGTGAGGAGTCGCCGGCTGAGATGTGGCCGGCGCTCGAGATGTCCCACTGCCCAGGCCACGAGTCCTTGCAATCAGCGCGGCGCTGGAGCAGCAGCTCCCCAGTGCTCTCGCTGTAGATCCACACGTGCACCGCCCGGTGGTAGTCGCCATCCCTATGCACCTCCGACCTGGGGAAAACAAAGCAAGGGCGGAATTACACGATCCGGTCGAAGGAATCCAACCAAGGCGGGAGAAGTCCCGGCGCGGGACGAGGGGGCGTGCCTTGGCTTGGAGACGCCGGTCTTCTCCCCGGCGGCGTTGAGGACGTCGAGGCGCTCCTCCGGCGCAGCAGCCATCGGGAATTGGGGGCGGTGGCGATCGTTTGGGAGCCAGTGGCTAGCGAGAAAGCAGTTGGGTAGACTTGAGAGTCTCAAACAATTCGTAAATCGTCTCGAGGATGAAGTCACGAAGGCGACGGCAGTTGGCAGGTTGCGTTAAAACGGGTCGCCGCAGCTTGCTGTTGTTGTTGCTGAAGCCTACCTCGTCAGGCCCATCGTGAGGTCTTCCTGTGGGCTCGGCCCATTATCACGCACGGTCCACCACACCACCAGAGACAACCAGAACAGGGACCGCCTGACCACCGGGGGGGAAGGAGGAGGAAGAAACGGTGCCGCGGCGCGGAGCGGCGGAGGGATACACGGAGGAGGAAGAAGCCTCTCGACGTTCACTGTTTCTCCCCTCGCCTGGCGGCCCGATCCAGCTGGTGACCTATGGCGGGCGAGGGAGAAGATGAGGCGGCGTCGATCGAGCGGCAGCTGGAGCAGCAGCTGGAGGAGCAGCAGTCCTCCCTCGCGGCCGTCGACGAGGCCCTCGCCGCCGACCCCTCCAACGCCGACCTACTCGAGGTTCGTCGCAGTTTCACCGCCCCGTCGACTCTCCATCTCCTACTGCGTCCTCTAGTTGCGAATCCCCTTGAAGCCGAATCGACTCGTAGGGTGTGGGGATTCTAGGGTAGTGTGATTCGTAGCATTGGCAGAAGGGAGCGCTAAGCCATCGGAGACTGGAGTACGAGTAGTAACTACCCCTTCTGTATGTATTTAGTAGGCTATTGATGCTTGGAGCTTGCGCATCCATTTTGTAGGTGCTGGAATCAGGCAGTATGGATTAATGGATGGACTTAGTGGAAACAGATGTGTTGGATTTGCTCTTTTCATCCAGCATTTAGTAAGGCAGATTTTCTTTGTGCTATTCAGTTGTCTAGCTACAAATCATCGATGATCTAATGCCGTAAGTAGGGGAGCATGAACATAAAGGCAAAATTGCATTGATACAGTCATTGGCTGTTATTTGCTGCACTACTTGGAAGCCACTGCACACATTTGTAGGTATCATAATCATTTAGTGGAGGTTCATTGATGAGTGTCTGAGTGGCATAAATATGCGTCGGAGAAATAACTTCCTTTTGCACTTCGCATTCCTGAGTTGGGGAATGTATCCCTAAAAAATTTGAAGTCCGTGTTTCATGTTTTCAATCATATTGTTTTAGGAGTTTTACTACTGTTATCATACAGTTTAGCTAATAAATTCGATGATGTTTTTTTTTTCTGTTATTTAAAGGTTCATGAGGAACTTCTTGCTGCAATTAAGGATGCAGAGGATGGACTTCTCGACCTGAAGCGTTCTAGGCTAGTGGAGCAAATAGATGATATTTTTTCAAATGAGGAACCAGCATCCAAGGTGCCAGAAGTTGCTGCTGAGCCATTAGATCCAGATGATGTTGAGCCAGAACCACTGGTGTCACACGATTTTTCAGTTGGATCAAGGTGCAGATTCAGGCATAACAATGGCCGCTGGTACAATGGATGCATTATAGGATTTGAAGGTCCAACCGATGCAAGGATATCTTTTCTGACACCCACATCTGAAAACATGGCGGTGAGTTATCTAATCTGATTATTATTCTTAAACCAGATTTTTCTTTAGTGATTTCAACCATTATCTGCCTGATAACAACTGTGCTTGGCGCTGGTGCTCTAAAAAATAAGATATTGGTGCCACTGGTATCTATATGTGGCACTGCCAATGGAAAACATTATTTTTAGTTTTCAATATAACCTTTGACTTCCCTTTGCTCTCCCTTCTTGAAAGATGCCCACACATACTTAACAAATGGGCCAAGCCTCATGTTTTTGCTTTTCCTAAATGGGTGTAGACATAAAATTTCATGGTCACAAATATGCATAAAGGGTATCTCTGCGCTCTACAAATGATTTCAATGTTCAGCTCAATATAATATCCTTCTGCTGTAATCATGTTATTACGTAAAATCATTTCGTTTTTCTGTTTGATGTTTGATACTAGTATGCGTGGATAATATTTTGTGGTGAAATTATTGTTGCTGTTACATTATAGTTAGAAGTTATAATAAACACCGTGAACCTTGTAGCCATGTGTTCTGCGAAAGATTTCTTGGTTCAATCACATCCCTAGCCAACAATAAATTAGAAGCTGGAAATAACTAAGAGAAAGTCACAGGTGGGTACCCTGCAAGTTCAGCAACCTGTTAATCTGCCATAATTTTCTTCTGGTTAACATGAATATGATGCTCGGAGTGTATGAAACATTATTATGAACAAAATAACTAATACAGATCTGCCCGTAGTGCAGATGTGCAAGTTCTTTCTTCAGCAGCGATGTCGATTTGGTAGTAACTGCCGCATGTCCCATGGTATGTTATTTGGCTGTTGGAAGATCTAAGCCCACTAAAATGCACTTTGTTATTGAGCTCTTGTTCATTTTCTTTTCACATAAAGCAACAAAGATTGTATGATGTGGTGTAAAGTCGTTTTTCAATTGATTATGGTGCATTTTAATGAGTAGTGTATATTGTTTTTCTTGCTTCTCTTGCCTGTGTGTACTGTTCTTGCCCTTTCAGCTTAGAGGCATGACTAATTCAGAACTTATTATCAGGTATTGTGATTCCTACTTCAGCCTTGAAGCAATTCACTCCAACTAGATGGCAGCAGTCCTTGGTAGGCTCCAGCATACTGGCAGCTTCTGAACACCGCTCTGGCCTTTGGAGGAGAGCAGAACTTGAGTCATGGGATGATAACCTGAAGGTCGGTCAGGTTGTCTTCAAAGATGATGGGAGTTCAGCAAGGCTTCCAAGTGATTCTCTTTCTGTATCAGAATACGCAGATATGAGCAACGAAGATGATGATGGAAGCTCAAGTGAGGAAGAATCTGAGTTCAGTGATAACGGTGATCAAGAGGATGGATCTGTACACCAGGGTTTAGGCCTTATAGAGCCCACAAATTTCAGTGGCATTCAGACAGACACTGTCATCTTTGCAAAATGGGAGCACCACACCAGGGGAGTTGCCTCCAAAATGATGGCAAAAATGGGGTACCGTGAGGGGATGGGGCTAGGTGTATCTGGCCAGGGCATGCTTGATCCAATTTCAGTCAAGGTTCTACCCCCAAAGCAATCACTTGATCATGCACTTGCTGCTAGCGAGGCTGATGGAAGCGTCGGCAGTGGTAAAAAGCGCAGTCGGGGTGGTAAAAGGAAGCGTGAGAAGAAGTTTGCAGAACAGGCAAGAGCTGCTAAGGCAGAAGAAGCAGAGAGGTCTGTCTTCAGCTTTATTAACAGTAATCTAGTGAGCCCAGATGTGCCTGAAGGTTCTACCATCAAAGCTAAAAGGGGGCCATCAGGTGAGGCCAATGGGCATGCTAAGAAGGAGGACAGAAGATCCTTAGTTGCATACGATGAGGAAGTAAAAGAACTGAGGATTCGAGTTGAGAAACTGGAAGAGATGAAGAACCGAAACCGTAAAGACAAGGCAGTGTTTGAAGCTGCTTCAAGGAAACTGGAAGAGACTCGGAAGGCACTCGCTGATGCTGAAGCTACTCACGCATCAGCAACGAATGCAGTTGCTAGAAAGGAGAAGGAGAAGAAATGGTTGAAATTCTGATATCGCGTTGGTTTGCCAGTGCTTCTGTCTATGTACCTTTTGATCAGAATCCGCCCTGTTGTATCCAACTTAATCGTTCCTTCACTGAGCTGCTAGCCTCTTGTATGTCTATCAGGTTTTAGGGATCTGTTTTAGAAGTAATGATAATTATGTAAAGGACGTGGTGCCTTTTAGAGGAGTTTTTGGTGACTATCCATTTCATTTGCATTTAAGGTTCAGATAAGAATATAATATAATCTTTAACTACGATTCATGGCCAATTCCGCGAGCTGTGAGCGTGGCCACGTCGCGGACAAATCTTCGCCGTCGGATCGGCCAAACGAATGGCTGAGATCGTGCTCGTCCCGGTAACTTTACAAAACAACCCTCGGATTTCACAGAAATAGAACCCGCCGTCCTATCCCTCTCACAGGAAATTTTGCGAAGCGGCCCTCACATTTTCTCAAAATCAAACCACGGTCCACCCCAATCGTCAGAGCAATATTTTCCAAAAACCCCCTGAACTTTCTTAAAATCAACCCGCCATCCTTATTCTCTCTCAGAAATTTTCTCGAGAAAGCCCTCGATTTATACTTAAATAACATAACAACCCGTTCTATTAGTTATTTCCATACGAACAACACAATACATACAATTTGAACAAAAAAACGCGTTCGAACCAAAATGTGTCCAATATAAAATTTGCTTACAATTTTAAGACCTATAAATTTATTGTGCAATGTAAATTTCAATCTTCCTCAAAAAAATATATATTTCAATCCAAAACAATTTCCCTAGAGAAATATAGGGTACATCGTATCTACAATTCAAATAGCGGAACATTTCAAATTTAAAGGTTTTCATTACAAAAACTAATCAAAATGTGAAAACCTAAATCTTTAGTATGCAACAAAATTTAAATTTAAAGTCTTTCTGTAATTCATTCCCAACAATGATTCAAAACATCTCCAAACTCAAAAAATGTCCATGGAAATGGCTCAAAATTTAAAAATAAAAAATTGTAGAAAAAAACTAAACTCATTTTCTATTCTCCTATTATAGCTAACATTACATAGCAAATTTTTAAATTCAAAGTGTCCCCATAATTCGTTCCCACCAATAATTAAAACACCAAAACATCTCAAATTAAAAAAAAAAATGACCATCAAGACGGCTCAAAATTTAAAATAAAAAATATTGTACAGAAGACTAAAAAAAATCGAAGTCACTTTTCCAATTCCTCCATTATAGCTAGCATCCGACCATCCAAATGAATTGAAAATAGAAATGTATTGTAGCGGAAACTTAAAAAATCGAACTCACTTCTCCAGTTTTTCCATGATAGCTAACAAATCTGAACACCAAAATCTACAAAATTCATTTGTACCAAACATAATTCAATGCTCTTTGTAATTCTCTTGCATAAATTTTCATATTTCGATAGACTTCAAAATAAAAGATAGCCAATATTCAAATATACAATATTTCCCCATAGCGATTTTACGCGTTCAACGCGCTCTGCTATTTATTTCCAAAAAAATGTTTATACGACCAAACGCAAAAAAAAAACATGCCACTTTTGCCTTGGTGCAAATTTCTACAGCTCATCATACGCACGAGTCCGATTCCCAAACGTCCTCAAATTAAGAATTGTTCAATAATAAAAATTCAATTTCTAAGCGTTTCCAAAATGTGTTCTCTCACTAATGATTATATGAGATCCGTTAGACCTATGATTTGTACACCACAACATATCGAAACTAAAAAATATTGAACATGCATGCAGGTCAAAATTTAAAAATCAACATACTTTAGAGCAAACTTTAAAAATAAAACTCATTTCCCTCTTTTCTCTCATTTATAGCTAACATCCGACCATGAAAATAAATTTGAAAACTAACAAATACACTATGGGACATACTTACAAACATAGAACTCCCTTTTCTAATTCCCCCATTATATCTAACATCCCACCGCCAAAATGTTTCTAAATTAATAATGTTTGAATACAAAAATTTTTCAAATACCAAAACCTACAAAATTAATACATAGAAAATTTAATTCAATGCTCATTTTCAATTATCTTGCATAATTTTTTATATTTTAACATAACATACGCTTCAAAATAAAAGTTTATACAACGTTTCTATTTAGGCTTTTATGGGTTCAATGCGCTTTGCCATTTATTTTTAAAAAAAATTCACATGACCAGACGTTAAAAACACACCAAGCACGGATATATCCCATGGTCATCCGCGGCGTTGCCGTGGCTTTTCTAGTATGGACGAATCCTCGCCGACGCCACTAACATGCAGCCAGCATTCCGTGCTCCTGTGTTGAGCACCGATCGTCTTTTTTACCTCAGATCATGCGGTAAATCGAATTGCCTCTTATAAAGTTCCGCAGAATCCATGTAAAATCCCTGTTTCAAACAAGGCTGCAATTTAGTACTAGTATTTTTTTCTTATTAGGCTTTTTTTACTGGTGATGAAGACGTTAAGTTAAAGGGTTAATTAGATACGCACCATTATAATTTTTCTGTTTTTAGGTACGCCGCTACTTCTCGCATAATAGGAGGGAGACCATTACAACTTTACGAATATTTGAGATATGCCATTATGCACGTATTTGATACCACTGGACCCACCTACAGGCGTACAAACACTGTTTATATTTCCGTATGGACCAAACTACCCCTGGGACATATCCACCCACCCGTCGCTTACACATGGGACCCACACGTCATCAACTTCATCTTCCTCCATCCTTTTCTTCCCCAATTTTTCTCCACTCATCTGCGCCATGGACGGTGGCCTGGGTGGCACGGCGAGCTGCCTCAACGTGGAGCCCCTGCTGGTGCTGCTGGTGCGGCCCGAGCGGAGCAGGCGTCACGCGGCCCTTGCTCCTCCATCGACGCGCTGCTGCCCGTGCTCCTGGCTGCACCCCGCTGGCCACTGGGATGAGAGAAAGAGCTCCTGGCTACACCCCGCTGGGGATGGGAGAGAGAGAATTTGATTCCCAAAAAAAACTTGATTTTGTTCAGTCACATCGCACCTAATGTCAAGCAGCTACATGTGGACCAGAAAATCCTCCGCCCTCACATCCAATGCGTACCTGGTATTGGTGGCGAGCAAAAATCCAATGAATCCGAACCGGCCGTTCGGAGAGAGGTTGGGGGATTGGATAGGGCGGGGCAAAGGGGCCGCCGTCGGGGATTGGAGGGCAGCGCGCGCGAATATCCAAGCACGGGGACCGTGGCGCGAGCTCCCCGCCGCGCCGACATCAGCTGGCCGCGGCGCGACCTTGCAGCGAGGTGGCCTGGCGGTGGAGGTGGAGGCACACCCCACGGAGCGGCAGCAGAGGAGGAGCAGGTGGAGGTGGCGAGGGAGACCTCCGCGCGGTGGAGGAGCCGAAGGAGCAGGAGGCGCACACGAGAGATGAACTGAGGAAGAAGATGAACAGAGGAAGAAGAGATGAGGAAGGAGATGACAGGTGGGTCCCACGTGTAGGCGACGGGGAAGAAGAGGTGAGGAAGGAGATGACAGGTGGGTCCCACGTGTAAGCGACGGGAGGTGGAGGTGTACCAGGGGCATTTTGGTCCATACGGAAATAGGAACAGTGTTTGTACACGTGCAGGTGGGTCCGATGGCATTAAATACGTACATAATGACATATCTCAAATATCCGTAAATTTGTTATGACATCCCTCCTATTACGCGAGAAGTAA
The DNA here is from genome assembly GCA_015342445.1 of Digitaria exilis. Classification (NCBI taxonomy): domain Eukaryota; kingdom Viridiplantae; phylum Streptophyta; class Magnoliopsida; order Poales; family Poaceae; genus Digitaria; species Digitaria exilis. Next base: position 508,169 of record JACEFO010001619.1, read on the forward strand.
TAGTGTGGCCTAAAAACGAAAAAGTTGTAACGGTATGTATCAATTAACCCTAAGTTAAACTGGACCAGAGAAAGCCGTGTAGTCGACTCGGTCTCCTTATCCGGTCCAACTCAACCCCACGGGCCCGGCGGCTCGCGCAATAACCAATTGTCTCGCTCGGGCGTCGTCTTCCTTTCCCCTTCTTCTCCGTGCCTCCCCACCACGCGTTCCCCCAAATTCTCCCACCTGCTAGAAATCCCCAAATCCGCCGCGGCGGGCTTCGAATTCGACCTCCCCCTTCTCCCCCGAATCGCCGGCACGGTCTGATCGGCGGACATGTGGGCGGCTTCGTGCCTGGCGTCGTGCTGCGCGGCGTGCGCGTGCGAGGCGTGCCGGACGGCGGTCGGCAGCATCGGCCGCCGCTCCGCGCGCATCGCCTACTGCGGCCTCTTTGCGCTCTCCCTCTTCGCCTCCTGGGCGCTCCGCGAGGTCGCCGCGCCCCTCCTCCAGTCAATCCCATGTGGGTAGCGCGAATCCCATCCCCCCCCCTCCTCTCGATCGGTTTCGATTCGACGCCTGAGTTGATCGAAATATTCATGGGGATATCGCTCTCTATTTTTTTTTCTGCAGGGATTAACCACTTCCACAAGACTCCGGACCGCGAATGGTTCGAGACCGACGCGGTGCTCAGGGTCAGCCTCGGCAACTTCCTCTTCTTCACCATTCTCGCCGTCATCATGGCCGGGATAAAGGACCAGAAGGACCCCCGCGACAAGATCCACCACGGAGGATGGATGGCCAAGATCTTCTGCTGGGCCGTCATCGTCTTCCTCATGTTCTTCGTGCCCAACGGCGTAGTCAGCTTCTATGGTGAGCGCTGCGTCCCTCGCTGTTTTTATACAGTTCTACGTGCTTGAAATTCGTGGGCATATTAGAATGATAATTGGTGGGAGATTGCGCTAATCATTTTCAGCCAAGCAACCCTTTGATGAAGATAGCATTCGAGTTGAACTAGTCTCCTGGAGATTGCTGAGTCATAAATATGTGATCATAGCCTAATTAATATAGCTATATGCAAAACAAAAATGTTAGAGCACATCTATATTGTATATATACCTAATAATGTATTTACAATGGATGCACCGACTGTTAGCACAAATGTATATGGCATGTGTCCTTTGGTTGAAGTAACTTATGTCTGGTGTGCTATCAGAATTTAGAACAGAATGTATATGTTTTGGTTTTAGATTCACAAATAAAGGAATGGTTGAGCTGCTTGACTTCCATTAACAAATTTAGTTGTTACTCTGTTGGGGTTGATCATGCACTGCCACTTATGTTAATAGTGCCGTTTGATCTATTTGAGCAGACTGGTGATATCGTTGTAAAGTTTGGGGTTCTTACTGCAATTTCCCTTTTGCAGAGTCGATTTCCAAGTTTGGATCTGGGCTGTTCCTTCTTGTCCAGGTTGTTCTTCTGTTGGACTTTGTGCATGGATGGAATGAGAACTGGGTCGCTAAGGATGAACAATTCTGGTTGGTATCTTGGTTTGGCCTTGTTTTAGTTAAGCTTACATTGTGTAATCTGAACTTCAATTTCTCAGTGTGTGTTATTTAAACTGCTTCATTACTGCAGGTACATGGCTCTATTGGTTGTCTCAGTTGTCTGTTACATTGCCACATTCTCTTTCTCGGGTCTTCTATTTCACTGGTTCACTCCATCCGGGCATGACTGCGGACTTAACCTGTTCTTCGTTGTCTTCACATTGATTCTTGTCTTTGCGTTTGCTATTGTTGCCCTGCACCCAAAGGTATCATCTTGTGGCTCGGTTTTCTTCCTTTTACTGATTCAGGCAGAATATATCATTTATGGCTGTACCATGATAAGTTATACTCGAATGTATTCGTGCATTTTTATATTATACTTTCTATTCTACATGCTCGCATGGTTTTAGATTTTTATTAAGCATCTTGACTTTATAACTATTTTCTTTTGTTGAATTTAAGTTGCCTTTTGCTCTATTGGTGAACTTGAACCTGTTAATTTGCAGATCAATGGTAGCTTGTTGCCTGCATCTGTTATTGGTCTCTACTGCACCTATCTGTGCTACAGCGGACTCTCCAGCGAGCCAAGGGATTACGAGTGCAATGGGCTTCACAACCACTCGAAAGCGGTGTCCACCGGTAGCCTTTCACTGGGACTGCTAACCACCATCCTTTCCGTTGTCTATTCAGCCGTCCGTGCTGGCTCTTCCGCAGCTGTGCTCTCGCCACCAGATTCACCACGTGGTTAGATTTGCTTTCTCCAGCTCATGAACTAGTTTTGTAGATTTAGAGTTTGTCTTGTTAATCAATGCTGCCTTTCCTTTAACCTTCAGGTACCGACAAGCCATTGCTTCCCTTCAGCAAGGCAGATGAACAAGAAGATAAGAAGGATGTGCCAAGGCCAGTGACATACTCCTACTCTTTCTTCCACCTCATCTTCTCCCTGGCCAGCATGTACTCCGCAATGCTCTTGACGGGCTGGTCAACCTCCATTGGTGAGAGCGGAAAGCTTGTCGATGTCGGGTGGCCATCCGTCTGGGTCAGGATTGCAACCCAGTGGGCGACTGCAGGTCTGTTCATATGGTCCCTGGTTGCTCCCATCCTCTTTCCCGACAGGGAATTCTAAATCAACCACGACAACCTATGAATGCATCCATCCCTTTGGAGCATCAGTCGGTTCTACTGTGGTAGCTAATCAGTCCTATCAAAGTATTATGGTCTGTAATACACGCTGTGAGAAAATCGATGTCATGTAGTCAGCGTCTGTCGATGCTTATCAAGTCTGTCAACTTAATAATATTCGGCATCAGGCATTGTGCCAATATGTGAAATCGTGCTGCTTGGATTGTATATAACGGAGGTTGTCTGTCTATTTTGCGTTGTGCGAGTGACAATTTGGTTCATCAGAAATCCATGTCGTACTGTTTCATTCTCTCCTAGTGTCGTCTGCTTCTGACATGCAACTTGACTGCCCTTTCCTCCATTCTATCTAAATATAAATATAGTACAACATTACAGCTACAGCCTTACAGTCTCCTATGTGTCCTAATGAAGTTGGTCGTGATCAAAGAGAGCACGGCGTCGCACGCATACGACGCCGCGGCCAGCACGGCCGACGCCGCCAGCAAGACGGCCTTCCACTGCCTGGTCGCCGCCAGGATGGACGCGGCCACGGCCGCCGCCGCAAGGACGGCGAAGGCGTTCTTGAGCGAGGTGTACTTCTTGACGCTGGCCCTGCATCCCTTGCAGTGGACGACGTGACGGAAGTACCTGTTGGTCGGGTTGGGCGCGTGCACCGTGCCGACGCCACCCTTGGCCGGGAACGAAGCCGAGATCCCCGCGACGGCCCCCGCCGGCGCCTGCTCGACGACGGCCGGCACCGGCGGCGGCGCCAGGCTGCTGTGCCCAAAGTAGTAAGGCATGCCATGGCCCGCCCTGTCCATCCACTTCCTGTACTCGGCGACCCATGTGTCGGAGGATCGGAGGTTGAGGTAGAGCTCCATTGTGGGCACCTTCTCCCTCAGCAGCACCTCGTTCTGCGACGACAGGAACCCCATGTCCTGCTCGAACACCTTGCACGCGTTCTGGTGGAAGTACCACGGCGGGAGGAGCTTGGCGATCGGCGACCTGACGGTGGACCCGAACCGCACGATGAGCATGGACTTGCCCTGCCCGGCGGGGCGGCAGAGGAAGTGCGCGGAGAAGCACTGCTCCTTGCCGTCCTTGTCCGTGTACTCGAGCGTGTTGGTGAGCACGCATGGCGCCTCGAACCGGAGCAGGTTGCGGAGCTGCGGCGTGCGCGTGCGTCCCCAGTAGCCGGCGAACCCTCGCCCGGTCCGCTCGGTGACGTCGAAGAAGAGCGCCTGCGCGTCCTCCCGCTTGGCCGTCCAGTCGGTGCGGTCGTGGGAGATGGGCACGTGAGCCGGGTCCATGAGGTTCTCAAGCAGGATGGAGTGGTCGTAGGGGAGCTCGTGCACCGTGGAGAGGTCCGTGAACCCTTCCCGCGCGTACGGCTCGAACCAGGGGAGCTTCCCGTCGTCGGGAGGGGTCGTGTCTGATATCCACACCCACACCACGCCCTGCGAGTCCCGCACCTCGTAGCTGCGCGCGCACGCGCTCCGTGGGATCCTCGCGCCCTCGGGGAGCTGGGGGATGTTGACGCACTTGCCCTCGCCGTTGAACTGCCAGCCATGGTAGAGACACTCCAGCTTGCCGTCCACGATCTGGCCTTCCGACAGCTTAGCTAACCTGATTATTAGTAATTAATTAGCCCGCGAACCCTCGTCCACGATCATGATTCGTTGCAGATCACGAGGCTAGTTTACAAGGCCAGACGATCTGGCTCTGCGAATGGAGAAGAAATTGATGGTCTCACCTGTGGGGGCACCGATCCTCGTGGCAGCGGAGAACGCCGTCGCCGTCGCGCCAGAGCACGAGCTGGCGGTCGAACACGGTGAGCGGGAGCGCCGCGTCGTCGGGTACCTCCTTGGACAGGTACAGCGGGTACCACTCCTCCCTCCAATCGTACCGCGCCACCGCCGCCGCCGTGGCCTCCTCGCCCTCCTTGGGCAGCAGCACCCCGTCTTCCTGCGCGCCGGCCTCCTCCACCACGGCCGCACGGCACCTCCTCCCCGCGCCACCGGACCATCGCACGCCGCGGATGGCTCCGGCGCCCGTCGCCGCCGGGCTCCTGAGACGTGGCGCCGCGGCGGCGGAGGAGAGGCGGAGGAGGAGGAGAGGCGAGAGGGGCACAGTGGCAGTGGGCGGCGGCGTCATGGTTGGCCCCATTTGGCGCTTGGTTGGTGGAGAGCGCTCGATCTCTCCAGGATAAAAATCAGCTCCAGTTCGGTAGCGGCACACGACTCTAGCTGCCTGCCAGTGCCAGCTCCAGCTACTAGAGCGTCCAGGTTCGCATCAGCCACGTGTCGCTCTCGTCCAAGTGGCGAGTTCATGCACATCCTGGCCCGGAAGTCCACGCAAGCTTTTCTTTTCCTCCAAGAATTTGCATCCAACCCGCAAAAAAGAAGGGGGGGGGGGGGGGGGGGGGGATTTGTGTCCAACAGGAAAACCTGCAGCCGCGACACGTCACACGTTTGTGCAGTGGCCAGTTTTTACGGCACATTTTCTGGTGGCAAAGGGGCAAACGAAATGAGGCTTTCGAAGCTAATTTGACAAGGCGTATGTTCCGGATCCGGCCCAAACGAAACTGTGGTGCCCGGGCCCAGTACAAGGCCCACTGCGCAAGGCCATGATTAGCCGGCCCAGCCCTCGTCACCATCATTGCTCTGCTCCACTGCATCCTGCTGCCGCAAAGAAAAAGCACTCCCACTTTACCAACGGCGGCGGAGTGGCGCAATGATGAGGCCATCCATTGTCGTTGCGCTAATCACACCGCCGGTGATGGATTCGGATGTCCCCCATGGTGATTTGCTCCAAGTGACACAAAAAATCCAAACTATCCGTCTGCTTTCAGAGCTTTTGTGCTTTGCTTCTACACTTGTACAGCCCTATCCGTCGCCATTGGGGGCAACACTAGTCGCCGTCCGCCCATCGCGCTCGGCGCTGCTTCGGCTAGGCAACCCAAGGAACGGAAGGAAGGAGGCGACCGTGATCTCCGGCCATTTTTGGCGTGCAAGCCTCGGCTTCCTTTGGCACTTGATCCCGATTGGCGATGGCTTCGCGCGTCGCCGATCTCTCCTCTGATCTCTGGGCATGGCATGGCCGGATGGCAGGGTGCTGGCCACTGGACCAGTTACGCGTGCGTGCCTCCAGCTCTAACCTGCACGTACCGAAGCCACACACAAAAAAAAATCGGCAGTTCTTTTCACGATCTTGTGTGATCGCTTTAAAGGTTGAGAGCTGCTGGCTGACCGAGTGCAGGATCAACTTTTACCGCGACTTTTGACAGCCATGGGCCATGGCTCCGTTTGGGCGGGGCATCGTGGCAGCTAGCGTGCAGCGCGCACTGCGCAGGCAGACGGTACGTGCTGTTTCGTCAAGTATGGTCGTGATCGAGCAGGCGCGCAGGGCGGAATAGTACACAGGTCACATCACCGGTCAGTCGCCGGGACGACGCGCAGATTGCCGGCCAGGGGGGCTAGCCGCCTACGCCTCTGCCTACACTGACCGTGCCCATGCTTGCTCGACGAGCTACTGTTGCCGTGCGCCCTCCGTCACGTCCATGGCCATCGCTTGGATTGGAGCCGTCCTTCTCCGTGAACATGCCCATGTGGCCATCCCTGTGCTCAGCTGCTACTGTACGTACTGTATGTCCTTGGGAAACAAGAATTTCCACACAAAAAAAAAGAAGCCTTTTTAACGCTAACTGTGCAGTATCAGTGCACCAAGTCTCAATCACTCGACACGTGAGGATGCAATGTGTTCCTAGAATCCTACAGCTAGGTTGCCACAGAAACCCACAAAAAAGGCCGTCCCGTTTGGACCTGGCGATCAGCAAACCAGGAAGAAGACGGCCAGCACGGCTCCGCACGGATGCCATGTAGCGGCCTGTACCCACTCACCATTGTGCTGTACTACTAGTAGTGATGTGCTTCCCCAACCATCTCTGTCGGCATGAGACACAACGCGCAGCTGCTGGATCATCGCTTTCACCTTCAAATAAACACGCCGGGCCGGGCCTCGCCTTGTTACCAAAAACTGACAAATCCAAGCCCGGATCTCGCCACCACCAGTGCTGTTAACTGTTAGTACCACACTTACCCAGCGGACCACCGTGCTTATGGGGCTCTTGTCCTTGTGTACCCATTGCCCATTTGCCCAGACCCGGGGGATGTAAGTGCAACTTTAACGTTTGGAACACAAAAAGTATGACTAAGGTAGGACCCACTCCATTAGCATAGCCAGGCAAAATTTGCTCTAACGGGTAGAAAGTTTTAGCACCCTCAAAGGTAGGACCTATACAAAATATAAAATAGAAAAAGTAACTTCTCTCTGTACAAAGGTCACGTCATCCCGTGGCTGACAAATAGACCCCATCTGACAGCTTTTGCTTTGCACCGGGAGCTGGTGCTTGGTTAGCCCCTGTCCTAGCAAACGCTCCAGCGTATCGCACCCTCCGAACTCCTTTCTCTCTCTTCTTGGCACCTTCTTAAACCCAAACGCTGGAGCTGCCCTAACAGTAGCATGTGCTCACTGTTCAGCCCAACTTGAGCCTGCTGCCTGGCACTGGGGGTAAGTAACCATGGCCATCTCGTTAGGGATGGCAATGGGTCGGGTTCAGGTCGGGTGGAGTGTCTATGCACCCAAACCCAAAACCCGAACTTAAAACCCGAACCCGACCCGAACACCAATTCGGGTGAAAATTTGTCCCCAAACCCAAAACCGTGGATACCCGAAACCCGATTGGATACCCGAAAACCCTCTTTGTATGGCAACATATTATGAGTAATGAAGATTTTTTATAAACATATGCATGATACATGTACATTCACATGTATAAATAAGAGACAATAAATAGTAAATAATTTCATGAGTCAACTAAGAGTTTAAGAATAATATATAAGTAAAGAAGTTATTATTAGTATAGTATAAAACATGAGTTTTAATTCAAAATAATTTATTTTGGATATCCATTGGGTATCCACGGGTGAAAAACCAAACCCGAACCCGAACCCGAAAACCATGGGTGAAAAAGCAAAACCAAACCCGAACCCGCTAGACCCGGAACCCGTGGATATCCGACCCGAACCCGATCCATTGCCATCCCTACATCTCGTTGCTCTAGTAGCATGCGGCAGTAGCCTGTCCCGGATCAGTGACCTTGCTTGTCTTCTTGTCCGGCCCTTGCCGCTATCGGGACTCGCAGTCCATGGGTTAAACTACGCTAGCATGCCGTCCTAATGAAACTAGACAAGGGGCGCGCTTCGCGCGCCCTATCTTTTCAACACAAAACATCAAATATTCTGAACATAACGAAAGAGTTTTGCATGTTATCATTTGAAAAATTAAATAGTTTAATCTACACAAATTATCAAAAAGCAACAGGTAACGATCTCACAACAAAAACACCAGGAGTCAAAAGACATGGAAAATAGGCATATGTTCGGCTTTTGAGTAAACATTAAAGCAAATCCATGCACCTAACATAGCAAGTAGGTGTTTGTTCGGCACTTGATTAAACATTACAGTAAATCTGTGCACCTTGGCTATCCCATCGTTCACAATTTAGGCGTCTGTTCGGCATTTGAAATTAACATCACAGCAAATCCGCGCACCTCGGCTATCCTATCGATCACATGTGTCTATCTGGAATTAGCAATATTACATCATATCCGCGCACCATGATCAAGATAGGCAGTATACAAAGCTACCAAGCATCCTAGCTGGTAGCTTTGCATACTAACTGAACTAAGCATAAACTGACAACTGATGTGGAAGTCTCCTACACACCCAAAAGTTGATCTCGTAGCTGGTGGAGGCAAAATGTTCATGAGCCCTCGTGCTCATGCAGCCTTGCTTGGGCTGCAAAGTTTAACAAATATTCAGTGCTTTAGCATACATTTTATGGTGCAATTGGCAGGAAAAAGATCAATGCTCAGTGGGTATTAAGGTAATTTCAATAAAATTTAAACTAATTAGCCTATCTTTTGGTATCTATTCTCTTGCTCAAATCTGAACGGGATACATAGCATTAAATCTAAACTACATTGTTTGGAACAATAGCATGTAATAGGGATGCATAACAAATCTGGACATAAAACTACACCTCCAGCTAGTAAACATCTTCTGTTACAAGGACTTTTAAAAGTTCACAGAAAGGTACCTGGCCTGATCAAAAGCACCTGTAGCACCAGCACCAGTGTCGTTGCCATCTTCAACTTCTTCACCAGTGAATAACTTCTTAGAAGCCTTTTTATTAGGGGATGAGCTAGACCTGCAAGCATAGACACAAGTTTTATATTCAATAATAATCAAAACAACATAACTAATAAAGGTTAGATCATCCAACTGCAAATGTAGATTTTGAGTATAAAGACGTGATGCCCTTTTATCAAATGCAAACAGGACTGAATGATTTGTGCAAGCCAAATAAATTCACGTACCTGGCCTGATCAGCATCTGCAGCTCCATCATCAACATCATTGTCAACGTCAGCTTCCTCGGCAGCAAATAACTTCTTAGAAACCTTTTTGTTAGGAGATGGGCGGGACCTGCAAGTATAGACATGTTTTATGGTAACTAACAGCCAAACAATATAACCAATAAAGCATGATGTTGATAAAGAGGCAAAAAAACAAGATGGTAGAGATGACCTTTTCTTTGCACTGCCTTTCTGTGTCTTTGTAGAAGAATCACCAAGGGCAGGGGCAGCGGAAGCCAAAGACTTGTGATATAGGAAGGAAAGCCAAAATCAGCAGTGGTGAGGTCTAACTAAGCACAAAGGCAATCAAAGCTAATCATGCAGGAAGGAATGTCTAGTTATAGGGAAAAACTCACCTTTTCATGGGCAGTGTCCTTCACACTTTGTGGAGTCTCTGGTGGTTCAGAAGCATACATAGCTGCCTTGGTTGGTGTGGTGCTTGAGGCAAGGCTAGTCTCAGAAACAGTAGGCTGGGAGGATACAGCAAAGGCATGGCTCTTTCGAGGGGTATTCTGCACACTGGTGCCCGCACCCTCTGAGAGCATGAAAGATGATGCCTGGGACCCCTCTAGTGTTAGTGGAATGGCATCACTTCCATCATTGATCTCCCTTACCACCGTATTAACTTGAAAGGTAACCTTGCCTGAGTCAATTGTGCTTTTAGTAAAGCTGACGCTCAAGAGAAAGGTCTTTTCAAGAAGGCTTGTGATCTAATCCGGGATAAATCCAATTGGGTTTTCAGCAATGAGAGTATCAGATGCCTTTTTTGTAAGGCGTTGTGCCTGTCGTCCAAACAGAATAAATTCCGTGTCGCCTGTCTCATCTCCAGCAAGAAAAGATAGTTTGAACCTACGTGAATGATGAAAGGATCAGCAAGAAAACCCTGAGATTTCCCGTAAGAACAGCTACTACTTAATTATTTTGCAGCAGGTTTGGCCTAGAAAACCCTGTTATTTTTAATCCAAGTGATAGCACCACCAGGCATCAGCATGACTGGTACAAGCAGGCAGCATTATAGTGACCGAGGACAACAGCTACAGCTAATTAGGAAATATCTGGTTTGATGGAATCAAAGGGCTCAGATGATATTTGATAATACCTACAATTGTTGTTTACACACGAATTTGATAGAAAAAAAAGAAGTTTGAAGATAGGTAGCAATAAGAGGTAAAGAACTAACCTCTGACTTGGCATTCCAATGGTACCACATTTAGGATGAGTACACTTGAACGAATCCCCATGACGCTTAGCTGTTTTCATACATTTCTTGCATGCATTGTACCACCATGAACCATCAATCTTCTTTACTGTCACTGTGACCAAAAACTCAACTTTCTGTACAGGAGGAGACAACAGTAAGCATCAGCTCAACAGCACATACAATGAGGTTGTATGTTGACAGGTAGAACAACTATGAGACAATGGTGCTGATATCAATTTCAACACTCAAAGAGAAGAATTCGTGTTTATTTTCTTGTCATGGATAAGAATCAGAGGCACTATATCTTGCAATTGTATGAATACATAACTAAAATTAAGCTTAGACAATCTATATGGAACTCACCTTGCACTCAAATGGATTAAGGTGTATGATATCAGAGACTTTCTTCTCCTCAGCAACATCTTTACGTGCAGGATGTTCCACAGCCTCAGCCCAAGTAATTGGCTTGTGCACGGGTTTCGCACTGCACAAGAAAGGGAAAGAAGACAGTTTTTATATGCATCAAAGTTTGTAACAGATAACAAAATCGTAGCCATAGACAACCACATTTTTCTTTTACTTTGCCATAAGCTTCTATGCTTCAGGGACATCTGGATTTATGTACCACTTGCACGATGAACCGCCAGAAAGTGACACACCTCCATAACTCTTAACAAGAGTGCCAACAAAGAGCACAACCTGTGGACAAGCTTGCCCATCCTTATGTATCTGCTCTGCTGGGAATGAAGTGGCCCGCTCTCCCCAAAGCACGACTTTTAACAGACCACCACTGCAACACAGATGTAGAAAGCAGAGCAGATGTTAATTGGATGTATTCTAGAATTGCAGCACATTGTACAACAGCACACAATCAGATGCATAAAAGATACTGAAGGGCAAAGCTAACCTTGGGACACACATAGTGACGTCTCTCTTTATAGTCTCGCCGTCCCTTGATGTCAGGTGTATCGCCCCAACACTTGCAATAGCAGTGATCACTCCGATAGCATCTATTTTGATAAACAAATTTGCATCAGCTACTGTTTTTAAAATTCTGAAGGACTTAGGTGATAGGAATGTCTCTTACCTGAGCACAGGTCTTTCTTGTCCACACGTGCATGTGACTGGTCCATGGAGGCAAGGCTGTAGGTGTACAGGGGGAAAGCTGGGGGGACATCAACCACCTGCTCTATCTTTGTCCACTTAGAAAAGGAAAGCATGAGCTCATTGTCAACTGGCTTGTGATTGTTGCTGGAGTTCCTGACTCGAAAATAGAAGATGTTGTAGACATTTCCTTCATGTATGGACTGCTTGAAGTGTTCAGTGGCAGGAGGGTAGACCTGGGCATGAATGTTGTTGCCCTGTTCATGAAAAAAATGAAGACACAGGTAATGAGGCCAACTGCAGGAAGCATACTGCAGATCAAACTAAATAACACAATATGTAAATGAACCTTTATACCTCCTCATCAACAAGAACCATGTCAGAATGCAGCAATTTTTTCTCGTCATTAGGATCATAGAAATCCCAAAACCTTGAGACACGCACACATATGCGCTGATTGCAATTTCCAGGCAGAAGATCAGTTAGCAGCAGATCTCCCATCTACAAACATAGGAGAGTTGTTTGAGCAGCGTGAAAAAAATAATAGTAACATCAAATCAGTTACACCAGCAATAGGAGAAAGCATACAAGAGAACCAAACCTTGGACAAAAAAAACAGTCAATTAAGACCAAAAGGCAGACCAGGCTAGGTCACTCAATCAAGAACAAAACGCAGCAGAATTCCAACAATCAGCCATTATAAAAAACACATAGGAAAACAAAATATATGTACATGAAAATTTAATGGCATGGAGGATTATTAAACCGATGCTGCATTAGCAGCATCAAGAACCTCGTGGTACACCACGTTTCGAGTCTGGGATCCACAAGAACCATCATCATTTTCAATCAAAATTCTAAGGCCAGATGTGGACGTAGCTCTCGAAACTGCAACATAAAGTTGCCCATGTGTAAAAACTGGTTTCTTTAGGTAAATGCCAACACTCGTTAAAGTCTGACCCTAGCTCTTATTTATTGTCATCGCATAGCACAACCGCACCGGGAATTGCCTTCTTTGCAACGTGAAGGGCCACTTGACGTCAGTCGTGTTAAGAGCAGTTCTAGGTATAAAGACAGTTTCACCAACATTAGAACCGGTAAGTATCACACACTGGAGTAGGCGTTGTCCAAGCTCAGTAATTAGTAGTCTAGTTCCATTGCATAGGCCCATATTTTGGTTCAGGTTTCGTAAAAGCATTACTATGGCACCTTTCTTAAGCACAAGCCTGTGAGCAGGGAAATTGTTTACTTCTATTGAGTTCAGGAATTCAGTTGGGTAGAGTATATCAAAATCTAGGATCTGTTCAGATGTTTTCGTTATAATATCACAGCTCACATAGTCTACTCTATCACCAGGTAGCATCGAGACAACATGTTCATTTATTTCATCAACTGTCGTATTATTTGGGCAAACAATGGCCCGTGAAGCTAAATACACAGGGTTCTTATAGTTCAACAATAAATCAGGGTAAACTTCAGATACAAGGGCAGAAATCTTGTCATCATTAGTATGAATCAAAAGGTCATCAGGAATGGTAACCCACGAGGCCTCTTGCTCTTCCCCCTTTTTTTCAGCAGGGGCAGTACCATCGCCAATAGATAAGACCCACTTGCCAAAGCTCTCAAGGCTATCGCGTTGTTTTATTTCTAAAGCAGGATTCAAAAGTCTCATGTTTATATGCAATTTTAAAAGCACCATATGCTGCCATAGGTTAGAGTTTGTAATTGATGCACGAACAACAGCTTCTCGCGAGCCCTTGCGCACTACGGGTAAGATCTGCCTGAAATCACCACCAAGGACAACAGGCTTGCCCCCAAATGGTAGCAACGCACTGGCAGGGTTATGCTCAGAAAGGATATCTCTCATAGTTCTATCTAACGCTTCAAAACAGCGACGGTGTGTCATTGGAGCCTCGTCCCATATAATCAGAGCAGCAACTTGTATGAGTTCAGCAAGCATGGTCCCTCGTTTTACACTACATGTAGCAGCCTCAATTATGTCAAAAGGTATTTTAAATCTGGAGTGTGCGGTCCGTCCTCTAGGCAGCAGCAAAGATGCCACACCAGACGATGCAACATCAAGCACAATTTTCTTTTCAGATCGTAATCTTGCAATCACAGCATTCCACAAAAATGTTTGTTCAGTCCCACCATGGCCACAGACAAAGAAAAAGCCAGCAGACCCACTAAGGACACGCTCAGTGATTGCATCAAAGACCCTTTTTTGGTCATTGTTTAGCTGGGACACTAAAGAAGAAGCATGCATGGATAGCATCAGTGGTTCAGAATCAAGTTCATCATTGATCAGCCTGTTAAAATTCGAACTATAGTCATGTGATGTTAGTTTTGGTAAGTTGTAGTTATTTATGTTGCCACCACTATTAGCAAATAGATCTGTTAGCTTCTGTATAAGTAGGTTCATCAGTTGTTCGTGCGGTACAACATAATGTGGGTTCCCAACAGCATCCCTTAGTCTTCTGTGTATGTCATCCATAAAGTAAAGCCAATATTTGTCAAACAAAGCACGCACATCACTAACAGAACAAAAAAGCACCACAGTGACAAATAAATGTCTAAGCTGATACAAAGATGCATATACTATTGCCTCATCAAAAAGAAGCATCCATTCATTATCGCTCTCAAGCAAACCTCTTGCTTCGCATGCCTCTCGAAATGTACTATACACTACATTATTAAAGGTCCTCACATCAGGATAGTTCGTCGCTCCCTTAACTATCATCAATAGCATGCGCAGGTAATAAAGCTCTCCCGCAGCTGGATGCACGTAATACATACGTCCAATCTTAGCGCAAGGTGCTCTTTTTCGCCAGCATCGATCAGAAGCATCCCAAGCCCATTTTTTTGGGAAATCACAATATGTCATGTCCCTAGCGTCCTCATGTTTTGAATTAACATCGAACCATGCAGTCAACATCGTATTTTTGGCGGCTGGGCTATCAAGAAGAGCTCGCAGGTCAGCACCTGGCTCGTAGCGTACATGATTCATCCCGGGAAGATAAACACATAATCGCTCAACTGGAGGTACTCTATAGTGAATATCATACTCAAAAGCACGCCATAGAGCCTCACACGCAGAGAGGAACCTAGCATCCATATATTCCTGGATTTCATTCCGTGGGGCCATTTGAGGTCCAGGAGATGCATTTGATGTCTTTGCAGTGACCTCAAAATAAATCTTAGCTCTATCACTCCCCTTGGTAACATATTTAAACAGGTATTTCATCATGTTCGATTTATTACACCATTCCATGTTGATGTGCGCGTTGTACTTTTTAAGAAGGCCCATGTTATATGGAACAACATTTCTGTTATCAAGTCGGACACCATTTTTTACAACATATCTGCCATCATTCCTACGTCTGTAGATAGTAAAACCAAACTCATCTATGATGGTCTCATCTTGAAATGTTTTAGGAAAATTTTTCGAGCATTTGTTTTCCTTCATGCATGGACATTTTGGATTTTCATCGCCACATGGACCGTGTATCATAAATTCATCCACTAATGCATAGCCTAGTGGGTCAACGTTTATGTCGGGAATCTCTGCACAGATGAAACCATCAACGAAGGAGGCATTAAACTCTGAATGAGCACCAGCCAACCAGACAAGGCAATGTATATGGGGCAGACCACGCTTTTGGAACTCAACGGTGTATAAAACTGCACAACAACCAGCACACATCAAACACAAGAAGAAAAGAGCAATACATGCTACTAACTAAAAACCACATCCTACCTGCACGCACTGGACCAAATGTCCTACCCTCCCTGATATCTTCTATGAAGTCACTTACTTTCATATGGAAAACCCGTACAATCAAATCAGAGCGGTCAGAAGGTTGCTGGCTAGGTTCATATTGCATTGCATCCGCAATTTCTTTCCACTTAGTGTTGCAAGTGAAGGTCACAAAAAGGTCAGGAGGGCCAAAGACCCTGCATATGGCCATAGCATCTTGGTAGTTCATTACAAAATATCTTCTTCCACCGGTAAAACTGGCAGGCACAACAGACCTACCGCCAACAGAATCCGCACTGGTAAATCCCTTATCAATCGCATCGGCTATCCCCTGAACAGATTCATACCTCAGTTCTTTTTGGTGGTCAGCTATCCACTTTAATCTAGAGCCTTCAACCGTTGAGAAGAAATCGACAACTATCTGATCACTCAGTCTACCATAACATGTGAAAGGATTTGCTTCATTTAATCTATAATGCATATGAAATCTACAGAACTCAAGCATAGTGACGTATTTACGAAGCACACCTTCCTCGTCCGCGTCCGAATATTTAATTCCAAGATGGTAGCCAGGTTCACCGTAAGGAAGCAACAAAGGGTACTGCAGAGCCATGTAGCATGGGTGCAAACATGAAACACGCTTTAACCTACCGTTTCTATCATGCACAAGGACGTCGTAGGTATATTCATCAGCAGAATAGTCACCAACTATAATCGCTGCAATCTCACCATTTATTGGTAGGTTGTACTGCACATCATCTCTCGAGTTGCAGCCTAGCAGCCGCAACGTCACCTTTTGATCACCCTCTTGTTCTAGACGCTCTCTAGCATACCGAAACGCTTTTACAAGGTTGTTATGTTCATTCAGCATGTCTAACAGGGCAAGTGCAACAGTTGGATCTGGCTGGTTAGCAGCAGCACCGTCAACCTCGAACAAGCCTAAACGGTTTTGCGCCTCGTGTTCGGTATCGTATATGTAAAGCTGTGCAAACTTGGGTTTTCTCCCATGTTGTGGGACCAAAGAACCAATACGATGGTGGACAACCCCATTAATTTTGAAGACATAAGGAGCAGTTCCATTGTTTATCGTGTTATCAATTTTTGCACCTAGAGAGGTGAATGCAAACATGGAATTGTAAGATCGGATCTGTCTAAGGAATCTCTTTGAACGTGCATCGCCATCGAATTTTAGCAAGTCATCTAGGGGAGCAGGTGGCTTCTTATAAGGTTTTAGATTAATCTTACCCCCTCTACAACAAAGGTTGTACACGATTTTTCTTTTCGCTACATTAGAAGTGCTTTTTATTGGAACCAAAAGAAAGCACCACAGTATGGGCACTCCTGGGTTGGGCCACCAAAGTATGACCGTTCAGCCTAGGCCTCTACATGTGCACAGTAAAATATCAAAACTGCTGGAACAACAGCAAGAAAATCATTATCTAATCAAGTATTTTTTTTTTTGCTACAAACCTTTCATCTCTTCTACATAGGCTTTATCAAGAGGGAGCGCAGCGGGCATACTAACACCACAGACACGGCTCTGCCTGGAGGTTCTGGTAGAGCGCATCACAGCAATGCGTCGTCGTCGATTCAAAGCTGCAATTTCTGGAGGGATGTCCATTAAAGACCTCCCCCCTGTTTGGTTCAGACAACTTGAAGGTAAGTATTTTTTAACCTCACAGAAAGCTAAACATCTGTCTAAAGACTCACTCACTTGGTCTTTTTCAAGGAACAGGCAGCTGACCAGGTGGTTCAGCCAACTGCAATGTACAAGAATTGGTTGAGGGGCCTGGAAGATTAGTAGGCCCAACGTGCTCAGTACCAACGGTAGTGATAGGCGAGGTAGGAGAACCTAAGTAATCATGATAAACCCAGGCAACGCGGTGAGGGGAAAAAACAGGACCCCTAGTCTCAGAGAAATCAAACAAAATACAGTCCTACGGACCTTGGGTGGCATGTCGCCTCCTTCGTGCCTTCTCATGACATCACTCAACCCTCTCAGACGGAGACCCAACCATCGCAAACGGCTAGCACATAACCTTTTCCACCGCAGCACATAAAGATTACAATGTACACTAAACCTTTAGGAGGAAAAAAACAGCAATAAGAAAGGAAACACCACAGCACAATCACGTAAATAATGCACCAGAAAAGGCCCTAATGCAGAGGAAAGTAAGAAATGGAGACTAAGGCCACCTACAGAGAGGGCGACATATAAGTCACAACCCACTATATAGGAAAAAGAGAAGAAAAAGAAATACAGAGAAGATGAGCAAGAAGGCCTACAGCGTACTAATCAGATTTGAGGCCCAAAGGTATAGGAAAGTATATCCACTATCTAGCAAGAGCAGAAGGAAAAGGAAATACATAGTTAGGGCCAATATAAAACGCCTATAATAAGGTATAGAAAGAAAGATGAGATAAGATGAGTAGAAAGCCTACAGAATAAGGAAAGAACATGTAATCAGGCAAGAGGAGAGGAAGCATAACAGCACTAAGATGAGTAGGAAGGCCACATAATAAGGAAATAACAGGTAATTAGGCAAGAGAAGAGAAAGCAGAACACCCAGCAGCAGGGGTATAGGGCAAAAGAGAGATTCTCTATATATATAATGCAAGCAAAAGAAAGAATAGGCCAGCATGAATAAGTAGGTAGAAAAGATTGTGCAAGGCCTTTTCCATGCAGAGCATAAGTTTTGCATACCAAAGCAAAGCCAAAGCCTTTTCAATAGCCTTAGTTATTTAAATAAAGCTAATGAGGCATACCTTCGTCGAGATCCTGCTGGTCTAATCCAAGAAGCTTCCTGCAAGAACAGAACAGAGAAAGAGTCAGCACAATAAAAGAAGTATGCATTCAAGTATGTTTAGGCAGCTAAAGAAAACAATGTTTTCACAAAAAAAATCATATGATAGACCAAATCACAGGAATAAAATATAGATATACAAGGTTCATCATCCACAATTATTGAATAAGTAGATTTATGATGGCACCAAAAGAAAAATATGCAAGTACAGTGACAAATCAGAAAAAGAAGACACTGACTCGCCTGAAAAGGGATAATCTTGCTGATTGTGTTCACAACCTTTCCTGCAGATAAAAGATGATAGGTCATGCTGGGAAAAGCAAATACATAGCAAAAGTAATTGATCTGAAACTGAAAAAAAAATTCTTTAACAGACTCAACAATATTAGTCAGCACCAAGCAAGCACGCATCTCCTGCTGGATCATGATGGCATCAGAAGAAAAATATACAAGCATATCGTCAATTGCAAAGACAGCTTCAGCTAGGCACAAGAATCATTCTACTGCAGCTGGAAATCCTATGAAACACATCAAACTCCTAACAGTGACAGTACTAAGCACACTGCTCTAAAGCAAGGGACCTGACACACAGCAAGCAACTGTACCATGTTCTACACAGCAAAATGACCAGGTTTTCTTTCCAAACGCACAAATCTACCTAACCGAACACCACACCGAGCAACTCACCTCGTTCCACGGTAGGATACTCGCAGAGCTAGGTGACCGACGCCATGGCTAGAAGCGTTCCTACAATGGCATACCAAAGAAACGCAGATCTGGTCACGATACGGCAAATCCAGAGCACACTGACAGAAGGAAAGCTAGAGAACTGTGGGAAACCGGCAGAGGAAGGAGGTGGCGGCGAGCAAGGTGGAGGTCCAGGCAAGCTACGGTTTGGAAACGGGGGAGTCGAAGCAAGCCGCGGTTGTGGTGGAAACGGAGGAAGCAGCGGTGGGGGTGGATAAGGGCGAGGGAGGCGAACTTATCTGCGGCTCCTGGCGAGGCCAGGACGGAGATCGAGGACCGGGAGACGCAGCTCCTCCACCGCGCCGTTGCCTCGGTATCCGCCGAGAGGATGGGGTGGGCACCATGGTGTACGACGGCCGCGCCGTGCCGGTCAGTACTGTTCCGATGGGACACTGTAGTCGCCGGGGCAATCGATTGCGGCAGCACTTTCTTCCGTCCCCGTCGCCCCGCCTCCGCTCCCCGCCTCAACTCTGCCGACGCCCACCCCATCGATTGGATCTCGTCGCTCTCCGCCCAGCCAGGCAACCTCTCTGCGAGTGGGGCCAGGCAGGCGTGCGGCCCACCGGTCAGCGCCAGGCAAAGAACCGCGCCGCATCGCCTCGCCTCCACTCCCCACGTCGCAGGCCAAAAATCGCTTCGCTTCCCGTCCCCTCCTCTCAGCCAGGGGCGCTCTCTTGCATGCGGGTCCAGGCAGCGCTGCGGCCCACTCGCCAGCAGCAGAGCCAAGGATGCATGGTGCGAGCACTAATTGGGTCTGGGGCGCGACATGCCGGGGTCAGGAATCGCCTCTGGGGACGCGACATGCAGGGGTCAGGAATCGCATCTGGGGGCGCGACATGCAGGGGTGGTTGGCCTCCTCTCCCTAACCCATCGGCACATCATTAACAAGTGGGGCCAAGGTCGAGCAGGGCCACCTGTCAGGACCAAGAGGGTATCTCTTTTGGTGGAGGACGAAGACGTGCGCCCTCCGCGCAAGTGGGCGCGAAGCACTGGTCTGGCTTGGTTCACGGCGAATGGAACCAGACCACGATGCACCACACCTTTTGCTGCTCAGTTGTTTCTCTTGTTCATACATTCGGAGTGGACCAATACCAGGAACCTGGAAGGAGCGGAGGGGGATGGGCGGGCGGAGCTGAGCAAAAGTAAAACGGAGCGACGTGGCCGCATGATTTTCGAGCACGTCGACCGGTAAACCCGTGGAGCGCTCCTGGGGGGCTAAATTTCTGCAGGTTTTAACAACTGCGACTAGACAAGGGACGCGCTTCACGCGCCCTATCATTGAAGACTATTCAATAATGAAAAGACGCTATTTTGAAATGGAAAAGTGTGCATTGCCCCCCTCAACTGTTACCAAAGAGTAGATTACCCCCTTATACTCTTAAATCATGTATATTTAACCTTAAACTCTTCAAATAGTGGAGATTACCCCCTAAGGCGTTAAGACTCGATTTTCCTAACTAAGATGTGGACGCAATAGTGCTTTCTTAGATAGGTAATCAAATCGATTTATATCGCGAAGGCTTGGAGTCGTGGACAGAATAGTGCTTTCTCCAGGTAATCAGATTGATTTATATCCATTCCGAATAATCCAACGTGATACTTGTCTCCCTCCCTCACTATCGAACAACTTTGCATGCACCATGTTAATTCTTAGTGGCAACAAATGTGGTCACTCAGAAATTATGAAGTGATTTTGGAAGTATAAATGATCCTAAAGTGTCTGAATCCTTATTATTGGTATATGACGATGACAAGAATAAAGAAGCCTATGCAGTCCTAAAGTGCCCAGGTAGTGTGAGTCCGAGGAAACAACGTGGAACATAATCGGTCTTAAGGCCTTATGGGGGGTAATCTCCACGGTTTAGAGAGCTTAAGGTTGAAAGTACACGATTTAAGAGTATAAGGGGGTAATCTAATCTTCTATGAGAGTTTAGGGGGGTAATCTACACTTTTTCCTTTTGAAATCAATAAAACAGAATTAACAAACACATCCAAAATCGATAGAACTTGATCTCTATAAGATTGTTATATCTCATTTTGAATAGGATCAAAATTGTCAAATATAATATCTCATATTGAATATTATCACAATCAATAAACATAATATATTATAAACTCGTTGTTCCAGCACCATAGATATTGAAGTTACACTTGTACGAAAATATAACAATACAAATTGCCTCTTGCTGAAATGAATTAGAATTAGAACTTTAAAGAAACAAAACAGCAAATGTCTGCCCCCAAAGACCAACCATGGGCCAACTGTCCAAGGCCACCTGCATTAAACATCAAAGTACATGTCAAGTTGTGCTTGAGAATGGTCCTCTGCTGATAGATTATACTATACTATAGAAGACGCAAACAACAAACATGAGAGCATGTAAATAGGACAACTTATGCCCGTCCTTTAGGAACCAAAGCAGCAAAAGAAATATTTCAGACCTTCCTTCCATTCTAAATTTTATTTCAGTAAGCTGAACTTCAGAAATAGAAGCCCAATCTGAGATTAAGTACACAAGAACCATGAAATAAATATGTTTCTGTCATTCTTTTCTAGTTTTATTCTTCCATGGTTTTATCATTTTGTTTTGACTTTTGAGCTTTCCAGTTTCACAAGCCATGTATCTAAGAACCATGAAATAAATATGGTATTTAAAACAGGAAGTAGGATGTACTAAAAATTAATGCAGCATACTATTCGAGACTTCCTCTGCCATAACTATTTGAACCATGTTACTGATCTATTTCACAACTGGGCCAAAGATAGATTAAAATAAAAATACATCAACAGTTAATAGAGGAGACCAGGGGGGTTTTCATCTTTGAATGACTGAATCTCTCACCGCTCCTTATTTATCTACCTAACATGGACCCTTATTTATCTACCTAATATCTAGTCTACTTTTATGCTGGTTCATGGTTAGTGGCTATAAAAAAACAAAATTGCCAAACTCACACTAAAAAGAAAGGCAGGGAGAACGTTTCACATATCAGATACATGGCTTAATGAAAAACCCATACAGTTATAGGACAAACTAATTAAGCTAACCATGCCATCCTTTTCAATGTTATATTTCCGTACAGGTGAGGGAATGGTAAAAGCTAGATATGATGTCCTTTTATCAAATGTCAAACAGTAACACGCTACTTGCATATTTGATGGATACAGTTGCCTGAGGAGTAAACATATATGGTGAGCTAACATGACGGGATTGCTAGAGTAGATCGATCGACGGAGAGGGAAGGAATCATTCAAGATCAGTTTTGGCAGATGGATGGGAATGTTTGATGGCTGTGGGATCGATGGCTATAAGCCAAAAGTAGCATATGTGCTATTGATTTCAGAAACAATACTGAGCTAAAATGGAATAGTAGGCATATTTTTTTGTCTTGCTAGCTTACTTATATTACTGCAATCTTCTCATGGATCTTCTTATAGCCTCCGAATGTTAGAATAACAAACAAACCAGAAGTTGAGTTTTTGGCTTTTTGCCTATCATCGCAACTGGCATTGGACTGTGGCTTTTTAATCTGTACAGCTTAAATTGTTTGAGTCATGAATCCTTTCTTTCATGTTTATTTTTGTCAAAAGTGATAGGACCTCACACTATTATGATTTACGCTAGAGACCATACTCTTGTACTGCAATGAGCTGATGGTATGTTAATTTCTGCTTTTAATTGTCTTGCAAAGGATAGGGCCCGCAAAGCGTGCCACCCCTGTCTAGTATGGTCTCTACAGCACATTTTAGGCAGAAATGCATATCAAAACAAAAGCAACCATGATCTGCAGTTTTTAGGCCATTTTTGTTGAAGCATAAAAATACAATAGTTATGATATGCAGTTTTTAGGCCAGCTTTTTTATGAGATTTGGCTGTTGATATCCAACGACTGGGTGACTTGTCCAAGCCAAGTAAAATTACACAGAAAGGTACCTGGTCATCGTTAGCTTCTTCAGCAGCAAATAGCTTCTTAGAAACCTTTTTGATAGGGGATGGACGGGACCTGCAAGCATAACACAAGTTTTATGTTAACTAACAGGCAAACAATATAACCAATAAATCATGCTGTTGATAGAGAGGCAAAAATAAGAATAACTGCCTGATGATAGAGAAGACCTTTTCTTTCACTGCTTTTCTGTGTCTTTGTAGAAGAATCACCAAGGGCAGGTGTAGCGGAAGCCAAAGACTTGTTCTGTAGGAAGGAATGCCAAAACTAGCAGTGGTGAAGTTTAAATAAGCACTACAGAAGGCAATCGGTTAATCATGCAGCAAGGAATATCTAGTTACATGGAGAAATTCACCTTATCATGAGCAGTGTCCCTCACACTCTGGAGTCTCTGGTGGTTCAAAAGCATACATGAACTCGATCATTACTCACAATCTCTTCTTATGAGCTAAATTACATCATCATCTGTCGCATCGCAGATGCGGCCATTGCCTCTGAAATATAGTGAAATGGAACCACTTGCTTGACGATGACCTGTGATTCAACAATATCAAAAGCAGAGTTGTAAGATGTCAGAGCCAGGCAAAATAAAAATGAAGTGTAAACACAAACTGAACCACCAAAATGCCAGGAAGTATTGGCTATTTGTTAAGATGATATCAACAAATGTGATTTGAAGCTGAAATATGTTTTTTCTTTCAAAAAAACATTGCCGAGATCTCTATCGGCAATGCCCTCACCTCGATCTCTAGTCCCACCCACGTCAGGGCCGCACTCACTGGATCCACTACTGTCGGTCTCCAAGGCTGCGGACACCAGCCTTAGCTCCTGCACGAACACGAATAGAATTTATATTTTAAAAACAGAAAGCAGCCAACCCTAACAAGGCCTGGCTAAAAAGCTGGAATACAGAATTTCAAGGTGCACCATGCTCAAATAAACATGTCAATTGAAGTACACCAATGACAGAACAACGGTATTCTCAAATAAAATGACGGGATAATAGGCTAGATAGTATAAATGTCTAGTTCTCCAACAATGCATTTAACAATTCTGAACCACCAGGTTTGGCCGCAATTTCAATCTCTAGTTCTCCAACAACGCATTTAACAATTCCGAGCCACCAGGTTTGGCTGCAATTTCAATAGAACAAAACGTAACTGAAAGATCGAAGGATTCAAATGCCGCTTGGTGTGTCCATGGCGCGATAACCACGGTAGAAGTTCCAATCATTAATTGTACGCAATATAAAATAACTACATTCCCAGTTAAATACTACTTCACTCCACCTAGATGGCTAGATCTCATGTCTCATGCTTCCGATAACCATGCAGGTAGTAGAATTTTGGATCTGAATAATGTTCATGCGTTACCACTGCATTGATAATCATGCATAGTGTCCAAAACCGACAACAAATGAATGAATCCAGTCAATTTTAGGAGCAACAACAATTACAGCAAGACATTGTAGCTAATCCTGTCCATATAGGGACTAATGTATCCTACTCGTTTCCCTATCATTTTGTATCAGAATATTTATGTCATCATCAAAGACAACGAACAATCTTCTATCAGGCCCCGATGACGAACACTGACAACACATCACAGAAGAACGGATGTGCCTTCAGCTCAGTAAGTTCATAAGGATGCATACCTGGCGGCTGGCGCACCGGATGTTGGCTGCTGGCGGTGAGCAGCGACGCAGCCGCGGCCTCCCGGGCAGCAGGAAACGGATCCCACGACCGTACTTCCTCGCGCTCCGCTCCGCCACTGGGCCCCGCACCTGAGAAGCGAGGAGGAGGGGCGCCAGGGGCTACGGCGGTGATGAACATGGACGCCAGCAGCGGAGGCAGCGACGAGCAGGGCGCCAGCGACGGCGCAGGGCGAGGCGACCGGGATGGCGACGACACAGGGTGAGAGCCGGCGCAGAAAAGGGCAAGGAGGAGCGCCGAGGCTGGGCTCCCTCGCCAATGCACAGAAGACGAGGTAGGCCGAGATGAAGACGTGCGCTCGGCTCCGGGCCCGCTCGATGCTCGACGAGGAGATGAGAAGGATGGGTGGAGGTGGAGTAGCTGGGGCAGAGGAGGCGGCGGAGCAACTGGGTGAGCGGAGGCGGGCAGCGAAGGGGAGAGGAGACGGCGGCGGTGGCGGCTGGGATAGGACGGGAGAGAGAGGTATGGTTCGGACGCGAAGAGAGACTAAACCGCAGCGGCTAAAATTTTCGGGTCCGTGAGGGGTGACGCGGCTGCGCCATTTTTCGCCACGTCGCCTCATGCGTGCATGGAGGGCTGTGGGAGGGGTAAATTTCTGTAGGCTTTAACCGTTCCGATAAGATTGCCATCCTAACCTTGGTGCAGAGAGAGATAGCCTTGCGACGGAGCCCAATGCAGGAAGCAACCAAGCATGGCACCGAGCTCCAAGGTCTCCACTGATCCGCCTCCGTTTCCCAAGCCACCAACTCTCCTCGTCCTCGCCCCGCCCTTCCTTTCGAATTCCTTGCAGACTCCAGACAGCAAAACACCAACAACGCGTCGCAGCCCCATGCACGCACCAGGGTCTGCACGCCCGCATACGCCATACGTAGAGAGGTACCCGTACATGTACAATACCCGTCACATACAGTAGGTTCTTACGTACAGCGGCTGTATCAGTATGCTGCTCGCCTGGCCATGAGGCTGTCTGCTCTGCTGCGTGCTACTGTTTCGACATGAATATGAGCATTTGATTTGAGCACATGCGAGCCTGAACCTCAAGGAGAGCAGCGGCAGAGGGGGGTGGGCGTCGCTGTCAGCCAGGGAGCTGAGCCTGAGCTCTCGCTCGTCTTGACCACGAAACCATAAATAACCACCGTGATTAGGGTGGCCCACGCTGGGTTTAAGGAGAGGAGGACCCCACCACCCTGTTCCATTCATAAAATCTGACACGCGACCAATGGGCCTTTACTCGGACGGCGTTTATGACCCATCATTCGTCGTTCATCACCGAGATCGCCGCCAGGCCCCACCCGGCGGCCCCGCCACCGTGAGATCACCGGCGGCCGAGACGACGACATGGAGCCACAGGTGCAGACGAGAGGGATGGATTGGGTTGGCAGCCTAGCGAAGCAAGTGGCCCCCCCACGACGGTGGCAATGGCGAATGGGGCCGGGGCTTGCTTTTGTAGTGTGGAAACGGCTAAAAGCGCGCGGCCGGGCAGGCGAAAGCGCGGCCGGCACATTCTCCGACTCATCCATGGCGTCGCCGCCTGCTTGGAGGTTAGCTTCAGGACGCCGGGCAGGAACGGCCGGACAACCCATCATGGCGGGCAAATGAATGAAACAAACCGACCAGCGCCAACCAAACGCATTTCGCTGTTGCGCACTCACTGCTGAATGCTGATGCGAGCACGCCTGGCGCACCTTACATGATCTCAACGGGACAAGAGGGGTAGATGGGTGGGGTGGGGGGCAGGGGGGGGGGGGGGCGAGAGAGGTTATTTCCATTTTCTCTTCTTCCAAACCAACTTCTTTCGTCTTGCGTTTTTCGTGTTTCGCTGCCAATCGTTGGCCTTCCATTCTAAACAGGGCAAGGCACCAAGAACAGCAAACTGGAATGAATGGACATTACAGGGGACTCGTGTGCAGTAATGAATAATCAGATCAAGTAATAAGCAGAAAAGAGCAAGCACATGGAACCAACAAGAAAAGGGCAAAAGAGAAGAAGAAAAAAAGGAAAACGTGATTGAGCCTATTGTGCCAATATCTTACTACTCCACAAGTGGACAGCACACCTCGGGACAAGGGGAGATGATGATCATCCGCAACTCCTCCCCCCACACCCTCGTCATCTTCTTCCTCGCCATCATCGCCGCTGCCCTCCTCTTGCAATGCCATCACCATGACCAGCTTGAACACAACACCATGCTACCTGCTGCTGCTACAGACATACACACACACACCTGCTGCTCTACAATGGAATGGAATGGAGAAGGCAATGCACGCTAGTGGCAAGAGCACCGGATGCTCTCTGCTTGGGAGTTGGACCCGCTACTTATCACACATACGCACCCACTCACTGGATGCCTTGCTCCTGCTCTGAAGCCTTGCTCGCTTTCTTTCTTTCTCAAGCTTTTTCTAGCTCGCTTTGTGCGGCCTGGAAGCTCTCCCCCTCCTCTCCTCCTACCTTTATGCTTTCTCCTAATCTTTGACGCGAGAGAGACCCTCCTCCACCACCTCCTTCCCTCTCGCCGCTCCTTCCTCAGCTGGAGGGTGGTGGGCCCACGGCGCCAAATCTCCTTTCACCTGGCCTAGCGGCCCTCCCCTGCTCCTCCACCTCCAATGGCTCGCCTCCACCCTTCACACTCTCCTCCATGCTCTTCCTCCCTCCTGCAGCAAGCTCGGCAAGATAAAGGAAGGTGTAAGCAAGCAGCAGCACAGCAGGTAAAGCAAAAGCAAGGCAAAGCTTTTGAACAAGGCAGGCAGAGAGCACATGCACAGTTACACAGATAGAGAGGGGGGAATCAGAGAAAAGAGACAGGCTTGTGCACGATAAACAAATCCACGCTCCTCTGCAAACTGCAATGCAGCAAATGCAAAGACCACGCTTTGGACCCAAAAGATCATACACACGCATGAGGGAGGTGAGCTTGCAAAGCAGCAGCTGCAACAGTGGTAGTAAGTTTCACTCACCTACTTTTCCTCTGCAACCGCAATGGCTTCTCCTTCCCGCCCCCGTGGGCCGTGTCTGTTTGCCCTCGAGTTTTTGTACTCTTCTCCCACCCACCCCTCTCGCTTCTCTCAGCACAGCGTGATTCTTTGAAGTGTCCAATCCACACGAATTGGCTTTCCCTGGCCCTGAAATAGGGCGCCTATACATCTGCGCCAACACGAAGAGGCGGCCCAAATGACCGGTCTACCCCTGCATATTTCTCGTTGCAGGACCGACCCGCGAGGGGCACAACCGGGCGCCGCATCGAAAGGTGCACTCCCCCGGATTTCACGTAAAGCTCGAGCCGAGCCGAGGGGCCTGGGCACATACGGGTGGGCCCCAGTGTCAGCACCCCCCATCCCCCGCGCAGCACCACGCGCTGCCTGCTGCAGTAGCAGGGAGCAGTAAAATAGCTGCTGACCGGCCAGTACCCCCGTGGTAATTTAAATCACAATCATTAGGAGGAAAGGAAACTAGTACTGTAGTAAACTACCCCTTCCAATGTATCATTAGTCAGAGTACGATTGATGATTAACAGCGCATTCCATGGGGTTTTACTGCTGTTTTGGACTGGAATACAGTGAGTGCCAGGGTGACAGTACTTGCTAGACTGGAATACAGTGAGTGTCAGTACTTGCAATTGGTGATTGTATGTGAAAACTAGTGATTTGCGGCGGCTGAATTAAACTGAACGTGGGTAAAGTATAGAAATAATGTATTTTAACCAAAATTATAAATATGCATACACCACATATAGAGGAATTAATATCTTCTTGACACACATAGTCTATAGCATCACAATACAGTCATAATAGACACACATAAATTACAACAATATCATGTCTGGTTATAGGCAAAATTAGAGGCTGGCAAGCATTTAACGATAAAAGCCATCGTATTGCACTGCTAATACTACTAAAGTACTAGAAGCAGCATTACAGGGATAACTGGCACAATAGTATTATGTGTCATTTGAAGAATGATTTTCATTTTGTTAGTTTCATAAGGCATGAAGTGCATAGGTGAAATAGGTAAAATAAGCAGAAGAGTCCATTTAGGAAAAGTGCTTCAAAAACATTTTATGATACCCAGGTGGAAGTTGTAGGTTCAAAGCCCTTATGTTTTTTCTCACCATTATGGCTTTCTAAAAGGTAACAGAAAAAATCAGTATTTTCACCAAAGACACTAGACAACTAGAGGAGAAAGAACAGACCAAAATTGGCATTTAAGTTTCTATATCTTCATTTTTTTCCTAGGGAGCAATGCAAGACTGCACATTTTTTATATATTTTTTTAAAACATGTGTTCAAACCAGTGAGTACTCAAGGTACTGACCAAATTCACAGCAGTGGTCAGTGCACTTGGCAACGCTAGCAAGCTTGATCTCCCTATCGATCATGACACCCTGCCACAAACAAATAATTAATAAGAAGGATGGCAAAAAGCCAAAACAAAAAGGAGACATAGTCAGAGTCATAAATCATATACTGCTTCCAAATGGACCGAGTGAGAAAGCGAAATTTTCTCCGAGGCCAATGGCACGGAGAACCGTAATCTATATCGATATTGAAGAGCAATGGTCCCCTCTTATTTTTCATCTCATAATCTATCATAACTTGGAAAGCAGCGTCACATACCCTGTGGTACTAAGCATAGGAAACTGGTTTCCAATAGGCTATCTAAGCCACAAACATCTATTTAAAAGGAGCAAGTAAAAAAAAGGATCTCCAGCGATTGCACTGAGTCCCCATAGCAAGTAAAAAAAAGGATCAACAGAATTGTTGTATGGCACACACAAAAGAGCTGTCCAAAACTATCACTAATGCAGTTTAGTCGACCTAAATTGGCACCAGAGCCAAGAGAAGGCCATCAAAGGTTCTTTCCTGTCGTGTGACTACTTTCTAAATGTTTGACTCAATCAGTCATCAAATAGATTTAATCCAATTAGCTTTAGAGCATACATATCCAACAGGTGGAATGGCTCAGAAAAGCTTAGCATTATGATGTCCACTACAGCTCTGGAAGCAGCCATGATCTTGCCAATTAGCAAGTATGACTACACAAACAATTGAATCTTGTCTAGATGGCTTAACGACACATAATGAATTTATGTAACATTTCATAGGCTAGATGATTTGTTTAAAGATACGAACCAACTTAATGCTTGCTGAATTAGCTCTCCATCCAGGTACATACAATCTGACATTTATTGTCGAAACTGTAAGACAAAAAGAAATGGAACAAACAAGCAGGGAATCAAAACATAGGGGGTTACTGTTGACCTCAATAACAGATGTAAAATTAGAGAGTACTGATCGATGAAACTGGAAACTTTATTGTCAGACTGGAAAACAACAGTACAAATTGGTTCTTTGTTATAATCTGAAAATGAATTCGTTGATGTCAGCTTCAACTTGCAATCTGCAAAAATTCGTCCTGTGGTATGAGTTTTGTTAGCAATAAACTATCTACATGTAAGAAGTAACGAAAAAGGTTTTTAGTAGCTATTCTTTTAGAGGAAAGTTTAGTACCTATTTGAATTAATCATGCATCGGAACAGAGATTATCCTCTGGAGCATTCTGTCGAATACCTTGAAAGCTGTATCCATGGCACTATTGCAGCCAACATCAGGTTAAGCAAGATGTGGAGACGCTGGGGAGCGGTGGTGATGGGTCAAGTTCACCAACGCCTAACTGCCTGGATGGCTCCAAGTCCAAGCACTTGTTGGAGAGGGCAGGGCAGGGGGGTGCGGGCATGTGCGCGCCTGCCCCAGACGACCGCATCCCAACACCAGGCGCGACCACCAGATGGGAAGGGACCAGCGGCTCACTCTGCTGCTTTTGCTGCTGCTGTGCGGGGGTTGCTGGCCATGGCCTCCCCACTTCACCACCATCCTGCACTGCACCCCGCACCCACACGGCCACAGTCACACAGCCAAAGGGAAATCAAGACGCAACAGTGCGATGCCCGTCTAGCACCTCGATCGGCTACGCGTAGATCGGTCCCGACCCGGGCGGCCTCCCTCACCCGGTCCTCTCCAACTTCTCCAATTTACTATAGATGCACGCGAGATTACTGATTAGCAAAACCGAGAGGCTACGTTTCAAGGGGATGAACTGCTCAAGTTACCAAGATCATCAGACTCGGATTTTACCTCAAATATCTTTACTTCATCCTTTGGTGTGTTGTTGTAAAGCATGGCACATGATAGTGCAGTGAATGCAACACATGAGCATATTACAATGGCATCAGTGGTTGATTCAGAATCATGCATAGTTTAGGATATGTTTGTGCTAACATTAGATTGGTGATCCTGCCAACTTAGAAGGTAATCTAGGATATTTCTAATAGTTGCATATATCTATAACATTTTTTTAGGGTCACCGGAGGAGAGCATCCACATCTGAATTCATTGATAGGCTTTTGACAAGCTAAAATATTACAATATTTTTTAGCAATTTTACAACAGCACGACACAACAAAAACACAACACCTAAAAAGCTGCCTAGAATATGGAGAACAACACACATATAGTTCACGACACAAAGCCAAGACACAAGCCAGAGAGATGACCACCGAACTTGATGGGAGTTGGAGCCGTTAACTGAACAGCATACTCGTCAGATATACGGCAGCCATTGCATGTCCACACCATCTCTTCGTAACTAGGTCGTTTTGTTGTCACCCTCCGTGAAAAGGGTAAGGCCAACAGAACGGGGACTAAAGGTGGCAAGAGGGGGTGCAAACCAAAGCTCACAAGAAAACGCGATCTTCCATTTGGAGCTCATGGGAACCACCCATTCAAAGCGCATTAGGCTCCACGTCTCACCATTCAACGCCATACAAGAAGAGGAAGCCTCAAAGTGAAATGGTGAAAGAGGTGGAACATAAAGTTTGTTTGCCAGTTGTAAACACAAGCAGCACCAAAAGCGACCACCCGTCATCCGTACGATATGAAAACTGGACCTGTTTCAGTTGCCATAATGAAGAACGGCCGGCTCACCCTACAAGTTAGGAGATGTGATGAGGACAAGCCGGTGCGGTGCCGTCCAAGCGTGCAAGAGGCCCGTTGCCTGCTGGCGGTCTGCGCGGTTAGACGACGACGGGGTCGCTACTATGCATGCTACTGGGCACTGGCCTTGTGGCGAGTCACATGTGACTTGTGCTTGCCATCCCCGGCCGGATGGAACGAGCTTGCAACGGCACAGCATGCAGAGGGGAGTTTGGCGCGTGCCGGGGCGAGTTGGTAGGACGCGGCGTTCATTTCCGCGCCGCGCCCTTTTTGCTTGCCCTCGGCTCCCCGCGCCGCCCTAATGCTGGCTCGCGCGGTTTGGCTGCTTGCGCGTGCGACACGGACACGGCGGCCCGCAGGCACCGCACAGGCGCGGCGCTCAGTCGTGTACTCGTGCTAGCTGCCTGCTCAAGTAAACGAAACCTGACCAGAGGAAAGAGTTCCCTCACGCTCCCTCCCCGTGCGTGAGAATAGGCACTCATCAGCAGGGCCAGAGAGCACCGGCTGATCGAGACCTAACACGGGAGGGGGGAGCCACTTGGATTTGGGGATCTGGGGGTTGCTGTTGGATTGGACTACGACGAATGCGACGTAGTGGTACTGGTCGGTTCTGGGTTTGCTCTCCTTTGGATCGGGATTGCCATCAATCCCTGGCTGATGGGTGGTTGCGGTTGCCATCAGTCCTGTTCAGATTCATGTAAAATAAAAGTACTTCTCTAACAATTTTTTCTTATTAATCTCACTCACAGAACACGTTTTCTAGTGCATTATTCATCTAAAACTTCAATCTGAACACAGCCCAGCTACGTAGCGCTGACTAGGTGTGGGCGTAAGGCCATTGTCAATGGGGTTTTATGGACTGTTTTCGCGTGAGAAATACTCAAAATTTCTCGGCGTATGGCTTTTATATTTGCGGGCGTGCCAGTATACAATTTGTATACAAATAGATATTTACATTAGTATAGAAATAATTAAGAATATCAGGAACACAAGAGACACCAATTTTTACGTGGAAAACCCTTTCGGGTAAAAACCACGGTGGCCCGAAGGCAAACTTCACTATATCAAATGAGTTACATGGCAGGGGATTAACAATGAGTAATCAACTCATCCCGTGCGATTTACAAAAGATACAAACGGAGTAGCAAAAATATTGTAGTGCCAATATCGCGGCAGACATCATGTTACTCAAGCGATTGTGTAGCTCATGATTCCTAAGCCTCGAGAGAACTCTAGTTAATTACATCTGCAAGTGATATTTGCAGAATACCTCCGATTAAGTTGTGACATATGGTCGTCGTCATCGATCCTCTTGTCCTGTACTCCATGTATGGGTGCTGTATGAAATAAAATGAATAAAAGGAAAACACTAGGCAAAACAATGACATATCTCGTCATTTATGGAATTTTGGCTAAAAGTTCCATTGCGAACGTGATGTGTCCAGCCTCATCAGTCAGGACAAAATGAACTTCTCTGGCCTCGTCGGTCTCGGAAAATAATGATGGAATTTGTGTTCGGCCTCGTCGGTCGCGAACATGGTATGCCCATCCTCGTCGGTAAAGACATAATGAAGACTCACTGCCCGTCGGTCTCGGGAGAAAAATAAGAAAATTAATGAATCTGGAACATTTAGCCAAATTCCCTTGTGACAGAATATAACTTTCATCCCGCCTGATGATACTTTGTTTTATATAATTCGACCTCTTGTATAGAACTGTAAACCTGTGAGATAGAAATACACATGTGCATCCATGCATTGATTCACCATCTCGATGAGTGTTGAGCACCTGAAAAATAAAATATAGAGAGCCGTACTCTCCTAAACCTGCAACAAGAAAAGCACGTATGTGCTGCCGTCGAGATGACTTCTTCTGAATCCTGTAAAACACCTTAACATCCTGCCCCTGATTCCTATCTTCATTTAACCTCGTCGTAGTGTCGCCAGCACTTCTGCAAGAAGATCGGAGAAAACGTGGGCTGCAATGTCCTGCAAATCTCCAAATCACTCACCAAGAAACTGCGCCATGGGTGAAGTGGCGAAGATGCGCCAATGACGATGAAGCCAATCTCGTCGAGGCCGCAAGATCCTGCTAGTGGCGAGATCAATCTCCAGCGACGGTGATGAAGCTGGAGAGGTGTGTGTGCGTGCAGATTGGTGTGTGTGGAGAGGTAAATTATATGTGCTGGTGTGGTGGAGGTGGTGTGATGGAGAGGTGAATGTGAGGCGGCTATCCTCCTGTATGCCTATCGCACCTGCAAAAAGAAATGAAATGCACATATGTGCTGCCATTGATGGCCTTCTTCTAGATCCTGTAATGCTCTTAATCACTGCCGGACATAATCTCTAATTTTTCTTTTAATCTCATGAGGCACGTGAGTGTGCCGCCGACACTTAATGCCTTGCCACCGATGTAGCATGTCCCTGCAAAAAGAAGAAAATCCAGGCTGTGAAGCCGTGCAACGCTCACCGTGAATGCGCCGATGACGACAAAGCCGATCCCCCGAGGCCATGAGATCCCTTGCCTACGGCAGCAAGGTCATATCTCCAGGCGATGATGATGCTTGTGAATGGAGATCAGAGAGGTGCGTGGTTGTGTGAAGATGAACTACTGGTGTGTGTGTGGCGGCTGTGCCTTCCCTGTGTGTCTGGCGGCGGGGAAGAGTTCTCCCTTTTGTATGTGTGCTGAAGGCAAATATATAGAGGGCCTCTAGGTCTCGTGAAGGAGCAAGCTGATGCACGAGCGCCGCCGGAAGACGTTGGGAGCCAGCGGTTCAGCAGGGATGCTCCTGCATGTACGCCGAGAAGAACTGCATGGCAAGAGGCTAATTCAAATTTCAAAGCTCTACGTGATCCTTTGGCCACGTGATTTGCAATTAAATAGCAACAGGATAATCATCATCATTTGTTTGTAACCTGGCCCTCCCTGCATGGCTGGACGCGAGGCGTTCAGCACGGCTCGATAGCGAACTGCGAACCAGAAGAGCAATGGCCCTAGAAGCTTCTCCTCTCAGGTATTCTAGTCGACGTGTGGACCCAGCTGAGTTATATACTTATACCCGGCAAGCAAAAATACTCTTCAGCATGCACGTGTATGAAATACGTACATGCGTATATATTTGCACTCATGCACCCAAGTCTAATATGAGTAGCATAGTTAACACCACTCTCAGCAATTTGCTCGATGATAATTAAATTTGATGCCATACTATTCCAAAACCTTTATAGAGCATAGTATCATTTTATTTCAGCCATAAATTCAAGCATGACCTTCATGATAAGACATGAATTCTTAATAGGTAACATATGGATTTGACTTTAGTCGGGGTGACATTTTATCGTCAAACATGGACACAGTTATCTAGACTGGAAACTAGGTAACTGCGCCACAGGGGTTTCATGGTGATGAAACTCCCCTCTCATCCCATGAAACTCCCCCTCTTAATTATCCTGTCATGGAGCTGATGAAATGAGCTGCATGCCATGGAGCTGTAAAAAAACCTCGGCGTCTCCGTCTACCTACTGTGCCTATACACAACCGCCGCTGACGATGGAGCGGCGCATGTACAGTGCGTGCATGCCTGCTCGCACTGCGACGCACCCGAGCACGCACGGTGCCAGCCAGAGCCAGAGCACACCGGCCAAGCCGGCAGGTTCGGGCCTGGGTCTTTTCTTTTCCCTGAGTTATTATGGCGCGTCGGGCGCTGCATACGGTCGAGCTGACAGGTTCACTCGGGGTTTTGGGCGGGCGACCGGCCCACGGCACGGCTGCATGGTCGTTGCAGGTACCACCCACCCACTGCATGTGCAGTGGCAGCTAGTGTACTAGTAGTAGCTAGTGCGGTTCGGTTCGGGGCGTAGTTTCGTTACTCTCGTCGGCTTAGGGTGCGTTTAGGGTGTGTTTAGTTCCCCAGAAAAAAATATTATTTATTTAATTTTTCCCTATTTATTATATCCATCTCATTCATAGAATACTATTCACCTATAGTGTATTTTTGGTGACCAATATATTTTCGAGAAATCTTTCCCTAATCTAAACACCCTTATTCTTGCTTGCGCCGTAGAGTATGTATGTAGAGTAGGTAGTGCTTGGAGTCTTGGGCCGGCGTACCATTTGTACATGGTTGATGGTTGTATCCGCGATTGAAGAAAATTACTAAAAGCCCCTTGCACACCACTGCACTTTGACAGCGCGCGCCTTTCGGTTGAGGCATCGTCCTGTGTTAGCTGCAGACGTAGGGCGCCTCCAAACCCGCCAATCTTGGACCGTGTTTAGTCGAGGGTAAGAAAACGTATTTTTTTCTAGAATGTGTGTTATGTG
The DNA here is from genome assembly GCA_015342445.1 of Digitaria exilis. Classification (NCBI taxonomy): domain Eukaryota; kingdom Viridiplantae; phylum Streptophyta; class Magnoliopsida; order Poales; family Poaceae; genus Digitaria; species Digitaria exilis. The sequence goes on from JACEFO010001619.1 coordinate 543,871, forward strand.
AGGGAGATGAATAAAAAAGATAAAAAAGGAATTTTTAAAGATACATGTTCTGTGAGAAGAATGAATAGGAAGTAAAAAGTACGGTTACGAACTAAACACGCCCTCACCGATGACTTGTTGCTAGCATCAAACCCGAGAGCACCGGCACCTGGCGCCGCATGCATCGCGCGTGATCACCTATCATCGTCGCCAGAAAATCCAGCCCCTTGCGACGCATTTCACGGCCAAAGTGGGAAAATCTGTACAGTTCCGTAGTACGTACATGATACTCCATACTCCTACTACTAGTCTACGATGGGTAGGGCGTCCACAGTGGGAAGCAAAACCAGTTTATAGTAAATAAAATATTTTATTCAACCCACCGAGACATTGTGCAATTAGTTCGTATAGCAGTCCATAGTAAAGGGCACCCATAAGCTTGTGGGCTGCCCATAAAAAATAAAATATTAATTCATCTCTCTCATTCTTCTCCCCTCTCTCTATCTCTCTCTTCTTTCCTCTCACCACTACTATATGCTTTTGGGGCTGCACATTATAAGCTTTACCATCACTATAGACCACTTACACATGGTCCCACCACTAAAGCTACTTGTTCCAAATATATCGTGGTTGACTTAGGTGGATGAGTCCACGTACCAGCATGGCGTACGGATTCCAGTGCGCACCCATTATTGCGTGCGTGGGTAGTACAGGCACTGGTCGTCTAGTAGTGCTCTGGGCGTGTTAAGCTCCAGAAGTTCTTTTGGACTCTACTATTTTTCTCTCTTAGAAAAAAACGTTTTTCAGAAAAGTTCTCCTTTTAACTCCTTTCAACTTTCTTATTCATCTCTCACAGAACACGCTTTCAAAAAAATTATTTTCGTTCCCGCCCAACTAAACACACCCCTGGTCTGGGCCTGATCCATCGCCGGACCACCACGGCAGGCAGCGAGCGAGCTGACCCCTTTGTGCCGTGCGTGGCTCGAGGAGCCATGGCAGCCAGGCTGCTGCTAGTCTTGGGGCCTGTATAGCAAAAGCTGGCGCTTAAGATAATCTATAGCTCATGATTAGAGAAATCGGTAAGCTAAGCTTAGCGTTTCCTCGGGCGGCTACCCGCCGACGCCGATGGATGGAGCCGAGGCAGTGGCTCGCCGGCCGGGTCAGCCCCCAGGCCAGGCTGATCCATCAGAGGCTCGCTCGCTGCCTGGCTTGATCTTGTCCTCTTTTTTTTTTTTTTCTTTTGGAGAAAATCCTCGCCTGATCTTTGCATTTGCGCTATTAAATCGATTTTGATTTTGGGCCTAACTATGACGGCCCACACCTGCCTGGGCCAAAAAGATCATCGTGCTCTTCCTCCTGCCTGGCCCACCGAGATAACGAACCGGATTCCGAGCAGGCAGGGGCAGGGCGGCTCGCCCTCGTACCGTGTGTGCCTCTCGTAGTCGTCGTCCACCTCCCGATGTCTGGTGGTGTCGGATTTTGCGTGGCGTGGAGGTCCACCAAAATCGGGATCGACTTACTTGTTCGCTCAGAACCCTAGCTTGCTTCCACGCTGGAGCTCTGATTGATTCCAATTTCACCCACCACGCTAAGCCCGTCCAAGTAGCAGGCTGCACCGGAACTCTTCGCGGAGACGGACGGGGACCCGGCGAGAAGATCGGGCGAACTCTGGCTGCGCCCGCGATGGCGAGCAGCTCGGCTCGGTCGCAGATCATCTGCGTCTCCTTCAATCAGGACAACAGGTGCGTACGGGGCAGACGCGGCGGGAATGACTTTCTCGTGATTAATTATACATTCACAGCGGGGGTGATGGTTGATTAGGGGCGAGAGCTCTGATTCTGGTTCCTGGGTTTTGATGTTGCAGCTTGTTTTCTATCGGCACTAAGGATGGCTTCAAGATCTTCGACGCCTGTAATGGGAGGCTCTGCTACGAAAAGAGTGAGATTTCTTCAGAAGCTCTACTTTTGTTTTTCTTTGTCTTGCTTCCTTCAGTTTTAGAATTGGCACGGCCTGGCATGTCAGACTAAGAGTATAGTATAGGCAGTAAATAAATCAAGTTAATAGAATACTGAAACAGCCATACATTACTGTCTAGCAGAACCATGTCTAATAACAATCCAGTTTGTTTATTTAACACCATCAACTGATCATTCTGCTGTGGAGATAGTTGTTCTGTAATAGTAAGTACTATTATAACACTTTTGGGGTTTATAAACCTCTGTGTGCTTGCAGATCTTGGGGGATTCAACATTGTAGAAATGCTATTCGGCACAAGCCTTCTTGCCATTGTTGGAACAGGTGAACAGGTACCTCAGTAAATTCGCCTTGGTTTGCTTACTTGACTTGTTCAACTTTCATAGGTTAGTAAGTTGTCCTGTTCATTTCCCCCTTTTTTGCAGCCTGCAATGTCTCCTCGCAGTCTTTGCTTGTTCAATACCAAAAAAGAAGCATCAAAGAAAGATCTGAACTTTAAGACTTCAATATTGGCAGTTCGATTAAGTAGGAAGAGGTAAACTACTTGGTAAAGACTATTCATGCGGTGATTTAAACAATAATTTTATTTGATGCTTAACAATCAAATCCGAGTTTTCCAGATACGAACTAGGAATCTCGGTTATTTGTGCATACTTAACTACTTAAGTCACAGTGTTCTTTTGAGTAAACTAGTTATCAAATTATTTGCAGGCTTATTGTTGTATTGCAGCACAGGAGTTATATTTACGATTTAAATAGCACTACTATCTTGGAAGAAATTGAAACAGTACCCAATATGAAAGGTAGGGATCCTACTGCTGACTGTTTACCAAATATTCATACCATAGCTCCTGTTAATTTTCCTTGCTGTCAAGCTGGCAAAAAAACATGTTAAGTTCTTGAGTTGTTGCTACTTGCTCTATTTTCTGCTAATATTGTTACACTTTGTAATCAGGTCTCTGTGCATTTGCTCCTAATTCAGAGGAATGTTATTTGGCTTTACCAGCAAGCACATCCAAAGGATCTGCTTTAGTATACAAAGCATCAAAACCTGAATTAATATGCCAGGTGATTTGTTGTTTCCTGTGCCATAGTTATATTAGCTCCAGCAAATTTATATCATCTATTATTATGATTTTCTCACACAAAGCTTCGTAAAGATCACTACTTTATTCTCCAGGCCAGTCACTATAAAAGCATATTAGAGTTCACAGTTCAGTGGTTATTTAAGACACTTTTGCTACATTTTCAAACAATAGAAAACAAGCCAATAACTATGCAGCTGATGTGGATGCATTTATTATATGTACAAGTATAGGAGTAAAGCAGGTTCAAGCTATTTTGACCTCATTTAATTTTTATTGTGATATGAGAAACCTGCAGTTCAAATCTCAATCACCTTTCAATATTTAATCTTGCCAATAGATGGTGGTTTCATGTAACCATATTTGTTTTCTGAAGAGAACACTTGATTTGGAGGGTTGAGACCATCCAGCTATAAGCTTACATCCTCAGCTCTCCTGTTTATATGCCCATATTCAATTTCTACAACAAGAACTAGTACAGTGTGAAGTTAATTATCTTCTCACTATTTTCTGTTATTGTGTAATTGGACGACAGATAGATGCTCATCAGGCTCCATTAGCTGCAATGGTTTTTTCTTCCGATGGCATGTACCTGGCAACGGCGTCTGAAAAGGGCACTATGATTAGAGTACATCTCGTGGCACCAGCAACTAAGGTGGAAATTAAACCTTTCTCCTGCATAACCATTTTGAAATTGAGCTGTCTACGATCCGCTTAATCTTTTTTTTTTTTTGCATTTTTGTTCAAAAGTCCCATAGTTTTCGACGGGGAACTTACCCATCAACGATCTATTCACTGGCATTTAGTCCATCTGTCGGTCTGCCTGACGTTCTTGTCGCCACAAGTTCATCAGGCTCCTTGCACATGTTTTTCCTTGATGCTGGCAGAAATGGAAGGTACATTTCCTTGATGTCGAGCCATTATTTCACAGGCATAATTTTACCTGATGTTTTACCTGATGATACCCGTTTTTTCAGGAGACAAGCAAATACGTTGCTGAGTTCAGTAATTCCTGGATCAGTAACTGATGCATTGGATCCAGCTAACCATCATGTTATTCACCATGTTGTCCCTGCAGACATCAAGAGGTCCATTCTAGCTCTTCTGCTTGCTGCCACTCCTTCCACAAACTTCATTATTGATTTTGCTAACATCATCCTTTGGAATGCAGCTGTCTGGCAGTGCACAGTGTTGAAAATTCCCAAAATTCTTCCAAACTTCCTGCATTGAAGTAAGAACCGCAATACCATCCTCCATTCTTTCTGTGTTATGGAATGCGCTAACGACCACATATCAAAATCAACCATTCGATATTTTGCAGGACTGTAATTTACATTGTAACACATGATGGATACTTCCGGGAGTACGTGATCGGCACGACCAAATCAAATGAATCTTCATGGTTGTTGGAGCGTGAATTCAATCTCCTGGATGCTGGTCTGAGTAGTCTCAAGCAGAATGAGCAGCACATTGACTTGTAAAGCTTGCTAACCACTTGCTCCTCCTGACTTAACCGTGTATTGGACTGACTTCAACTGTACAGAGCGTAGAGGTGGCCATCACTGGTGGCAGTTGGCGTACCGAAGTGTATGTAAATTATTATATAGAAGCAAACAGCAATTCTGATGCAATACAGAAAAAAAAATTTAAGTCCTGTTAAAACGATCTTCGTTGCATTGTAATTTTTAAGTATTTTTCACTTGGCGCCAGTTATCTTGCTTGCAATTCTTTTTTCATACCAGGCTCTGCAATCCAAGTACTTCGGCATAACACTATAGAACAAGTCTCTATATGCCAAGTTGGGACCCAATGGTTTTGTCGACCTTATAAGAAAAAAAACACGCAATATAAAAAAGAGACAACTTACAGATCATAGACATGTTCAACTCTTTTTCTCCCTACACGGGAAACAGCACTCCAACAAAAACACAGCGCCATGCCATCCATTAACAGGTGCACACATTCCAGATCAATGTGATAACGGCAATGAACTCAAGCATTGCTAGTTCTATTTTAATACATCCCACCCTTATTTTCTCTCTCCTATGCTAAAAAGGGCCACTTGAAAACGCATCAACACAGATTATACGACGCGCCCTTAGTTGCTCCCTTCGCAGCTTGAGCATCAGATCTGTCAATAAGATGTGTTCTTATATCGACATGCATAAATTTACATTGGTAGCAAAAAAATATTATGGATTTCCCGGTATCCACTGCACAACCTCCAGAATTTAAGGTTCTCGAAAGATGGGAAAAAAGAATTTGACAAGAGGATAAATGTTGTTTCACCTGTGCTGCCTTTGCTTTAAGCCTCTGAACCTCATCTTGTGTACACAATAACCTGCAGCGCCCCGAACTTTCAGGAATCAAGCTCAGGATCTTAAATTTCTACATGTCTTACTTTGGTTTGGAAAGAGCAGACTAAAAATGATTACCGCCATTGCAGCTCCAAGATCTCATTCATCAGTTCTTTCTCCTTTTCATAAGCCGCTTCCAACTGGACAGTTAGCCAGGGTTATTGTGTTTGCCATTATCATTAAAAAGGGAAAATCAACCTAAGGGAAAGACATTCCAAAGCCCAAAGGTGCTTGAAAGGTCGATAGAAAGGCACCCAAAAGCTGGCTCTTACTCATACAGGGGCACTATCGCCATCTTTTGGGTGTGTAATCTTCAATGCTTTCCATTTAGGACATTTCATTTATGACTTCGAAGAGTTTACTTTGTTTTATAACACTTCGATATTCATAAATGAAAGGATCAAGCACAGTCTTGCAAGAATATCAAACTCACCATGGATCTGTCAACTGATAATGATGCTGATGGAGATAATGAGCGGCTTGTGGAAGGGATACACGGTGAAGCCATAGAAGGTACGCCTGGTGAAACCATGTCAAAACCACTTAACTGCTTCATCGCATTAAGTATTTGCTCCTGCAAGAGAATACAAGTATATGGCATCAACAGAGCTCAAGCTCTTAATTTCAAGTTATTTGAAGGGTGAGTATTCTCTCTTGTCTGTGGATGTGGATCTATTGTAGGTGGTTTTACCCTCTGAAGCATATTTGTCTGAAGAATGCTATATAGCTGCATGAAGAATGAGCCACCAATAATGGTGGATGCAGCTTCTGCAGAAGATGGTATACTTAAAGATGGAAGGCGAGATATTGTCTGCATATTAGCAAAATGGAATGTTTAGATAAGAACGTGAAATAGTGAAAATAGAAAAATACACTTGATTTATTGGCTGTCTGTTAGACTGTTAATATGATTAGGCAACAAAACGAAGAAGCATCGGGGCATTTTCTTCTCCTGTTTTTCGAAAAACAATAACGAGAACTGTAAAAGTGGCTATAACCTGCATGCTGTGACACTTTTGTAGGCCTGGTGGTTGAGCCTGAGATTATAAAAATATGTCATCATTTAACTAATGGATTATTTGCGAATTAAATGTGAATGTCTGCGAATACCTTATCAAAGTCAATATGCCCAGGTATAACTTTAAATCGACCTCTTATAAGTGGAGGTTTTGATCTATCATCATGGTCCTCTGCATTAAAATGAAGCACGTTAAAGTGTTTTTATGGTACACAAAGCTACATTGAACTTTTGAAATACTGTATATAGAAGCTAAGTTCCTGCTTCCTGGTATTTGGGAAGTATTCACCTGCTGATTTATGTGCCTTAGGAGCAGTTTCAGGAGATGTTTCATCTGATACATGACAGGGCGCTCCATTACACTTGTCACGGTTATGGATGTTACTTTGCAGTTTACAGCTGAAAGGATTAGCTCTTAGTAAAGTATTGCTTTGAAAAGATAGATAAATTAGGCATACTTACAATTATTTTGAAGAGATCTCTTCAAAAACAAATAGCAAATTTATAAGACCTTCATATCCTCTTAAACAACAGCAATCCAGTGCCAAGCTGTGTAGCTTACATATTAGTTATGTAGTCATTACCTACTTCTAATTGGTTTATATATGAAGCCATTGAATTTCTGTAAACACATCATGGGATGAAAAGGGAAATAATTTGTACTCATGCAACTTGATTTTGAGTACATTCACGCTGCTGCTGTAACATGTGTAGAAGGGTAGAACCGAGCTAATTAGCATTAGAACTACATCAAACCATGTGCTTCTGATTTTAGTCATGCTACTACTTTAGATTAGTCAACTGTTCAGATGTAGAATGTATTCTTTAGCCTGCAAACAAGAACGAACCTCTCTTTGGATGAAAGGAATCCATCTGATGAGCAAGAACTAAAAGAAAACTTCCTTTCATGGGACGAGCTACTTGGAACAACATCTGAGTGTCTCTCTTGACATTCCAAATCATAGCTTTCCGTAGAGTTGTCTTTCCTGACAAGCCCATTTATGGGCATCCCACGCATAGAAGCATTCCTGACAGTGTAAAGAAGTCAACACCAATTTGCTGGAGAAAGAGAATGTTTACGTTGGCATAGTCATCTTTTAGCACTAAGAGAACTAGATCATGTCATTACAAGCAGCACAATATATTAATTCGAAGGTCAAGATTGGAAGGGGCCAAGTCTGTTACCTTAACAAGCAAGCAGGCTGATCAGGAGATGAAACAGTTGACTTATCATTGGCCGTCACATCATTTTCCTACCAACTTTGCTTGGGTTAGATATCATCCCAAACATTACACTGACTTATAACACCAAAATTTCCACAGTAATGGAAGCTTACAATGTCAGCATCGAACTTCATTGAGAAATCTCTTGACAAATGAGGCCCGTCGGATCCTTGCTCCTGTGAACTGTCCAAGTCATAGAAAGACGTATCTGAATCTTTGCATGATATACTGTCTTCACATTCAGTGCCCTGAAAAAGGCATGCATTTAAAAATAAATAAATGATACGAAAATCATGAATAAAGAAGCAAAGGAAATGGTATATCAGTATATGCCTACCAATGAAGCTTGAGATCTCAGATCATCCATATCAAACGTCCAGCTGCTAATTCCCCTTTTGTATTCATCCTACCGAAACAAGAAATAGTAGGCGTTAAATGCATAATGTGAACACTGGTTATGCAGGGTAATATGGTAGAGTGTTATCTTTTTATTAGGAACTTTTTTAAAGCAATTTCCACAGACTCAGGTTTTTAGAATGTGCACCTGCGAAATTTCTTCTTTCTTTCCATCAGACATTTTCTTTTGAGCCATTAAACTTTCATCCTTTTCCTGCATCACAGTGAAGCTTTCTGAATTAATTTCACTTAAAAGAATAGTTGACCATAAAGTAGAACTTAAAACCAGTGTACCTTCAAAGCTTGATATCTGGCACCAAGACCAGGCAGTCCTTCCAAAAGCTTTCGAACAATGAAATCAGTGGAACGAGCTTGCTTGAAAAAGGGTTGCTTCAACAACTTCTTTGCTGAAGGCCTCTTCGAAGGGTCTTTTACCAAACACAGAGCAATCATTTGCTTGAAGTTCTATTATAAGAATTTATTGTTCAGAAATTGTACTCAACATAGATAAAATATGGAGGGTATCTTAAATATATTACCCTCGAGAATTTCTTGTCTCTCTCGTAATCAAGGCCGGGAGGAGCATTCTGAAGCGTCATAAGCAAGACCTGACAAGGAATTTGATAGTGTCGGAACATAACATGAGGATTCACTCAAGATAATGTAATGACAGCTGATGAAAGCACACCTTCATGGGAGGGTATTTTGAGAAAGGAGCATGACCATGGGCAAGTTCAAGTGCAGTAATTCCAAAGGACCATATGTCTGCTCTGTAGTATATAGAATAGAAGTAGCTCTAGGTAAAAGTAGTGTGGTGAAGATGAAAATTACTCAGCAAGTAATCAGGAAAATCCAGTACGCTACCTGAAATCATATCCATGTAGCTGCTCCATAACCTCGGGCGCCATCCTAACGTATTAAAATGTCCAAGAATGAACATGTAAAAGCTCTACATGTAAGAAAAGAAATAATATTCCATAGTATCTGGATTATGTACCAGCAAGGAGTCCCCACAAAAGTATTCCTGGCCCTTTGCCTATCACCAGAATCAAAAAGGCAAGCAGAGACTCCAAAGTCCCCAAGCTTAATTCCTCCCCGACCATCGACTAGAATATTTCCTGCCTATCACCGGAGGAATAAAGGAACACAAAGCAACTATTTAACTTTACTGGAACAACTAAATAGGGAAAAAATATAACAATTCGATAGCAGCCATGCATAGCAGTCAGAAAGGAGGAGCAGACAATCCAGATGCATGTGATCGAAGCCAGTACAATTGTGCATTTACCTTCACATCTCGATGTATATGCCCATGATGGTGAAGATACTCTAAACCTTTCAGGACTTCACGAAGCACCGTTGCAATGACTGCTTCCTCGAAACCAGTGGGATGGTCTGATTTCATTATGTGAAGACACGACCCTCCAGCCATATATGGCATAACCACCCATAACGATTGGTCCTTTGTAAATGAACAATGTGCCTTGACAACATTAGGATGGTCTATCAGAATCATTGTCTGAGCTTCACGCATGATGTTGTTCTGCATTAAATATTCTTGTTAGTTATTCAGAGGCTTGCAACCTTGGTGGTACGTAAGCTAGAAACAGAGCCAGAAACTTGAATAGGAACGATAAAAATGTCACTACAACGACAGTAAAAAATGTAATATTGCAATGTGATGCCACTGAAAGAATATACAAACAATTGCCAACCCTTATGTTGAGATCTAATGAGTACCTATTAAACAAATATTCACTTATTCACGGAGTCAGTACCATTCTCGCTACAAGATCACAGGATGGTTTTCTTCAGAAAACGAATCCACCCAAGTCATTCTTTCGAACATACTCCAAATAGTTTCTGAAAGGAAAATAATAGTTCCCAAAAGGAAAAATCAAAATGTGCGAGGAGCCGAGGCAGGAAACGTGGGTACCATTCTCCGCTCTAACGCACAGGATCATCACACAGTTATAATTTTCTTCAGAAAAACGTATCCACCCGTGTAATTAAATTTTATGAACGTTCCATCACTGGTCCGAATAGTTCCCAAAAGGCAAACGAATGTTTGAGGTGAGCAACTATGCAATACCATCGTGCACCCTCCATTACCAGTTTGCTCCCTGCAGGTCATCCAGTGCAAGCCCATATCTATGTATCATGCTAAATCCGATACCATGCTCATTCGGCGTCGGCGACACGAACGCAGCATCGGCCAATGCAAGTGAACGAGACGGGCGCGATCGGGGAAAAACAAAATAGAAGGAAATGGAGCAGCGCGTACCAGGTCACTGTTGGTGCGCTCGAAGTCGAGCACCTTAACGGCGACGATCTCGTCGAGCGGCTTGCAGAGCGCGCGGTAGACGATGGCGCTGACGCCCTGCCCGATCTCCTCGTACAGCTCGTAGTCCTCCACGTGGATCGGGTACTTGCGCCTCTCCGCTCCCCCGCCGCCGCCGCCCGCCTTCTCACCCGGCCCCGTCATGCCGCCGATCCCCGACGAATCCCCGAACCTAGCAGCGAAATCCACCGCCGATCAATCGGTCGCGCCGAAGCTCCAGTGTTACGCGCGCGGGTTCCCGCCGTGGACGGATGGAGGATCGACGACGAAACCCTAGTCGCGAGAGCAGCGTGACGTGCCGGTGGGGGAGGCGAGGAGGTGGATCGGGAGGAGAGAGGGGATCGGAGGAGCACCTGTGAAGGGCCGCGCGCTGCGGGGGAGGAAGGAATTGAAGAGAGGGGACAGTACGTACGGGGGCGCGTGCCTGAAGCGGGAGCCGGACATTTGGATGCAGGGACAGCCAGGGTTTTTAATTTCGAACCGGACGGCCGAACCGCCGCCCGGCGGTAGCGGTAAACCGGTCCGGTTGGACCGGTTACCGCTAGAAACCGATCAAATTCAAATTTTGAATTCAAATTCTCCGTGTCACCGGTTTGACCGGTTAGCCGACCGGTTAGACCGGTTAGCCGGCCGGTTTGTCGGAAAACAGGCTCACCGGTTAGCCGACCGGTTCGACCGGTTAGCCGGCCTGGTGGCTTGAAAAAAAATGGGCATGACCTATCCGCAAATTAATGGAAAAATTGACCACAAATGCATACAAATATCCATACATATAATTGTGCATACAAATATCCATACAAATAGTTTAGTAGTCCTCTGATACAAATAATTATTCATACAAATAGTTAGTTTAGTAGTCCTCTCATACAAATAATTGTTCAACGGTAGCATTGCGAGGTCATTTCATACTCCGCGGTGGACATCACATTCAAACCCTGCCTTACAAGCAACTCAGCTTTGAACTCTTGCCAAGTTTGGCCCGTCACCCCAGGAGTCTGCCTCGATGAAGTTGCCCTTCGAAGCATCCTCTGCAACGTACCACCCTCTCCCCTAGTACCACTACCGCCTCCATGCTCGTATGCACCTCCTCTCTGTTGCACCCCGCGACGGAACTCCTCTTCCGCTCTTGATTGGTCCAGGGCACGCTTCAGCTCAGCCTCCTCATCATACGCTTCATCTCCACCAGGACAGTTACCTTCCGCTGCAGCCTTCTCCTTTCTCAACTTCTCTTGAGCACGTTGAGCAGTTACCTTCTTTGCCCTTTCAAGTTCACGCTGAAAGTACTCACGCACCTCCTTTGAAACCTTTTCACAATGGACGACCTCCGTCCCGCGCCCTGCCAAATGTTGTTTCAATCTAGTGGCACCACCTCCTCCCTTGGACTATGACAATAGTTGCATCTCCAACCGGGGTAAAGATTTTCACCGTGTTCCCATACAACATCTCTATCTCTGCCAGACATTGCGTATCTGCAAACATAGAACGAACATAAACATATCACTGTCAACTTGACAACACATAGCTATATCAGAATACTTAAATCCTACATCCATTTCCTTATTTCCAAAATCACAATACCCTACATCAAAATATATATACATGGCTTCATAGTTCATAGTTCATACATTCTAAAATCACATGGCTGCAATCAAAATATACCTAAATATATCCATCACTACATCCATTTCAAAATTTCATAAATCACAAATAGATTCAAAGTTTCAAAGGGACCATACCTCAGTCGGGCGGCTAACCGCCGCTGCCGGTCGGCTAACCGCCGCTGCCGGTCGGCTAACCGCCGCAACCGACCGGTAAGCCGGCGTATGCGGGCGGAAACCGGTCAGGCGACCGTTGCCCCGCAACCGGACCGGCTAGCCGGCAAACCGGACCGGTTACCGGGATTCAGGGGGCGGTTAGCCGGCTCGCGCGGCGGTTACGACGGCCGGCGGCGAAAAATCGCCTGCAGGAGGAGCGGCTGCGCGCGGGGGGGGGGGGGAATGAGCGCTGGCCGTTGGGGGAGGGGGGTTAGGGTTAGGGCGGCGTTGGGCCTTCATGGGCCTTAATGGGCCGGCCACTGTTTTTTCTTTTTCTTTTTTTATTTAACTTGTATTTACCAAAAAAAATACCAAATGAGCAAATATTTGAAAACTTTTTACACCAGCAGATTACACGCACCTTGAAGTATTTTTAGGAATTTTTTCGATATTTTTCCATTTTTTTAATTCAAATTTGAAAATTTTGAATTTTCACCGGTTCAAACCGCCCCGAACCGCTACCGGTCCGGGGCGGTTTGGTCGGGAACCGGTCAAACCAGACCGGTTCCCGACGGTAAGGTAAACCCTGGGGACAGCGCCACTTGGTTTGCACGAGAGGAAGCGGCGGCGCTGCCCGGTTGCGTTGCGTTGCGTGCCTATAAATGTTTTTCTTCTCACTTGTATATACAAGATATCATTTTTGCCTTCTTTTGAATTTGGAAAAAAAATAGTACGTGCAAATTTGAAGTAAAAATGTTCAACTTTGAACAACAATTAATACCTATCACTATATTCATGTTATTAAAACTATTTTATATACAGTTGATTAGGTCGTGAGAGCCATGTAGCATAAGAGAAAATAATGATTAGAGCGTGATATGGTTAGAAATCATACACTATGTCTATGGTAGTTTTCGAATTGGTTTCAGGATAACCCTGACGTATACTCGTATGAAGGAGCATGCCACTTGCAAAAGGGAATTGTGCAATATATATACCAGCACGCATCATCAAAATGAGGGCACGTCCTTTAATATGGACTCAAAACTCCTTCTGAATGTTTTTTTTCAAGATATATGCGTACTTGATTCCTTACTTTTAGTCTTACGCGGAGTGGACAAACAAATGGATGCATTTTAATCTATATGTTCAGCAATGTTACCAAGCCTTATCAGTGTGTTGTGCCATCTTAAACCTTAAATCGGTTGCTTTCTTAGTCTCTCTCGATGCACCTAGGTGACACTTTTAGCATCGACATCGTCCATACTCAACATAGGTATCCATGTTAAAAAAAAGTTCAAATAGTAAAGTATATTACAGGGATATATATTAGAGTATCAGAGTATGCATAAGATACTTTTGCATTCCATTTAGGCTAGGGTCACGAGCTCACTAATGCCTATAAAAAGGTAAATGCTGGTGCGATAATGCGCGACATTATAAGCCTTGTACGACAGAAAGCAACATGTGTCCCTTTTGTTTCGCAATTTTGTACTCTTACCTGTAATGTATGAACCGCTTTGCTTTTTAAGACTTATTACAAGTAAATTGATTACTGGCTACCGGCTTTCCAACAATCCGTTGTAGTCTAGCTGGTTAGGATACTCGGCTCTCACCCGAGAGACCCGGGTTCGAGTCCCGGCAACGGAATTTTTTATCGTTTGTACTAGCTGCACTGCACTTACTTTTGCAATCTTCAGCTAAACTTGTATTTTTTTTCCCCCTCCGTCTCCAACGAAACAGGGAACAGAAAGGGCAAGCGACAGGCAATACTCTTCCGGGCTCCGGCCATACTCTTAACAGTGAGTGACTGGCTGTGACCAGCCGGGTGCCGCGATCGTGAGGACTGGAGCTGTAAAGGCCACCTCCAAATCCAAGCAACCAAGTGCAGTTGGGAATGAACCAACTTTATGCATCTTCACGAGTTCAGTGACGCCACGTGCTAGTAACTTGCAGCACGGGGAAGTATGGTCACCCTTGCCTTTTTGCATCGACAGTGCAGCGTATGCAATGCAACCCACCAAGCATCTCCCAGAGACCAGTTAGCTTATGCAAAATACGAGTCACAGGGACGTGCATGTCATCGGCATGTGATCAACAGCATGTTATCCAGCTACCAAATGCAGACCGGAGAGCAGTGCCAAAAAGTGCAGATCTACCATACTGCTACCGTGCTCCGGATGTTTTAGGGTACGTTTAGTTGGAGAACCATGTAGAATGGGATGAATCCGTTCTAGTTTCAAGGAATGGAGCGGTTCCATAGTAGTGTTGTTCAAAGATAGTAGTGTGCGGAAACATGTTTTCGTCGCCGCTTTGCTGTTGGTGCCGGATGCCGATGGCCGGCCGGGCAGTCGGCCTGAGCAGCTGACGAGCCCACTACCACCAGCTCACTGCTCCGGCAAGGTGGACCAACCACCACCATGCAATGCCAACCAATGAAGGAATCATGTCATGATATGTTATACTACTGGAACCCAAGAAAGGAGTGAAAAAAAGGTACTGATAATATCTTTTTGAAATTTGGGGTCGGGAGGCCGTGGCATCTGCAGCGAAAAAAAGAAAAAAGGACAAAAAAAATGTTCATCCACGCCTCAGCCAACATTTGCAATGGTCTTGTTAAAACGACATTTGCAATGTGAGACTTTGAGACCAAGAAGCACTATTCCTTAGAATTAAGATAATCCAGAACTCACCAAAAACAAGATGGCGCTGCAGATTCGCCTCTTTTTGATACCGGGCCATGTTTACTTTCAAAAGATCTTTTTAACTTTTCTATTCATTCCTCTCAGAAAACACGCTTTCCAAAAGAGTTCTTCTTCAATTTCCTTCAATTTTCCTATTCATTCCACTCACAAAACACGTTTTCCAGAAAAACTTCTTTTTTTCTTTCCCAACAACTAATGACGCCTCTTGTGCTCTCGGCGCCGCACGTAAGGACACGCGACCCTGCCCGCGTGACTCCAGATGCAGCGGCCACCGCCCAATCTGCTCTCGACTCGTGCATCCAAGATGAACCCCATGGGCCATGTGTGCAGTCATCATCGATCGAGCTGTACGAAAATTCACGGGCCTTTGTTTCCAGATACCGACGCGCCGGCCGGACTAGTCGTTGCCCCTCGCAGATTCACGTACGCCTGAGATTATCCGTTTCACATTTTTATCTGACACAGAGCAGATCACCTTGACTTATCACCACATCGATACCCACAATTTGAAGAGATTTTTTCTTTAAAACTCAGCTTTCCAGTGCTTCACAAAAACAAATTTCAACCCAAGTAGATTCCTAGACGAAAACAAAAACACATTCTCATACCTGTCCGTAAAGAAATGCAGCTCATCCGGAAAAAAAAAGAAAAGAAAACGGAAATGGGAAAAAGAATGGCCTCCAAGGACAGCTCAATGTAGCATGCCACCGCGTCTCTGGGCCCCACCATGTGGTCTACGTGGCTTGGGCCCGCACCGACCACTTGCGTCACGGGGCCGTCACCACCCAGACCCACACAGCCACGTGGCCCCACGGAGCAATAAAGCGCAGATAGGGCCCACTGCCAGTTCGAGGGACCGAGAAGGGGAGAGCCAGCTGGCGACCACTTCGCGCGCTTCGAGGCGGCCACCCCCACGCCCGCAGCTTATCCTATCGATCCAACGGAAAGGCCCATCGTTCGGATGGTTATTTACCAGGACTGCCACAACCAGCCCGCCGATTTCGCCTCCCTTCCCCGTTTCTTCGGCCGTGTTTAGCTGTCGTTGGAAAAAGTATTTGTTTTTCTGGGATACGTATTATATGAGGAGGATGAATAGAAAAGGGGAAAAAGGAATTTTCGTGATGTGTGTTCTATGAGAGGATGAATAATAAGTAAAAACTACTTTTAGAAACTAAGCACAAACTAAGCACGGCGGGTAACGGCATGACGAACAGCGTGGTCAATTTGAAATTTCAAATCTGAGGGAACTAACAGCATTGCCCAATCGTGTTTGGTGTCAGCACATCGGATCGGCAAGAATTTGATATTAGTACATTCGAAATTCGAGGATGGGGGGCGGAAAAAAAAAATGATGCAGAGCAGCCAATTTACACGAGGGAAGATGAATGGGGGAAGGAATGGCTGCCCTCCATGCCATTGTTTTCTTCCTCTCCCTCTCCTCACCGAGAAAAGAATTTTTTTCCCCAGTATTTTCTCTGATCAAGGAACACCCTAACATATTTCCACCAAAAAATCCTGATAAGAATGTCAATGTTTGATAGGGGAGTGGTGGCCGCGGCCGGGCCAAAGAGGAGAAAGAAAAATTAAGAAGAAAGAATCAGACGACGGAGGATTAGCATGGACTATTGCCGAAAGTTCTTGGATCCCCTGGTGTAGCCGTAGTAGGAGAGGTACCACTTGACGAACTTCTTCAGGCCGACGTCGAGGTTGGTGGTCGGCTTGTACCCGAGCTGCTCCCTCGCGAGGGAGATGTTGGCGTGGGTGAAGGGCACGTCGCCATTGCCGGGCATCTCCACCACGTTCTTCTTCGCCTTGACGCGGAGGTGCTTCTCCAGGATGGACACCAGGTTGGGCACCGTCACGGGCGACGTGTTGCCCAGGTTGAAGATCCTGTAGGGCGCCGGCCCGCGCTTCTTGCCGCCGGTGCCCGTGCTCTTCCCGGCCGTGTCGAGCGAGCCGAGGCAGCCCTTGACGATGTCGTCGATGTAGGTGAAGTCGCGGGCCAGGTCGACGTGGTCCTTGCCTCGGTACACCGTGATGGGCTTCCCCTGCAGGATGTTGCGGGTGAAGGAGAAGTAGGCCATGTCCGGCCGTCCCCAGGGCCCGTACACGGTGAAGAAGCGGAGTCCGGTGATGGAGAGGCCGTAGATGTGGTTGTACGTGTGGGTGATCTCCTCGCCGGCCTTCTTGGTCGCCGCGTAGAGCGAGGCCGGCTGGTCGGTGCGGTCGCGCTCCGAGAAGGGGACCTTGTCGTTGAGGCCGTAGACGGAGGAGGACGACGCCCAGACGATGGCCGGCTGCGGGTCGGCGTCCTTGCAGGCCTCGAGGAGCGTGACGAGGCCGGCGATGTTGGAGTGGACGTACGACGCGGGGTTCTCCATGGCGTAGCGCACGCCGGCCTGCGCGGCGAGGTGGAGCACGTGGGTGAAGGGCACGACGTCGAAGAGCTTGGCGAGGAGGCGGCCGTCGTTGATGTCGCCCTCGACGACGAACACCCCGTGCGAGGACAGCAGCGCCTTGCGGGCCTTCTTGAGCGAGGGGTCGTAGTAGGCGTTGAAGTTGTCGATGCCGACGACGCCGTCGCCGCGCTTGCGGAGCGCGAGCGAGCAGTGGGTGCCGACGAAGCCGGCGGCGCCGGTCACGAGCACCGACATCCCCGCACCGGCCGCCGACCCCGGCGGCCTCCTCGGCGCGGCGGACGCGCGGATCTGCCGCTCCCAGTGCATGCCGCCCCAGGAGGCGGCGAAGTACTTGGACGAGGTGTCGACGAAGGACTGGAAGCTGAGGTAGGACGCCGTCATGGCGACGAGGAACAGCGCCCACAGGAACATGGTGCTCGTCGACGCGAAGCAGCGGTGCAGCTGCCTGTTCATGTTGCCCGCCCTCTCGATCTTGACCTTCCCGGGAGTGGAGGGGAAGAGGTCGTCCTCCAGCACCCGCATCTTCAAGGCCGCCGTCTTGCCGTGCGATGTGAAACCCAAGGCAGCAAGATGCCAATCCAATCCAAGACCTCCTCCCTCACAGATTCTTCTTCCGCGACGCAAGCACAGCAAAGACGTCGCCGCGCGCGCGGCAGGTCCCGCCGGAGACGCAAGGGATTAATGGAATCCCGGGATTAATCAATCAACCCTCGCCGCACTCGCGCTCACGCCGGATTCCGAGTCTCCTCCGATCGATTGACTGACCGACTGATTATTCCTTCCTCTCCCTGAACGCAGTACAGGCGGATCGGCCGCCGGACGAACGGATTGGGTAGGTTGTTTCCTTGGGAGGCAGGCAGCAGAGGCCGGCCCCGGGGCAGGAAATTTTATTCGGCGAGGAGAGGAAAGGGGAAGAAGAAGAACAAGGGCAGGGGCAGGATGCGCGCGCCTGCCTAAGGAAAGCGTGGAGGTAGGCGGAGAGGCGATATAAATAGAGGAGCGGGACCGACAGCCGCAGGACGGTGGCCGGGGGGTCACCGGAGGAGGGTGGCGCCGCTGCCGGCGGCGGTGCGGGTGGCGGCACGGGATTGGGAAACGGAGCGTTCGGGGGCGTTGGGTTGGGTTGCCTATTTTTGGGGTCGGACTACGCTGGATATGCATAGATGGGTAGGCTGGGCGCGACGCGAGCGGACGCGCTATTTTTGTTTTCCAGGCTCGACGCATTTATGAACATTTTTTTTTTTGCGCGTGAGTGTGAGTGTGATTTGTCATTTATTGATGACTATGCGCGTGAGGGGAGATCCTTGAATTAGAATATTCCGCGTGCAGGTTTTAATTGATGAGCAGTAGGAGAAGCAAATTTAGCTACACTTCAGTCAGATCCTGAAAGAGGTTGATTTATATGTCAAATTTATATTTTTAGTATTAATGTTCATACTTCCCACAAAAGAAAAATACATGTTCATACTTGGAACGGTTTTTGGTTGGTCTTTGACACGTCTTGGGTTTTCTTTTGGTAACACGTGCGATGTATCAAGAACAAGTATCTTCAACAATTTATTTGGCGTTTCTATTTGGTGACACATGTAATATATCGATAGTTGTTCTCTCTAGTAATTTATTATTTGATTTTTTTCACATAACTGTCGTCTAAAAATCCCTCGGATGTAGAAGGATTATAAAGAAAGATCTCATGTGGTTAACCACCATGCAGAACTCTAACCATTTTCAGTGTCGCACAATGATAAGTTACAAATTTACAATTGTCTCTCTCCTCAAATAGTTGCTTAGGGTGTGTTTAGATCACCTAACTTCTCCAAAAAACACTATTAATCCAACTTTTTTCTACTCATATCATCTCTTCCACTCACAGAACACGCTTCCCAGCACGACCTACCGTGTTTTTTTATCTACAGTGTTTTTCCCATAAACTAAACTCACCCTTAGTGAGTTCCTATAGTGTAAGTTTACACCATTTCTTGAACTCCTAACCTAGTGTATGGTGCCACACATCTTGCTACCACGAGGCCTCGTGCATAGGACATATCTTACACTTCCGTTGAAATATGATCTCATTGGCAATAATTGTCGGACTTAGGACAATTAGGACTATATCTCTTCTAAATCATTCAATCTTGCATAATTGTTGATGGTGTTCTTGTTCTCAGGTAAAAGTGGCTTTAAGTGATTTCTTGTGTTTTCCGTTACGGTTTCCTAATTGCTGGCAAGTGAGTGATATTGGTATATCTAATTCTTTCCCACGTACAACATCCCTCTCACAGTCTCTCCAAAGTATCAGTGTGTGGGATCCTTCAACAATCACTCACCTGATGGTTCCTTTCCGTATGGTGCTAGCTGAAACTGAGCGTAGGAATACATGAGATAGTGATGTGGCCGGTCTGGTATTTACATGTCCTTGAGCACATATTTTTATATTAAGTGTGTATCATCAAACCTTAGACAACAACGTAATGATGAGAGAAAGTTGTACATTATTTGCTTTAAAACATTTTTTGTATTCTAGGTTTAAAACATTTTTATGATCCTTGGTCGATTGTTGAGTGTTAAATGTGCGAGAGGGGAAATGGCTTAAATGATTTTGAGTTGTTTTTTTTATCATCTTATGCTTTTTTTTTTCTAATCGGTGACATAGATTTGTTGGTGCTCTTAACTCCTTATCATGTACTATATGGTGTGTGGTTGTTCGTAAATAATTCATCTCACACGTAGACAACCAGAAAACTTGAGACCGTGTATTTTATTATATGTATGAAATAAATCTAAAACAATAATATGATATTGAGTGGAAGTCAAACCTTCTAAAAGAGCAATCGCATAACAAAATGTACAATGGTTGAGATGAAATTAAATATAGACAATGGCTGGAAGAGGAGGAGGAAAGCCTCCTAGCTAACCAATGGTTCACCGCTTTATGAAAGCGACAGTTAGTAAGACAAGAATTAGGAAGGAATTAATCAATTTTAAAATATAGCTATACAGCGGCAAGCACATAACAAAATGTAATTCCTGGTGTTTCGTAATGAAATTTTGGAGCATGCCTTCTGTGGAGAAAAGAGAGAGCGAGTAATAAAAGGTGTGACGCAGTATTTTAAGAAGAGATTGTGATAAGAGCGTGTTGATCGCCACCAGTGGAGGCGTCATTCGTTGGGTTGGTAGTATACTGAACTGAATGTCCACCCAGGTTACATGAAAACCTGTTAGGGCTTGTTCGGTTACATCGGATTCAATCCGGGTCGGGAATGGTAGATATAATAAGAAATTTATGATAGGTACATCTAGAGACCGGGATTTATTCTGGGTCATAAACTAATTTATTTGTGATGGATACATCAAGAGACCCGGAATGATTCCCTACCTCTTGACTAGTGGATTGATTCCTTGTCTTTTGGTGTCACTATGGTGAGCAAATTAGCTTTTGATCCGGAATGAATCCCGGCCTCATATTGTACCTATCATAAATTTCTTATTATATTTTCATTCCCGGCCCGGATTGAATCCGATGGAACCGAACAAGCCCTTAGGGTTTGTTTGGTTCCATCGGATTCAATCCGGACACGGAATAGTAGATATAACAAGAAATTTATGATAGGTACATCTAGAGATCGGGATTTATTCCGGGTCAGAAACTAATTTATTCGTGATGGATACATCAAGAGAGCCGGAATGATTCTCCACCTCTTGACCAGTGGATTAATTCCTTGTCTTTTGGTGTCACTATTGTTAGTAAATTAGCTCTTGACCCAGAATGAATCCCGGCCTCTTATTTGTACCTATATAAATTTCATGTTATATTTTCATTCCCGCCCCGATTGAATCCGATGGAACCGAACAAGCCAGGAACTGGATCCAGCGTTTGTCCACTCATGTTTTATTATACGCGAATCACCGATCGATCGATCCCTTCCTTCTCCCGCCTGCGCTTCGGATTGGTGGCCGGATCGTCCAGAAATCAACTGATTAGCCCTCGGCGTACGCTTATATATCCCGGCGTCTCTATCATCAGTTCTGCATCCGCTTCCTTTCTCTTTTTACGCCCTCTGGCCTCTGCAGTCCAAAAGCCAGGCTATCGGACGAACACCGTCGGCATCCGACGGCCCGACGCCACTGCGCATGGGCGCTGCGGCTGCCCTACCGCCAACACCCAACATGGCATTGGCATTTGGTTGGGCTCGGCACTTTGGTTGAGTAGGGTAACCTGCTGTGCTGCGCTTGGAAACAAAGCATCCGATGCAACGCAATCCACTTCCCAGCGGGGATCGTTTCATGTGCGCTCTTGACCTTTCCTGCACACAGTCATCTCCAGCCGGCAGCTCACTTGCCATCGGCCGGAGCGGCGCATTGCACATTTGCAATGCACGTCTGCTCCTGCCGTGGCCAGCGCCCATGTGACCCGTGTGTGCCCGGCGCCAAGCGACTTGCCTGCATCTGCCTGCCGGATCATCTATCGCCGCACACGCCACACCAAAACCTAACTAACATGCCGTGACGGTCCGGTGGTGGAAATGTGAGACACGGGAGAGGGCTGGCTTCCGTTCCGGATAGGGGTTGGTCAAAGCCTGGCATCATCCTCATCAGGACATGAATCTCGTAGGGGATGTCATGTGCGTGTCCAAGAAACAGATACCAACTTGGCAACTTGCTATTGCTGCTGCCTACCACATTCTGATAGCTCTGCATGTGATAGATGCCGGCAATGGCAAACGCACAGGTTCAACGGTGGCACGGCGCGCGTGGCTTCACTATTCTAATCTTGAACGGCCCATACTGTTTTGACACCGTGCTGGTTTGTTTTTTTTTACAAATAATTTCCAGATGCTTTCAATTTGATAAGGAGATGAAATAATCGTAGGAAAAACGAAATTTGGAATCCAGATTACGGGGGAAATGAATGAATACCCTACAGGCAGAAAGAGGTCCGCATCTGTTGTCTGCTGACTCCACACTGATCGATCACCTAACCGGGTGCACGCGAGAGCAAATGAAATTTGTTCCATTCGTCCACATTTGCAACATCGAAACACTTTGCAGTACAGCGATGGTTGGCAGCCACAGCACCACACCTACTGACACTGTTTGCCATGATTAGCAAGCTCGGTTGTGCCCAACAAAACAATGGTGCTTGAGCTTGGATCTTGGCTTTATTTGGACCAACAAGCTTGAAGCTGCCTTCAAATTTTCTAGCTGTACTGCTAGACCAACCTGGCTATTTTCGGGTAGTGGTAAGCATCAGGATTCCAGTTGATTGCCCAAGCCGTTTCCGTACGAAGATGGAGGAAATCCTTGTTGACCATTAGTTGTTGACCATTAGGGGTTTTTCCCTTTTAATTAATGGTTAAGAAAAAAGGGAGAGCTGCTGCTGGCCGCACTGGGCCACTACAAGGCCCAAGTGCAGCCAAGCAGCCCAGCAACGAGAGCTGCCTAAGGCAACTGAGCAGCCAGCCGCAAGGGATAAGATTTTTCCCGTGCGTATGCTGGTCAAGGCTCGACCGAGCTTCTCGCTCGTACGCGAGCGCTCCTGGAGGCGGTGGCGATGACGACGCCCAACGGAGCTCCGAGTCTCGCGGGCGCGTGGGGCCATGCACGAGCGGCTGCTCCTCCTCCTCCTCGCCTACATATGTGGGGAAGTCCCTCTTCCTCTCGATACAGTCAATTCCTCCTCTCTCAGATCCACTGCTGGCTGCTCCTCCTTGCGCCGCCATTCCTGGTGGGGGCTGCCACCGTTCTCTGGTGCTGCTTGCCGGAACTGCTCTCGTGAGTGTTTTGGGTGTAGGGGATTTGGTGCTGGTGCCGTGAACTCGTCTGTGTGGTGTCTGTACGGTCGCCGGTTGGTCCTGTTCGCCGTCCACCTTGGCCAGGTGCCTGGGTCCTCTGCTGTGCGCCGTTCGTCTTCTTCTCGGGTCGCTGCCGGTGACGTTCCCCTCGGCATCGACGTCGGCTCAGTATCTCCGTCAACCCACCGCCTTCGACGACTCGGACATGAGCGGCGGAAGTTGGTTTTCTGGGACAGAACCTCGGTTCGCTGAGTTTATCTTCCCACGTAGTTGATCTACGTGCTGTGAGTTACCCGTTGCCTTTCTCGGTTGTTCAAGTATTTATTTGTGCAATCTGCTAGTATTTATGTTTGGGTGTGATTGCACATTTGTTGGGCGGATTTGATACTCGATGATGATAAGCGGTGTAGTGAGAAATTAGTGTGACAGTTCATAGAATTGATAGGCTTGTTCTTTGTCTAATCTTGTTTATTTCAATCCTGATTATTGGCTCTTCGTAGCCTCTGCTGTGGATTTATTAGTCTCTGTTTACTAGTTGCAGTAGCAGGAATTACTGAATTACTAGCGCTATTACTGAATTGCCTCTGATTACTAGTTGTAGTTCTGTTAGCTAGTAATATTACTGGATTACTGAATCGTAAGTTGCCTGATTTCTAAACCCCTCGGCACTTACTGAATTACTAGTGTTTTGTTCCTGGTTAGTAATTGAGGCTGCAGTTTCAGTAATCGAGACTAGATTCAATTTTAGATAAAAGAACTTGTTGAATTATGTGATTTTTGAGGAGAACTGTCACACTAGTCAAGGATCTAAATCACCTTGGCATTGGATGGCTATCTAGAATAGCAACCCGCTGTCTGAGAGTAAAATATGAAAAGAATTTCTATATTCTTGTATTTTATCTGCCTACTTCATCTACTAAATGTGTTTATGGATTTTCATATGAATATGGATGGAATTGTAACATGTGTACGAATATTGAAATTTATTCTATTCATGTATGTAATTTATGAACATGTATGCCATCTGAGAAATGTATATGTTATTTATGAAATTGTTATTTACTTTATTGTATTTAATTATGAAAGCATGTCTTGTGTTCTTGAAATATTACAACAATCCTGACAGTGACAGTGAAAGCTAACGGCCGGAACAGACATGAAAGGGTACGTACTACCACCTTCTCGTACGAACCAGGGCATCGAGCTGGCAGCCGATCGATCGGAAGTTTCGGAGATGGGTAGGTTGACAAGAACGGCAACAGCACGTACGGCACCGTAACACAAAACGGAACCCACCTACACTTTCATCCTTAATTTCGGAGGAATTTCTCTCGGCAGCGACACTGACAGGGACACTTAATGGCGATAAGCAAGCCAGTAAGCCATTGCTTAAGGGCAGAACGACTTTACACGCGGCAGCATCCTTGTCGCTGTACATACAGTTTGCACACAAAGGCTCAGTGACAGCGACGTCCAACGAGTGACGCAACATATTAGGACACGGTAACAGTCTTCTCAGGTTTTCTCAGCTGCGTTCAGATTGGAGCCGTGTTTAGTTAAAAAAAAAAGTATAAAGTACTTTTTCTAGGTGAATAGAAGTTTTTCCGTGGGTGGAATGAATAGGAAAAACTTGTTAGAGAAATACTTTTTTTTCTGAATCTGAACACAGCCTTACCCTTTGATTAGTGAAGGGTGGAAAAAGTACTTTTTTTTTCTGGGATGCGTGTTATGTGAGGGAGATGAATAGAAAAGGTGAAAAAAGAATTTTTGGGGATGCGTGTTCTGTGAGAGGAATGAATAAGAAGTAAAAAGTAGTTTTGAGAACTTAAACACGGCCTGTTCTCGAAGGTTTTCACCTGTAGCTTTAGCTTGAGGCGCACGGATGCTTTTGCCAGCGGCGCGCGCATGTGGCAGCTGGTGGTTTGTTTTGTTGAGTTGAATCAAGCCTTGCGTGCGTACGGGACAGAGGATGGATGGACGGCCTGGGACGAGCACGACAGGTCACCCGCGGCCGTCTCGTTCTCAACTCGTGCATTGACAACATCAGCGTCGGGCTGGACCGTTCGAGTGCATGCACAAACGGGGCACCGAGCCTGCAGAACACGGCTGTGATCGAAGAAGACCTGCAGACCACGGCAGCAGCCGATCGAGAGCTGCGTGCGTATGCAGGGGACGACGTGTCTTGTCCGCCGGATCCGGAAGCATCGAGATGCAGGGCGTGTTTTAAGCGTGTTCTGTGAGAGATAAATAGGAAAGTTGAAGAGAATTGGAGATGAATAGGAAAGTTGAAGAGAATTGGAGGGAAATTTTTCTGGGAAACGTGTTTTCTGAGAGGGATGAATAGTAAAGTCCAAAAAGAACTTCTGGAACTAAACACAATAGCAGTTATGTAACGCACTCCTTCCGCCCCAAAATAAGAGTAGTTGATACGTGTACGTGCTATTTTCTCAACTTTGACTTAATTTGTAGAAAAAACTTGTAATTTTTATATCTTCAACTAAATTTGTTAAAAAAATAGATTCAAAGATCTTTCCAATGATACTAATAACGTATTATAAGTATTAATATTATTTTATTTATAATTGGTTAAAGTTATAAGAACTTATTTTTTCGGAAGCGACTTATTTTTTCGGAAAGCGAGAAATACTCTTTTTATAGGACGGACGGAGTAATTTACATGAGCAGGCTCCGAAAGTTTTTTTTGGCAAATGATGCTCCTCGGAGGCGCTCCGGCTGGTTCCGCTTGCTCCGTTTGGAGCGGGCTCAACGCTGGCTTCACGTGCCTACCCGTGGCGCAGGGGCCCATGTTGAGTGGAGCGGGCCGTACGCTGAGTGGGCCGAAGCGCACGGCCTCTTCCACCATAAATTCCGTTGGATAAGTCGTTTATACCATAGTTGAAAATGTCGTTTCACTAAAAAAATGAAAAAATGTCGTTTACCATCGTTGAAATAAGAATACTAATTTATTTAAAAATAAATCCTAAAAATATTACCAGCTATCTACAATTAGAAACCCGAATAAACAAATTCTACTAACTTGAGCAACGGGAGTGCTTGTGCGGTTGTGCAGTTGCTCGTACTATAGACTAAGGCGACTAAAAAGTGCTTCAATGACGTCGCACGCCCATCTACGGCGACACGTGTGCATCATATGTACTTCCGTCCAATGCTTCTGGTCTTCTCACTTTGACTTTTGGTTCACTTTCTGCGTGCATGCATTTCTGCTAACCACTAGTGTGACACTTCGTTACTCTTGACCTGAACATTGCCGTGTCGTTGCAAATCAAGTTTTCCCCCTTCTTTTGCAGACCCTTTTTTTAATTTGGCAACAGAAGCTGTACTACTGCTATCAGTAGCAGGCTGCTTACATAGCGCCTACTGATCAACAATGATTTTGCACAGCCATTGCTGTGATGTTTAATTAGGTTATGGTACGGTGTGCATGTTAAATTTGCATATGTTTTTTTTTGGCACCACGTGCATGCAACTCAGAAATTCATGCATAGTGTAACACATGGTATGCTTAATGCAACCAACCGACCACCAAATCTAATCTGTTGATTGCTGCACAGACATGGATCGAGTTGGTTAACTCGTGGTGACGGTGATGATCGTGCATGCATGTGACGGCAGTCCTTGCATGCAACCGTAAAGCCATGTTCATTGAGGTCAACATGCATGTGGCCGTTTCCTCTGTGTCACATCGTGATAGATGTTTTGTTCACTGTCGGTGCACTTATTCTCAAGGAGCTGTAGATGCGTACCTACGTGCATTCTCTGATGCTTCACTGACATAACCTCTGAGCCTCGCTCACACACACAATATAGATCTCCCGGCAACCATCCCCATCGAGTAGATATTGTTTTGGCCCTCCGGTGGTATTGGCAAACGTACGTAGACAACAACGAACAAAGCTGTCCAAGGAATGTTTTTCAGTCTACGCTGAACAGTTATTATTAGCAGCATCACCAGTGCAGGCTTCAAATTGTACTGCTAGCGAGTACCACCACGATTTATACGACTGAATGCGCGACTGTGTACACAAGGCAGCACTTTGTATAGGAGCTACGAATAAACTCGTAGAATCAAGTCTCAAGAGTCTACCGGCCAACATTCAGAACTTTGTGAAAAAATGGAGTATTGACCATGTGGATACAACAAAATGCATTCTTGAGGTTGGGCATTTCCTCTTGTAATTGTAACAGAACACACAATAATATGTTGATGTATGTATATATAAAGCATTATATCCCCGGATATATATGATTGCACATCGCCTGAATACGACGCAAAATGTACAAAAGGTTACTTTTCCTAATACAGATGGCATAGAGAGTTATATATATAACTGTACATGGATTTATGCACGGCTTGCTTCTTTAGAGATTACAACCTTATATACATACATAGCAGCACACTGGTACTGTACATAATAAGCACACACATATGATCCTCTCCTGCCTCATGATCTCAGTGCTACATATAAGCAGCAAAAAGGAAGGGCGCAGGACGACAATAAGGAAAACGAGGAAATTCTGAATCTGAATCGCCTTGGAAGTTTTACCCATGAATGAACGATGTTGATCACATTTCAGTATGTGTAGTTCATTCCTCCCTCCCCTCTGATCAGAAGATCCACTGATGCTTCAGCTCTGCAAATGACCACAAAGAGAATCCAACACTGTATTAGCTGCCGTCCCCATACACATCCTAAAAGGAATTGGTCTCAACTCTCAACTACCATACCATGCATGATGCATCCAAATTCGGAGCATTTAAGAATTCAGAGGAGATTCAAGAGGACTTACACTACTACTACGTACTAGGGTTCTTCTCCTTTGGGGCCTGAATTAGAGTCCTCAGCAGGAGCTGCATCGCCTCGATCTGAGCTTTGAGTGACACGGCGTAGTCTAGGGTTTCACCCAGCAAGGTGCACTCGTCCATCCCTCTCCCTCCAGGCACGATCTCCCTCAGCGCCCTCGCCCTCTTCCTCGCCATCACCCTCGCGAGATCGCTGGCCGTCGCCTTGCTCTTCGGCCTCGCCCTGATGACCCTCCTCCTCCTCGGGATCCGCCTCAACATCTTGCTCGCCGGCGGCGGCTTGCATCCGGACGACGACGAAGCAGCAGGCTGCGCGTCGTCCCGGCGGGGACGGAGGAGGCGGCCCTGCGAGAGCTCCGCCGCCAGAGACCGGCTCCAGCGCGGCGCGGCGCCCCTCGCCGTGGCGAGGGCGGCGTCGGCGGCGCGCCTCACGGCGATCCTCCTCTCGTCGAGGGTCATGGCCCTCGACGACGCGGCGGCGGCGGCGCCCTTCCTGAGACCTCGGAGCAGGTTCTTGAGGAAGGTGTGCCTGAATTTCTTGGACCCCGGAGCAGGTTGGCTACTGCTACTACTACTAGACAACATCGATGAAGCAGACATGGAATTAACGGGGTCCTTGGTGATGAAAACAACAAATGTCTCGGCCGCTAATGCAACAACACCTCAGAAAACCTGGATGCTAATGACTTGCTGGTTAACCGATGGAGCTAGCAGCTAGCAATGATGGTGTCTCTCGAGAGCTCGTGGAAGAGTGAGGGAGATATTTGTTGTTGTTGTAGTGAGCTGATGATGAGCGAGGGGGAATGAAAAGGGAAAGCAACGCAAGGCTGTTGTTGTTAGCTTGATGATCACACACACACGCACAGGAGTGGTGGCGATGGTGTGTGGCAATGCAAGGATCAGAGCCTAGCTAATAATAGCTATATACGGCGTCGATTGGCTGGGAGACGGACGGGAGCGAGGCGGGCGAGGAGACAGTGCACATGCAGGCACATGGGAGAGGTCAAGGCCCAGGTCCACAACCACATTGGCATCGCCTCGCTCCTGACCTCCTCCTCCTCTTGTTAATTTGGATTAATGAATGAATTGATACTCTCGGCATACTACGATACTGCTACCAAGTACCGGCACTTGCCATGCATGTCCCAAGGGATTATTAGAGGGGTCCCATCTTGCCCCCATGTTTATGTTTATGTATGAGCAGGCAGCTCTCAACCCTTAAGTGAACAGTAGTAGCAGTACATACACACGCTCCCCGAAAGTGGACAAAAGCATAGTGAATAGTGATGGTGCATTTTTTTCAAAAAAAAAAAAGAAAAAGAAAATGGGAAGTGTTTGTTATCAACTATCACATATATTTATCTATCATTGATCGATGTTGTGTTAGTTCATGATTGTGTGTGGCTTTCACCCATAGTTTTCTAACAAAGTGCTCTGTGTGGAATTGCATTCCCTTTGTCAAATTAAAGGTCATCGATGATCTTGGGTATCTGCGCAGTGGTGGGAAAACTAAAACAAAAAACAAGAAAACAATGAAACCTGCAAATGCAGAATGTTGTAAAAATCAAATGCATGCATGCATAGCTAGGGGGTGTGCTAGGGATTTAGCTTCACCCAGGGGCCAGAGCTGGGGTATATCTGGAAGCGTGAAAGGAAGGGTTAGTTGTGCTAATGAATATGGTAATGATCATGGCGATGGCTATAGTAGGCATGCATGTACTCCTACTAGGTCATAGTCATAGCCCTTAATTAGCGGGATGGGTTGCTTAATTATCCCCCGTATTATGAGAGGTGTTTGGTGGTGGCTCGCTTGTGACTGCACGCACATATGCCCACGGTACGCAGTTAGCTAAGCGAGCAACCCGATCAGTTATCCTGATCTCTTGATCATTTCTTATGAACAAACACAAACACACAGTTTATACTCATTCACACGCACTGCTTTCCCCTCGATCTTATCTTTTGTAAGACAAGTGCTAGTATCGCCAGGCCGACGACCAATATGATACATGCATTGCATTGCTTAATTTGCTAGCAGAAGGAAACAGGAATTCGAAAATTGCAGCTAGTATACACGATGGATATCGGATGGGGACGGGTCCCTTTTGAAACGAGGCCAGTACGTACGTACAAGCAGCGACGGCTGTGTGCTGTGTGCTGTGCACGCACGGGTACGTCCGAACCGAAGCAGCCAGGACAGACCGAGAGACGTTCCTCCCGTGGACCACCAACCGGCCGGGCGCCCACGTAGCGCAGCGGAACGCGCTTGGAAGCTTCTTGGGCGCTTGCAGCATGTGCCGTGTTCCTGTCGCGGACCCCTTTCCCTCCCGTCGTCGAGTCGAGGTCGAGCAGCAGGATAGAAAGATAGATCTTGCTCGTGCGCGCATGCCGATCGATCCGTAGATGGATGGATGCGTCTCCTGTCCTACCTTGTTTTCGCCGGAAAGTGGCGGGGCGCGTGCGCGCGGGGCCCCGGCCGGCCGGCCGGCACGATCCGGGGAACATGCGCGCGGCGCCGAGCCAGCCAAACTGCCAAAGCCAACCGGGGTGTACTGTAGTGGCAAACGAGGCAACCGCTCGCAATTGCTGCTGGTGTAGCTGCGGGACAGGACGGACGGACAACGTGCGCCCTGGGCCCTGGCGCCGTCGTCCGTTTCATCTCTTCCCGTGTGCCCTCTTCGATGCGATCGATCGATCGTGCAGGGCTCAGTCAGACATCTCAGAGGGGATGATGCTACGTACCGACGTACGTATGTGAATCGTGGATGGCGAGTTCAGAAAGCTCAGTTGAAAACGTTGGGCGCAATTACGTGAATATGTGATTAACTCGTCCACGCCGCTAAACGCAACGGCAACGCTGTCGGTACGGGATGCAGTAGCATCGTAGCCAATAGCAGCCCTAGCTAGCGCACAACAAAAGCCAGCGTGTGCTGCCATGCCGCCGGACACACAGAGCTGGGCGGCGCCGTGCGTCCTGGGGGCCCGGCCGGCCCAGGCGCACAGGCTGACAGGCACAGCCGCTCTCAGGATCAGTCAAGTCACGGCGACGGGTGCACCACGCTCGCACGCGCGCAGAGACACGCACGTCGCCGGCCGGGCCTGCGCGTAGTCGTAGGCGCGGCGTAGTGGAGGAGCACTTGTCACGACGCACATTAGCCATTCCTCCAAGCCAGCAGCACGCCGCGCATGCATCTCATCTGCCTTCCCTGCCGCGGCATCGCCGATCCAGAGCAGCCACTTGCGGTGAGCCGTCATCTACCTCTGCTCTCAATCAATGCGCGCGAGCAACAAACAGTGCACGAACACGTCGCCTTCGATCGTCTTCATCGTGATGCTGCGTTTTCTCAGCGTCTGCGTCGCTGGCCTCTCCCTTTCCATCAGCTTTCGAGTTCACGTTCCGACATTGCCCATGCCTTTCCGTTCTATGACCACGCGGTAAAATCGCTACCAGGTATCTAAAAGTGGTAGGAGCTGCAGCACACAACTACAGGATTATTCGAGGCACGGCCGCCATGAACTCTCGTCTCTTCGTAGCTCAAAGCCTGAAACCCTGCATCTGAGAAGGTTGCTTTCTCATGTAAATGTCTGAATCTTACGAGGAGCGAGCGAGGGCGTTTCAGCTCAGTAGCCATACCGCCATAATAATCTGTGAACGTGAACCGATAGCGATTTCAACGCCTAGTTAAATGAAAAAGGTATAAGTTACAAATATTCAGATGTCACTGAAAATATCACCGATCAGGATTTGAATTTGAAAGACAAGGGGGGAAAGAAAAAGGATGGAGCTGTTGTCCGCCAGAAAGACTTCTGCCAGCTACCTGAGCCGATCGATCGGTTTTCAGTATGATGCACCAGCTGACGCCATATCTCTTGCGTGTGGTAGTAGCCGCAAACTACTGGGTGTTCTGGTGCAGCTACTTTTCCAGGGCTACTAAAGTGTCCCATGAAGCATTGCCCATGATGTGATGCAGATACGATGATGTTACCGCTGCCTCATACCACCACGGCTCTACCAGACTACTACCATTATATGACAATACTACCTACATATACGTATATGCTAGCAATGTTCAGAAATACTGTATGAAAAGGAGTCTTTTGTCCAAATATAAACAAGAGGAGTAACCGCTGCCATGCATGACCGGGCGAGTAGCCACTGGCCAGTGAAAATCTCAAGATTTGGCATACCATCATAAACACTCCTGACTTCTACCAAGCCCAACCTAACACAGCGGCACAGTAGTATAATCCTGTTCTGTACCGTCCAAATGCCATGCAACACATGTCACGTCAAGAACAGATACCAACATGGAAGTACGGAGTAGTACAGTAGCTTTTCTTACGTGGCTGTAACATCACGCGGTGCAGGAGGACACATTGGCAACGCCAGTAGTAACTCGTCTCGGCAGAGCCTGCAGCTCTGCAAGGCAAACACACAAGACAGGCGAAGGCGAGGGCGCCATTGAAGCGGCCTTGAACCCCCTGCACCGTGTTCGCTCACGGCCATTTACTGCCCCGTCTTCCATAGCCTCGCTCTTTCGCGCGTTCTTCCTACTACTCCTTCGCAGTATAAAATGAGGTCCTCTTCCATCTCAAGCGATGTCTCGGATCATAGTTGCAACTTGGGAGTTCTGGCCTCTTGTACAAACTGCTAGCTTTTTTTTTTTATGAATACAAACTGCTAGCTTAGGTAGAGCCATGGCGTTTGTCCCCAGCAAGAGTCCCATCTCAGTTTCTTCAGCGTCTCACTATTCTACCACTACACTATGGTGGCCGAGTATTCATTCAGCTGGGACCAGATGGCGCCACAAGAAGGGTCCTGCCCTCCACCGTGAAATCTTTAGCTAGCTTGCCTCCGGCGCTATCCTCACTGAGCTTTTCCTCTCTCTCTTTTTCCCCATCCTCTTTTAGCTTTGTCTCAAAAATATTTTCCTTTCAGTTTTATCGGCGGCACAATCCTTCACTCGGATCATGTGTCCCAATTTCAGCGTGGAAGTTTGCCTGCCCCCGACGCATTCTACCAACATATTGTACCTTGTTTTCTTGACCTTGCAAGACCTTCGTCTGTAGGTCTTGCATCATCTCCACTGCCACGCTGCTCTCCCTTTCCTGCTCGAGCTCGCACGGCTTCCTGCTTTGCCGCTCTTCTCTTCTCCCGTCTATCCCTCCTGAGCTAGTTTGCTTGTAATTTGTAGCTTGGTTGTAATTTGTAAATGTCTGTCCCTCTTATGTATTCATATCGATCGAGATTCCGAGTTATATGCTGGTAACCAAAGCATTTGTGCTCATGTAGTTGTTTTCTTTGCTTGTAGTAGTAGCACATTGCTGTTTTGTTTGCTACTATACAGTTTAACTCAGTCCAGCAGCTCCTCTGTATGCTATCCTGCAAAGCTAGACGAGCAGCATTTACAGATGCTTGCATCTCGTATGATGTGGGCAGGAATAAAGTTCAGAGCCGAATTGTTCGTTCGTTCCAATGTCCCTTTGGGCTCGTGGTTTTTGTCGCTAGAGCTCTAATGCGCCACGAACTAACCGCTAACCGGCTTCTGAGAATCCTAAAACTAAAAAGGCAAGTGTTTAAGCTGCATGTACCTGACAATCAATCGATCAGGTGGGTAGATCACAACCAGAAACGAAGGCCTCTCAAATAACAAAAAGGTGAAAGTTGCCGCCGCCTCTGACCACACCTTCCTCGTGATGCAATGCACTTGGCTAGTTCACAAAAAGGATCATGGTGACATTGCGACAAGCAGATCCGTGAATGCATCTTGGTGACAGCAGACCGGCAATAAACAAACGGTACTACGTGGAGCGCAGCACATGGACAGTTATCGGAACCACCAAAAACGCACACACAGAGGACGACATGCGCGGCTGTAACCTGTAGCAAACCACGACACAGAAACTCTTCGTGCCTGCCACTACAACACCAGGGGTATACTGTACTCGCCTGTTTCCCCTTTTGAGAAGAGCACCAGTGATACGAGTATTTGGTTGGTCTTGGTCCAAACCAAACAAAAGGGCAATCAGGGGGTGATGCATTGAAAAATCGATGATGCCCTCTGCATTTCATTGCTTCCCGGGAATATACAACACCACAAGGTTATTTACAAACCAACAAAGGTAGTAGTTACATGTTGCTCCTGATATATCAACAAGAAGCTGGGACCAACGAGTTCATATCACAACGGAACACGAAACCAACCAAAGAATACACAAAAAACAGGCACCTCAAAATAGGCACAAAATTGGGGAGATGCAGTGTCTATTAGCTCTATCAGCTGCCAGTAGCAACAATTGGGTTAAAGGTTATAGGCCAAGATCTTCTGGTAGTCTCTCCCTGAGAAGCCGAGCGTCGCAAGCTAGACCCGAACCTAGAGCATCTTATAAGGCAGGAATTTGTGTCCATGGCGCCCATGCAAAATGCCGGGTTGAGTTTCATAGCCGGTATCCTCTGGCAGCTCAGGGAGCGGAAGGAGGATGAGCCCATCGGTGGCATGCGCCCGCACTGGAATTCTGTCCGGTACAGATGGGCAGCAAGTGAGGCAGAAGAATCGGAGTTCACAGCAGGGCATGTCGTGCAAAATGACAACGAAAGGCTGTTCCTCGGCAGCTCTCTTATAGGGCTCGTGCCAGGAAGAGCGATGAAAGAGATGATTGGATGTCTACAGAGAGGACATGGTATTGCGCCCGCTGGGCTCGCTGATGTGTAGCTGGTTGAACAAAGATATAGAGCACACCTTGTGCAGAATTCATGTTTGCAACCTACAACATGGAACAGCTCCAATTTAGCGCTTGCTCAAATCTGTGTCTATAAATTTTGCAATCATAAAAAAAATCTAAGTTACTAAGTGGCAGTGAATCAGAGCATAAAGTGTAAGCTAAAATATGCACTCTATATAAATCTTAGACTAGTATGCTACGTTTACGGAGAACATTTTCCCTGTTTAAATTAAGTAAGCATAAATGACATAGGCCAGTAAACCATATGTATATTTGGCAGCATACCTTCTGCACCAACAGAACAGCTCCCTTCTAAGCAGACAGCGCAGGGGTCAATACAAACAGGTGACTGGTTTAGGTATCTCCATCCACACTCCCTACAAAATTAATTGCCATAAGGACATCAGATCTGTGTGATACAAAAAACGAAAAATAGTCCAATATGATAGGCTGCAAACTGTTGGAATTTGTACTGCATAGTAACGAAACAATAGCTAGGGAACCACTCATAATTAGCGAATTAAGAAGTATACAGATAAATAGCAACACATGACTACCAATAAGAAGCAGAGCGCAGTAGTTTAGTATTGAACACATGCG
The DNA here is from genome assembly GCA_015342445.1 of Digitaria exilis. NCBI lineage: Eukaryota > Viridiplantae > Streptophyta > Magnoliopsida > Poales > Poaceae > Digitaria > Digitaria exilis. The sequence continues at coordinate 579,061 of JACEFO010001619.1, forward strand.
GACCACAGGACCAGGGAACTACTAGAAGCATAACTAATTTAGGGACATGATCACCTGGCAATGTTCATGATACTCATAAGTGGAAGACATAGATAAGGAGATGGAAGAGTGCGTATCCGGCCCTCTGGTTCTTTACTTATAATTTCCTCAATTGAATTTCTTTGCCAGGAACGAGCCACCATTAATGGGGTCCATCTGCATAAAAGAAACGAACATCGATTTTAGACAATTCATAGTGCTAACAGCAAAACCGAAAGCTATTTTGCCACACAGCAGAACTTTGAAATCATACCCGCTAGCATTTTGCGCGGTAATGCAAGCTCCTCGAGCAATAAGGAGCTGCATCAAACAAATCCCTGTTAGTATATAACTAAAAGAATTCAGCCAAACATTTGAACAAATTTTGGACCAGCAGAACATACTTGACAACAGACAGCATTTCCACCACAAGCAGCGTAGTGAAGTGGGGTGCTACCAGCTCCTGCCACGTTGAGGACAAAGCATTTTTTAAACAGTGTAATGAACTAAATGACAATACAGCAGACAAACAGTCGCTTAGTAAAGTTGCATATATCTTAATATGTGAGAACAAGTGAACAATAAAATACAGAGCTGAATGACGTGGATTTGCAGATAAGAACAGGGTCAAATTGGTAAGGTTTCTCAAGTCACTAGAGGAAATATCCTGTCATGCCACACCACGCCATAAGCATACGTACAAATTGCACACACAAGACAATGATTGGAACCATTTCTTAGACAAAACATCATATCCGCCGTTGTTAAATTGCTGACTACTTACAATATCCCTACCGATAGGTTAAGCACTTGCAGCAAGAGTATGCAACCAAAAATGAAAACTGGTAAACAGCCAAGTATATTGAATAACAATGGACAGTTGAAAAACAAAATACCTATTAAGTCTATAGTCGTTCCATCCTCAATAGTGACCTCGGAAACAGATGCTCCTAAGTCCAGCAACAATTGCACACACTCTACATGCCCATTTAACGCTGCCATATGCAGTGGGGTTAAGCCTCCATCTGCCTTCTGATTTACCATTTTTACCAAAGCCCTGATAACAAAGACATGATTGCATGATTTATACACTAGAATAAACTAGAGAAAACATGCAATTGCTGAACATACTCATGATCAAAATGAGCAGCTGAATCTTCTTCAGATAATCCATGATTCGTCAAGGTGCAGAAATTTGGTATGCTTGGCACGTAATCTGCAAGCACAAGACGAAGGCATCGGGCATGACCATGCAGTGCAGCAAAATGGAGAGCAGTCCCACCATTGAGATAATCTGTCCTGTGAACCTGTGAGCCAAATTGCCATTTCAGAACAACATATCAGAGAAACCATAAGAAATGTTGTTGAGTGAAGAGAAAAACTCACATTTGCATTGAAGAGTATCAGTGTTTGAACAACCTCCCAGTGGCCATATTGACATGCTTGCATCAAAGAAGTCTATATACAATTAGCAGAGCATACACTTAGATATAACATATTGACCCATTGTCATCTCACACAAACTCAATACAAGCAAGTCAAGTTATTGAGTTTACCTGGCCCCTGTAATTCCTAAGGTTGATCTCAACACCAGATTCAAGCAATAGAGAGACAATCTGAACATCCAAAGAGCAATCAAATTTGAATACAAATGGTATACCCATCAACCCAACTGCTGATCCTTCTTTAGAAGACTAACGGCATTACCTCATGGTGGCCTTGCGCTGCGGCATAGTGCAGCGGTGAGTTGCGGCCACCAAATGTGGAGTACCGGGCAAGGCGAGGATTGTACTCGAGGAGCGCACGCGCCTCCTGCAGGTCGCCATCGCGGGCAGCTGAGACAAGCCGCTCACCGGAAGCGGAGCACCCAAAGGAGTTGCCCACAAGGCTGAGGAACCCCATGGATGCCCAAGATGAGGCCTTCACGGCACAGCACCTAGTATCAGATGCTTCCCAAATTTCTCAATCTCTACGAGGTTGCGGTAAACCACATTCCAGGATGATTATGCGATAGGTAGAGAGGCCCAATTGTGGCGAATGGAAGTGATGATCTCAAGCTAACGGCGAGAAAAACCTAATTTTTCCTGCAGAAACCCAAACAATTAGTAAGGAACGCAACAAATTGGCTTGAAAAGTCCGGCATAATGCTGTCAAATAGCAACGACTAATCCAAATATCTGGAACGTAACGTAGACTTTTCACATAGCCGAGAAATCCGAGTTGAAGGATGAGTGTTGTTGGGGGGAGATCACAAGCACGCACCTTCGGAACTGGCCGGAGTCGTCGGTCCCGACCGAGCAGAACGGAAACGATACGAACAATTCCCTCCTCTAAATCAGGCTGAATCGCCACAAGAAAACAAGAGACCGGCGGGGGATTCCCGAGACAAGCCGCAAGCGACGGCCGCCGCCTTGGGTCCTCCTCACCTCAGCGCCCACGATCTCAGCGAGGGCGCTGGGCGGCGAATCTTGGGGCAAAGCCAGAGCCCAGGGGCGATTGGCAAGAACGCAGCGATTTGGGCAGGGACAAAGGGAGGAGAAAAGAAATAATGATCTTGATTGGGACGGCGATGTGGAGATGCAGGTAGCGGCCAAAAATCTCCACGCCCCAGGTCACCCCCGGTCCGTATTACTGGTGCGCCGCTCCAAATCAGTTTCTTGTTGCTCGCCCCACTTTTGATTTCCGGAATGCTAGTGGTTGTTGGAATTAAGAAGGGAGATGATTATCACTAGGACGACGAAGTGGTGTTGGTATAGTCGGAGCTTGGAAAGAAAAGGCAAGGCGGTGAGACAAGGACAATGGCTGATGCAAGGACGCGATGCGATGTTTTTGCAATTTGCTCTGGATTTCTAAACGTGAAAATCACTTTCCAGTTGTTCCTTTCTATGTGTTCGTTTTAACTTATTAGTTTTCAGGTCTTCTTTACTCTTTTCCAGATGGATTTAAGCGTTCAGCACGCAGCGGTCCACTTCCATCATCTTATCTTTACTTACGCGGCCTTCGGTACTCTTTTACCATGCGCTTAAGTTTTTTCTTCCGAAGAAAAATGTTGCATCACAATAACCATGAACTGTGTGGTGTTTTTCAATCGATGGTGGTTCATGTTTAGGACCACAAAAAGACTCTACTAGGCCTCTAGCAGCAAAGTGCTGTTGAAATTGCAACCGGGGACTTAAACAATTGAATGGAAGAATGAGAATGGAAAGTGACAAAAACAAATTGCAATTGGAGACGATCAACTACAAAATATATTCGGGCAGGATCTTTCGTCTCCCCCGTGACTTCTTCCAAAAACCAGTTGACCGCTGAGGCGACAGTGGGAGTTGACACCACAGTTATTTTTTTACAAGGTGTAAAGTAGCAACTCATCTATAAGGTCAAACTTCAATATTTCATTTCCTATAAAAGTCATCCTTAAGTGCTGAGCGATGAGAGTTAAAAAAAAACGTCATCAATGTCATCGAAAGTCGCTACAAAAGCCTATCAACGTTCCAGCGTATGTTTCGACAGTGAAGTTCATTTTACAAATACCAAAAAAAAAAGGGAAGCATTCAGTTGCTACCTTCTCATTTTATTACATCTGCGAGTTGGATCCTTTCCTCAACGTATGTAGTACCGAACAACTTACCGAAATAGCAACATGCCATTTTATTTTCGGTAATGAAGTCATGGTCAGATGACAATTTGTCATTTTTTTGTTAAGCAGAATCACTTTCAGATTGATGAGGTGGGACCGTGTTCGTGGGAAGAACGATAGCTAACCCCAAAATAAAAGACGTTATACAAAAAAAACAGAAGAAAAGATATAGCTGGTGCCAGACATGGGCCGGGCTGCTGAACACCTTTGCTAGTTTGGGCTTGTGTTGTCGATCTTTACCTTCTTCATGGGCCAAGCCCGATGACAGATAGTTATTCCCTTTTGCGTCTTGCCACAAACACACAAAGCCTACCAGCGAGCATCAGGGAACTCCCCCAAAAAAACATACAAACAGGGAAGCAGGAACCAAAAAAAACAGAAAGGAGGCATAAAATAAGGGCACCCGCAGTGTGTCTTTTTTCCGGTGCTCCGTTTTTCTCTCTCCTAACCAAGCCAGAGTTTGTACGCTGTGTGGTACGATGCTTGAATCAAAAACTCCAGCATCGGTGATGCTTGAAGCAAAAACTCCAGCATCGGTGATTGTAGTTTCCCCGGTGCTCCAAAAATAGAATATTGTTTCATGCGTACTGCTGCTCAATTGCTTCTTGTTTCATGCGTTCTGCTGCTCACCTGCTAGCGGGTCCACGCGATCAATGCTAGTTTTTTCAACACTGTGGCCGGAGAACAAAACTTAGCATCGCAGCTGATTCGATGTTTTCAGGCATCGGCATCGTACGCACGCTGTGGATGCCCTTTTATCTTTAAAAAAAAAGAGAGCTGAAGCACGGATCTCCACGCACATCCCGTCCGTTGTCCCTTGTCTTTGTCCGAAGAGCCCGCCGCACGCATCCTGAAGCAACAAGTAATGATCCGGCCCTTTCATCCTGTTCCCTTGGCCTCGCGCGCTTTGGCCGCGACCCGTCGGCGCCGTCTCGTCTGAGTAGAGAGAGGACCATCATGTACAACTGTTGAGCGCGTGCAGATGGGAACAAGATGAGCAGCCTCGCGAATGGCAATCATGCTTCGTGCATTAGGCCACCGAACCGGATTTATGATATGCAGTGGCGCCAAACCAAAGGGGCTCCATGGCTAACCACTCTTTTTGGCGCGGCCTGTACTACTGGTAATGGAGAATCGGAGACCAAGAAGATCATACAGTATGCTGCAAGCAGGCAGACGGCAAGCATGAACTTGACACGAACTTGTCAGAGCAGGAGAGGTAGAAGAACACAATGAGAAGAGGTTCTTGAGAGAGGACGACGAGCTAATGGTGTTGAAAAGATTTACTCTAGCACAGTTTTGGACGTGGAAGTAGAGAATCCCGAGGCTATTAAACCCTCGCATTACTGCGCGTCGTCATCAGCGGGGACAATCAAGGTGGCTGACCACCCACACGGAACCCGAGACCCCATGGATGGATGGATTGGGGCGTCGGCCGTGAACCCGAGGCGAGAACAGAAGACTTTGGAAGCCGATGGGAATCGAGTTCGAGGGCGGTCGACTCCCCCATTTTTGCCGGCCGCACTACACGGCTTCTGATGGCACCTCCAGCTTGCTCAACAGTGGACTAGTACGCCTTGGAGCTTTCTGATGTCAAACCCCCTTAATCCGTGCAAAGAGACGCTCCATTGATTCTTCTTAGGCAAAGATTTGCCGTGTTTAGTTTCCAAAAGTATTTTTTACTTCCTATTCATCCTCTAACCGAACACGTACTATTAAATTTTTTTTTTCCTTTCCTATTTATCCTCGCACATAACACGTATCTCAGAAAAAAAAGTATTTTTTTTCCAACTACAACTAAACACAAAGAGTGGCCCTCAGCACTAGTAGCACCCACCGACCACGTCCATGCCAGCTGATCGTGTTTGGCCATGGCACTGGCACTTCCAGTCCAGATGGCTAGCACTGGCAGAGGCAGCACACGTACTATACTTTGACCGTGCGTCAGCTTAGCTCGGACCTTGAAATGTGGCCGATTCCTGAATCCTGATTGCTTACTGTACCCCAATACAGTACTACTGTACAGTAGGGAAGAGTTGAAGAAGTTTTTGTCTCCATTTTCGTCCAAACACAGGAAGGTGACATGCTACTTATAACTGCACTGACCAGTGGTCTCACGGAACGGTAAAATTTTCGAACATGACCAAGTTTTGACCTGCAGCAGAGTGTCTGACTTGGTTAGCTGCATGCTACTACTACTAGTGGCCAGCAGAGTATCACGAGACAGAGCATGCAGCGTCTCTTGTTGCACGGGCAGGGATTGACCGGCGCCACTGGGTCCTGCCACGATTGCAAAAGGCTTCTTCTGGAATCCGGCGCAAGTCAAATCACATGCACGAATGCATCTGGGGTTTGAAAGGCGCATCTCTGGATTCGCGCACTCGCTCTCCTTGATCTGCTGCTATAGTGTCCAAGGGGACCTGAGAGAGAAACTGCCATGGAAATTTCACATGAGGTGGTAGCAGCAGAATCAGCTCCCAAATCGCGCCATTAATTCGGCCTGACCCCATCTGTCCATGATGCCGGTGCCCCGCTACATATATATATGTAACTTCTTATTGCGGAGAGGTTTCCAGCCGCGGGAGTAACTCTTCCGTTTTATTGCTCGACGCGTGTTATCTTTCACCATCTCAGCTCAGCTAAAAAAAGTAGTGTGAAACAGACCCAAGAGTCCATGGATTGGCCTCGGCGTGCGCGTCCTCTTTGTGTACAAAAGAAATCCAGGCACGGAGTTACCTTGGCGTTTAACCCTATTGATGTGCTCCAGGACAAATTCTACCGCCCTCTCTCTATGTGTTTGCATTTTCTTAGGTCTATATGTTGATTCGTTCTGTTTTTGTGAAGCTATCATGGGCCACGTCAGTGCCTTGCCAGCGTTTTGGGCTCCCGTCACACTCTCAAATGGCCCAACGCAAGGACCTGTTACTTACCATGTTGCTGTCAGATCTTTTCATCAAGAAGTGCTCTGGTTTTATCCGGTTGGCCTTAACTCAACATTTTAACTCATCTTATGCTCTTAACTCATCATTTTACTTACCTCATGGTCTTACTCATTATTTTATATTATTTACCTCCGCTGACAACGGAATTCATGGAGCCTAATGCAAACGTAGTCATCAAGTTCAACTGTCCTCACATTGTGACGGTTGAAGTTTTAGCAGCTGAAATAATTTTTTTTTGAAAAGATAGCAGCTGAAATAATCATGTGCGTCATTTAGGGTCTCCTACAGTTCCGAACATAATATTTGAAGAGTAGTTCCTTTATTTGTTGGCTGACCTGCATGTCTAAACAAACTAATGGTATCTGAATAAATTGAAGGCGTCTCCTTTGCGCAATTATTTGCTCAACAGAACACAAAAATTGTTCTTACCTGCATGCATTTTACCTTTGCCCACCCTGTATGAGTCCTCTATTTCTGTCAGGACTCATATTGGCATGGGCGTTCAGGTTGTTGAATATAGGGCTAAATTGAAGCCGCTTACATTTACAGCGATTACTCCTTTGCCAGTTGTTGTGTATCTGAATTTGATATGCTATCTCATTGGATTTCTCATGGTGATTATGCTAGCAAGGAACCATCTATGTAGGTCTTATAAAAAAAGTGGCTTCTACATGACCCATTCAGGTTGTGGCACTGGGTTTTCCCCATCTTATATATTACCTCTTCAGAAAAACTAACCCCGTCGGGGGTAAGAGCCCTGAGGTTTTTCATTAAGAAGAGACACCTTTTATGAGTCTAGAAAAATTCCTGAACTAGCAGGCGAGTGGTTTTTTTTAAAGACAACCCATAAATCTGTTTCTGTGAAGAATTAAACCGGGTTTTTATGACCATACCACCGGTCACTAACCACTAGGCTAGAGGACCTTAGATACACGTTGCACTAGACTAGAGGACCTTAGATATACGTTGCCTCTTCAGATTATTCATACTAAGCTTTGATATTTTATATGTGTTCTCAATATATATAAAACATCAAAGCTTCAGAGTGGCATGAAATAAACATGTCTGTTAAGTATAGAAGTCAACCCAAATAGTCTAAACAAATATTAGCTATACATTAATGGTTTGTAATTCATTTTAATTTACCTCCACAACCTATAGATTTCATACTTCTATTTTAGTTCATGGCAATTGAGTGTATCGTGCTCTTTATGGATCTATATTTCATTGCTCTCATAACCTTGCATCGTTCACGAAATAACAACACATATTTTATAGAATGATGAGTCCGACGACGATACCCCAATATCACCACGACAAATAAGAACACATGTTGCGGGCGCGGCGAAGCACGCCTTTCAACCTAGTGGCGCCTCCTCGCCGATCGATCGGATCCGGCAGCTTGCGTTTCGCTCCGCTCCCATTTACGCGCAACCGTCTGAATCTCGCTGCACGCTTCTAACAGTGCCATGCATCATGCATGCTTGGAGACGATCGCGGGGGTCATTAGAGCGATGCGTCCATTTCTGGCAGGTTTCTTGTTGGGCATGGATCGCGTGCCTCTTATGCATGGCCCGTGCCCCGTGGTGTCGCGACAGCAGAATCCCTCTGCTCCTGCCTCTGCCGATCTCGTGAATCGACATCATTCGGAACCAGTCTGTTGCTGTTGCTGGTATAGGAGTAGAAGAACAACAATGGTAGGTCAATGCAGCCCGAGTGCAAGTGAAGGAGTACAAGATCCTAGTGCGAAAACCGGCAACGTACATACGCGAGAAACGGCCAGCGTATACGATACAGCTACTACTGGGCGGAGCGAGAACCGCGCACGTCATTGTTAATCCCTGCAAAAGTCAATGCGACTATATACTAGAATAGTACAATTTGAGGGGACTCGATCCATGAAGAAAAGAATCAGGCAACGGGAGGAAAAGACACCGACAAAAACCAGCAAAAAAGGGAGGGAGAGGCCAGCAGGCAGATCTCAACGCATCAACGACGGACATCAGCGGCTAGCATCACCACCGATTTGGGGCTTTTTTTTCCTTTCTAAATGCCGCTGCATCCGTCGCTGCCAACCTTCCAGGTGACCTCACCGGAGTGACCCACACTCGGGTGTCCTGTGCTGCTAACCCACACCTAATGCCACCCATTTTCTAATCCGTGGACTGCTAATCCCCCTTTGCAATTTATTCCGCTCTGTGACTTCTCACACAAAGCTTCCCTCCATTCTAAACCTGCAACTGCAAGTACTTGGTAGTTCTAGCTGGGGCTTGCAGTACTCTATCTACTCTTTTGTTGCATCGCCATCCGCCAACTGCTCCACAGAAAAGGTCCAAGAATTCGAGGCCTGCTTTTTCCAAAATGGCCACGCCAAGATCCTCGCCCAACTCCTCCTAGCACATGCGATGCGCCACAAATTTAATTTCTCTCCACAAAGATTTCATTCCATTCCGTGGCCGTTTGGGTTGGCGGCCAATCGGCCATAAAGCAGAGCTTCTCGTTTGATCCACAGTGGTTTAGCGGTTTCGTTTCCTCTGGCTTTTTCGTGAGCTGTTCGATTTGTTCCGGGCTACGATGAGCAGCGGCAACTCGTCGTGGCTGATGCCTCCGCCTTCGCCGCCGGCGTCGGCGTTCGACAACGTGGAGTCCAAGATAAGCCCGAGCATCCTCTTCATCGTGGCCATCCTGGCGATCGTCTTCTTCGTCTGCGGCCTGCTGCACCTGATGGCGCGCCACCTGCTTCGTCTGCGCCGCCGCCGCCGCCGCGCGCGGGAGGACGCCGAGAGCGTCACGGCGTTCCAGGGCCAGCTCCAGCAACTCTTCCACCTGCACGACGCCGGCGTCGACCAGGCCTTCATCGACGCCCTCCCCGTGTTCCTCTACCGCAACGTCGTCGCCGGCGCCGGAGAGGATGGCAAGGAACCCTTCGACTGCGCCGTGTGCCTGTGCGAGTTCTCCCCCGACGACGAGCTCCGGCTGCTGCCCAAGTGCAGCCACGCGTTCCACCTCGAGTGCATCGACACGTGGCTGCTCTCCCACTCCACGTGCCCGCTCTGTCGCCGGAGCCTCCTCGCCGAGCTGTCGCCGACGTGCAGCCCCGTCGTGATGGTGCTCGAGTCGGAGAGCTCCCGCGACATGGCCGCGCCGGCGACTCGGGCGACCGACGACGACGCCGACGGCGAGCCGAGCCGTGTCGCGCTGGGGCAGGAAGGAGCAGAGGAGGTGGTCGAGGTGAAGCTGGGAAAGTTCATGTGCGTCGATGCCAATGCGAATACCACCGGCAACGAAGGCGACGGGGCCGGAACCAGCAGCAGTGACGGCAATGGCGATGCCAATGCCAAGGCACGGATCGAGGAGCAAAGGAGGTGCCACTCCATGGGGTCCTACGAGTACGTCATGGACGAGCGCGCCTCGCTCCGCGTGGCGATCAAGACGCCGAAGAAGAAGCCGGCGGTCTCCAAGTCCCGCCGCCGCGGCGCCATGTCGGAGTGCGAGTTCGGCGCGTCCAAGCGCGGGGAGACATCATCGCTCCGCCTGCCATTCACATCAACGGTCCAGAAGCAGCAGCAAAAGCAGGAGTCTGACACGGCCATGGCGAAGCTCGCCAAGGACAGCTTCTCCGTGTCCAAGACTTGGATGGTGCCGTCGTCCAAGAAGAACCCCGAGGCGGTCGCCGGCGAGAGGCGCGCGGTGTCGTTCCGGTGGCCGGTGAGCAGGGAGGAGGACAAGAAGAGCGGGAGCGAGGCAGACTGGGACGTCGAGGCGGGGAGCTGCGGCGGCAACAGCGTGGTGTCGTCGGTCGCCGAGGAGAGGCCGTCGTTCGCGAGGAGGACACTGCTCTGGGTCGTCGGCGGCAGGCAACAGAGTAGAGTCGGGGCTGTTCATGATCAGGAGACCTGAACGAAGAGGGGAAACAAAAAAAAAAAAAGAAATTCTTTTGTTCTCTCTTTCTTTGTGTTCTTTTGGCAGATTGGTGGTAGCGAGTAGTGATTGCAATAGCTAGAAATTTGTAAAACACAGAGGCTCTGAAAAATTCTTTTCTTTCGCTTGTGTATTCTAATCTGGCTTCGTTTCAGGCTTTCACCAGTGAGGAGACATTCTGATCAGAACTCCGCAGAAACAACTTTGGAATGCTGATAGAGCAGCAATGCTGAACTGCAAAAACCATTCATGCAGTCAGAACAAACAAATCCTCGAACAATCTTCACTTGGCACCGAAACAATCATTTATAGTCGTAAATTGCCGCAGTAACAATTCCATTTTTCACTTGCAACTGAATACTTTGGGAGCAGCGCCGATCGTTTATCTGATCCTCTGCTTGGTGCTCAGAATTCAGAAACTCAGAAAGCAGGATGATCGTGATGCGAGTCCGAGACAGAGAAAGGAGCTCCTACGCTGCGCGCAAAGGAAAGGTAGTTTGGTTGGATCCACGCATCCGATCGGCTTGTTTTGGTTGCCGGTGACGGGCATGTGAGCGTGGTGCGCGCAGGCACCACGCCGTGATCCTTTTGTTTGCTCCTGCTTGTATCTGGAATTCTGGCAGCATGGCTTTCTCCTTTTCAGAAGCTGGGCACGCAGGCGTGCCGTCAAGTTTAGGAAGGTGGCATCTTAACCCTGACCTGTAAAGGACGCTCGGCTCCGCTCAACAAAGATTCTTTTCTTCAGCGACTCTGCCACAAGTATATACTACTGCCTCTGCTCGCTGCTGATGTGATGAACCCTAGAATTTGGACATTTGATACACAAAATTCGGATCTTTTTGGATCAATTGTGTCAGCTGCCATCATTGCTGCTTGCTTACTTACTCACAGTAATACTGCCGGTGGGGCGGTATGAAGTCGAGCTCTGATTTTTTTTTTTAAAGGATACAGATCGATCTAAAGAGCTCTAACCCAAGTAGTGGTGTCACTATGCATGCGATGGAAACTGGTCCAGCTCCTCTGCTAGTGACACTGTAGTATGGAGATCTCGCCGCTGTCCAATTCCTAGGTTTTGAGCGTCGGTGATGTTCTTCCATTACCTACCACTGCTAGAAACGAAACGGTGGACTCCTCCTTGAGGTTACAGGCTGTTCCAACAGTTAATGCACTCCCACTCTGCAAATGCTAGATCTGTGTGGGCATCTCTCTCTGTTTAATATTCCCCTTTATTTTTTCCAAATGAATTTAATATTCCACTTTTAGATGATGAGCAAAGAGGTGGTTTAATGCAAGCTTCAGACTGCAGTGCTCCATTCGGTTTTGCCGCGGCTGCGTCTCAGAACGCAATGACCTCGCCGGCATTGACGGCGCCACGGCGAGGCTATTGGACTACTGTTACCTGGTCGATCACCCCACCCGGCACGCACAAAACATGTTGGGGTCTCTCCAGTGGATCTCGAGCTTTCCATTGACCAACATTTATGTTCATGTGCCGCCTGGTCGTCGGCGCCGTGGTTTCAGCTTAATGGCATAGCATGGCATGGCACCTGCTATTGTTTGCTGGGTCACACGACTCACGTGATACTGCACGCGACTCACATAGGGGGCCAAGCCCAACTACCCTCTTTTATCAGGTCAGAGCCCATTTGACTCTGACATTTGTTAGCAGGCCCGTGGGCTATATATGGCCTCAGCGCCCAGTATTGTTTTCGACGAACAGTCCAGTCTTCTTAGGTTGACTTTAGCCCAGTACTCAGAGCCTATTGGACTCTTGGGAGTAAGCCTTACGCACTGCACTCTCGACACAATATAAACGCTCACTGTAAACATTCTAACCCTATAAGCAACAAAAGGAATAACAAAGGAACCTATAGATTTTTTTTTTCCGAATCACACAGACGCAGACGCTCACATACACGCACGCACACTTACCCCTACAAACATACGCACACAATCCTACCAAATCCTCCAAATTGACGAAGTCACCACAGACGCCTCGCTATCGACGGGCACGTCGCCTACCACTGAAAGAATAGCGCCGGTTAAATCCTGGAATAAATCCAGAAAAATGCGAGCACCAGTGCCGAGTTGAGAACTCGAACCCTGGTGGGCTAGTTCCACCACAACGAACCTTACCGGCTGATCTAGAGCTCAGTTCGCAACCTATAGATTTTTTAAGATTACAAGATAACCAAGATCCTCGTATCATTGACAATTTCATCCCCGTTTTCCCTTTGCTAGTAAAATGCTCCTGACTTTTCTGAAGGGAAAAAAAAAGACGCTAGCCACTTCTTTTTAATAACATTCTAAAAAGGAAGTTGCATTGGACGCTTGGAGTACTTGGTTAAGCATCCCATCGATATTCCGCCGTCACCATAATATCGTCTGTACGTTAATGCCTACAGAAACCGTTTGAAAGTCCGGCTCACCCGACTACCTATAGTCACGTGTTGATTTGGATCATTGGATATACATCTCTCCTCTGCCGATTGTCAACCAAGGATGTCGTCGTCACCAAAAAGTACACACACAAAAGGAAGAGGAAGCAAGCAAGCCATCGCTAGTACTCCTCTCAGCGAATATGCCCTTCAAATGGTCCACTAGAACGGACACCACCGGAGGAATCAACTCCTTCAAACCAAGTGGGATCAGGCGCCCCCCAGAACGCGAGCCGCGAGGATATCTATATCAGTATGTCACACAACTCGCAGCCGCGACGACCCCATTTTGGCCTGTAGCTTGCCGTCCATGCCCGCTTCGACCACGACGAATCGAGCCCGAGCATTAAGCTCCAAGCTCGAGTCCACGCGCCACAAGGACACGCACGGCACTGGCACATCAAAGTCGCCGGAAAAAAAAAATTCCAGCGGCGGCGGTCGCCGGCCGGCCGGAATCCGAACACGGCGGGCATATCCAGCATCCTCATCGCCAAGGACACGGCGGCGCGGAGCGATCGGTCGTATTCCTACTGCCAAGCTAGACGATCGAGATGACATACGCGTCTTTACGTACGGCGGCACATGCTTACGGATCAACCATTTTCTTGTGCCACTATATTGTCCAGTCTAGCCAATTGTTTAGCGCTCGAGAACAATGCCTACAATATAGATACATATATATAGATATATATAATTATAATCTCAGTTGGAAGCCTGTACTGTCGTGTCCTCTGGCGGGGCCATGGATCTTCCCTCCGTGCCGATAAGGATTTCTTGGTCGATGTCCCGCTGAACCGAGAGATCGAATTTTATTTGCTTGCTTCCAGCTTGCTCTCATCGTCCTGGCCGATCCATCATCGTCGTCCAAGGGCCATTGCATGTGATCCCAATGATGATGATACGGTGCAGAGAACGGAGGCGCGAAAGGATATTCTTTGCTTCATTGGGTCCAATTATTCGGCCAGCCATCGGCCACATGTGCCTTGCCTTGCCTCCTCCAGCATCTCCGTTCTGGATAGCGGATACTACGCATCTAGCTATCGTGTCATCTCTGGAAACTCAGCTCTGAAGTGGTTTTTGTATCGTGGGATAATTCAGAGCTCGTCCTCACTTGTCAGTTTCGGCATGGTATGGTTGTGCTGGGTTGGATTATGTGCAGTGCAGACGGAACAAGTGATGAGCTTGGAAACCTAACTTGTCATATCCAAAATTGTCTTCTCGAGCCTACTCCTACTAGGGTAGTGTGGCATGCAGATGATCAGTGTGTTTGATCTCGATTAGACCGTATGGTGTCCAAGGATAACCATCGCTTACGAGTCCTGTAGTAGTAGCAGTGCGTCTGGAGGTGGACGTTCTGACGGCGCCAGGCACGAGATAACGCGATAAGGCCGTCAGTCAGATCAAAGCGAGATTTCTGATCCATCACGGCACCAAATGATATAGAAAAAAATTTCACAAATTCACAATATGCCATAGCTTTGGAGAACAGGGGGTTACTGCAGACTAATGAAGTAATGATCCAAGACTACAAGATAGTGACCTGCAACTGCAAGCAGACACAGCCACTGGATTGAATGGTTCTATCGTAAGCGCTCTTGGAAGGGAGCAGAAAATTCTATAAACGTGTGCTAGTAAAAGTGCATTTACGTACACAAGTTGCTTCAGAGATCAGAACCCTCGCAATTTCCTTTTTTCGGCGCCATATGAGCGACCTCGCCGACCCGGAAAGGGAGTTGCCGCCCAACTCCGATCAATCAGCAAGACGTGTTTGACACCCCGGCTGAGGCCGGACCCAACCTTTTTCACCTAGGACCCCGGCGGTCTCCTGGGCCCCTGCCTAACCCGGCACACAGTAAAAAGCACGAGGTGCCATGGCAGCCGCTCGATGTGTTGCGAGTTTGTGACCTGTGTGACGTGACTCTCCAGGCTCCTTTCAGCTTGGAATTCCTCTGAACCTGGTCAGAGAAAGGCAGACGCCACACCCTGATTAGTGATTAATACCCCCCTAGTAGTACTTGATCAGCAATTTGGCCATCTAATCTTTCAGACAGAACAGACCAGCGCCCCCACGTCGCTGGCGAGCTAGGCTGGGGTTGGCCACCGCCGAGGAAGCGTCTACTATCTCCATGCGCCAAGTGAGCAGCATGAGAAACCGGCGAGCCAACTGTTGCGGTAGCCCAGGACCGAAAACCTGAGACGGCAACACGGCATCTGGTGGCGCACACACCGGCCGAATCGACGGCGAAAAGAATAGGAAAGCTCGGCGTGCGTCGGGCGAGTGCTTATCCTATCCCGGACGGGTCAGAGAATACCTTTGTTGACCTGAGCTAGCGAGCTTCTCGTGCCCATTGTCGATAGAGGCTGGCGGGCTGCTCCAAGGAACGGAAGATTCGTGTGAACCAACCTCTAGCGATAACCGGGTCAATTACTCTTTGCCAGGCTAACTGCAGGGCAAGTTCAGGGTGTTGAAAACCTCTTGATACTGTGAAATTTCCAGCTGATAGACTCACGAGTCACGACTCGCACGTTCAGGCTGCTTCGGTTTCGTTATTATCCGATACTGGTACGTAAAGAAGTCTCCTGTTCAACTGCGTCAAATACGCAAAAGTCCCGGGTGTACACGCACGGTGACCGACAGTGCATGGCTGTTGAGCCAATGAGCCAGACATCCGAATCATTGCGCCTAAAGTTCAGGCTGTTTATCTCACGCCGGCGAGGTGAAATGATGGGTCACCCGCTGCGCTGTGGCCTTTAACTGACATCACATCTCGCGTGTACCACATCGCCTGGTATGCTACTGCTACAAACAGGAGGAGGACGAGTTATTAGGTTGATCTCCTCGGCCCCAAAAGGCCCAAAGGCCTTTGGGCCTTGATCTGCGCCCTGATCGGGGGCGCCCAACCCTAATGGTTGGTGGGCCCCTGTCGCCAGCGCTATATAGAGAGGGGTGGGGGCCACGGCTCTGAACACGAAGTTGAACTGAGTACTATCTCCACCTACACTCGAACCCTAGACCGATCTAGAGGGTTAGCGCTACGGCGGCGGGAAGCTCCACCACTCCCTTCATCGCCGTTCCCGGCCAAAGCCGGTGGCGCCCTGAAGGACGTCGGGATCTACTGCGCAGAGCCACGGCTTCATCATCTACTCCGACCGTCGCTGCCCGTGCGCAGAACTTCACCACGAACCCGCAATGGCATCCACAGAGCCATCCAACACCTCATCCCGTGATGGTATGACCTAACTCCTCATTCTACTCTATTACTAGATCTAGACTCCACACGAACACATACACAGTGACACATACACATGCACATACACATAGATCTAGCATTTCCTAGTCTAGATCTACACTGCTCACTCACAGACCTATCAATTGGTATCAGACGCCTACTATAAGCATAGATCCAGTGTAGATCTAGAGAAAAGAGACAAGATTTCGAAAGAAATCGAGAAACACAGATCAAATCCCGAAACCCTAGCCTAGATAGATCCAATACCCTAGAATCCAAAACCAACCGAAAACCACAGATCCATATCCCCAAACAACAGATCTACAAACCCCACACACAGATCCGGCAAACAGTCGCCTACTAGTCTAGATCCACACACAGAACTTACCGATGCGCTTCACGCCGGGACGCCGGCTTCTGAGCGCGCAAGAAGATGCGCCTCGCCACCGGGACGCCGGTGCGCTAGCGCGCAAAGACACCACCACCGAACCGCTCGACGGCGGCGCGTTCACCGTTAGATGAGCGCGCACGCCGGCGAAGGGTCCCGCGGCGGCGCCATGTCTTGACGACCGTCGGGAACGGGAGCAGAGAGCGTGGGGAAAGAAGAGGAGAAGAGAAAGCCCCGGCCATGGTGAGATCCATGGCGCGGCAGCGCGGAGTGCGACGAACACCGGCACAGAGGAGTTGCCGGCGCTCGCGCAGAGACGGCTGCGGCCGGAGGGGAGAAGAAGAGAAGAGAAGAGAAAATGAACCTAGGGTTAGGGTTCCACAGCGCGCCGATCTTTTATACTCGCGAAAACGCCGCTGAGCCGTCGGATCGATTCAACGGCCGAGATCGAGGCGGGGCTGACGGCGCGCGCGCGTTGGGCCGAATTGGCGGCCCAGGCCCAGGTTGCGGCCCACGAAGCTGAGCCGAACAAAGAACGAGCCGAGCCAACACAGAGCGAGCGAGCCGAGCCGCGAAACGCGAGAGCGCGCTGCTGGGCCAAGCAGTGCGCTGGGCCGCGTGCGCGCGAAGATGGGCCGCGTGCAGATGGGCTGCGCGTGTGCGATTTGGGCCGTATGGGCGGCCTGAATAGAATTTTTTTATCTATTTGTTTTATTCATTTCAGAAGCTATTTATTTGAATTTCAATATGAATTTGCACAGAATTTGAATCTCTATTCATTTTGAACCAAAGGGATAAATGTTTAGAGAATAGATTACAGAATTTTGCTTCTGAATAGAATAATATTAGAGATTCCGCTGCATAGATGATTATTTTGACTTGTGATTTGAATTTGAACCAAAGGGATGATTTATTTTTCAAGTCATAGATTAAAATTTCAGAATAATTGTGATATTATTATTTTCTGACCAAAGTTGAAAATAATAATATTATGATTTCATAGATATGTTTCTTCCATGCATTATTACTTTTTTCTGCCCAAAGGTGATTAAGTTTTAATGTGAAAGGTCACTATATGTTTTATTTTCTGACCAAAGTTGATGATAAAACATATAGTCATATTCAGATTTATTCTCATATATTGTTCTCACTTGCCTCTAATTGATTTCAGCTGGAGTTGCCATCAGAGATATCCCAACTCTGAGGGGAGATAATTATAATGAATGGTACAAGAAGCTGAACCTCTTCTTCACCATGCAAGAATTGGACTGGATACTCACACACCCAGTGCCTGTGGAGCCTCAGGCGCCAGTCAGAGGGGATGATATGACAGATACTGCTTGGCAGCAAGCACAGGATGTTTACAAAGCATCCAAAGAGAGTTATGACCTTGTCATGATCAAATGGAAACCTGCTAACAAGAAATGTGTAGCAGTGGTGGAGAACACCGTAGAGCCTACCATTTTGGGGGCAATCACAGACTGTAAGAATGTTGTTGAATATCTAGAAAAGATCAAGAATCAGTATACTGGTTCTTCCAAGATTTATGCTCATCAGTTGCTTGAGAAGCTGGTTGGTGTAAAATACAGAGGAGGTGGACTTAGAGAGTTCATCCACAATTTGATAAATATCAACAACAAACTCAAACCGATGAACTTAGAGTTCAATGAGGGTCATATTGTTTATTTGATCTTCAAATCACTTCCTGCAGAGTTTGAGAACTTTGTAGTTGGTTATAACTTGAGTCCTGAGCAATGGGACATAGAGAAGACAACGGCGATGCTTGCCCAAGAGGAGGAAAGACTTAAGATTGCACATGGTGGCTCTGTGAACTATGTGCACAACCAAAAGAAAAAGGGTCACTTCATCAAGGGTGAATCCTCCAAGTCTAAGGCTCCACAGAATCCCCAGCAGTTCCAGCAGCATCAGCCCAAGCTTGGGCAATGCACTGTGGACAAAGATCAGTGTCTCTACTGCAAGAAGAAGGGACACTACAAGAAAGATTGTCCAGACTACTACAAGATGCTGTGTGAGAAGAATGGTGAGAACATTATTTCATTTGTAAATGAATCTCTGTATATAGATTATGCGAAATCTACTTGGTGGATTGACTCTGGAGCAACAATTCATGTTGCAAATTATTTACAGGGATTCATCCAAACGCGAACAACTCAAAGAAGAGAAAGAAAGATTAAAGTCGCGAATGGAGTGGAAGCCGAAGTGGAGGCGGTGGGAGACCTTCTCTTGGTGCTTGACACAGGATTTGAGTTGCTTCTCAGAGATGTTTTCTATGTTCCTTCTGTTAAAAGGAATTTGATTAGTGTTTCAAAACTTGATATTGATGGATTTGAATGCCGTTTTGGAAACGGCAAGTGTGTAATAGACTACAACGATTCGATTGTTTCTATTGCTTACAGAAAGAATGATTTATATTTACTATCACTTCGTGAATGTGTGAATGCTATTTGTGATGTGAATGCAAACGAATCAATACCCACCAACAGAAAAAGAAAGAGAACTCAGAGTATGTCATCGAAATTGTGGCACTGTCGATTAGGCCACATTTCGAGGGGGAGAATAGAAAGGTTGGTTAAGAATGAAATACTTCCTCCGCTTGAGTTCTCAGACTTAGATAAATGCATCGAATGCATAAAAGCGAAATATATAAAGATAACCAGAAAACATGCGGAACACAGCGCAGGTATATTAGAAATAATTCACACAGATATCTGCGGTCCGTTCCCAGTTTCGAGCATAGATGGTTATGACTCATTCATAACTTTTACAGACGATTATTCCCGTTATGGATATATCTATCCGATTAAAGAAAAATCAGAAGCGTTGG
The DNA here is from genome assembly GCA_015342445.1 of Digitaria exilis. Classification (NCBI taxonomy): domain Eukaryota; kingdom Viridiplantae; phylum Streptophyta; class Magnoliopsida; order Poales; family Poaceae; genus Digitaria; species Digitaria exilis. The sequence continues at coordinate 598,480 of JACEFO010001619.1, forward strand.
ATAAATTTAAAATATTCAAGGCTGAAGTAGAAAATCAACACAATTTAAAGATTAAGATAGTACGATCCGACCGTGGAGGGGAATACTATGGTCGGCATACCCCATACGGACAAGTTCCAGGACCTTTTGCAAGGTTCCTACAGGAACAAGGAATTGTTGCCCAGTATTCAATGCCGGGCGACCCACAATAGAATGGAGTAGCTGAAAGAAGAAATCGTACCTTGATGGACATGGTACGAAGCATGATAGGCTATTCCACACTGCCAGAGAGTCTATGGATGGAGGCCTTAAAAACCGCCATCTACATTCTCAACAGAGTTCCCAGTAAAGCGGTGCCTAAAACACCGTATGAACTGTGGACAGGCAGAAAACCCTCATTGAATCACCTAAGGCTATGGGGGAGTCCTGCTGAAGCAAAGATATTTAACCCAAACATTGGAAAACTAGACCCTAAGACAGTGAGTTGTCATTTTATTGGCTACACAGAAAAGTCAAAAGGATATCGTTTCTACTGTCCAGACAGATACACAAAATTTGTGGAAACAAGACATGCTGCCTTCCTAGAAGAAGAAATGATTCGGGGGAGCACGGTAGTTCGAAAGATTAATCTTGAGGAGAAGCGGGTATGTGCACCCACTCCAATGATCCAGGAGCCATTTTTCTCACTACCGACTGTGGCTGCACCCTCAGTGTCAGTCCCTGAGTTGTTCCCTCCTGTGGCAATACAGAATGAAAACATGGAACCTGTCCTTCAGGATCCTATAGATAATATCGCCGCAGATCAGGGGAGCAGCATCAGCCTCCAATAGAAAACGTACCAAATAATGAGGCCCTTAGAAGGTCTCAAAGAGTGAGAAGGACAGCAATCCCAGATGATTATGAAGTGTATGAAATAGAAGAGTTTTGGATGGAGGATGATCCCACCACATTCGAAGCTGCCATGAGAAGTGAGCAATCATCGAAGTGGCTTAAGGCCATGGAAGATGAAATGCAACCGATGAGTTCCAATGGAGTTTGGGACTTAGTAGAAATTCCTGAAGGAGCCAAAACAGTAGGCTGTAAATGGGTCTACAAGACTAAACGTGACTCCAAAGGGAATATAGAAAGATATAAAGCTCGACTCGTGGCTAAAGGATATACACAAAAGGAAGGTATAGACTACAATGAGACGTTTTCACCAGTCTCTTGTAAAGATTCTTTTAGAATTATAATGGCTTTAGTAGCCCATTATAATCTAGAACTACATCAAATGGATGTAAAGACGGCATTCCTAAATGGGGATCTAGAAGAAAATATTTACATGGCACAACCTAAAGGTTTTGCTGTGAAAGGAAAAGAGCACATGGGATGTCATCTTAAGAAATCCATCTATGGATTGAGGCAATCCTCAAGACAATGGTATTTGAAGTTTAACGAAACGATAAAGAAATTTGGATTTAAAGAGAATATTGAGGACAATTGCGTATTCGCAAAGTTCAAGAAAGGGAAATACATTTTCCTTGTACTGTATGTGGACGATATCCTACTGGCAAGTAGTGATATTAGTCTATTACTAGAAACAAAGAAATTCTTGTCCTCTAACTTTGATATGAAAGATCTCGGTGAGGCTTCCTTTGTTTTAGGAATTGAGATTCATCGAGACAGAACAAATGGGGTTCTAGGATTGTCACAGAAGACATACCTAGAAAATATTTTAGAGAGATATAATATGCAGAAAAGTAATCCTACTCCTGCTCCGATAGTCAAGGGTGATAGATTTGGGAAATTCCAATGTCCCCAGAATGAATATGAAAGACAACAGATGAAAGCGGTACCGTATTCTTCGGCTCTTGGGAGCTTGTCTTATGCACAAACGTGCACTCGCCCTGACTTAGCCTTTGTCACAAACGTGCTAAGCAGATATCAAGAAGAACCAGGAATAGAACATTGGAAACTGGTGAAGAAAGCTTTCCGTTATGTGCAAGGCACGAAAGGTCTCATGCTGACTTACAGAAGATCTGATTCCCTAGAGATTAAAGGGTATGTAGATGCAAATTATGCTGGAGATGAAGATGACAGAAAATCCACGACAGGTTACATCTTCGTGCTTGCTGAAGGAGCTATTTCGTGGAGAAGCTCAAAGCAACCAGTTACAGCATCATCAACGATGTATGCTGAGTTCATAGCATGTTATGAGGCCTCGACGCAGGTAGAATGGCTAAAGAAATTCGTACCCGATTTACGAATTGTGGATAGCATAGAAAGACCGTTAAAGATGTACTGCGATAACCAGCCTGCAGTATTCTATGCCCACAACAACAAAAGAAGTACGGCTACCAAGCCGATACAAGTAAGATTTTATTCGATAAAAGATAGAATCCAGGATCACACCATAAGTCTCGAGCATATGAGATCAAAGAATATGCTTGCGGATCCGCTAACGAAAGGCCTACCACCCAATGTGTTCAAGGAACACTTAGCCGGTATGGGTTTAAGGGAAAGCCTATGATTCCTGGATTAGAAGGCCCGATAAGATATAAGAATTCGTTTCTGACTAGAGGCATGTACGGTGGCTATTGATTCTATCGATAAAGGATCGTGACGATGAGATAAGCTCTGTACATAAATCTAAGATGAGATGAAAGATATACTGGGAAAGAAAATAAGATAAAGAGTGAGATCAAGGGGGGGATTGTTAGGTTGATCTTCTCAGCCCCAAAAGGCCCAAAGGCCTTTGGGCCTTGATCTGCGCCCTGATCGGGGGCGCCCAACCCTAATGGTTGGTGGGCCCCTGTCGCCAGCGCTATATAGAGAGGGGTGGGGGCCACGGTTCTGAACACGAAGTTGAACTGAGTACTATCTGTACCTACACTCAAACCCTAGACCGATCTAGAGGGTTAGCACTACGGCGGCGGGAAGCTCCACCGCTCCCTTCATCGCCGTTCCCGGCCAAAGCCGGTGGTTCCCTGAAGGACGTCGGGATCTACTGCGCAGAGCCACGGCTTCATCATCTACTCCGACCGTCGTTGCCGTGCGCTAACCCCCTAGATCGGTCTAGGGTTTGAGTGTAGGTGGAGATAGTACTCAGTTCAACTTCGTGTTCAGAACCGTGGCCCCCACCCTCTCTATATAGCGCTGGCGACAGGGGCCCACCAACCATTAGGGTTGGGCGCCCCGATCAGGGCGCAGATCAAGGCCCAAAGGCCTTTAGGCCTTTTGGGGCTGAGGAGATCAACATACACATACACATACACAGTGACACATACACATGCACATACACATAGATCTAGCATTTCCTAGTCTACATCTACACTGCTCACTCACAGACCTATCACGAGGCTGCTGCTTTCGGCTTTCCGAAGAAGAGTGAAGAGGATAAAAAGAAAAAAAAAAGAAGAGGACAAGAAAAAAGAGTGACCTCAATCATGGCAGCTACAGACTATAAACCCTGTCGCGCCACCGAAATCCTAGGAAACGTCTTCTTCAGGCGTGCAGGACGTTACATAAAAAGAATGTGCCTGTAATACGAAGGGTGTGTTTATTTGATGGGGGAGAAAAGAACTTTTTCTCAGAAACGTGTTCTGTGAGAGGAATGAATAATAAAGTTTAAGAAAATTAAAGAGAAACTTTTCTAAAAAACGTGTTTTCTGAGAAGAATGAATAGTAAAGTGCAAAATAAGCAGAACTGCGAGTTGGCAATAACTCGGGCTCCCGTCGCCTCAACCACATCTCTGACGATCTCCGTTTCCACAGCTAGCAATGAGCCGGACATGGCAGGATGAACCGGTGCCTCCTGTTGCCGTCAAGCGCCGCAGCGGGATGAGAGCGGACAAGGAAGTCCTCCCGTTCAAAATAGATGTCATTCTCGCTTCTTGAGAAAAACAACATCTTTCAACATTAACTAATTATATATAAAATAATGTTAATATTTATAATACATCATTAGTATCATTAGATAGATATTTAAATCTATCTTTTTATCAAATTTATTAGAGATATAAATATTACACATGTTTTTCTACAAATCGAGTCAAAGTTGAGAAAATAATACGTGCACGCATCCCATAACGTCATCTATTATGCAACGAAGGGAGCAGCTATGCTCTGTTATGGAACGGAGGGAGTAGCTGTACTCTGGATCACGTTGTCGCTGGTGCTATCCGCCTATCCGGCAGGCATCATACCGAGCTGGGATAGTATAATGAAGCAAAGGTGAAAAGCGTTGCTGAATGGGACTGCGAGGAGGAGATCAAGGGCAAGCAAAGTGAAAGAATCCTTTTTTTTTTCTCCCTTTTCTGATTTCATCATCATCGTCAGCTACATTCCATATACAAGGAGATGCAGACATTCTTGCATATTATCATACGGGCATATACAGGCACGAACGAAGAGGGGGCAGAAATGTAAAAGAATTGAAAAAAAGAAGAAACAAAAAAACCTGTTGATCCTGTAACTGCAGCTAATCCTAAACCACACGTCTGAATCTTCATCGTCATCACCATTAGTTATTCTTCCTGTGTACAACTACTTACTGTCCAGTAAAAATCCCATGTTCCTTCATTCACAGCGAGCCTTCGAACGAGACGCGGAGCTGCACCGCCGGCCGCGACCGCTGCGACGGCGCGTTGGCCAGGCCCTCCAGCATCTTCATCACGTCCACCGTGTCGTCCAGGTAATACTTGGCCATGCTCGGCTTCTTGCCCACCGTGCAGGCGAACACCTCGCTGGTGGCTGGGAGCTTCACGCTGGCGTTGGACGGGCACACGATGCTCTCGAACATGTCCTCGTCCGACCGGTCGTCGCCGATGCACAGCACGAAGTCCGGCGGCTTACCAGTCTTAACCATGGATGACAGGAGGCTCTCAACAACCACGCCCTTGCTGATGCCCTGCATGACACCAAAGATATTTTTGATACTGTTATCACTCTGCCCAATCCAGAAATTTCGAAGTGGCTTCGGACAATGAGACAAATGGATGGTTCAGCAGTGTGATAGGTTGCTTTCGGAGGGACACAATTAAAAAGACCACAAGGCCCTGTTCTCGCGGATTTTCCAGTCCACAAGAGCCGGTGCGTGGTCCATGCTGATTCATAATCCTATTTGTGTAGAAGATGCAGATTGTCCCAGGCATGTAGTGGATGAGGACTGGATTGGATTAGATCAATCCTTATCCGATGCCTTTTAGTTTGAAAGCTACGTCTGGTTGATCGACATGTTTCATACACGTCCTCAAATTGAATTAAACAACCAGCCAAGCGAACAGTTGAATAATCAAGCAAGGAAAAAAAACATGACCTTACCTGGGGGTTAACTTCCACGATGTGCTGGCCCCTCTTCACCACCACGGGTTCGTTGGCAAGCACGTTTTCGAGATGGTCGAGCAGTTCCTTTGCCTGGCAGGAACCAAAGTCTGGATCGGCCTCTTGGTGGTGCCAGACTATGGCGCTCTCCTTGTGCTCAATGGAGGAGCCATCTGTTGCCTCTGTGTACAGCTGCATCACCGGCTCGGCTGTCTTCTTCCAGTCGAAGTCCGCAGCCAACACTGAGGTCTCCCATGGCGCGTCCCTGCTCCACCTGCAGCAACAAGTGTTATGAGCCATCACATACTGACCGACACATTAGGAATGCTCCTTGTAACCAAAATTGAGTTGAACAGAAAACATTTACTGAATGCCTGGATAACCAACATACCCCCTCTGTCCCCTTTTATTTGTCGCCGCTGGTGTGCGTGCCACAAGTTTGACTAGATTTGTAGAAAATACGTGCAACATTTAAATGTCCAAATATTTTTTAAAAAACTAGATCTAAATATCTATCTAATGATATTTATATTATATCATAAATTTTAACATATATTTTTATATAATTGACCGCATTGTTTTCTCGGGAGGTGAGAAAGACAGATATTTAAGGACAGAGGGAGTATTTTAGGAATGCTCCTAGGATCATTCAGGATCCAAGAATAGCTAGAGTAGCTAGTAGTATGATTTCAGACTAGACAAAAGGCATGCACTAGCGCAGTATCTAGACATATTGTTGGCTAGTAAAATGTTTTCCTTAAATGTACGGCTTCTCGTTGATACCATTGCTTAAATAGCAACCATCCTAAAGACCATATCTCCAGCAGTGAAAGTGTAAGGAGATCTTTACCTTGTGAAGTAACCGTGCTCGGCAGCGATGCCCAGCTTCTCGCAGGGAGCGAACCACTTGCTCAGTTCGTCCTTCCCCCGGCCGCTCACGATGAACACTCTGTTTTTGGGGTCCTCGCAGAGGCGATTCAAGACAGAGATAACCTCACTGCTTGGCGTCTTGTCGATGGAATTCTCCGGCATCACGGTGCCGTCATAGTCCAGGAGAATCAGCCGGTTCTCTGTTCTTCGGTACGACGGCACAATGTGCTCGACTGAGAGCCGCCGGAAGTTAGGGCCCAGAGCCACCACCTTGAAGCTCATGCCGAAGCCGATCCCCCAATGCCGCCGCGAGAAATGGTCCTTGCAGGCGCGCTGCAGGTCCTGGTCAAACGACTTCGCCCAGTAGGCAACGTCGTGGGTGCTCACATACTTGTAGTGCTTCTCATGCCGTAGCCTCTGCTCGGCCTCGGGCATCCGCAGCGCGGCATTCATGGCCTCGGCGACGGACTCCACGCTCCACGGGTTCACGCGGATCGCGCCGCTGAGGGACGGGGAGCACCCGACGAACTCCGAGAGCACGATGACACTCCGCTTGGGAGAGTCCTCACCCAGCGCGTTGCTCTCCTGCCGGCACACCGTGTAGATGTACGGTATCCGGTTCAGGCCGTCGCGTACGGCGCTCACCACGCAGCACTCGGCGGCAGCGTAGTAAGCCGCCTTCTCCTGCGGCGTCACCGGGCCGTCGATGAGCACGATCGGCGTGTACCCGGGGGTGCCGAACCGCGCATTGACCCTGGCGCTGATGGCCTTGGCCTCGTCCTGCACGCCCTGCACGTCGCGCCCCTCGCTGCGCGCCGGGTTGGCGATCTGCACGAGCACGGCGCGGCCGCGGAGCTCCGGGTGGTCAACCAGCAGCTGCTCCATGGCCAGGAACTTGAGCCCGATCCCCTTGAACAGATCGACGTCGTCGACGCCGATCATCAGGCGCCGGCCCTTGTACGTCTCGGCCACCCGCCGCACCACATCCCCTGTCTCCGGCGCCGAGACCACCGATCTGAGCTGACCCATGTCGATCCCGACGGGCAGTATCTTGACCGTGACGGTGCGGCCGTAGTACTCGATGCCGATGTAGCCGCGCTTGGACTGGTAGTCGAGGCCGAGCAGCCGCGAGCAGGCGGACAGGAAGTGGCGCGCGTAGTCGAAGGTGTGGAAGCCGACGAGGTCCGCGTTGAGGAGGGCGCGGACGAGGTCATCCCGCACGGGGATCGTGCGGAAGATCTCCGACGAGGGGAACGGCGAGTGGAGGAAGAATCCCACCTTGGCGCGCGGGAAGCGCTTGCGGAGGAAGGTGGGGAGCGCCAGGAGATGGTAATCGTGGATCCAGACGAGGTCCTCGTCGGGGGTGAGCACCTCGGTGAGGCGGTCGGCGAAGGCCCTGTTCGCCGAGAGGAAGGAATGGTAGAGCGTCCGCTGGAACGGGAGGCCCCCGAGCGACGACGGCGTCAGCGGGAGGAGGTAATGGAGGAGCGGCCATAGGTAGTGCTTGCAGAAGCCGTGGTAGAACCGGTGGTGGAGGTCGCTGGGCAGGTACACCGGCAGGCAGGAGAAATTCGCCACCAGGTAGTTGGACAGCTCATCGGAGGCGGCCTCCGCCGCGGCGGCAGGGAGGGTGCCGATGTGGAGGACGGGCGCGTTGGATGGCAGCCCGGAGCGGAGCTGGTACGCGACGGTGCCGGCGTCGATGGAGAAGGCGAACCCGAACGGCGCCGCCGGGTCGGGCGCGGCGCGGAGCGGCAGGCGGTGGGAGACGATGACCCGGCGCGGCGGGGCGGGCTGCGTCGACGGCGAGGTGGGCGAGGCCGGGGACGCGACGGACATGACGCGCGGGAGGCGGAGCGGCGTTGGCGACGGCAGGGGCGCCTCGTCGGCCGCTACGAGGTCGAGGAGGTTGTGGCAGGAGAGCGAAGGCATCGCCAACCTGTCGGCGTCGTCGTCACCCCCCGATCTCCTATCCGCGGGCGCTCCAGAGGCGGAGGCGACAGCGGTAGCGCATGAAGAGGGGTCGAATCGACTCGATGGGGAGGAGGTTGGGAGGCGGATCGATGGATGGATAGATGGATGGATCGATCGATAGCTTTTGTTTGCCGAAGCTTCTGGGGTGGGGGATAAGAACGGGCTAGGAGGAGGAGGAGGAGGAGGAGGAGGAGAAGGTGGGTCTAGCCGAAGGAGGAGGTGGAGGAGAGGTATAAATATGGCAAGCTGGATATGCGTATGCTTCCTGTCCTCTCCTCTCCCCTGCCGTGTGAAGAGAAGAGAAGAGAAGGCGGACGGGGCGACCGGGAGTAGTCGGTGTGATGGCACGGGGCTTATCCACAACTTCCACATCGCCATGGATAGAGAGGTGGGCCCACCCTCGCGCAGTCGCGCGGAAATGACGGGACTGCCCTCCCCCGGCGGCATGGAGAGTGGATAGGCGAGCGTGTCGCGGTCGCCTAACGGCTCGGTCAATCCGTCTCCGTCGTCGCGGCCTGCCCTCGTTGAGTACCTCGCTTATTTACGGGCGGGATACGTCGCGCGCATGCGTACGCGTAGCTGCGCACGGCGAGCGAACAACCTTGTACCCGGAGAATGGAGAGAGGATTAGGCGCTAGTAAGCACCGATGGATGACAGGTGGGGACTGGGGACGGACACGAGGTTGGACAAGGCTGTTGCTTTGTTTACGCTCGCAAGTCTCTTGCCGTGAATGGCTGGACGGAAATTCAATTGGATTCTGGGATTAGGTGCTTCTCAACAAACATATCAGGGGTATTTTGGGTATACGAATGTATGAAGCCATGCTAATTGGTTTCCAGAACAGTGGGTCAAACTTAAGATAACCAAATTTAGGTCATCATTAAGGTCAAATAAATTTATTATTACTCAGTCGGGGAAATAATTTAAACCCTAATCTGTATATGATAAGAATGGGGGTATGCAATACGAGGTGGGAGATTTTTTTTGCTTTTGTCTACGCGAGAATTGAGCGTGTTAAATGTTTTGGGGTTTCTACTCATCATATTTAATTATACTCCTTTGCAAAGTCAAAGTTCTATAGAACTGATTTGTCAAAAAAAAAACACTTTTTGTAGACGCGTCGGTGTCTTAAATATCATTGGCATGTGTTTTGCATAGGGGGGTTAGATAGTTTTCTCGCTACATCGTGAAACATAGTTGTGAAGTATAAGTAGTCGAGGTCCAATTTTGAATAGTGTCGGTGTCTGATTTGGTCACACCGGTACAAACAAGTGATTGCGGTGCTAATCCACTCGTTGCCCCGAAGGCGGGTGAAGAGACGAGAGTTTTTATCCTGGTTCCGGCCACGGGGCCGTACGTCCAGCAGTGGTGCGGAGCACCGAGTTCGTGTTGCTCGTAGTAGAGGGTTACAAGCAGGATGGGAGAAGGAGATGAACTCCCAAGTCCCTGAGTTTGGGTATCGATGGCTAAGTGCGTTTGTATATGTTCTGCGGTGTCAACCTGCCGAGACCTTCTTCTTACATGGGCTTCCCTTCCCCTTTTATAGGCATAAGGGGGAGGGCGTGAGAGTACATGTGTTCGTGGTACTGACGACGCTACGTGCACTGTGCTGCCCATGCCGCGCATGATGCGAGCGGGAATCGCGCCTTCCAACTCTGGCTGACGACATGGCAGTGGTTGATGTGATGTTCCTCTTGCGACAGATCATGACTTCGAGGATGGCAACTTGAGTACGGCGTCGGGATCGAAACTCCGTAGTTTCCTTCGAGGGTTGCCTCCGAGGATGATAGCGCATCCGAGGCAAGCAAGGTCAAAGGAGTGGTTGGCACAGTGCCGTTGCCAGGTCCGGCCTATGCAGTGTCAGATCCGAATCCACCACGCCTGGTGGATTTGACCGATGTCCTTTCTGCAGCATGGGTGGTGGCATGGCGCAGTGAATCCTTCTTTTTGACCGCAGGGGGGTCATTTATGATTGGTGCTGATGGTCGCAGAGTCTCGGGCGCTGTACCCGGCGTAGCAGGCTCGAGCTTGGTCCGCAAGCTCGAGCTTGCTGGGCCTCGAACGTGACGGAAACGCCGGCTCGAGGGTGAACGTCTCCCTCGAGCCTCGCGGCCGAGCCTCGAACGTGGCGGAAACGCCCGCTCGAGGGCGAATGTTCCCCTCGAGCGCGGCTGGGCTCGATCGTCACGGACATCTCCGGTCGAGGGTGGTCGTCCACCTCGAGCGGGACGGACGTTGAGGAGGAGTTGTTGTGGTGGGCCTTTGCCGGGCTGCAGAGCCAGGCCGACGTCGTTGTGGGCCTTGTTGTCAAGTAGTTTAGGGCCCAAGTTAGGGTACCCCTACTATTAGTACCAACAAATAGCTCTAACTACCAACACCATGTACAATTGTAGAAAAAGGAAAATAAAATCGTTGGAGAAAAATATCACTAAAAATGCTTAAGATATAATTTTTCCATTGTAACTTAACACTACTATTAATACTTTGTAAAATGATGCCAATTAAATGTATTGTGTCTAAAGACAATGATAGATATAGACAATTATTGGATGAAAACTTTGTTGCGAGCTAAAGATATAATTCAAAAATTATGTATGTACCAGGTAACAGAATCACCTGAAATGCTAGGTGAATCCTCGTGCAGTCCAATAGGAGAAAGCTAACCTCAAGCGCCTAGTTCTCGACTCATCCTCTTGTTGCAATTGAGCTCAAAGTCATCTTCTCGTTGCCTAACGATTTGGAGTTTATCTTATTAATATTTTTTAAAATAAGATGGGGTTCCTCTCAATACATGAACCACGTGGATTAAGGTTTAGAGGTTCACAATAGGTCAAAGTCAACTAAACACGGCCTCTCCGGCGTACAGCTGCTCGGAAAATTTTTCCATTTGTTTTATTCATGGTTCCGTGCTTTTTCTGGCGGCGACAAATGGCGCCGAGGTGTCGCCGCCTGTCTGCCGGAGGCAGAAGCCGTGTGGCCGTGTGAACAGTAGTAATAAACGCCAGTCACCGCGTCGAGCACCATTGCCGCGCATTCCCTGTTCCGCACTGCACGGCACAGGCACACAGCTGTAAACGGCTGTGGCCACTGTACTGTTCCTGCTCGCACGATGCTGCCCTCCTGCTCTGCACGTTCGGTTCCAACGCTCCCTCCCGGTGACCGTCAAGGGCCGGTCGTCTCCCGCGACAGGATAAGGCTCTGGAGTCTGGGCCCCACGCGGGCGCGCGTGACGTGGCGGCCAGGCTGGGGGGCGCAGGCCACGCACGCAAAGGCGGGGCCGAGCAGGGCAAAGCCGGAGGCCCAATCCGATAATGCCACGACCACGCCGCCGCTCACGTGGACTCCTGCTCGGAGCCACGCCCCCTTGCTGGGCCCACGCACAGCTGGGCCTTGGCTGCCCGCCACGTGGATGGTCGGCATGGCCCCCCTCTCGCCCCCGCGGCTTCGCCATGCCGAGTTGCCGACCTCGGCAGGAAAATGCATGCGCGCCCGTTCAGACACCAGCCCACGCTTGGACGTGTATGCGTGCCTATCACAATGCCACAGCTTTTCTTTTTTAAAAAATACACAAAATTCCAAAAAATCTTTTAAAAGTTCCATTCTCAGAGACTTTTCTAGGAGGAGAAGTGCGTTCCGTGCATAGGAAAATATCTCCAAATACCTATGGCAGCCAGACGTTATCCGATATGGCGATATACTAATCCGACGTTATCCGACCTACTAATCCACGCGTCAGCTGGAGCACTACTATTCCCCCGGAGCCGCAGATGATATCTTCTTTTTAGAAAAAAAAAATACTGAAACGCAGCAAGCCGAATAAAGATATTGCAGGCTGGCAACGACGGTCAATGCTGAGCTACGCCCGTCCCGTGACCATTCTCGGAACTTTGGGTCGTCTTGGCAAGCCATCAAGAGCAACAACTCAAAGGGTGTGTTTAGATTGTAGAAAAAAACACTGTAGCATAATAAAAACACTGTAGCATTCGCTGGGAAAGTGTTTTGTGAGGGGGAAATAGTGAAAAATTGGAATGAACAGTGAATAGTTGGGAATTCGGGAAGCTCATGGCTGCAGCGGCTGCAGAGGGGAGTGTGGGTCTCGTTATGGCAATCACGGGCAAATAAACAAGCCATCGCCTGCTGTCTTTGCACTGCATGCGGCGCATGGTATCGGCGTCGCAGGGACCATAACTGCTGGAGCGCCACGTCCATACATATGCTCCAAATGATCGACCAATGCTGCAGAGCCAGTGCCATTTGGGGGAAGCCCTCGTTTTTAAAAAGTGGTCGGGCCGGCGACGTGTACGCGTAGAGGAGTAACGGGCCTCCACGTAGATGTTACTGCCATCATACGGGAGAGGGAAAAGGCAGGCCGGACACGTGCAGCCAACAGTCTCGTGCGCTTCATTTCAAACTTCGAAAAAGGAAAAAAAAAACAGTCGCCTGCAAACCACGGCGACACGTCACGAGTGTTACCGGGGTCAAACAGTAGGAGAGGGCGCGGGTGGTGGGGCCCGCGCGCAACCGCCACGGAGCCACCCGGCATACCGCCCCTTCCTCGTATGCGCGACACGTCACGGTCGCAGCTGGTTGACGTGACCGCTCTGTGCTTGTTGCGATGGCCGGACCGGAAGGCGCCGATATCCCGGCATTCCCGGGGCCGACGCGCCACGTGGCCGCCGAGCGGGTCAGTCGTCGTCGGTCGCTCACCCGGCGGCATCTCGCGTGTCTACTTCGGCAGATCGCGTCAACGATCGTAATCCCTCGTTGGATGGCGGCGTTTTGAAAACCCGTGTTGTTTGGATGGTATTTTTCTCTTGGTTCTGATAACTCTCTCTAAAAACACTATTTATTTTACTTTTTTCTATCCATCTCGTCCCTATCACTCAGAGCAGTCATACTGATCGGAGACTATAAGGCGTAATCTAACGTGGATGGGAGAGAAAGGAAGAGGGAGTAACGAGTGATCGTCTTAAGAGGAGCTAGAGTTGATGCTATTGGCTGTAATCTTTGCGTCAGACGTGGAGCCCTCAGCCACCACATGCAGCTTGGATGAGTTGGCACCTAAAATGCCGCTATAATGTTTTTTTAAGTCTACAGTATTTTTCGGGAGAATCTTTCCAAATCTAAACCTCCTAATTAAGTGTCAACAATTCCAAGTAAAGAAAATATTACTGTTGAATTTAAAGCTAGTGGACAAGGCAACTGCATCCGTGGCAAGAGAGAAATACTTAACGACTAAAGTGATTGTCCTATATATTGTCACAGTTCTATTTTTGTAAACCTTAGTCTTACCAGAAATATAGCTTAGTTAAAAATTTCTGTCACCTTCCTTATATGTCCCAATTTCACTGGTTGTTGTACATCACGGAACTCAGCTAAAAGCACATCATTTGACAGATATAACCTTCAGCTCTATATTTGGTAACGGCCGCGTGACCATTTTGAACTCGGCCGGAACCCATAAAAGGCCCGGTGGCGATCCCGTCGCACTAGAACAACCCGACTACGACTAGTACAGTGGACATAAAAAAAATATAAAAGAGATAAAAAAGTGAAAGTACTTAGGTGTATATGGTAGTACTCCTATATAGTATATAAATATAAAATCTGCATTTAGATCACGGACCGTATCGGCTTGGTCGATCCTATCCAATTTGTTTAGGCAGCCGTAGGGAGGAAGACCAGTAGGTTTCTGGGCCCACAGGGTGGGACCCCACTAAGGCCCCGTTTAGATTCAAAAGGATTCCCCAAAAATCCACTATTCATCCAACTTTCCCTATTCATCCCACCTCTTCTACTCACACATCACTATTTATCTACAGTGTTTTTTTATGAACAGTGTATTTTCGGAGAATCTTTCCCATTCTAAACACACCTCGAAAAAGAAGCGGATGGCGCAGCACGCGCCGGCGCGTCCCCACGTTAGGCCCTCTGCAGCGCTCCCCTGTAACCGTTCCTCAAAGTAACCGCTACAGGGAAATCGGGCTGCAGCGGGTTTCCGCTACCGTCCCGCTAAAATAGCCCCTCGACCCCGCTATTCTGAGCGGTGGTGATCCCTCTACGCGCCACGTCGGTACGGGCCCCGCGCCACACCCGCGCTCGGGCCCTTCGCCCTAACCGCCGGCCTCGTCCATGCAGCGCTCCGCCGTGGGTGGGAGACTCGACGCGGGAGGGAGAGAGGGGGAGAGGGAGGTGGTGGCGACGAGGAGGCGTAGCGAGAGAGAGCAGAGCAAAGGGAAAGCAGGGAATCGAAGAAATCGACACGAATCGATGTAAATCGAACAAATCGAAACCAAAATCGAGCTCAAAATCGAAACCACAGATGCACAAATCGAGCACACAGAGAGAGGAGGATCTCCGCCGCCGTGAGAGAGAGAGGAGGAGGAGGAGGAGGCGGCGGCCTGAGGAGGTCTGCGATGGCCGTCGCCGTCTGCGCTCCGACCTGCGGCGGAGGTCCTTGAGCTCGAGGCGATGGAGGCCACGCCGGCGGAGATGGAGCTCGAGGCGATGTGCCCTGCTCCGCACCGTGCTCCCCGCAGCCGCCGCCCTGCCCTACTCTTCTCGCCCCTGCTTCTCGCGCCGGCGGAGGCACCAGCTCGACGGCGCGCAGACGGGGGCAGCAACGTCGGGAACGGGCGCACAGACACCGGCGGAGGCAGCAGCAGCAACTCCCCGCAGCTCGACGGCGCTTAGCTCGATGCCGCGAGCGAACAGAAGCAGCTGCCATGCTCGTCGGGGACGAGCTCCGCACGAGCACGCAGGCGGAGATGGGCCCTGCTCGAGCCGAATCGAGCCGCATGAGGCGTCAACGCCTGACGGAGAGAGACGAAGCGAGAAGGGGATATTTCGCGAACGGACGGGAAGGATCGAGTCGCGCTGGGGAAAAAGAACCACGGTGGGAAAAAGAAGAAAATAGAGAGAGAAAAAGAAAGGAAAAAGGAGAATGAAAAAAAGGAAAAAAGATGAAGAAAAAAAGAAAAAGGGAAAAAATAATGATAGAAGAAGGAAAAAGAATAAGAGGGGATGAGAAAAAGAAAAAAAGGAAGGGAAGGGAGAGGATATGGTAGTTGGGATGAGTGAATAAAATATAGTATAGTTGATATAAAGAGATGATATAGAGAAATGATGGGTGCGGGAGAAGTTGTTATAAAGGAAAGAATTTTGATGACTAGAATAGAATATTTTTTTTAGGATGAAATAAAAGTACAGCAGTGCGTAGAGCCTTATCCTCTTTCCCTCCGCGGGGCCCGCGTTTCGTGCCGCGTAAGCCACCGACGATGTGGCCCCGGCGCGCCTCCTTCGAATTCGAACAGGAGTATTAGCAGTGGCACGTACGGACCGATCGTCCCATGCTGCAAGTTGCCTTCGCTAATCCTATCCTCGACAGTGAAACGCTGTCATACTGTACCGCCACGTAACTCTGCGGCAACCTGACGCGTCGTGTTACTGGTTCCAACTCGTCGTCGATCGTTGAGCTACTGCTGCAAGGTGAACTGGTCCGAAACATGTCCATGGCCACGTGCCCAACGAGCCCACGATAGAGAGCGGAGCGACGACGACGATATGGGTGGCATGAGAAGCAAGAAAGGACCGCGTCCTCTCTCGCGCGATGCATCAAAGTCACTGACCGGAAAAGAGAAGGAGTAAAGAAGCGCGCGATCGATCTGCGAAAGGCAAATCCTAGGACGACCGGGATAACATTAACAATTCGTTTAGATGCATGGGGCGATTATAATAATATCACGAAATCATGGTAGGAGCACGATCTCTCCTCTGATCGGTGTCACGATGTGGCTTCGGTGGTGATGGAGTTAGGTACGTTCGTACGAGAGCGAAAAAAAATCTCGGTTGCAGCTCAACAGCAGTGTCACCGGTGGGCCCGGCCTAGGTTTTGCCCGGATCGTGAAGGATGTGCATGCCAGGACCGGGTTTTTTCGAAACCGTCAGAGCCTGACAGTGTGCTTAGCTACATCTTAGCTACTCCACGCGGCCAATTAAGTAGTGGTTAGACACGACGGTCCAGCGGATTATAGCAGTACGTGCAAGTAACTTAACCTCCGGATAAGGCAGGCTACTTACTCGCTACTATCCATGCATGTGACCGCGCACTATGCTATGCTTGTGTTAGGAGAAGTGCTCACTCTATGGTTGTATTAGTAGGAGTAGTTTACCTCACAAAAAAAAAAGTACTAGGAGCTGTTTACTGCACGCCTACACCACGATGGCCGTAGCGTTTTGGTAACCAACAACAATGACTGCGAAAACTGAAGTCTACGCGCGCGCACTAGTACGCGTTCCGACCGGCCGTCCTGGATTTGGATCGTTTTTTACGTTCAGACCAATCCTCTTTTGGATAGGACAGACGAAACGTAGCTCCGTGAATCTTCTTAATTACCAACGTGGTCAATGGCGCCACACCGTGTCAGAGGTGGCTAGGGGCTCGCCGCCACCGAGCCGGAGACCGGCGCGTCACGTCGTTCGTCGTCGCCTCCGATCTCCCGGACCTTATCGACGATCATCTGTCGATCTCATCCCGTCCGTCCGTCCGTCGCCTGCGATCGCGACTACGGCGGAGGTTTAATTTACACGCTGGGCTCTGACTTTTCTGGCCGCTTCACCGTGCGCTCATGCTGGGAAACCGCCGGGCCGCCGCCGCCGCCATGGGAGAAGTCAGCGCGCGCCCGGGGAGCTCACGAGAGGCGCCGCAGCCTCGACGCGACACGACGCGATCGCGGCTTCCACAGGCTCGTGAGTCCCCGTCGCTCTCTGTCTCGTTCGTTCCACGACGACGTTATCTCACAGGCCGCCGCGCGTCCCGTGGCTTGGTCGGATACGTGGGGCCGTTGGGACGGCGGGCACTGCCGCACGGGAGGCAGGATGCCGGTCACCGGACGGCGAACCCGGGGGGCACCATGTGTAAAAGTTCACCGAGCAACCTCGTGTAGATTGTAGTTGAGTGTAGCAACAACAACAACAAAAAAATCTTGCATTTTTTCATTGTTTTGTCGTTGCCAAGTCGCACTGCTAGATGCATGCGATGTCGTTGGCCAGGTTGCGTCGTTTCGTGTCTTCAACTTTAAAACTCTGCAACAACAAACCAGGTGTGGCGAGCGAGCGACACATGCCATGCCAGGTTTTTTCAGGGGCCCCTCCGCATGAAGATGTTCCTTGGAAAGGATAGCACTTGAGCTCTGGAGAAGCAGGTGGCTTTTCGGATGTGAAACAAGGCCAGGTGTCGACGAAAACGTACAGCGCTCAAGCGCCGAAATGCTCAAGTGCTGCTGCTCACTGCACGTCTCCGTGCGCGCGCGCACCGACGCCATGATGCATCGCCATCGTCGTCCCCCCTCCCCGAGAAAGGAAGCAACGGCTCGACGGGCCGTGGCGCGTGCATGCACCGCCAGTGTGCGCCGCACAGCAGCAGCGCGCATGCACTCGTTGATCCACACCAAAGATTCTTGCCTTGGACTCCATCCCGTGCCATGTCGCGCCCGGGCCAGGCAAGGGGCACGCACATCTTGACCCACCCGGCCCGATCGTAGAGTAGATTTGATCGCCTCTTTTGATCTTTTCCCGCCCCAGCCGAAATGCTTGACGCCCCCGTCGGCCGCCCCTCGGCTCGGGACGCCACACCCGTCGCCACCCCGCCCTGTTCCCCCGACTACAGTACGTTCCCTTGCCTCGCCGACACGAGGCTACCGGACGGGAGTGGCAACGGGCAACCCCCGACGGCGGGGTCCAGCTCAGCTAGCCGCGCCGAGACGCAGCGGTCAACACGCGCCCTACGCCGTGTTCCCCCGCGGCGCGCGGCAGGACAGGACAGCCGTCTGTGTCTCGGTTTCCTCCGGCCTCTGCCGACCCACCATCGGCGACAGCTGATGCCGTGCTCCTTTGTTAACCTGCGCACTGATCACTGCCTCGCCCCTGTCAATTTCGGAATACCATGCCATGCGTCCGACCAGACGCAACAACTAGCGCTACCGCTACTAATAACATGCGATGAATCAAAACTACTACTAGTATACAACTGGAAAAAAAAAAAAGGGAATATCGCGAGTTCGTCAGAGTAGCGTCGTTGGTGACTTGGTGGTCAAATGTTTTTAATTTTGGTTTAGAATGATTTGTCGCGTCCACTGCTTGGGGATAAGATCATGGGGCCTGTCTGTCTGAACCACAGAGACCGGGGGGATTAGCTAGCTCGATCCAGCTCGCCGCCGACGATGAGAGGAGCAGCAGCAGTTGGGCAGGTGGTAGCGGTAGTGGATGCGCGTCTCTTTTGCTTTCCCGCAGATTTCCGGCTCGCGGCAAGATCTTTGCCGTGATTGCCTGGGTTTGACTTGGACGTCCTGCCGGTAAACTTTAAAATTGCTAGTCAGTACACGATCGATCTAAAGTTTTTTTTTAGAGGTAAATAAACGATCTCAAGGTTAAAGAAACGCTATCATGTCTGTAGCTAGCTAGCTAGCTAGATCTTCTTCGCCATTGGCAGCAATTGCAATTGCTTACACACGATCGGATCGGATCGGGGAGGTACAAGTTGAGAGGACCATTCTACCACCACCACCAATCCACCCACGGTAGCACGGCAGCGGTGATCGAGCTCTAGTTCTTTGCACGGGGAGGAAGCAAAGTTCGGCGGCGGTTAGGCAGCTTATAGGTCTCATGCATTGTTTCGGGCATTCTGGCGACATGTTTGGGCCATGGTATTGAAATGCTTAGCACCCAACACGTACTACGCCTTGTATCCCGGGAGAGATCACTTTAGTTATTGCGGAAGTTGGGGACGTCGCGGCTGGGTCGCACGCGTGATCTTATCCGCTTTATCATCTTCACACAGCCTGTGCCAATCCGATGCCACGACTGCGTGCCTGTCTTCTGCTAGGATAACATATCCGCGACCCCGTACGCCGTGGCAACTTGGCCAACGTCCAGGTTTGAAAAGAATCGGCCAGGAAAGAATGCCAGTCGTTGCAACGTACTACTACTGCCTTCATCATCCATCTCCCAAACAAATAAAAATCATTGATCCATCTGGAATTCCAAACGATAAACAAGGAGACTAAAAACTTATGGTCCCTACTAATTTCCACCATCTCAACTCTGAAAGACATGGACGCACATGCATTGTCACTCCGTCGTGAGCCTACACGAGTGCGTGATGAATCGCCGAGGGATTTCACATGGGCACGAGCTGGAACCGTGCTTCTTGCTGTTGACCAATGGCCGGCGTGCCTCTGAATCGCCGTCAGTGTCTGCATTTGCTTGAAAATCGACAGGGGTGTGAATTAACTAGGCCTGTTGTGAAATGATTTGGTACGCAGGAGAGGAGACAAGACCGACCAGGAGAGGAGTACGTGCGTGTTCCCGGCACGACAGGGCTACCCATCGCCGGAATCGTGGAAAATGATGGTACGGCCCCGGTGGAATCCCGCCAGTAACTTCTTACATCGTCCATGGCCAACGGAAGCGCCGGTGCCGCACGCAACAGTCAACCTCTCTCTCCTCACCCTGCTCTGCTGCGGCTAGCTAGGACACAGGAGGCGACGCCGAGCGCGACAAGAGAAGAGCTCTCCATTTCTCCATGCGTGCGTGACATTGCTTCGTGTCCAGGGGCTACTAGCTCATCTCCTGGGTCACCGCTCGTGCCTTTTTACTACATTTTTGTCTTCCGTGATGGGAGCCGTCGCGATCGGGATGGATATTCTTCATTCTTCTGTGCGTTCCAGTGTTTAGACACGATCGGGACGGAACTAAATTAGTGGGGTTAAAATAAAAGCAAAGGCACGCACGTATGTTTCGGTTGCAGAAGCAAGACGAACTCGTCGTGCAGCCCGGGAACCGGGGCGTGTGGGAGTGGAGACGTGTCGCCGGCGCCATTGGACGGCTGACATGGCCGCATGAGACTTCGTCCAGGGATCAGAGAGACGCGAAGACGGCCGTGCTGGCAATCGCCATTCGTCGGTTGACATGTAAGCTGTTAGACTAGTGAACCGAACACCGTCACGACCCCGCACTTTATGCCAACAACGTCGTCCGATCTTGTGGCACGTCGTACCTGACCACGAGAAAACAGCAAAGCAGCCGCTTCCTCGGATGGATAAGAGCGGTAGGTAGGACCGTCCGGAGCAGGAGTGTCCTAACGAATACTCTACGCGACCTTTGGACACGGTCCGGCGATCGAGTCCGGGCCTTTGACTCACATGGCCGGGGCCGTTGGGGCACAGGCAGAGCCAGTCGCCGGTCGCTAGGCAGCTAGTAGCAGAAGAAGCCATCAATGGCCTGTTGCCTGATGGGAACGGAGTGGCAGCAGAGTATTTCTTCGGAGGAAGCGACCGGCGGACGAGGCGCCGCCGGGGCGGGTCCGTAGACGTTAGGTGATGGAGAGGAAGGTACTACATGGCCGCGCCGCGCGCCTTATCCGGGTTCTAGAAGGGAGGAGCCGGTTGGGGTTGGGCTTGTTAATTGCCATCGATCATCTCATGATTAAGGGAAGCCAGCCGGAGATGATTAAGGAAGCAGGCCGGTGCCGTACTGACGTGACGAGTTGGGTTGTGTACTGCGATTGTTTTGGGGGAAATATGGTGTGGTGTCGCTGTGATGGATGATGGCGTTCCCTGTTTCCCTACGTCCTGTGATGATGGCATTCTTCTCTTCGTCATCATGGATTCGTGGTTAGTGCCGTCGATGCAGCAGAGTCTTTTTTATTTTGTGGGCTATTTTTAAGATAAATCCGTTGTGGGCTTTTGGTCCTACTACTCCGAATGGGCTAAGTTATTATGGCCCATTTGATGTCCACAAGACCACAAGGAAGCTGCTCAGCAGGCAGCAACAATGAATTAACGAACTGAAGACAGAATAGGGCCTTCACAAATATATAAGAGGATGATGGATGCTCAAAAGAACATTTCTTTGTTTCAACACCCTCTCTACATATGTTTGTCCATCAAACAAATAGAACGTAGCACTTGAACGAGCCACAACAAATGAAAATATCCACACTTCCAAGTTCTGTTTCTACAACTTCCTGAAGGAACAATGATGTTCTGCACCAAGAAACTATACCATTAACCAGGCGATACCCAACCAAACCGTGCAAGAAAACGAACCAACCAACCACTAACTGCACCAAAACCTATATCACATCATCTATCTTACATGGAAAAAATAAATAAAAAAACATCAGCGTCTATTGGCTATACTGAAGGAGCTGACTTTCATCGGCGTCGCGACCACAAGGGGAGCCTCAGGCGAGTCACTAGCTGCAAAGTTCTCGTGCATGAAGCGACTGTCAACAATTGATTCATCCTTAAGGACAACCTTGTAGCAGTAGCAGCTTTTGAGGCCTTGTTGATCACGGTAGCATTCATGGTTACTGTCCTTGACTTGCTGAAAATTCCATATGACACTGAATTTGCCGACAGTCGCCACAAGGTGTTTTTCCTGCTTCCCATTTTCTGTTACCTGATGAGGTCAATGGATAAAGAGGAACGTGCATTAGAATGAATGCTGAAGAAATAGAAGAGTCAAGAACTTATCATTTCAAACAAGCCATTTTACAAGAAAACAATGACTACAAAGAATAGCAGTCGCTTGCAGATGAGGGCACTTGATTGTGCTGTTGTATATCTGACAGTTAAACTATTACCATGCAATTAACTGGAAAAGCAAATGACCATTACAGGCAATGAGAAATACCATAGGCGGAATACATTTGAGGGTGGTCTTTAAGCAAGCTTATTTTTCGCCTTCTCAATTGTTTAATGGTGTACTAAAGGTATGTAAACAACTAAAATATGACTACCAAATGGTAAGCAAGGAATATATTTATGACCATTATTAAACTAGACTGCTTACTATGAGATGTAGTACTAGAAGTCATGCAATCTAAATTGGCATGGATTACAAAACAATCAGTACATACTAGTTTTTACCACTTTGAGATAAACATGAATCAGAGCTAACGTGCATTTAACACTAAAATACCGTGT
This sequence comes from Digitaria exilis, assembly GCA_015342445.1. NCBI lineage: Eukaryota > Viridiplantae > Streptophyta > Magnoliopsida > Poales > Poaceae > Digitaria > Digitaria exilis. The sequence continues at coordinate 620,593 of JACEFO010001619.1, forward strand.
GAACAAGTTCTTCCCCCTGTAAACTGGTATTTAATTGGGACAGAGTTAAGTCTAACATGCATAGAACACTAAAGTACTGCGTGAACAAGTTCTTTCCCCCTGTAAACTGGTATTTAATTGGAACAGAGTTAAGTCTTCTGCCAAAAATGTGGTCAGATTCCATTACAGTGACAGCAAATCACTAAACAACAGCCATTGTGGATATAAAATACTTGCATACATTAGTTAGTGCAATAACAAAACTGTTACTATTACCAGGAGAAATTCTAAATAATTTGCTTAGCATGCACATCTGAATAAGCAAAAGGAACATCTTATGTGCTCAAAACAGAACTTACCCATGAGAATTGCCCGCCGTGGAATTTGTTATCAGTCCCCGCTAAAATCGAATCAAGTGGAGTGAGCTTCAGCAACCTTGGTGCTGCAATCCTATTTCCCATCCGCCCACTAAACCCAGTCTTCTCTTTCCCATCCTTGTCCTTGAAGACAGTGCAGATCAAAATCAAGTATGTGTCCGTTGTGCCCAAAATCCATTTTCCATCGTAAGTAACATCCACATGAGTAATTGGGGACCCAAGCCCGGGGAATGCCGTCTTCGCCATTCGCATTGAGCTCTTGGAATAGAGTCTGATTTTGCCATCCACTGAACCGACGACAATTGAACCGTCCCCGGTACTTGCAAAGCACTGGAAATTGGTGCCGCGCGAGAACTGATGACCCTGCGACCAGTTCAGCACTGGAGATTCTGATGAGCTACCGATTGTTTGCACCCTGCCTCTGGCATCACGCATATCCCACCTGCACAACCGGTTGTCATCCAGACCCAAGAATGTCGACCCGGAGGGTTCCAGCTGCGCACCCTTGCTGTCATTGGCGATGTCTCGCATTGTGATGTCAGTCCCATCCTTCTCAAACCGCCATTCGGCCACAACCTTTCCAGTCTCAATATCAAGATGATGGACGCCATTAGAATGCAGAGCCTCTCCAGGGCTCATCAGCAGCATGTTGGTCTCCCCGCGCATCAGGAGGGCCTTCTTCGGCGTCGAATAGGCACTCCCAATGCCACCCCGGCCACCTGAAATCCTCACCGACGCGCCCTTTCCATGTAACCCGTGCCGGAAGTTCCTGACAACCTGAATCCCGGCGCCGCCGACCAAGAAACTGTTGTCAAGCGCCCCAAGCGCGAGGCTCTGGATGCTGTCGCCGTCGCCGGCCTCCTCCTCGAACTCCTCAAGCAGGTCCCGAGCTGGTGCGGCGATGGGAGCGGTGAGGCTCTCCTCGGCGTCGGCCCAAACGGCGTCGTCGGCTTCGTCGGGGCGCGCCCACGCGGTGAAGTCGGCGCCGAACACCTCCTTCCGACCCTCATCCGTGGCCTCGACCCCGTATGTGTTCTCGAAGAGGCACCGCTCGTAGTCCACCCTGAACCGGCGGAATTCAGCGTCGGTGGGCAGGCGCAGGGCCCACACGGAGCCGCCCGCGGCGAAGTCCGCCCGGCGCTGAGCGGGGTTCGTCTTGAGCTGGAGCGCGGAGTCGACGCGGGCGGAGACCCGCGGCCCCGGGCCGACCTCCAGGAACCACCTGGGGGAGGCGTTGTCGTCGTCGTCGTCCGCCTTGTCGACGAAGGCGTAGGTCGCGCGGCGGTCGTCGAGCACCCAGTGCGCGGAGGGCGAGGCGCCCCCGACGTGGCGGTAGAGCTTGGCCGCGGTCTGGCGCTGGTACTTGAGATCGAGCGACCTGAGCTTGGCGTCGATGGCCTCGAGCGACGCGGGGGTGGCGGTGCGGAGCAGGTCGTCGTCGCGCTGGCCCGCGCTCGCGGCGGGCTCCGAGATGGGGGATCGGGCGTCGTAGTCCTCGTCGTAGTCCTCCTCCTCGTCGGACGAGGTGAGGTCGATGTCCTCGCGGCTGTGGGCGCCGCCCATGGCGGTCGCGGTGGAGGGGAATTTGGCGCGCGCGCGGGGGGAGGTTACGAGGTGCGGTGGCAGGAGAGGGGGATCGATCGTGATGGGGGCGGGGAAAGTGAGGTCGGAGCGGCGGGGCGCGTGTTTATGTACGCCGCGGGGAGCGTGGACCAATGGATGTGGAGGACGCGGGGAGAGGGAGGGAAGGGGATGGTCGGTGCGTGCGCCGGACGCGACGCGCCCTCACCCCACGCGCCGGGGACGACGAGGTGGTTGCTTCGCGAAGGGGGTGAGGGATGGCTGAATGGATTTGCTTTCTTTTTGTTTTTTGTTAATTTTATTTATGCAAGGTTTTTTTTAGACGTTTTTTTTTTTAACGAACTTGAGATGGTTTTGTTTATGCAGGGTTTTTTTTGGAGCAAACTTGAGACGGTTTTGTTTATGCAGGTGGGGGGGGGGGCGAAGGGAACAAGAATTATTATTGGTGACGGCTGGGCTGCTCGCGCTTGGCCCAAGAATTAAGGCGTGTTGGGCCGTGGCACCATAAGGCCCACGAGAATATAAGGCTCGCGTGAACGCCCGATATATTACGACCCGGCCAGGCGGCCACCCGCCCAACCCCGGCCTGTCTCCTCCGTATCGCCTCCACACACAACCAGAAGCTTCGAGTCACTCTTCCTCGGCCCCGCCGCAACACACAGCCGCCGGGGGCTGGAACTCGCCCGTGCCGCAGATTCTACGCTCCGGCTCTCATCTGATCTCCGCGCAGGTAACCGGAAACCTCTGTGATCTCGTGTCATGTCTGCCTCCGCATCAGCTAGTCACCCCAGATCTCGGATCTGTTGGGTTTTGTCGCCATCTCCTATCGATTCGAGCACTAGGTTTTGCGATTTTGCCGTTCGTTTGGTGGGCGGTGCTTCGATCCGCTAGCTCGTTTTGTTTTGAGGGATCATGCCGTGCCGATCTCGCTGTTGAGCGGGAGCTGTTGTGACTTCTTATTGTATATTCGCCTGACGTCTATTACTGTTGCTAACGTGCGACTGTGTGTTAGTTCCGGTGTTCCGTAGTGCTACTACCCACTAGAATTACCTCCATGGTTTATTAGCGGTCTAGGTTTGCTCGCGAGGATAGGACATTGTTGTTGATCACAGTAAGAACTATTGTTAAATTACAATTCAGGGTGCTGTTCATGCTTCATATTGTGGCTTGTGGTGTCTGTCTGATACTGTGATGGTTCATGGAGGCATCTTTCTTGATTTTCACGCTTACCCTTGTTATTGTTTATCTTCGTTTGTTGAACGTGTTCTTTCAGTTAATTATTGATCATAGAAATATTGATTAGCTCTATTTGTTCCTCTCTTGGTTAAGTTCAGTGATTTCTTCATAATGGCCCGCGTGTATGTTGGCAACTTGGATGCTCGGGTGACATCTGGGGAACTTGAAGATGAGTTTCGTGTGTTTGGAGTTCTGCGAAGGTATTTTTTTTTTCTCCAACCTATCTTTTGTATAACAAGAATTTTGTTGTAGTAATCGCTTTATGATGTTTTAGTGATTTGTTGGTCCCCTAACCTATTGGGAATGGTGATGCTCCCTTTTATCAACCTATTGGGAATGGCGTACTCCTTTTTTTTTTTATCTTTGATCAAATGCTTGTGTTGAGCTTGAAAGGTCCAAATCCATTTCCCCGTTCGTTAAACTTGTTTACTACACTGATATTTGACTGTTCAAAAGTCCGACTGGTCGACTAAATTTATTGATTAAGCGGCGTAACTTTTCAAACTTGGCCATTCAACAACTGTCATCTACGTAGAGAAGTTTTTCACATTTTTTCATTGTAATGGTTATGCTCATTGTACATTCCCTTCCATTATTGTGTTTCTGATGCCGTTGTTTGGATGGAATGCATGTCCTACCTTCATGTGGGTTCTAGTGAGCTGTTCAGTTGTACCTGTGACAAATCCCTTTAGGACATATTACTTCGTTTTGGGACTATGGTTGGAGTTGTTTCTTCAGTGGCTATTCGCTAACTGTTGTTTCTAATGCAGTGTCTGGGTTGCACGCAAACCACCTGGCTTTGCATTTATTGATTTTGATGACAGGAGGGATGCAGAGGATGCAATTCGTGATCTAGATGGTATGTAGCAGGGTGTTTTAGATTTTAGTTGAGCTTGCCTGAAGCTTTTTTCTAGACATTCTTTAGGTTTACGCAAAAATTCCTGAAATTGTTTGATCAGAAAAATGTAGATCTTGCTTACAGTTTCAGCCTTGATTTTGGTGATTTTGATAATTCTGGTTGCATTTTCTGCTCGTCATTTATATCAAGTTTATAGCTGACATTAGCTATACTTTGATGCATGGTTTCTAAATAGGTAAGAATGGTTGGAGAGTTGAGCTATCTCGTAATTCCAGTGGTCGTGGTGGTCGTGATCGGTATGGTGGATCTGAGTCGAAGTGCTATGAATGTGGTGAGACTGGGCATTTTGCACGTGAATGCCGTCTGCGTATTGGTTCTGGAGGTCTAGGCAGTGGAAGACGTCGCAGCAGGAGCAGGAGCCGCAGCCGCAGCCCCAGATACCGCAGGAGTCCAAGCTATAGTCGAAGGTAAAAACAGTTTGTTTCCTTGTTTAGCCTTGTAGATTTTGATGGTGTAAATTAGCAGCTTTAGGGCTTGTTTGGAAAGGAGTGGAATGAAGTGGATTGGGAACTAAATCCCACTCCAACCCCCCTCATTCCACTCCATTACACTAGTTCTTAAACAAGCCCTTATTGTTCAATTTTAGCTGTTTGTCTTTTTTGGGATACATTATGGGCTTGGTGAGCCTTAATTGATTTTTTCATTTACTAGGCTTCTCAAATTCATTTTTAAAATAATTTAATACACAGTTCTGACTTGTTAAATACTCTGCTTGCAGAAGCTACAGCCCTCGCTACCGCTCTCCAAGGCGCCGCAGTCCTTCTCCAGCTCGTGGACGCAGCTATAGCAGGTCGCCGTAGTACAGCCGCAACTGATATGTGCGCCAATGGGTAATGCAAATCAGTGAAATGTTCAGTTCAAGTTGTAGACAGATTTGTTGAGCTTACTGTATCCTGCTTTGTCATGCTGTTTTGCAGAGATAATGATGCCAGTACTGGTGATATGAAGCTGTCTGATTCCTGTTCTGTGTGATAACATGTTCCCTGGTTTGGCTGCCAGGAACAATTCTAGAACTGTCGTCAACTGCATGACTTCAGTTCAGGTTTAAACTTTATCTAGCTTATTGTGATTGTCTTTGATTATGTCATTAAAAGATATTAAGGTCTGGATGTATTTGTGTGACTAAGACGTTACCTTTCTTCTGTGTGTTAAAAAGGCATGTTCTGCTTAGACGACTCGGCCATCTACGGCTCTCAATTGTAGTCTTCATGGTTTTGTTCGTCCTTCATTCTTCGCACGCCCTTGCCTGCAAACGAATGCCAACCTTCCATTACTACCTGCCTTCGGTGTCTGCTCAAGTCATCATGACTGAAATTTCTTCACCAAAGATGCTACTTCATCACGAATTAGTAACATCCTTTTATTTCAAATAGTTAAAGTATACTGAGAACTAACAAATGCAGCTCGCGAAAGTAATAGGGCAACTGATTTTCTTCATAGAACAAGAACTTCACAGCATACTGCTAAAGCTGCTCCGTGAAAAAAAATCTACAACTGTGCACACTGGGATTGGGGTGAATGAAGTGTGGCCTTCAGCTGCACTTAATTGGGCATCCAAAGAATTTGATCAGGCTGACTTCAGCAAGAGGCACAGCCGTCATTGTTGTTTGGTTCTTTATGTTCCTTGTTCTGCCTTCCCTGCTTCGCCACGATTGGGTTGCAGCCTTCTTGGATTACGCACGCTTGCGTTGTGCTGCTTCGTGGTAAGTTATTCTTCAAACTGCAGCATTTTTCCTATTCTCATCAGTGTTACTGGACTTCTTTTTGATGGATTTAGGTTCAATTGTAGTATAAATATTTTTCAAATATAGTTTAATTGTATGTACTTACAACAAGTAAGCATATGGATTCGAGCTATGAGGGAGATCCTTTCCATTGTGTCATGTAACGATGGTCTGTTCTGGGCTTACCCATCTCTGCAATGTGCCATTGCCCCTTTTTCACTGCTTTTGGCGTTCCATCACACTTTCTAAGGCACACTTTTCCCTGTGCACTACATTTGGCATAAAATGATACATGATGAATGGTTTGTGCTGCTGACGGTAAAATCTGATCTTTTCATTTTACTGAACGTGGCATAGCAATTTCTTATCAATTGTACCCTTGCGTTTCTGGTTGTTGTAAACTTTGGCCAAGTCTAAGGTATGTCGAGATCCGGTGTGCTTATTGCTATTCTGGGCTGTGCTAGGTCTGATATCTGTTGGTTTGTAGTGTTACATATTTTCGTGGCTGCGGATTGGGTCGTGAGCTCAGCGCCAAGCTTGTTTTTACGGCGTCTTGTATACGGTGTTACTGTCCCACGGACTGGAGTGATAAATGTGATATCCCGATCCGGCGATTAGCATGCCCCTCTTTTCGCCCTCACGGGTGTCGATTCTGCCAGCTGGCAACGTGCGGGCTTGTTTGGCTACGGTCCTGAGCCGAGCCAGGCAGCTCGCCCCAGGCAGACAGAATCGACGGCCTGGAAACGTTGCCTGGCCCAGGCAGCTGCCTCCAGACCAAAACCAAATACGCCCTGCAGCCTGCCTACTCATGGCGTGTGGTCGGCCGCCGCGCTGGGTACGGCAGGAGCGCGCGTCTATAACTTGCGTTTTTGCTCGTGTGATGAGTCGTGATCCGCTTGCCCCTTGCCGATACGTATCGTACTACGATCCTACCAGACAAACGATACCGATACCATCTAGTATCTTAATTTTCATAGTATCCTGATACCGATACCATCTAGTATCTTAATTTTCATAGTATCCTGATACTACTATGAGGTTACATATGATTCTATCTAAAATTTCGTAGTATCCCGATACTACGATCCTAGGATACTACATAATTAGTGGTATAAATAATTATTTTAAATGATTTAGTTACAATAAATATTATTTAAATTAAGTTGTATTGATAATAATGTTAATAAGACCATGGAAATGTACAAAAGGATAATTAAATTAACATAACTCAATATTTTAGACTTTATTATGCACAATATTACAAGTTTTGTATAAAATATGTATATTTTGTAGAATTTGATAGAATCTCGATACTCCGATACGATCCTACGATCCGATACTATCAAGCGAAAAACGATACTACCTATTATCTCTCGATACTAACAACCTCGATCGTGAGCGCCTCGTTTGATCGTTGTCGTTCCCCGTTGGCCGTTGCTCCAGCGACGAGACGAGATGTCAAAGGCGCAAAACCACTGTACAAGCGCACCGCTGATTCTGCCGTGCGGCCTTCGTCCTTTTGATTCGGTTCAACGGATAATCATGCGCTTTCATTTTATGGCGACAAAAGAGCAGTATATAGGACAGGCAGCACGTACTGCTCGGTGCTCGTGACATAAATGTCGTGTTTAGATCAAAAGTTCTTTTGCACTTTACTATTCATCCCTCTCAGAAAACAAACATGCTTTCCAGAAAAGTTCCTAACTTTTTTTAACTTTCCTATCCATCTCTCACAGAACACGCTTCAAAAAAAAAGTTCTTTTTCTCCCCTCCCAACTAACCACACTCAAAGAAGCGGGCTGATTCGGGAGGCGAAGTGGAGAGAGCGATACCCTTTGCGGCTCTACGGCAGGAGAAAGGGCAGGCAGGGCAGCTGCTGTCTGCTGATGTCTCTCCCGCTTCGGACCAAAACGTGTTACCGGGTATTGTTTGTCCGCCTCCTTCCTTTTATCTGCATGATTTTGGGGCCTGTTTGGAATTTTAGAGCTAACAAAGTTTAACGCTTTCTTTCCAGGTCAATTAGAAAGACTAAAGTCGTGTCTGACGGAGCCTCCAATTCGGATTTGGGAGCACATTTCCTGCTGGGGAGGTCGGAGGACCGTACCAATCTGTGACCTTTTTCTTCTTTTCCCAGTTTTTTATTTGAATTTTAGTCATGACATGGTTACTAAACACTAACCCAGTAGCTTCCTGAATCGTGCATTTGGTACGTGCCAGCAGTTTAAGCAGGCGTTCCGTTGGGGGTCGCGAGTCCATTGACATGCCAGTACAGTACAATACAAGCGAGCAGCACGTCGTCTCCAATCCATCTACTAATAACGGTTTCAACCTCCTCGCAACTTGGCGCTGTCCCTGTCCAACACACGCCGTCCGCCCCGTCACTGTGTCAAGTAGCAAGGCCGAAAAACGTCACACTGACTGATATTTGAAGCCTTCAAATTTACCAAATTTCCATGGAACACGAGGGTACAAAAATAACAGGAATCTCGCCTCCAAGTCAAACTCGTCGGATGCCCATACCCAACATGTCGCCAGTCTGTTATCCGATCGTCTCCTCCCCCGCGACCACTTGGCTACCACTACCTCTCCGTTCTCATCATCGCCCAACCACAACAGAAAAGCTCCATTTATCGCCGCTCTTAGCACTAACCCCAGTGAAACCACTCCACTAACCACAAGTTTTAACCCCAATCCCCCATCAATTAGCGGCGACTAATAAAGTAATTAAGCGACAGCCGTAGCCACCCGCCTCCCCCGGGAGTTTCTGCTCCCACGCCAGCCCGCCCCGCTTCCCTCCCTCCCTCGAACACCTCGCCGCCGGCTCTTCCCAGCTCCGCCGCCTCGCCTCGCTGTCCTCCTACTCCTACCTGCCCCCTGCCTTCTCCTCCCGATCCCAGATCGCCCGGCCGGTCTCTGGCACCTCGCCGGCGACCAGGTCGTCGCCCTCACCGCCAGCAAGCAAGCTCCTCTTCGCCTCGCCGCGCCGCCGAGCGCTCGTTGCGAGTTGACTCCCTCTACCAAAGTACGCCGCCTCTAATCCCTCTCTAGTTCCCTCATCTTCATCCTCCTCCACGGCTCCACCGCCACCGCCGCCGCCGCGTCTGTGCCTGTACAGGAAGTGCAGATCCGTCCGGGCTCGGGCGCATTTCTCCTTTCGTTGGTAGGGAAGCGGCCGGATGGATCGTTCTGGGGCTTAGTCCTGTGGTGGTCTTCGCTTTATTTGCCACGAGCAGACAAATCCAGGGCCCTCCCGACTGCGATTTGTTTGCTGCGTGGTGGAGCAGCACCGGCAGATTGTTCTCGAGAACTTTTCGGAGATCGGCCAACCCTCCGGGACCGTCGCCGATGAAGCCAGCCATACCGATTCAACAGAAGCAGGCGGGGCTCGCTGCTAGCAAGTTCGGCGTGGGGATCTCGAAGAAGCACAGGGCGTTTGTGGCCGGCGATGAACAGTGGTTCAACAGGATTTTTGATCCGTCGAGCGACTTCATCTTGACGTGGAACCGCGTCTTCCTCGTCTCCTGCTTCGCTGCGCTATTTATAGACCCTCTCTATTTCTATGTGCCCAAGATCAGCTACGGTACCACTGTTTCTTGTGTTGGGACAGACACCCACTTAGCCGTCATTGTCACTTTCCTCCGATCAATTGCCGATTTGCTTTACGTCTTGCACATCGTAATCAAGTTCAGAACTGCCTATATCAATCCGAGCGCGAGGGTGTTTGGAAGAGGAGATCTTGTCACAAATCCCAAGGAAATTGCATGGAAGTATTTGAGGTCTGACTTTGCAGTTGATGTGGTGGCTGCATTGCCTTTACCCCAGGTAACCAGTACTGTTCCTTTTGTTCTTTTGACTTCTTGTTAACTTGAGTGTTACTTATGCTTATGATCTTTGGTGTTAGGATGTCTGTCTTTGGTATTTGTTATGATTGTTACTATTTTAGGTAATTATTGACTGTGATACTGATCCACATATCGCACAGAATGGACATAGTTCATTGTGATGTTGCAAGTCAAATTATTATGTGAATAAATTCTATATGTAGATAGTATTTGCTTGTCCAGCACAGGTCACATTTTAATTACAATACTCTGCTTGTTAAACCAGTCTATCTCCAAACTGGCTCTTATTGTTTGAAAAGAAGTCATTTCATAAAGCTGTTGCTTTTGCTAAATAGATTGCACTTAAGTTCGACCGTGGGAATCTCTACACCCAAAACATTGGTACTTAGGATTCTAAATGTCACTTATTAGAGATGTTGTAGCGGTTTAGAAAAATATGGATAGGCCTTGTTTGTTTAAGCACACCCAGCTTGTTGTAGCTTCTTTCTTTTATCGATTACGCAAGAGAGCCTCACATCTTTGCACTAAGAAGAAAGAGTACGATTACACAACGCAAGGCACCTAGATGCCCGCCAAGAATTCTCTGTATAATCCAGCTTATATAAACTCATGTGGTCAACAAACACCCCATGCTATGGGACAGCTTATATAATCTAACCCCATCATATAAGTTGCCCTGCACTAGCTTATTTTAACTTTGTTTTTCTTCCGCTCCTTTAATCTGGATTAAATGGTTTGAGGGGTAAACAAACAGGCCCTTAGCCTTCGTATGACACTCTTTGAATTCGTTAAGTACATCTCGAAACAAGTACATTGATATTCACTAGTCAATGTAGCACTATTGTCATTTGCAAAACACTCATACTGCCTGGATAAGGTAGCTCCGGCCAGGCTGCAGCCGGATAGGCCCTATATATGCCTTAGAACCAGGAATACTACAAGGGGAAAAAACATGTGCAATTTTTCTTATTGCTCTCTGACCTCAAAAAAACACTGTCCCAATTTCTTATGCCAATTTTTGTCTGGACTGCTGCATAACTTGCTATTGTATACCTCACTTTTTTTTCAATAGGTAGGTGCACTGCCCCTTCATTCAATAGGCTTATTATACATGGAAACTAAAGGATCTCACTTTGAACTGTACCTTTTGCTTACTTATCTTCACTTTATGTGCAGATCATTATCTGGTTTGTGATACCCGCTATAAAGTATTCCTCTTCTGAACATAACAATAACATTCTGGTGCTTATAGTTCTTGCTCAGTATCTCCCAAGATTGTATCTCATATTCCCCTTAACTTATGAAATTGTCAAAACTACTGGAGTGGTTGCAAAGACTGCTTGGGAAGGGGCTGCATACAACATGGTGCTCTATCTGATCGCAAGTCATGTATGATACACATATACCCAAGTGGAGTCTTTCACCATTTTATATCTTGTATAGAAAATTTCACGTTAGGTGTGACACAAAGTTTTCATCCCTTGTTCCTCCTCTCAGGTTCTCGGTGCACTATGGTATTTGCTATCTGTTGATCGCCAGACAGCTTGCTGGAAGAAGAATTGCAGGGATGAACCTGGTTGTGACATTAAGTTCCTAGATTGTGATGACACACCAAATACTACTTGGGCAAACACAACTACCATCTTCTTCAATTGCGATGCTAGCAATACCTCCATCGCTTTTGATTTTGGCATGTTCCAGCCTGCATTGATGAATCAAGCACCAGCTGACCGTTTTGTGATGAAGTATTTCTATTCCCTCTGGTGGGGTTTGCAGAATCTAAGGTATTTCTTATTTCCGAAACTCATAATTTCATATGTAAGCCTCAAATTATCGTTCCTAATTGAAACTTATTTTTCATTTCCTATGTATAAACTAGTGGGTTGGGGAACTTTGCAAGAAAAACTTGTTAAAATTTGTTAACAAACTGTTAGGATCATACCTTTCTTTTTTTTTTTTTTGTAATTGCTGGTTTGCTGTTTAATTGCTTTAAAGTTCAACCAAGTTCTTTAGAATGGTCATGGTCTTTACTGTACCGGCTGTAAGTTAATAACCTATAATATGGTTTTTCTGACATGCTATATATATTTCTTTATTTTTTTGAACAGCTGCTATGGCCAGACTCTTAGTGTGAGTACCTATCTTGGTGAGACTCTGTATTGCATATTCTTGGCGGTACTTGGTCTTGTCTTGTTTGCACACTTGATTGGAAACGTGCAGGTACTTTTTATCCACCTGATTGACTCTTTATATCGTAGAAGTTAGAGTAACATCATTATGATGTAGTAATTTGATCATTCCTTTGTTGACTTAATGTGACAATAATTTTGAAGACCTACCTGCAATCGATCACTGTGAGGGTTGAGGAATGGAGATTAAAGCAAAGAGATACTGAGGAGTGGATGAGACATCGCCAACTGCCTCAGGAACTGCGGGAAAGGGTGAGACGATTTATCCAGTACAAGTGGCTTGCCACTCGGGGTGTGAATGAAGAGTCAATAATGCAGGCCCTACCAGCAGATCTTCGGCGTGACATTAAGCGCCACCTTTGCTTGGGTCTTGTTCGACGGGTAAATTCTTTATGTGCTTCTGCATATATATGTGCCGCGTAATTCTTTGAAACTGCTATGTTATATTTGCATTATGGATAATGGATAATTCGGATAATGGATAATTCCACTGCATTTCTGTATATACCAAAATTTATAGAAGTATGCATCACATTGCCACTGCCACGTCAGCAATTTGATCCTTGTATAAATTGTACAGTAGTTATTTGATTGTAGTCGGGCTGGTGGTAGTGGCGTCTAAAAAGAGCTGAGAAAATATCTTGGGTAAATTAAATTCTTAGTAAAAACAGATGTTATGAACCTGTTTACACTGTTCAAGTGAAATGTATTCCTGTTAGATGGCTCTTATTTATTAATCTTTCTGTGAAGTAGACAACTAGTAGTCTGCACTTATTAGCACCTAAAACTACTGTGCCATCCCAATAATACTGAGGGTCCAACCCATAGTTTTTAGCAATACATATGCACTTCTCTTTCCAAAAAAAACGAAAATCACTCTTGCCTTTTTCCCTAAAGATTGCCTTTTGCTTGATTATGTGCTAATCTCTCACTTTACTGCAATGTTTCAGGTTCCATTTTTCTCCCAGATGGATGATCAGCTTCTTGATGCCATCTGTGAGCGTCTTGTATCATCACTTTGCACAAAGGGCACATATATCGTCCGTGAAGGTGACCCAGTGACCGAGATGCTCTTTATCATTCGTGGGAAACTGGAAAGCTCCACAACAAATGGTGGCCGCACTGGCTTCTTCAATTCAATCACTCTGAAACCTGGTGATTTCTGTGGAGAGGAACTTCTTGGATGGGCTCTTGTCCCCAAGCCTACTACCAACCTGCCTTCATCCACTCGGACTGTGAGGGCACTCATAGAAGTTGAGGCCTTCTCCCTCCAGGCCGAGGATCTTAAGTTTGTGGCCAGTCAGTTCAGGCGGCTGCACAGCAAGAAGTTGCAACACACATTCCGGTACTACTCGCACCACTGGCGAACTTGGGCCTCATGCTTCATCCAAGCTGCTTGGCGGCGGTACAAGAGAAGGAAGATGGCAAAGGACTTGAGTATGAGAGAGTCATTCAATTCTGTTAGATTGGATGAAGTGGATGAAGAAGACGAATCTCCACCCAAAAATAGCCTCGCACTCAAATTCATAGCCAGGACTAGGAAAATGCCTCAGAGCACGAAAGAATTGCCTAAGCTAAGGAAGCCAGACGAACCGGATTTCTCAGCCGAACCAGAGGAGTAATGTCCTATGCTAGTACAGTGGTTATTTCTGCATCTGCTACTGCCAGCTGCTCTACTTTGCCCTCACGATACGGGTCTACAAGCGAACGCCCAATGTCATGAGTTGAATCTGGCTTGTCGGTAACATTTGTTGATTTGAGGAAGGTAACCTGAAGCTCGAACTGTGATTATGCTTCTGACTGAGATAGGCTGAACGGTCAAAGGTTAACTAGGTGTTTAGTTGTTATCACGTTGTAAATTCAGAGGCCTTGTGCTTATAGAGTTCTTGAAACCAAAAGGGGTGAAATACAGCGTTACATAGACTGCTAGCTTATACGAGTCCTAACATTGAAGCCTGTGATTACGTTGTCTGTAACTGTGTGTGTAGTCTGTAAATTGCAAGGGTGGCTGTGTTTCTTTCAGGGAAAAAAAAATGTTACACAGATTGCTGTGTCAGGTTCAGGTACTTGTGTGCCTGTGGTAAAAAAAGGCCAACGTGATGTAATATCGTGCACGCGTCATCTCTGCCTCTTAAGCTGTAAGATAATACTATTGTAATGTAATTCTTTTTTGGAGAAATCATATCAAATGGGTGTTGCTGCATAATGTGTTTTTATTATCCCTTGCATTACATGTCCGGTTCGGAGGAAGAAATAATCGGCCGAGTTGCTGGCCGCCGGGGTTCGCGCCGCGGCTACGATACGAGGCCGGCGTGGAGGAGGCTGCACTGGAAGGCAGATCGGCGCCTGGGACGAAGGGCGGAGAGAGCCAGAGAGGCGTTGCTGGGGATTGGATGGAAAGCCATGTGCCTCGGGAGCGGGCGGCGGAAGCCGATTCGGCGGCGCGCCGGCGCGGGGACCCGGCGAGCGCTGACGACACGCGTCTCAGGCGGACCTGCTCCGGCCTCGATCGATGATGGGTGGACCAATAGAGGACCAGCCAGCCCATGCGGCCAAGCTCTCTGTTTTACTACGCCGCGAGAGCCGTAGTTTATCCCTTGTACGTAAAAAATTGTGCAGATATGATCGAATTTTAGTTATTTATTAAGTCATTTTATTTAAAAAAAGATACCATAGCAAAAAAAAATATGATGTTTTATAATTTTTTTCTATAAGATGAGTGGTTAAACTCGAATGAATTCTCTTTTGCAGAGGGAGTGCGCATGAGCCGGGGGCCTCCTTGCTTATATTGAAGCATTGAACAAACATGTCATGTAGACTCTTTAGGTACCAACGAGTAACATAAAAAATAAACTAAAAAAATCCTTGTTTATATTGAAGCATTAAATAAACATGCATCATGCATGCAGATTCTATAGGTAGCAACGAGGAAGGCCTTATTTAGTTGGGAAAGTTGGGAAAAATTAAAGCTGTAAATAGTGCATTGGTGATGTGGGGCCCGTTCGGCTGGCTGCAGACTCCACCCGCAGCCACCGTGACTCGATGTGATTGGAAAGTTGACGAACTAAACAAGGCCTAAAATACAAACAGCTACTCGTACTGGAAAGTTGACGAACTAAACAAGGGCTAAAATGCAAACAGCTACGTCCCACCACAAGCTCATCGCCCAATCAACAACAAAACTTTTGACTCGTAAATTGGTCTGAAAACTGAAAAGAACACCTTTTAATAGGACAATTTGAGTTGAGCTCTACAAAAGCACTACTATTTGCGGGAGAGTAGCTCGGAGCTCTCGAGAGATGACAACTCAAAGACAAGGTGCGTGCTCCTCATCATGCGCATGTTACCCGCCGTGGCAGTCATGACCTGGTTCCAATTCTCGCCAAAATGTACACACGTCCATGTCCTCAGATGGGGTTCAGGATTCTTGTTGATTCCTATACTTTTTCAGTAGCTGTGTTGCACGCCGCTGGTTCGCACGCGATACAGCAAGCACATGCTGCCGGAGTGCCAGGCCGGCACACTTTCCGTATCCGTCTCCCCAATACGCCACACGTACTTGTCACCTAGCCCAAAAGTTTAGCCCCCCAGCCCGTCCGTTCCCTCGTCCGCTCGTCACCCCCTAGCTGGACCGTCCGCTAGCTTCCTCCCTCTCCCCCCGGCCGGGCGCCCACACACACAACGCACTGTGCATGTGTGATGTGTCTCGCCGACGGCTCAAAAGCCTCGACGATAAGCTTTAAAACGGTTCGCAAGCCTTCTCTCGCTCGGTGGCTCGCTTGTATGGGCGCTTTCACCTGCTGCAACGGTGGTGACCAGATGCATACAACAGTGCTGTGCTCCAGTAGGTGCAGATCCGGCCAGTGATTTCGTAGCTGCTAACAGGGAGGAGAATGGAGCTCGGCCGGCTCCATTCTGTTCTGACGATATTCGGCCACATCCACGGTGAGCCATCGTGTCGGCGAGGACACGGCCGGCCGGATCGGTCGCGTCACTGCCTCAGTGGTGTGGCGCAGAGCCAAATATTGCTTGATGGAGAGTACGTTCCTTTTGTTTTTTTTTTCAAAAAAGAAGAAGAAAAAGGCACGTTCCTTTTGTTCTTATAAAAAAAATGAAGAAGAAAAAAGAGTACGTTCCTTTTCTCTGCAGGTCGTTTACTGATTGCCCTATACGGCGCCTTGTTTTGGACGATCGATCACTCCCGCTCTTAAGACACAAACACCTGCTCCAGTCATCCTGCAGTGCACATCGTGGTCGATGCAGCTAGCAGCCAACACATCACCTGTATGCATGATGTTGAGATATCATGGTGGATCTTGTTAGTGATAACTTGGGGGCAAGAACCCAATTTCTCACGCATAGGCTCCTGTTGATGGATCATGCATCCATCCACTGGCGAAGATGCATATATGTGACAGAAAAAAAAAACAATAGATGATGGACGAGCGAGTTATCCAATGGCCATGACGATTCAGTGTAGAATCATTCACCAATCAGCACCCATGCATCGTCATATGCTACTCCCACCACCACCATAGCCAGCCTATGTGAACCAAACCCTATGGCCCAAACAAAATATTTCGCGGGCCAAAGACCTGAATGATTTTTTTTCTGCGTATGCATCATGCATGATGAAACCCTCTTTGGCAGCGTATCCTTTCTTTCATCCATTCTACATGACGCCTACAACAAAATCACGATTCTGCATGCATGCATGCGTGCCCATTTCAGGCCATGTTCAGATTCCCAACTTTTCACTATTCATTCCAACTTTTCACTATTTATTCTAACTTTTCATTATTCCTCCCCCGTTTCCCAGCGAATGCTACAGTGTTTTTCTTATGCTACAGTATTTTTTACTACAATCTAAACACACCCAAATGCAAGTGTACACGCCGCCAGGTCACCAAGCTCTCGTAGCCGCCTCGGCCTCGGCCAAAGCACACGCTCGTGCACAGGGCCCCACACGCTCCCCGGGCCCGCAAGTCAGCCTCCGCTCCGTGGCCCAGCAGAGCCAGCTGGCCTCTCGCTCCGAGCAGCTCGCGTCGTTGGTGGTTGGTGCACGCGGCGAGGCCTCCCCTATTTCAGCGCCCGCCGCGCCCACTCTACCTCCCCCGCCGCCGCGCCGCTTCCTTCCTTCAAAACCCGGCCACCACTGGAAAAACCATTCCCACTCGCTTCCTCCGGCGGATTATATATATACTTATATATATATATATATATATATATATATATATATATATATATATATATATATATATATATAGTCCTATATCTCTTCCTCCGAACCCGGGCATTGACGCGCGTGAGAGGCGGGCGGGATGGCGGCGGCGGCGGACTGGAAGAAAAAGGAGCGTTTGGTAATGGAGGATGGGGACATCGAGGACTGCCTGCTCGGCGGCAGCGAGGAAGACGACGATAAGGCGGAGGCGGAGGCGGAGGCGGAGGCCGAGGCGGGATCCTTGGACTCCCAGCGCTGGCCCCGGAGCTTCCGGTGCGTGCGCGCCTCATCACCCTCGCTCTCTCCTCAATCTCCTTCCATATGTGTCCTGGACTAGCAGGCGACGACGCTCACGCACCGGCGATCTCGTTCGAAAACGATTTTGGTTCTTTTTTTTTGGCGAAAACGATTTTGGTTCCGAATGCACGGGTTATTTGTGTTTCGAAACGAGTAAGAATAAACGATCTCCATCTGTGTGACAAGCTTCCTTTGTATTTTCCTTTCAGGGAGGCGACTGACACCTTCACAATTGCTGCGCCGGCTCCGGGCTTCGGTCAGCTGGGCGGTGGCGGTGGGAGCGACCTGAAGCTGCCGCTTCTGTCGGACAAGCCAAACGATGGAAAGCAAGGTTCAGTCAAGGACTTGCTCGCAGCTGGAACCTTGGGTTCAGTGTTATGTGATGGGAAACTTTCAGCAACAGCCCCAGTCGTCACTCAGCAGGGATGCAGCTTAACACAAACTGTGTTCAATGGTGCAGTGCTATCCTTTCAGTATACTACTACTACTACTGCTAACTGAAAATGACGGTGCTTGTTGTTTTCGTAGGATTGGACATATATGTCTCATGTGTTTCTTTGTTGTACTTGTCGATAGGGGTTAACATGCTTGCTGGTATTGGCATTTTCTCTGCTCCATACACGATTAATGAGTCCGGATGGGCCAGCCTTGTGGTGCTGGCTTTCTTCGCTATTGTTTCCTGCTATACTGGGGTTCTTCTCAAGTATTGTTTTGAGAGCAAAGATGGTATTAAAACTTTTCCAGACATTGGGGAGGTTGCCTTTGGGAGGACCGGTCGTCTTCTCATCTCTGTAAGTCCCTTTTTATATTTATGATAAAAATTATTCAGAGAAAAAAATTATCTGATACACTCTAGAATCTCCGATTCTCTGAACAGATTTCAACCAAATTAACCTAATGATGTTTCGGATAAAGAGTGAAAAAAAAACAGTAGCCAACAGATGTTTGTAACCGGTTTCACTTTGTGTAGGTAAAATAGAGTCGTTTAAATATCTCATTCACTGAGTTACTAATTCCTAATCATTTGATGCTTACATTTTTGTCTCTGCAGATTGTGCTGTATACGGAGTTATATGTAAGTAACTCATTGTGCTAGTTTGTGTTGTGCAAATTTTATCATCCTGCAGTACTACATTTTCACACTAAAATCACCTATGTATCTATTGCAGTCCTTTTGTGTGGAGTTCATTAATTTGGAAGGTGATAATCTAGCATCAATATTCACAAGCACAACTTTCGATTGGCATGGCATTCATGCCGATGGGAGGCACTTCTTTGGAGTGTTATTTGCCCTCGTTGTCTTGCCCAGTGTATGGTTGCGTGACCTTCGAGTGATATCCTACATTTCAGGTTTTACTATTCTCATGCTACTTCATTTTTGTAATAAATATATCAATAATATTAAGGTAGCATATCTTGACTAACATGTCCTAATTCTTTGTCCAGCGGGTGGTGTTTTTGCAACTCTTCTGGTCTTCCTGTCGGTTGGTTTAGTTGGTGCTACTGGCAACGTAGGATTTCATATGACAGGGAAAGCAGTAAAGTGGGATGGTATACCCTTTGCTATTGGGATTTATGGCTTTTGCTATGCTGGGCACTCGGTATTTCCAAATATATACCAATCAATGTCTGATCGCACAAAATTCAACAAGGCACTGTACATATGGTAGGTAACTCTGTACCAAGTAAGAAGTTCATTCTCATATGGGTGACTCATTTGATCGTCAGTAATGAAAGCCTGAATGTTCTGAATAATATTTGGTATTGTTCAGTTTCGCAATTTGCACAGCCATATATGGTGCTATTTCTGTTATCGGCTATCTCATGTTTGGAGACAAGACTCTGTCACAAATCACTTTGAATCTTCCAAAAGATTCATTTGCTGCAAAAGTGGCGCTGTGGACCACGGTAAATGTTGTTTGTTTGCCTTGTTCAGTTTCAAGGCAACGTATCCTATGAAAACTAGATTCGTGTAAGAACTATGAGAACGCCAATCTGGACCATATGATCTTGATCCAAAGGGAACACATAGGGATAGGTGGGAGGGGGCAAATCCCTCCTCCCTTGGATCAAGATTATGTGGTCCAGATTGGAGTTCTCATACAAACCTGGTTCTCATAGGATACATTGCCCAGTTTCAAAGGTTCCTTTGTGTTCCTTCGTATATAACCCCCGCTTTTTACCTTCTTTTTTGTTGTTTCCAGGTGATTATTCCTTTCACAAAGTATCCTTATACGTTTTAGTCATCAAACTTCGGACACTTAAAGCTTTCTAGGATTACATTGTGTTTGCCATAGTTCCATCCTTAAATGCATGCAGATATTCTATAGTGATAAACCCATTGGCGCGGAGCATAGAAGAGTTGCGTCCAGCAGGGTTTCTGACAGACAGAGTCTTCTCTGTTACCTTGAGGACTGTCCTTGTTGCATCAACTGTATGCATTGCTTTTCTCCTGCCGTTCTTTGGTACGTAAGCACCCAATTTTCTTTAATTGGGAATTCATGAACAATTTTGATATACCAACCTTGTTAATGTATTGAAACATAGTCATTTTTTTTGAACGAATGAAACATAGTCATTGATGCTTTGAAAGCTTTTAGAAGATATGTTTGCTTTTATTTTCAGAAACAAATTTCAATCTTTAGTGTCATTCATCATTAGTAGGTTCACAATTCAGTCGAAGCGTTCGTTCAAAAAAAAAAAAAAGCAGACGGAGCATGCATTCATGGATTTTACTGAACTGTTATCAGGGAGTGGAGATACTCATCAGTTTTTAGGGAGTTTTCTTTTTCCTGATTATTAATGTAGAACAACATGTGATTGTGAGTTGTTGCGCAGGTCTTGTGATGGCCCTCATTGGATCTCTTCTTAGTATACTTGTGGTATGTTGTTTCTCTTGAATCAAATACTTGTGTCATGACAGACCTGTTCTCTTCTCTCCTAGTAACACCGGTTGCCCCTCATTCTTCAGGCGCTCATCATGCCGGCCCTGTGCTTCCTGAAGATCGCTCGGAACAAAGCGACACGGTCGCAGGTAATCAACGAACTCACTGTAACATGACAATCGCTGACGCACGGTTGTTTGATCTCATCACTCGGTGGCAACTATTTTGAAGGTGATCGCAAGCGTCGCCACTGTGGTTCTGGGCGCCGTCTGCGGCGTCCTGGGGACGTACAACGCCGTCACCAAGATCGCTGAAAACTACTGATCAGAAGCGTCGTCCAAGGTCGAGCGAGGCACAAGACTGATCTGCCATGGCCGCCCGCCGGCACAGGGCGCCATCGTGCCCTGTAGCCCCGTGTGTGACCCAACACCAACAACGCCGCCTGTACAGGGCGCCATCGTGCCCTGTAGGCCTGTAATAAGAGGGAAGAACCTCCCTGTGTCTGAATGTGTTTTTTATGAAGATTTCGTGCTTCTTCTTCTTAAAAAAAAAAGGGACACCGAATGAACCTATTACGTACGTTCTCGGCCCATGTCTGGAAGGACCATGGGCCGATCCTCCTGGAGGAGATTGCCTTTCCGGGCTGGGTTTCACGCCTACACCTGTCTGTCAATCTCGTACGTAAATGGCAAGTGTTTCTAAAAAAAAAACGTAAATGGCAAGTCACAGGAGGGTTGCTGCTAGTTTCTTGTAATGAGGCGTCAACGACGTGGAGGATAACGATGATTCCGCATTATTTCCGCTGGCTCAATCTCGTCGCAAGGTTCCAACGTGTCCTCGACGCCCGGCCGACGCCTCACGCCTGCATTACACGCTTTCATCCTCACTGATTATCTATCGCCGTCGTATCATATGAGGCGGCTAATCTGTCCGACCGGCCAAAGATGTCACTGTTAGATAAGCATCGTGCGTGTCGCTGTGTCATCTACACGTCGCTGAATCACATCCAGCGCATGCACGTAGTAGGATGAGGAATCTGACGACGCGTAACATGGCAAATCGCACACCATAGAGCAAGCGGTGATCTGATCTCGCGCATCCAAAAAATGCATGCGCATCTCTCGTCGTTCCGGGGAGGGAAAATCAACAAACAAACAGAAGAAACAGTGGCGCAACTCGCCTCCACGGAGCTTTCTGCATACAGCAGGGTGTAGTGTAGCTTTCCCGATCGGGACATTCGCCTTGGAGCGACCTTGTTCCAGCTGCCCAAAAACGCTACCTTCCTAGCATGCACGTGTAGTGTGTAACCTCCAGCCTCATGCATGATCGTCAGAGGAGATAAGCTAGAAAAAACCCCAAGCGAGGAGGAAGAGCACAAGGCTCGCCAGCTGCCGGAGCTCTCACATGACCGTGCTCTCTCCATCCTCGTCATGGAGATATCATTTCTTTCGCCAGGCATGCATGTGTGTGGCAGGTCAGGTCCTTGCAATGATCCATCGGCCGATTCGATCTCCTGACATATTCATTTTGCTGGAGCGCAGTCATTCGTCAAATCCACTGCATTATTGGGTTTCTTTTATGTCGGTTGTCATCAAGCTTTCGATTCGGATGTTCTTGAATGCTGACAGCTCGCCGGGATATTTTAAAGAAAATCTGTCTGCCTCCGCAGATTTTGCACAACTGTTTGAACAAGGTGAACTATCGATCGGTTAGAGGGATCGGAACTGTCTGTTAGCTTTTCAATGTAGTATGTTAAAAAAAATCAGAAAAAAAACTAGCTATTGTAATGGGCCGAAGCATCAGTCTTCGTGATGAAGCATTTGAGGCCCAGTAGAAACACGGCCTGGTAAGGCCCATGAACCACCAGCTTCCGGCACTCGCCAGCTCATCGTCTCGTCCCGAACTTGCCAAAGTTTACCGCCATACGCCGCAGAGCCGGCGAGCCAATCAGGCAGAGCAAATTGGCCGGACCGGCGGGGGAGCAGGGGACCCCACTACCCCTCTCTCCCCCGTGACGTGTGGCGGCGCCACGTGCACCCTTGGCCCACACGCCGCGAACGAGGCTCGAGGCGGCCGGGGTCCAGTTCGTAGCAAGCCAAGACACCACAGCCTCCTTCCTGAAGCGAGCTAGGCCGCCGCCTTGTCGCGACGCGCGATCCCATCCCTCCCCTTGCCTCCCCATCCGGCGGGCGCCGCTCCAATTCCAATCCTGTCGCGGCCATTAAAGCCCCTGTCGCGCGGCCTCCTCCTTCTCCGCTCGTCTGGAACCCTCCCCCTCGCCTCCAATTCCGCCTCCGCTACGCAATCCCAGGTAGTCCCAACACCCCGGCCACGCTTCCAGTTGCGAGCGGTTGCGCGAGGGAATAAGAGCGACTCGGGGAGAGAGAGGCGGCTGCGAGATGGCGCCGGAGAAGGAGAAGCCCCGGAAGGAGCAGGAGAAGGAGGAGGAGGAGGAGCTGGTGCTGGAGGACGGCGGCATCGAGGAGAGCCCGCGCCGCAGCTTCGAGGACGGCGACGACTACGACGAGGGCGGCGAGGAAGACGATGACGACAACGACGACGAGCGGGACAGCGACGGGGTCGGCTCGCCGCGCTCCTTCCAGTCCCGCCAGTGGCCGCAGAGTTACAGGTGGGTGTGCAGCTGTCTTCATGCCCTGATCGATCGCCGCGTACAACGCGGTTAGTTTTTTTTTTTAAAAAAAATGGATTAGAAAGCATTAGTATTATATTATTGTTTAAAAATTAAAATTATTAGTCTTATAAGCATGAGATGGTTACATGTTAGTTGTTAACACTGTGCTTAGAGGTGATGGAGATGGACTGATGTTGGTGGGGTTGCTTCTCTGATTCCCCTGTTTTTAGTAAAGTTCTATGTTGATTAGTGGGCTCCCTGAATCGTCAATTCCGTGATTGGGACGGGATATGGAACGATTGTTTGGGAACATTGACGTGTCTGGCTGGGATATTTTTGCTACTGTTTTTTTTTTGTTACACGTTTATCCAAAAAAAAAAAACAGGAATGGCCTAGTAGAATCCAAAACATGGGGTGTGCTCTGAAAATAACTGGAACCGTTCCGAAGGCCTGAAACTGGTACGTGGCACAGCGATAAGCATGCGCCATGACGGTGACAGGTTCATGTATGGCCATTTGATACAGCGGGGATGCAGAAGACATATTTGGGTCGGCTTCTCCTATCATCTGTTTATAAATGATGCGTGTAAAGTTTATACTATCCTAGTGGTACCAAAAATATTGGCACTATTGCTACTATATATATTTTTAAAAAGAAAACTCGATCCTTGTGTATCAAATTGATCATTTTTTGTTTTGTTAATCGAGGTTGAGTTCTCTCTAATTAAAGTAAAAACAACTTGAGACATTGCAGAGTTTCTGCATGTTCCGACATCTAGCTGTGATCATACACGAAGAACACCAGCGGATATACCAGAAGATCCTCAGCGGACCATTTTGTACAAACAGTATGTTAATGACATGCTTTGTTTTTCAGGGAAACAACTGACACCTACACAATTGCTGCATCCCCGAGCTTCGGTTACTTAGGGCCTTCGACAAGCAAATACTCCCTTCTCGATCTTGCTCGTAGTGGTCTGGGCTCTGACCTGAAGTTGCCTTTAGTATCCGACAAGGTTGATGGGAAGCAAGAATCTGTCAAGAACTTGCCGAAAACACTTGGTTCAATAAGAGATGAGAGAATCTCATTTCATTTGCAACACACTGGAGAAGTCTACATTAGTCAAGGCTGCAATGTGACACAAACAGTCTTCAATGGTACAATATCATTTCAATGCAAGATGCTCAATTACTTACTTATTGAACATGTTTGATATTATCTCTGTTATTTGGCAGGGATTAATGTACTTGCAGGCGTTGGACTTCTTTCCACTCCTTTTACGATTCATGAAGCTGGATGGGGAGGCCTTGCAGTTCTAGTATGTTTTGCAACCATTTGCTTTTATACTGGAATTCTTCTGAAACATTGTTTCGAGAGCAAAGATGGTATTTCAAGCTATCCAGACATTGGGGAGGCAGCATTTGGAAGAATTGGCCGCCTGTTAATATCTGTAAGTTCTGATATCTTCAGTTGAAGGAACTAGGAGTCTAGGACTATCTTGCAAGAGTATGTAGAAATGACTGTGCACCTTGCCCAAGTCTTTCCCATTGAAACACTTCCTTTGCATGGGTTACAGTTATTTAACTGTCAACATGTGCGTGCCCCACCATAATAACTTTTGAATCTGAATGTTTGTAGTTTGGCAAAAACATCTACCTACTCAGACTCCCCTTTTTTTCAAAAAATGTTGCCACCTTTTCATAGTGCGTATCGCATGAATGAATCTGAGAAGACATTACATTCCACCATTGGCACCTCAAGGCTAGGAAAACTCAACTCCCCCTTTTGGCTTAGTTTCTCATGCATGGAATGTTTTCAAAACTTTTTGCTCTCTAGGGAAGAAAAACTAACTTATGATTACTTTTCATGCAGATTATTTTGTACACCGAGCTATATGTAAGTATATCATTTTCCATAGTTTGTTGTCTAGTTGTTTGACACAACACTAATTTCTCCTTTCGTTATGTTATTTATTGGTTGCAGTCATATTGTGTGGAATTCATCATTATGGAGGGTGATAACCTCACATCACTTTTTCCTAAAGCTAGTTTCGATTGGCTTGGGATTCATGCCGACGGGAAGCATTTTTTCGGAGTGTTAACTGCTATTTTAGTCTTGCCAACAGTATGGCTGCGAGATCTTCGAGTGCTCTCGTACCTTTCAGGTCTTACTGATTATAGTTTGCTTTACTTTTTTCACAGTATTATAAGTAATATTGAAAAAAGTATCAAGTGGTTTCGCACGGTTTTAACTAATTATTATATGTGCAGCGGGTGGTGTGATTGCAACTCTTCTTGTATTCGTGTCTGTTGGTTTAGTCGGTGCCACTGATGGGGTAGGATTCCATCCAACTGGGAAGGTAGTAAACTGGAGTGGCATGCCCTTTGCCATTGGTATTTATGGATTTTGCTACTCTGGGCATTCTGTATTTCCAAATATCTACCAATCGATGTCTGATCGCTCTAAGTTCCCAAAGGCGCTGTTTCTGTGGTATGTTTGAACTGATTTTATGATTCGGTTTAGCTTATTGTTGAATTTTCTCAAGGTTGGAATGGTGTTCTGCAGTTTTGCAATTTGCACAGCAATATATGGCTCTTTTGCTGTCATTGGCTTTCTCATGTTTGGGGAGAATACTTTGTCACAAATCACTCTAAATCTTCCAAAGCATTCAGTTGCCTCAAAAGTTGCGCTATGGACGACGGTAATGAATCCTCTTGACCTAACTTGCTCCCTAAAATTCCAGAAGTATTTTCTTTATGTTACTCAGTATTTTCCATTTTCTTTTTTTGGAATGTTTTCAGGTGATCAACCCTTTCACAAAGTATCCTTATCTTCGAAACCTTCAGTTTTCTAGGATAACATTTTGGTCTTAATTGTTCTTACTCTTTGTGAAGTTGCTTCGTCCTTAAATGACAACCAGATATGCATTGTTGTTAAACCCAATAGCTCGAGGTTTAGAAGAGTTGCGTCCTGAAGGTTTTATGGATGAAACATCGTGCTCTATTATATTGAGGACTGCCCTTGTTGCATCAACTGTATGCATTGCCTTTCTTCTGCCGTTCTTTGGTAAGCATACAACCTTTTTCTGAATTGTGCATACTTCATCTCTCTCTGCTTCTGTATATCCTGAAACTTTACCTTGCATCGTGCTAGTGTGTACAGACTTCTAACAAGTACAGTACAAGATAGGTTTTGCTTTCTTCTGCATATTTAATCTTTATTCAACTTTAAGAATGCCATACTTAAAGACACGAGCGAATCTAGAATTCAAGAGCACCGGGGTCAGCTCCATTAGTAGATTGGGGTCATTATTACAATGAACAGTGATTTTCTATGGAGTGTAGATAATGGGCTGCATCTGCCCCTGCTTAAAGAGGCATATCGCTTTACTGTCTTGATTGGACCTTGCATTTCTGAACTGTATTGCATATTTCAGGTCTTGTTATGGCTCTCATTGGATCGCTTCTTAGTATACTTGTGGTAAGTCATTCGTTCTTTTTTCTCATCTATGGCTGTAACTGTACTGTATGACTCTGAAGTAGCGAGGTTGTTTAGATAAAAATTGTTATGCTGGAACAATATAAAAGACCAATATTGGCAACTGTTTTTCATGTCTAAAACATAAAAAAATAATTGCCTAACTGCATATACATCATATTTTGCAACTGTTTTTTTTTATGAGAACAAGTCTAGTTTCTTCCCTGATATACCCTGCAATCTGCATTGCTTGATGATCACAACTAACAGACTTGCACAAAGTAATCAGATAAAATATTCTGATACATAATGCATTGTTCTTTTCTTCTTTTTCTTCTTCTTTTTGTGGTGGGAATTTGTTATTTTCTTCTTAGCCTGGGAAGTAGTAATAAATGAAGGACCGAACAGGTCGACCGTGGGGGCGGGGGGTTGATCACCAATGGTCCTCAATAAGCATAGATGATATATTAACAAACGTGTACTTTCCACAATTACAGGCAGTCATAATGCCAGCCATATGCTTCCTGAGGATCGTACAGAATAAAGCGACTCGTTCGCAGGTAAATGACCGCCAAATAGAAGTTTGCCACAGAGTGAATATTTTTTTTCCCATCACATCAAGCTCTCAACTTGAGATCTCTTATGATACTTGTAGGAATAGTATTTTCCTTACGGTGGCAATGTACAAGCTTGCTGGCCGATATCGTCATATCTCATATGGTTACTTTTCATTTCCCAATTTCAGGTAATCGCTTGCGTTGGCATCATAATCGTGGGTGTCATTAGTGCTATCCTCGGAACGTATTCCTCTGTAAAAAAGATTGTAGAAAGCTACGACTAAGCTTTACCACTACAATACGTACAGTCTTCAGCAGTGGCAACCTAATACGTGCAGATTATTAGCGGACTCCGCTTATGGGATTTGAAATGGTCAGATATGTTGTGTGCGATCAAAGTTTTTGCTAGAATTTCTCAGCTTTCTGTAGATCACTATTTCGGACCATAGCATGTATTCTACTGAAAACTGCATCCTCACTTGCAATAATGTAATCATGTGCATTTTTAGCTGTTTTTCTATCATTTTGTCGTAGCAGGTTTCTGTTCTGTTAGATCGTGTGTGCTTTTTTTTAGTTTGAATTTGAAAGATTGCTAGCTACATGTTCCATGCTGGGTAGAATTGGCTGTGCTGGACGTGTGGACTGCGGAGCGTGTGGCTGATCAGCCCAGCCTGGGCTTGTTTCCCACCAACCGGAGCACGGTGATATCCTCACCGATATATGGGTCTGAAAGGCCTAGCTGGTTGTGATTAGTAGGTGGGCTGGGCCGGGCCTTATTATGATTCCGCTGCCTCCTCTCTCTATAAGCCATGAGATTAGTGGTAGCATGATGGGCCCTTGCAAGACCTAACTGCAGATAGATTATGGTCCTCTCTTTTGTTATGCGTGATGTGCGCACATTTTGCGTACATGTTATCTAAAACTCGTTCCCGCAAAAAAAAAAAAAATCTAAAACTCGCAGCCTCTTTATATGGTGGTGCTGGAGAATCTCTTTTGTTATCATTCGTTGCATGCAAGCACTTGAATGATTAAAAAGGCACCTCACGCTTTTAAGTGCAATACAGAAAAGCAGTACACTACAACCAAAGCCTAAAGAGTCTGTAGCACAAACTTGAGACATTGCCAATATTCGTACGCATCCAAGCAGGAATGAGCGAATGTGTTGGCAGTGGGGAAAAAAAAGCAGGAGGCGATTGTTAAGCTTGGCAATTCCCGCACGCACAAAAGAAGCTCTCTTCAGTGGAGGGGGGTTTTTGCTTTGCGGAACTTTTCACACAAAGCCGGAGTTTGCCGCTTTATGGGGCTCCAACTTTCCATTGGCACCTCACATTTGTTTTTAAGGAATCCAAAGTGACCCCCTAGCTAGCTAGCAAGGTGCAATTGCAAACAGAAAGAAGAGTCCGTGTGTGTGCGCGCTGCTGCCTTTATGCAAAGACGGGCATCTTTGCAGAGTGCATCCCACTTCGCATTCCGGTAGCTCGCCTCGCCCATCTCAAAAGACAAGCGCTCTTTTTCCTCATGACTTTTAGTAGTGCAATCTTTCTGCCCTCAAAAGTGGCTAATCCTTTCTCTTCCTTTCATTGGTGTCTCAAACTCCCTGGCCTTTTCTCCTTTTTTTCCACCAGAAAAGGGCATGGCCATGCCGTCTTTTTGCCACACCCTTCGCCATCCATGCTGTGGGGCCAGGGGAGCATCATGCTTAGTAGTATTCTTTAACTTGTCAAGACCTCCTGACCTTAACACACACCTCCTTCCTTCCTTCACATTTCATCAGATAGATGAGGAGGCAATCAATTATAAAGCTTGCCAGCTTTACTGGTGGCCATGCAAAATTTTCAATTCAGCTGCCTGAGCTGGAGTGTTTCACTTGTGGCAGGCACTCCTCCATCCCACGGTTAAAACGTAGTACTGCTAATCCTGCATATGCCATCACTAGCAGAATAAACAAAAGAGAAAGCTAGCTCTCTGGCCTGTGCCTGATTAAAGGCTTGATAGAGCTAATCATGGTGGTTAAAAGGTGCGACCTTTATTTGGGTGTTGTGGGTGGGTGCGTGGACTATGATGGCCCGGGATGCGATTTTTACACTTTTACTTTGCACCAACTTTGTTTCTTCAAGCTAAGGATTGACAGACACACACGGGCACAGGCAGGTCATTATTCTTCATCATGCTCTACTTTGAGTTGCGCACAGATGCACGGTAACTTAAGCAACCCGAAAGCGCAGGATGGCTATCTTTCTCGGCCTCCTCTTTTCTATCATGTCTATCTCACACGTCGGATGTAGAGGTGGATGAAGAGGTGAGAGACAGAGAGGGAGCAGCAACTTTGCTTGCATCTCATGGCATGAATGAATCGGTATGATTTCACCACCAAAGTGCCGTCCACTGAAAGACTGGAGAGCGAGGATGCGGATGAAAAAGACCACTTCTTAAAAAGACATGAATGAACCAAGAAAGAAAAAGGGGGTAGTGAAATTATGCGTGTATAAACCACGCTGGTAGCACATCTTTATATTATTGGCGCTTAGAGGAATCATGCATGCTCGATTGGTTCACTTTTCACCTTTCCTCAATAATTACGCACGCACAGGCGCACCGCACCGTATGTGTAGCTTGTCAAAAAGGAAAAGGCGAGGTGGGAAATTTTGAATTATGTGACAAGATAGCTCGCATCATTCTTACCTGAATGACGCAATGTTGTCGAGTACATCGATCACCACCATACTACAGGCTCGAGTATTTGGGCTGGGGCCTGACGGCCTGAAGCTCTGAACTGCAAGCAGTTTCTCATGTCCAACCTAGCCCAAAATCCACGCCCAGCCCATTCTTCTGTTGACCCATAGTACACTAGTGTAGTCAAATATGCGGTAGCAACGTACTCCCTCCGTCCCATAATAGATGACGTTATGGGATGCGTGCACGTGTTATTTTCTCAACTTTGACTCGATTTGTAGAAAAACATGTGTAATATTTATATCTCTAATAAATTTGATAAAAAACAAGATTCAAATATCTATCTAATGCTATTAACGATGTATTATAAATATTGATATTATTTTATATATAATTGGTTAGTGTTGAAATATGATGTATTTCTCGGGAAGCGTGAATGACATCTATTTTGGGACGGAGGGAGTGCTTATATACTTTAATAATAGTTTATTAGTTATGGACTGAATTTTTAGTTCCCCAAACAGCAGATATATATTGATCAGAATTTTTTTTCCCAAAAAAGAAGGAACAGGACAAACATCTTTTCAACTGTACCCAACAAACACACCCATGCATGCGATGATCCGATGGTAAGCACAGGCACAGCAAGCTACAGTGGAGCTTAGATCGCGGCCAGCCGGCCAGGCCATGCATCCTTTGCCGAAAAGGAGGTCGATCCGAGAAGGCACCACGAGCCTAAATCGCCCACCACTAGACTGCCGCAAATATCAGCACATGCATGCTTTTCCCAGCTGTGCGCAGTGCATCTGTGCATGTAGGGAAGGAAGACGAGACCGAGGGCGAGAGGAGAGGAGAGGGGCCATCTATCGCACTCATTATAACATGATGCCATTTGCGTAGGTGGGGGTGTGGGTGTGATTCGGCGCGGAGCAGGCGGACAAGGAGATAGGGGCCGGTGGGGATGGATCGGAATCGTACGCCGCCGCGCCGCCGGTGTACGTGGGCGTAACGTTGCCTCCGGGCCCGTACGTGCGCGTAATTGAGCATCGTCTGAGCGCCGATCGAGCACGCCCGGGCACCGCAACTTTTTTCCAATTTTCCACGGTGTGCGCGCGCGGCGACTCCGATCGATCCAATCCAAGTGGGTGGGTGGGTGGGGTGCCACCACGGCAGCCGCTCCCTCTCTCTTTTGCGGCTTGTTGCGTTGCGGTTTGGGAGGGTAGCGGGCGCGATCTCGCCGTGCTCTCGGCCTCTCTCTCGGGGGGGGGGGGGGGGGGGGGGGACGCCCTTACCCTCCCCCGCTCTGCAGGCCGCGCAGGGTTGTGTGTGACCATGCATACACGTGGTTGTTTGGTGGTGGCTGTCGTCACTCATCTCTGCCGATCGAGCACACATCCTGCCGCGTATTAGTGATTTTGAACTAGATATATACCGCCTCTGGATAATGCAGTTTCCTAGCGTCTGGAATCTCATGAAGAATCCAATTCTAGAGTTTTCAAATATATATATATATATATATATATATATATATATATATATATATATATAATAAAAGAGTGCAATCTTGCGAATAGGACACCAATTACCTGCCTAATTAAGTAATAGTGGCATTTGTTAGTTGCATGTGATGGCATTAGAGTCTTTTTTTTTTTTGCACACAGGCATTAGAGTCTTTTAATGGCATCATTAGTATGTTTGAGAGAAAAAAAACCTATAAACTACATTTTCACGGGGCAAAGAGCTTACTGGTAATTTATCTGTTGTAGTTAATCTAGGGTGCTCTCTCTCTCTCCCCTCTTTTTTCAGACTATAATCACGCACAAACATATATTTTTCCTATACATTTGATAATCTATGGTACCGATGACGCGAATTCACAAAAAAAAGGGTACAATGACGTGAATGCTGAGTCTTATTGGTTGAGAGCATGTCATTAGGAAACTACTTAAATGGGACTGATGTGTATTTTTTATGTTTCATGTTTTGATTTGGGCGTTGCATCTAGTTTTCAGAATATAAGAGCTCATTTTTAAATTTCTGTAAATCTCTAATTTTTTTTTTGCGAATCAATCTCTAATTGAAAGTTCAAATAACATAACTATAAATACAAAAATTCCTCTTCTCAAACTGAATCTCATATACAATTCATGTTGTCCAAAGTGAATAATCGATGGGAGTCCATAGAGGGCAAGTAGAGCAATGGATCGCGACAGTTCTTCATTTGCCGTAGCCATTATAACATTTTTTTTTAAAAAAAGTATCTACCAAATGAATTTACACCACATTTTAACAAAAAAACAAGTGCTACAATGGTGAAATATTTTCACCTATACTAATATATCTCGTGCTCAGTCACCTCAATATCCACCCCTACATACAAAGAGGGTGAACTTTTTGTCTATGTTAATAGCATAATAATATATCGATGAGGCGTAGGACATGTCGCATGCCGCAATCAACTAGCCTAGTGGTACCGGTGAAAAGTAACCTCAATAGAGCACTGATGAAAACCCCAAGTAAGATATATACAGCAAAGTGAACTACTGTGAACATCCTCTGCACAACATCCGAATTTGCAATTTTGGATGGACCCTGTCTGAATTGCTTGCTTGATGCGTCGGGCCCACTCTGCCAGAAGCACATACATTGCACGTTAAATAATCTCCATGCTGTCCCCGCCTCTTTTTCAGCTGCACTGCACGCACGCACGCTTCACCTGTTTACCACTCACCACTCTTGGAAGCTCCATCACATCTCCAAATAAACCAAACTAACCCACCACGTACACGCGACACCTCCCCACCCCACCCTTAAACCTATAACACCACCACCGGCAACCTACAACCGCCGCCCGCCGGTGAGTGACTGACCGCTCGCGTCGATCGGCGGAGACGACGGCGACCACCACCACCACAGGCATGAGATCAGCCTACGCGGCGGCGTCCCCCGCCGCCGTGGCCACGCTTCCTTCAGCCGCGCCGCCGCTGACGCCCGACGCCGCCGCCGTGCTGTCCCGCGCCGCGGCGGACGCGTCGCGGCGCCGCCACGCGCACACCACGCCGCTCCACGCCGCGGCGGCGCTCCTCTCCGGCCCGGCGCCGCTCCTCCGCGACGCCTGCGTCGCCGGCCTCGCGTCCCCTCACCCTCTCCGGTGCCGCGCCCTCGACCTCTGCTTCTCCGTCGCCCTCGACCGCCTCCCAACCTCCACCGACCTCCACCACCACGACGCCGGCGGCGGCTTCCACGCGGCGGCGCCGCCGCTCTCGAACGCGCTCGCGGCGGCGCTGAAGCGGGCGTACGCGCACCACCGGCGCATCGGGAGCGGCGGCGTGGAGGCCGACGACCACCGCGTCGGCGTGCCGCACCTCGTGCTGGCCATCCTCGACGACCCGTCCGTGGCGCGCGTCATGCGGGAGGCCTCCTTCTCCAGCACCGCCGTCAAGGCCGCCATGCTCAGGTCCCTTTCCGATCCGGCCGCCCCGGACTCCGGCGTGTTCGTCAACGCCCGTGTGATGCAGCAGCGACAAGCGGCTTCCCACCGGGAGGAGGAGGTGGCCAAAGTGGTGGAGGTGCTGAAGCGGAGCACGAAGCGCAACCCGGTGCTCGTCGGCGACACGGCGGACGTGGACGCCGTGGTGCAGGAGGTGCTCACGCTCATACAGAGGCAGCGTCTCGGCGACGCACGGGTCGTCTCCTTCCCGAAAGACTCCGGCGATCTGGTCGGCATGGATAGGGCGGAGCTGATCGCCAAGATCAAGGAGCTCGGCGAGGTGGTGAGGTCGGCGTCGGCCACCGCCGGCGTCGTCATCAACCTCGGGAACCTGCAGTGGCTCGTCGAGGAAAGGTGCCCTGCTGCTGCTTCTGCCAATCATGGCGAGCAAGCAGAGAGAAGGGACGTGCTGCTGGACACGGCGCGCGCCGCCGTGGCCGAGATGGCGAGGGTTCTCAAGAACCAGTCCGGCGATGGCGAGCACCGCGTGTGGGTGATCGGCACGGCGACGTGCGCCACGTACATGAAGTTCCAGGTGTATCACTCGGCGCTCGAGACCGAGTGGGACCTCCAGGCCGTGCCCATCACGCCGAGGCCTCCTCCGCCGCCACCGCCGCTCGGGATGTCGCCGAGGTTTGTTCGCATCTGTCGCGATCACTACCGCATCATCATCTGTCCTCTGTCCCGTCTCTCGATGAAAAATTCTGACAGAATAGACAACTGATCACCTCGCTGAATCTTACTATATGTGCGTGTTGTTTTGTTTTTCCTGATGTGACAGTGTGGGAGTTAACAGGGGAATCCTAAGCAGCTCGGTCGAGGTGTTGTCAACGGCGATGACAGCCACAATGCCACGGGCGCCGAGCCTTTGCAACGCCTGCGCCGATGGCTACGAGCGCGAGCGCGCTGAGATGATGGCTTCTGCCGAGCGGGCACCTCCCTGCCATGGCGAGCAGCCCATGTCGCAGTGGTTGCAGATCGGCACGCCAAGCAGCGCACGCCCGGTGGTCGACCGCGCGCAGGTCAGTATAGCTAGCTTGCACGTCACTGTCCACGTCATCCACCTCGCAAGTAGAAACTCCCCTGCGTCTGTGACTGACACCTGGAATAATCTGTCGCTTCGATTTTTCAGGAGAAGGCACGGGAAGCCGATGAGCTGCGACGCCGGTGGCGCGACCGGTGCGCGCAGCTGCACTCGCATGGACGACCACCACTAGTCACTTGCTCGGAGTGGAACGGAGCTAGTATTCTCGGTAACATGCAGGCGGCGGCGTCGGCGGTACGGCCACCGGTGAAGCTGCAGCCTAGAGGAGCAATGGTGGACACGGATCTTGCGCTTGGCCTTGCTGCGGCGAGGCCACCGGCGTCGTGTGAGACGGACGACGATGACAAGGTGCTCGCGAGACGGCTCACTGAGGCGGTGAGATGGCAACCTGAGGCTGCTGCCGCTGTTGCAAGCACGATCGCCAAGGCAAAGTCCGGCGAAGCCAAGCGACGCGGCTCGGCGGCCAAGGCCCACGCGTGGGTCGTCTTCGCCGGTCAAGACGTGGTTGGGAAGAGGAACATGGCCGAGGCGCTCTCCAACTCAGTCTTCGGCACGGGCGCCGTCACCGTGCGCCTCGACTGCTCGCCGCCGGCGGGTATTGCCGGCGACGACGGCGGCGGAGAGTCCGCCGGCGTGGTGTCGTGCCGTGGACAGACGGCGCTGGATCGCCTGGCCGAGGCCATACGGGCGAACCCTTTCAGAGTCGTCGTGCTCGATGGCGTCGACCACGCCGACACCGTCGTGCTCGGATCGGTCGTGCGTGCCGTCGAGTCCGGCCGCCTCTCGGACTCGCACGGCCGCGACGTCGCTCTCGGAAGCAACATCTTCGTTGTCATGCCGCAATGGTCGCCATCGCCGGATAACTTGATCATGAAGCCTTCTCAAGACTTGCCATGGAACCTGGAGCACAGGAAGCGCAAGCCGGAGCAGGAGGTAGAAGATGATCGGCTCGCAAGAGCACGAAGAGATCACTCCTCCGCACGCGGGTTGACAGTGCCACTCCCTCTGGACTTGAATTTGTCCATGTCCGATGATCATGCCGACGCCGTAGATGACAGCGGCGGCGAGGGATCACGGAACTCGTCTAGTGACCTCACCGTCGAGCACGATCAGGACTATGGCCACCAGCTTGCACCGGACAGGTGCTCGACGGCGGCGCCATTAAATGTGTCCGAGCTCATCAGAGCCGTGGACGGAGTGGTCGTGTTCAAGCCAGTCAACAGCTCGAATCAGCAGCCTCTGAAGCGTAGCTTCTCCGACATGGCGCCGGCGAAGTCAGGAGATATCACGGGCGGCGGCGGGTGGCCATTATCCGTTCACGTCGACGAGGGCTTCTTGCTGGATAGGCTAGCCGCCGCCGCAGCAGCCGGTGGTGCCGCGAGGACGACGACGACGGCCACCATGCCCATGGATGCGTGGGCGGGTGAGGTGCTGTGCCCTAGCAGCCTACGGCTGTTCAAGCGAAGCTTGAGCAGCAACGACGTCGATGGCGCGACGGTGGAAGGCGGCGGAAGGAGGAAGGGTGGCGGCGAGGTGTTCCATATGCCGGTGACCGTCGACGGCAGCTGAAGCATGGGCACCTGACCTTGACGTGTCTTTCTTCTTTCTTTCGCCGCTGGTCATCAAAACATGATCAGGCAGGCGGAGTGAACGGTGTACATTAGTACATTCATGTAAATTTTTCAGCAATCAGTTTTTGGTTTCGTTGGAGAACTAGTAGCAATCATAGTTGAGCAAGACACGGGATCTAGAAGCTAGCTAAGGTTTTTCATTTTTGCTTTTATTTCACTGAGATCATGGATTCAGTGGCAACTATCATCTGTGATCCACTTCTACTGAACGATCATCATGTGCATGCATGTAGTTGGACATGGAAGTGCTCCTTAATAAGGTTAATTAGCTTGGCATATATACCCCCATACATGCTGTATCCAACACCTGCTGGTAATTACCATTCTTGATCGACTACAGCATGATCACTTGACAGTCATCATTGTTAAATCATAAACTCACCTCGATTCCTTTGTTACATGGCACGCACGAATGGGTAATAAAACACTTTGGGTACCCATGAAAGGAGGAACTACAGCAATGCTATTTAAATCTCTGATGTACTGTACCCCATGCAATACTGTCTGCAGTCTCCACTGCAAATTATGTTCCTGTTCCCAGTACCAAAGTAGCTAGGCAAGGACTGATATTCTGATACTGATACACAACTGTAGCAGTAAGGCAATACAGGAGCTTGCTGCTGTATGCCTGTATACATGGTATGGTTAGCTCATCCGGGCCGTCGAGGAAGAAAGTCACACCGGTCAAAAAAAGGGCAGGCAGACAGGCTCCGCGTACGCGACGCGCTCGCTCCTCGGGAGGCCAGCCCGGCAACGACCCGGAACAAGACATGCAGTTGCAGCAGCAACGCCCAGCAAAGGCACCGCCACACGCCGACGCCACAGCGGCACAGCGCACGCCGGCCGGCCGAGCTGCCCCCCCCCCCCCCCCCCCACACACACGGCTGCCACCACCAGTCCACCCAGCCGCGCCGCCGCTTTATCCATCGATCCGTTCGCCACCCAAAAGGCAAAGAGGATGGATGACGCGAGGGTTGATGAAAAGCAAAAGTTACTGCAGGCAGGGGCGCATGCATGCTCGCCGGTAACTAATTCCCCAAACCCTACGCGGTTGTTCGGACGCGTGCGGGGATCCGATTGGTTGGGAGCGAGCGGCCTCCAAAGATTCACCACCACCACCTCTGGCCGGCGGCTCCGCCGATGTACGGATCGGGGACGAGCTATATGCCCATATCGTGCGTGTGGATATTTTACTAATTTACTGTGTGTGTGCGTGATCTACCGCCTTTTCATGGGGGATTTCTCTGGTGCGTTGGTGTATTTTACTTGATCTCTCGGCTTTGGAGGTGGTTGATACTGACTGCATCGATCGGCCTAGTTGTCTAGTGATAAATCTTGTAGGGTTTTATTATCTCTCTTGGATTACTCGGTGACATTCGGAATGTGTGATTATCATCGCATAATGATGGTTGATGAATTGTTACCGCCGCTGCTGCTGCTAACGCTGATGATTAGCCAATTGCACGTCAGATTTTTTTTTTAAGTTGACAGTACCCTGGCTTGGACAAATATTGCCTGGGCATATAGGCATTCAGGGAGTGGGAGTCTTGTTTACAACAGGTGATCATAATGTAACTTTGTCTTTACTGAACCCTGTCCTCCAGAAAAGAAAACCCTTAACTAATAGAAACTTTACTGAACCTTGCCAATAATGCAGTAGTAGTACCACCCTTATTGGCTAGTCTTCTTGATCGGCGGCTGCAAGTTGTTCTCTGGAATATGCCAGCCCTTTTGCTTTGGGGGAGAAAAAAGTGTGTTTGAGCGAGAGAGAGAGGATCCAAAGATCCAAACTACTTCTGCTGCTGTGGGCGGCCATTTGAATAACCACCTAGCTCGTACACAAGCACGAATGTTATCCCCTAGAAATGCACAAAGACACTACTCTATCCCATCACGCATGCTATGCAGCGCATTATATTCAGCAGCGGACGTACTACGGTACATCTCGTGTGTTGAAATGGAAGGGAATAGAGGGAATGACCGATTTGTCGCCGCGCTGAATCACAGAGTGGTTAACCGGCGGCGGTAGCTGACAGAGACAAACCGGCTGCATGTTTAGGGATAAGGGCCAGAGGACAAACGAGCACTGTAAGTTTCTGTTTCGTTATAACCACTCTCTGCTACGTACTGCAGACCCTGAAAGGACATGCATTAATGTACAAAAGTTCTCAGCTGACCCATGTGGATGTGGTATGCCAACAGCACTGCACCAGCACATATACTCCCTGCATGCTTAACAGAAAAATAGAGTCTGAATGCGTGCTACATGCATGGCATGCTAGTGCTGAAAAGAAGAACAGCAGTCTGAATGCGTGCTACATGTATGCATTGCTAGGTCCTAGTCCTGTTTGGAACTGGAGTATCTAATTTTGGTCTACATGATAATCTGAATATGGTAATGGCAGCAGCAGCAGTGCCAGTAATTTACGACTAACCCAGTAAACAAAAACCGGAAGCTTATCTATCTCCCTTTCCGGAGTAGGTGCAGCCCGGTTGCGACAAGGAGATGGAGAAGAGGGGGGCAGCTAGGTCGACAAAGGCCACAGATGGTAGCAACAAAGCGGATCGAGAGCTAGACGCCAAGGACAAAACTGCTGCATGTTTAGGGATAAGGGCCAGAAGACAAACGAGGTGCACGTTAAGCACGCACTAACTACCTCCTCCGTCCTCACCTTTATTTTCCCACACGACGCCACTGACAGTCAGTCACTGTGGGTTGCCCTAGCTAGCTGCATTGCATATTTACATGCAGGTAAAGCGCGCGCTAGGCTAAACCATCCCCGGCCGCAGCTTTAGCAGAGCTACAACTCGTTGGAACCGACGACGACGACGAGGGAGAAGGAAGCTGATGCTGACTGAATCCGCATTGCTCCCATTCTTTCATTCAGAACTTTGTTCGAGTGGCTGCTCGCCGGCCCGCGTGAAAGTCCGCGCACATGCCAGCTTTCTGAATTTACCACCCTCTCGGTGACTCCATCCACGGTCCTCCCTGCTTTCAGTGCCTGCCTGACATGCCATCGGTAAGCGAAACAACAAGAGCTCCGCGCCTGCAAGCCCCATGCCGGGGGGTGGCACTGTGGCAGTGGCGCCAGGGATGTGCCTACGGCGACAGTGCCAACAAGAGGATGGTCGATGCATGCGTGAACAAATAGACCACACAGCAGGAACCTCTACTACAGCACAGCAGTGCTTACCGTTCAGAGGTTTTAGTGCCTTGCAAGCTGCCATGCCAAGCTGGGGCGCGTAGCTTCGTCACTGGGATTGTGGTCACACACACTGACACACCCACTCACAGCTTCTTCAAGACGTGCAAATGTTGTAGGACCATGCATTGTAAGAAAAATAAAATGGTTGGTACACGCACTACGGTAATTGTTTCTTACCGAAATGTTTTTTTTAGGTATTTCGCTACTAAAATGCTGGACCCAAAACTCTTCTCGTTCATGTTGCTCTGCTGGAGGGGGCACTGTGACATTTCGGCCCAGACTAATCAAGGTAAGCAGCCGTTCTTTTTCGGGCTTACCTTTCTCGACATTGACATTTCGGCCCAACTATTGGTTGTCAAAAAGGCCCAAGAAATGAAGTGGGTAGGGAAACGGAAAGGAAACAATAACCTTACCCGTTCACTCACACGACCATATCCTTCCCACTGCTATGGCGGCGGCGGCGGCGACGACGGTGTCTCCGGCGAGGGCTTCATGGCGGCCCGTGATTCCGGTGACCTCTGCATCCGCAGCCGGAATCTGCTTCCGCGTCGGAGCTAAGCGCTTGTGAGGCCCCCTTCTCTAAATTTCGTTTCGCGTGAATCTGCATGGAGCCGAGCACACTCGCTCAGTAACTGAGCAATCCTGGATTCTTCTAGCTTTTAGGGACGAATTTATGGCATTGGTTTCAATGGATTCAGTTTTGGGCGCTTGGTTGAACATGCATATGCTTGTGGTTATGGATAATAGTTATTTCCCCAATCACATCTTCATAGTCAGGAAATGCCAGACATACTTGCCTTTCTTCACCTGAATAATACGAAGTTTAAGCAAAGTACTGGAACTATTTTCAATTTGTTCAATGAATGTGTAGTTTTTTTTTTTAGAAAGATGAATGTGTAGTATCTGTGGCAGTTTGTGATCTTCTGAGGCTGTCGGCCTGATAACTTTGAATCCAACTAAAAATTGTGCCTACATACATACCCTTGTGGTTATGGGTTATAGTACTTTCCCTGACCACATCGACAAAGCGTCATAGTCAGGAAATGTCAGACATACTTGCCTTTGTTCACCTCAAAATACGAAGTTTAAGAAAAGTATTGGAACTCTTTTCAGTTTGGTCGATGAATGTGTAGTATCTGTGGCAGTCTGGAATTGGTCAATTTTGATCAACTAGGTTGAATCCAACTAAGATTGTTCCACTTCTATCTCTGTTTGATCGCGGATGCAGCGGTTTATCTTACTGGCATATACAGTCACATCACCCCTTTTTTCCATATTTTTTTTGAACGAAGGGGCACAAGTTGTGCCTATTTCATTGATAAAACAGAAGGGTACAGATCCAGCAAACCAGTTAATTACAAAGTTTTATTCTCCCGGCATTATGGACACTAGGGGGGAAGCCCCCGCCCGTAACCAGGCAGTGGCCTCGCTCTTGATCTTGGCTATTAGGCTAATGGTCGATTGCTCTTTGCGTCGGAAGCTTGCGTTTCTCTCTTTTCATATTTCCCAAATGACGAGCATGGTTAGCACCCTAGCCGCCTTTGGTGTCTCGGTCTTCGTGGTAATCGCCATCCACCAATCCTGTGTTGTTTCGGTGTGCCTCCATGTGTCCAGATGTAGTCGCGGTAGCTGTAACCAAACAATAATCGCGCTCCAGATCCGTCGTGTGTGGCGACATTCCGCCAGTAGGTGGTGCTCTGTTTCTGTTGTGCAGTGGCATAGGGGGCATGTAGGGCTATGATCCCAGCCTCTGGTTGCCAGCCTGACGTCCA
Organism: Digitaria exilis; assembly: GCA_015342445.1. Lineage (NCBI taxonomy): Eukaryota > Viridiplantae > Streptophyta > Magnoliopsida > Poales > Poaceae > Digitaria > Digitaria exilis. Next base: position 661,327 of record JACEFO010001619.1, read on the forward strand.
TACTCTGTTCTGTAGGATGAGCCATGCAAAGACTTTGCACTTTGGCAGGGCCCATGTTTCCCAGATGGATTTGAGATATTCTGCTTGTTTCGGTGTGCCTCCATGTGTCCGGATGTAGTCACGGTAGCTGTAACCAACACTAATCGCGCTCCAGATCCGTCGTGTGTAGCGACATTCCGCCAATAGGTGGTGCACTATTTCCGTTGTGCAGCGGCATAGGGGGCATGTAGGGCTATGATCCCGGCCTCTGGTGGCCAGCCTGTCTGACGTCCATACTCTGTTTTGTAGGATGAGCCATGCAAAGACTTTGCACTTTGGCAGGGCCATGTTTCCCATGGCAGGGCCCATGTTTCTGTAGGATGGGCCCATTTTTCCATATTTTTTTGTTTTGCTAATTTCACACGGATTCTTTCTTCTACGATTGTGCAAGGCTATGGTCAATGTGCTACTGAGCTGAGGATGCTGTAACATTTCCGGGTCATGTCAACAGCGCAGGTCTCCGAATGACAAGCACCTGTCCGCACCAAGCCACGATGAGGCTCACAGCGGCTCGCGTCAAGAGCGGGGAAGCCGAAGGGCGTCCGAGCACGGAGAGCACCACCACCGCCAGCACTGCGGACGAGGACTCCCTGCGGCGTGAACTCGAGACGGCGATCAAGGACGAGGACTACGCCCGCGCCGTGGCGCTGCGGGACGCGCTTCGCGTGCTCCAGGAGGACGGTCGGTCTGCCGTCCTCGCGGCGAACGCACGGTTCTACGCCGCGTTCAAGGACGGCGACCTCGTGGCGATGCACCAGGCGTGGGCCAAAGGGGACCACGTCTACGTGGTGCACCCGTCGGCCGGGAGGATCTCTGGGTATGAGATGGTGATGCAGAGTTGGGAGATGGTCTGCGACGCCGACTACGAGTTCCCGCTGCAGATCGACCTGCAGGACGTGGAGGTCCATGTCAGAGGCGACGTCGGCTATGTCACCTGCCTCGAGCTGGTCAGGACCAAGGGGAGCAGCAGCTGGGGGAAGCAGGTGGCAACCAATGTGTTCGAGAAGGTTGATGGCAAGTGGTTCATGTGTGCTCATCATGCTTCGCACTTCGATGAGTGAAACTGGTTTTGGTTGGGGTGAGGTATTGGAGTACAGGCGTGAAAACATATGGATTCATATTTGAGAGTGGTGATAGATATCTCTTGTTTTTATTTGCATTCTGTTCTTTCGTTCTGTTTGAGTTTGAAAGGGAACACGAAAATTCAGTGGTTTGCCAGTATGACTTGCATATACCAGCTGGGATGTCAACTGATACTCTGATGCTATGTTGGCCTAGTCCACACACTTGTTACATGCATCATGTGGTCAAAGTTGAACTTGTGTTCAGATCTTGTTGAGAACACGCTTGATCGTGGTTAAACCGCTGCAGCACTATGATCCATAGCATGAAAACTTAGGACAGGGCATCGCATCAAACATGCTGATGCTAACTGATAAGCTATACAAAGACGACGACATTAATAACTGTAATTAAGAACTAAAACAGTTCTCCCAAATTCACATTTTCAAGATGAGACAGCAAAAGCAGAAGGAGAACCATCCAAACAAAATAGCACAAAGAAGCAGCGTTGCGAGGAATGGTTGTCCAAAACACGAGCACTACTTTAAACCATCATAGTAACAATGACTGTATAGCACAGTATAGAAAATATGAATTTATCAAGTAGTAGCAGCAGCAGCAGCAGCGAAAACTAGTTAGGCCTTGGTGGCCTTGGACCTGACCAATCAACCTGTAGAATAAGGTTAGCGTAACCGTATCCATTGAGCTTCTTGATAGCCCTCTCGCCATCCTCCCTGTAAACAAAATTGACGAAGCCAAACCCCCTGCTTTCTCCAGTGACCCGATCCATTGCCACATAGACACGGCTAAGAGGCCCAAACTGCCCAAACAGGTCGGCGAGGTCATGATCGCGTGCATCCTCTGAGAGGTTGCCCACCCGGATCGAGTTCTCGTCGTTCCTCCGCCTCATCACATCTGCTCCACTTTTATCAGCACCTAACCTCTTGAACAGAGGAATATAGGCTTCACTCTTGCCAGATGCACCGTCTGGTGTTGCAGATCCATCAGCGCTAGGTGTCCCTTCTTCAACCTGTTGTGGACTTTGAGGTCCAGTGGTCACCCTTCTTCCCACAGGTTCTGCACACCATGAGAAGACCTCCCTTATCATTTGTCTTAACCAGTGAATCAGCTTTAGTAGACAGTTCCTCAGCGTTGCTCCCTGAAACGAAGAGAACGGATAGCAGATAAGCACAAAGACGAGTACTAGAGCAAGACTGGCAAAGTACTAGAGCAAAAATGGCAAAATTAAGAGATTTCAGATCGAACCAAAGACGACGTACAACAAAAACATCACAAGCAAGAATATATTATATATATGCATCATCTGTTTTTAGAATAATATTCATGCTACAGGCACTACTACCATGGAGAACTCTAGCAGTGGCTGAATGTGGTGTCTATTTTTCATAAGATGTGCCCTATTGATATCCTTTGATTTTGACGGGTATTATTGTATTAATAATACCCAAAGTGATCAAGTCCTAACATGCTGACACCCTTAAAAAACCTTTTTAAACTGTAACTGCACCACATATTAATTTAGAAAATCAAACAAACTTACAACTTACGTGATCAACAAATACATCTATAGCTTTTTTTTAACCAACAACACAAATTCAAAAGTTTTCTTCAAAGAAGAGAACAAAGTCAAAAGTGTAGATTCACTGAAGCTAACAGGAATACAGTGCAGGGTTTTGCATTTATGTAAAATATGTCTCTGTTATATATCTTATTCAACCCCACCACTACTTACAATTTAAAGAAAACCTTCTATGCTATAACTCCTTGCAGTATCTCGGGATCTACTGCTCCTACTCGGCAGCCCAATCATCTAATCACGTCAAGGGGGAAAGAAAACTGGAAATCTACATATGACTCTGAATGTACACATCCTAAGAGCACCAAAACCACAATGTAGGTAGATGTAGGTCAGAGAGTGTCAGACACCCAGGCACCAAGCTCAATCCTATTATCAAAGACGTCTAGGTCTATATCCTATAATAATAATATCGAATATAATTACAACATTGCATGAAAACCAGCATGTACCCACAGCAATCATGATTATATATATTCCATCTTGAACTAAATTGTAAGAACACCCCAAATTTTGACATAGGCCATGCACAGCATATTTAGCAGCTAGCAGAACTAATGAATCTACCACCCCATATTGTCATCAGATCGATTGCGTCTACAACAGCAGAACTCATGAACCGAGGCCAAGCAACCAAAAATGCAGAACGAATCAGATGAAAAAAAAAAGAAGATATAGAGCAGCGATGACCTGTGGCACCAGTGCGGTCGAGGAGGATCTCTTCAGTGGACACCATGGTGAGCCGCGAGCCGGCGGCCTCCTTGGCGGCGTCCCCGAACTTGGCCCACGTGCGTCGCTCGATGGCGCTCCTTGAGCGGCGCACCTTGCGGACGCGCGTGGTGGTGGTGACCTTGACCTTGTTGCCCTCGCCGTCGATCCATGGTACTCGATCACCTTCTTGATGCCCTTGGCGTCGGGCCCGACGACGACCGGCGGCGGGAGGAGCACGCCGAGGTCGAGCTCGCCGTCGTCGTCGTCCAGGAGATCACCCCACCGCTCCGTATGGCGCTGATGCTGCTGCATCGCTACCGCTGCCATGACCGCTTCTTCTACGTGATGCGATGCTATTCCTCTGCGCGCGCGCGTTAGGGCTAGGTTAGGGAGTCGCGACGGCGATCGGAGGTCGGAACTCTCGGAAGAGGTTAGGTTTGGTTTTGATCGTAACGGGTCCGGTTCCGTAGGCTTTTTTTTTTTTAAAGGTGGGCAAGATCGATATCGTATAGAATCCATGGAAATAGTAGTGCTTGCATGCCTTTCTTTCTTTTCCTTTTTCCTCTGAGTCTGAGTGCTTGTATAGTTGTATTGTATATGTCTTGTGTTGAGGAATCAGGACTAGAAGTACTAGTTTCTGTAGCACTATATGAGAGATGGGTGAGTACCTAGTTGCAGACTTGCAATCGGTTAAGCAGAGACAAAAATGAGCCATCTTAAACCAAGCAATTCGAGGTGTGAACGAAGTGGTTGTACTAGAAATCCAGCTTTATAGACTTCTCTCACCCAAACATAATCAGCCAGTAATAGAGCCATTTGTTTTCGGTTCAGATTTTGATGCTTGCCTGTGTGTATGGAACTGTTTTTTTTAGGGTGTGTATGGAACCGTTGCCAATCAATATCTATCGATAAATATCTGGGCCTAATCAGGCCCGTTAAAGTCAGGTCTGTCTTTTTATGAGCGGCCCATGGGGACAGATTTATTTTCCTTTTCCATTTATAAAAAAAACAAAACTTTCCACGCGCGTGTAGGTGTAGTGCATATGCAAAATTTGCACTGACCAAAGGAGAGGCGTCGTGGTCAGCCTAACTGACTTGTACTAGCTTATTCCTTCGACTCTATCTGTGTCCACAACTTCTCATAATCTCATTCTTTGCTTTCTTGGGGAATTGAGAGAGAGAGAGAGAGATTCTACTGTTCTAGGCCGGACACGGACGGCAAAAAAAGCGTAATTTCCCCGACTAATGCCTGGTCCCGTCCATCTCGATGTACTGTAATAATGCAGGCGTCAATGTTCTAGAGGTAGTTTTGCTGGTCCACGTTCTAGAAGGAGAAAGGACGCTCCCCTGACCCCTGCTGTACCAGACCGGGTCTGGAAACTGTGTAGCTCTGCGTTCTCCGCCCGGCCGTCCAACCATACCAACGGTCCAATTCAAGAATGTAGCCAAGCCAAACGAAACGTCGGCCCTTCCTGACCCTCTCGATCGTCATCAATTCAAACACCAAAGCAAGCGACCCCGTCCAGTCCGAGTAGCTTTGAGCTGAAATCTTCCAACGATGATGGCCGGCCGCGGCGGCAGCGTGTGGTGTCGGGCTGCCCCACGCCCCCCGCACGTGGCGCTGCCGTCTCCTTCTCCTCCGCTCGAGCTGGAGGATCGGATCGCTAGCTCCATCACAGACAGACAGACAGACAGACATGTGGGCCCCGGAGCCGGCCTGGCTCACGTGGCACGGCATTTAACGCCGTCGGATCGGAGGCGGCTGGCGGTTGGCCATGGCGGCGAGGGCGTTGCAGCAACCAACCGTGCGCTTGCCACCAGTGGGCTGTGGGCGAGGGGGCACTGCGCGCGAAGGCAAGGGAACCACATTCTGGCACCACTCCTACCCACATGACAAGTTGACTGACACCCAGCCGAGCCGGGGAAGTTCGCCTGTCAAAGCAAAGCATCGTTTTGTTTGATGGTGCATCTCTGTCACGAGGAGCAACGCGAACATATGCAGGATTGCAGATCACTTTGGTCCCCGTCCCCCCACCGTTCAATCGCTGTCAAGGCCAGGGAAACCGAGAGAGGCATCTCATGCTTCTGAGTTCTGACAGTGGCACGCTCTGCACGAAAGAAAGTATACGGAAACAAATGTTCTGTACTGAACATACGCAATCACAAGACAAAATCTTCTTCTATACGTCAGAAAAATTAGTGGTCGGGAGTTTTGTTTCTTGTGTACTAGGACGGAGTCTTTTTATGTTTGCTTGTTTAGGCAATTCGTCGTGCCGTGCAACGCTGCATGAAGTCGTCACTTCATCGGAGCGAGGAGAGGAGGGTTTCCTTGGAAGAAGCTTCGCCTGGGCTGGGCCCTTTTCCGTGGACCCGGAAAAGGCCTGAAATGATCTCCGCGGTCCGCGCCGCGTCTGCTGAGAGCGGAGCGGTGGACCCCACACGCGGCGACGTTCGTTCATCCTGGTCTCGCATCTGCCTGCTGACGCGCTTGCATGACGGGTGGGCCCAGTTTCTAAAAAAAAAATGACGTGTAGGCCCGGCCGGCGTTCGGGCCCACTGGTTGTTGGCGGATGGAGGGCTGCGATTTCGGCAACCAAACTGGGCAAGACGCCACTGGGCAGACACTGGTGTCTGGTGGGAGTGGAATAAAGCGAGCGGAGAGCGTGTCGCGTGGGTGCGTTGCTTCAAGGTAACCAACCACATTCTGCCACCGGTTACACATGACAAACAGCTAGGATAAGCAAAAGCTAGCCTGCCAAAGGAACGCATAGGGCTAGGTTTACGGGTTTAGAGAATGGAGTAGTATCGTTCGATTCCAACCTTTGGATTGCTGTCTGGTTTCCAAATGGAAAGACATTCATTCCACTATTACATGAAAGTAGATGGTCAATGAAACATAAATACTAATGTACTACGCACTCCATCTCTAGGGGAAAAGGTTTTGAAATGTGAAACAAAAGACCGTAACGATATGATGGTAGGAAGTCTTTTATATCTCTCATGCATCCGGAGCAGAGTAGTCATTTTCAGCCTTGCATGTGCTCTTTGCAAAAAAAAAAAAGTGACAGCCTACAAATGTCAGATACATGTGACGGTTGATGATACTTTAGCGCACGGTTCAGCTTAGCTAACAATTCTCGAGGAAACTCGCCACAAGACCATTGCTATGCGTTGTGATTGTTAATCACCCGCGTCTAAAGTAGTAGAGTGGCGATGCCATGCCATGGATTTCTTTACGGTGGGTCGGTAGCGAGGTCGAGAAGACCTTGACGGACACAAAAGGCGTCAACCACTAACAAAAGTATATTCTCCAACATACTGACAATTAGACTTAAGCATCCGGAGTTCAGATGTCACATCGTGATGAACACATGAGTTTCTTCTATTGCTGGACATGTGATCGATGACGGGATTTTGACCAAATTCTTAAATCTTCATTCAAGATAACGCCCAAGTATTAGCATCCACAACTTTTTTTTAAGGACCGCCAAAGTCAATGTGTTTCGAAGATGAAGCTGAAATGGTGTTTGCTTACGCCCCCTTTAGTTTCATCAACTTTCTAAGGGTATGTTTAGATCACCCAACTTTAAAAAACACTATTTATCTAATTTTTCCGTATTCATCTCATCCCTTCCACTCACAGAACACGCTTCCCAGCACGACCTGCAATGTTTTTTTATCTACAGTATTTTTTCCATAAACTAAACTCACACTAAAAACACACCCTTAGGGTGAGTTTAGATTAGGAAAAAACACTGTAGATAAAAAAAAATACTGTAGGTTGTAGGTTGTGCTGGGAAACATGTTCAGTTAGTGGAAGAGATGAGATAAATAGAGAAAAGTTAAATGAATGCTGTTTTTTAATGATCTGAACGCACCTTTAATCTCGTCTATGGAATGTCAACCAAAATGGGATTCAAGAACACCCTGCCAGTTCCAGCTTCCAATCCCTGCCATATTTCGGGGCTATCCTGAGCAGCAGCAGCCAGCAGGACCACGCGGTTGCCGCTGTCGAGCGCAGAGAAACGAGAGCGCGTCGTCACCAGTCAAAAACCCCCACCCCACCCGACTATCCTTCCGTTAGTAAAAAGCTCGCGCATTAAAGTCCACCGCAATTTCTCTCCCCAAATTCCACCAGCTCACCAGACCAAGCGAGCACAAGGGAGGGAGGAGAAGAAAAAAAAAAAAATTCGGTGCTCTGCTGAGCTGTGCTTGCCCTCGGAGCGGAGCGATGGAGCGAGCGGGGGAGGCGTCGTCGGCCGCCGCCGGAAACGGCAACGGCGTGGTGCGGAAGACGCCGTCGACGGCGCCGTCGGCGCGGGTGTCGATCTGGGAGTCGGTGCGCGCGTGCGGGGTGTGGGGGAAGGAGGTGGACAAGGCCGAGCTGCGGAGGCAGGTCGTCATGCCGCTGTACCTGCGCCGGGCCGTGGCGGCGGCCGTCGCGGCCAAGGACGAGGCCGCCGGCGTGGCGGCGGCGGCGGCGGAGGGGGACGGGGAGAGGGAGGAGGAGGAGGGACCGGCGGTGGCGCCCGTGGTCGTGTTCGTCAACTCGCGGAGCGGCGGGCGGCACGGGCCCGAGCTCAAGGTGCGGCTCCACGAGCTCATCACCGAGGACCAGGTGGGTGACGCCGTCGCGATTCGCTCCGCGCTCGTGCGCCTCTGCTTTTCCGAATTCCGCTCGCGTTCTCTTCCCCCCAGTTTGCTTTTCGTATCGGCCGTCGTTTTGTCGGTCGCTCTGGCTTGATTTTGCAGCTTCCAAGTGATTGTTTACGAGCTTTGCGTGGGAGTTTGGAAGCGAAATTTGGACCCCATTCACATGTTTAGTTGAGTGGAATCTGCTGCCTTCGCTGGGTAACGTCCGTGGTTCGGTTGTACTGTCGAGAAGAGAATGAGCGCCATGCGTCATGCGATCTGCGTGACGTTACCGGTGGCTCGTTCTCTCTGCTTTCTAATCTTACATAGTACAGAATCAATTATCATCTGCTACGATTTTCCATTGATACTCCGAAGGAAGAAACATGAAGCGGGATACGCATCACTGTTTTTGGACTTCTCGATGAAAAATGTTGTCCACGGCTGAAAAATTAGCTGTGGAGACACACCATCACTGTCGGATGCTTAAATGCATATAATAAATGCTTACACCGCTGGGCATTGTGGAAACGCTCTAGCATTTTGTGTCAGGCTGTTTCACATGGGCTCAAGATGATCAGATCGGAGTAGACGATCATATTCAATTTGGTTGGTGGCTGGTAAAGAGGGATGGAGTATCTAAAAGGAGATCATGTCATGGATCATAGTTTCCTTCCTAGTTTTTTTTTTTTTTTGGAAACAATCCTTTCAGGATGAAAGAATCCATAGTGATGGGAACGGAGTGTGGGACTGCCTTTCATGCTTTTAGCTTGGCATTCCCCTGTGACAAAACCTAAGCCATTAGCCAATACCAATTTCAGCACTGCTTGATGTGTTCATTGTTGACCAAACGAACTTGGCATTTACTATTTGGATTGCTGATGCAACCTATAAGAGGGCTAGAACTGATGAAAAACTAAGGGCAGAAAAAATATATTAGTCTATGGAATTCGATATTCTTGTGCATTGCTCCTGAGAGGTTTGACGACTTATGGAACATGTTATTGTGGTTTTGAAGATGAGCTAAATTCACCCCTATTTTTCTTTTGCTTTTTAGAAGATGCTAACCTGTAGGGCACCTACTGATTCAATAATTTTTCCAGGTCTTTGATCTTTCTGCTGTGAAGCCTTCAGATTTTGTTCACTATGGTTTGAGTTGTTTGGAGAGGTTAGCTGACCAAGGTGATAACTGCGCAAAAGCCGCTCGTGAAAGGATGAGGATTGTGGTATGTGCTTGATGCCTTTAATAAAGACATTGTTTATTACGAGTTATCAGGTTCAGAATGATAAAGGAGCTCCTTTCCTAACTTGGATAGGGGTCTTTTGATGACCCTCTCTCTCTCTGTCTCTCTCATTGGTTTTCACATTCTCATTTAGGACTCTTTGTACAGTTTTTCCCCCTTTCTTTTCCTATATTAATGTATCTACCACAGTAGCAGTCTCCACTTCCATATTTACCTCAAAGAAAGAGTTATCTGCACATCCAATTTACTTTCATGTCTTGTAACTTATGAAAGGCTACTGCTTTCTTTACTAATTAGGACCTCCATGTTTTTCTCTTTACTAACTGTTTTTTTTGTGATGCTGGTTATCTGCTTTCTTCAAAATGCTTTGTGTGACACCCTTGCGCTAGTTTGTTCCTTACAGGTTGCTGGAGGTGATGGCACAGTTGGTTGGATGCTTGGTTGTCTCTCAGATCTTTATAAGACGAAAAGGGAACCAGTTCCACCGACAGGAATCATTCCACTCGGTACAGGAAATGATCTTGCTAGATCATTTGGATGGGTAATGACCTATATGTGTGATACTTCTCTATTTAAATAATTTGTTTTGAATCCAAACATCTAATTAGATCATGCACAGGGTGGTTCGTTTCCCTTTGGCTGGCGCTCAGCTGTAAAGCGTTATCTCACCAAGGCAGCCACCGGTCCCATTTGCCGTCTTGACAGGTGCTTTTGTTATTAAGATCTTATATCACCTAATCACTGTTAGTTGCTATTGAGATCTTAATTCATTCATAAGCTCATTCAAGTTCATTTTGTTATTAATTGCTTACCTGGGAAAAGAAGTTTTTGTTGTGGAGTATTTTGCTTCTAGTCCTTGTAAATAATCTACATAGCTTCTATAAATTTGCCGATAGTGCGAAATTATATTTCAATGCAACTAGTGCAAATCGTTTTCATACTTGATTCGTTATTACATGAGCTGGCTACTTGATCTAAATAGGCAGAAAAAGGTACTAAGATATTAATGGGCATCATTCATGTTTGTATGCCTATTTTGTACTATCTCCGTTCCAAATTGTATGTCGTTTTGGCATATTTAGATACATAGTTTTTTACACAATATCTAGATACATATAGACAACTATGTATCTAAATATGCCAAAACAACTTACAATTTGGAATGGAGGGAGTAGCATTCAATATTGATATCTGCTAAAGAAATTGTGTTTCCTATGTAGACTTTTCATCTGTTCTGTACTGATAACACCTATTATTGTCCATGCAGTTGGCAAACTGTAATTCAGATGCCAGAAGGAGAAATAAAAGAGTTGCCATATGCACTTAAGAAAGTGGAACCTGCAGATCGTCTGGAGATCAGCCAGGTTCTGTCTATGAATTCATTGATTCAGCTGAATTTATACGCTTAAGCATAAGTCGTCTATATGCATTATTATCTCATTATAAACTTTAAACTCCTTTGCTCTTGTTGAATTAATTTGTATCTTACACGCAATAAGAATATAAGATTGCAATTTTGTTAAGAATTTATGGTAGCATCTGAGATGGTAACAGAAAACAATCGGGTTGCTTGTTGAAAAGGCACTGGTGATTCCGAGATTGTATTTTGTAGAGTATGCTAGAATTTGTTGGGCTGTTTGGATTTACTAAAAGGCTAATCTAATATGGTGCAGGAGAATGGCACTGAGTTACCTGAAAAGGCTTCTTGCTATAAAGGAGTATTCTACAACTACCTTAGCATTGGTATTTCGTTCATTGCTTACCTGAAATTTATTCTCTTTGTTAAGACCATTATTTATCACGCACTGAGAATGGTGTTTATAATCCACTAAAGACGATTAATGCTCAAAGATGAATCTAATAGTGGTCTGAAACGCAGTAGATAAAGTTAAGCTTAGGTTGCAAGTTGTGTGACTATATATGTGCTATCTTCTTATGTTTCACAAAATTTAAAATTTGATTAATTGTTTTAATTATTATAGTTTATGGCCATTGTTAAGCTTGTGGTTCACTTTGAACAGGGATGGATGCTCAGGTTGCATATGGCTTCCACCATCTTCGTGATGAAAAGCCATATCTTGCACAAGGACCAGTTGCAAATAAGGTGCCAATAAAATCCTCCTATGGTGTAATATGTAGCGTTGACTAGCTTAAAATACTCTGCTATGTGTTTCATCATTATGACATGCGAGTTATTGTTATTTTCTTTGGAACCACGTAGTAAGGGGGTTTCCTTTTAGTAAGTAAGCAGTATATATCCTTCCATTCAAACTGGCAGTATGCAATATCTTTATCAGTTGCCTGTTTTATCATCAGGTCATTATGAAACTATTATGCCATGTAATATAAAAAAGGAACCTGCACCTAGCTCAGTTGGTTGAGGGTGTGGGAGTACTCCTAGACCACCCAGGTTCTCAAGTCCTCTTCGAGGCGAATTTGGATGCCTATTTTCTTCTTGATATAAAGCCACTTAGCTACTTCTAGGTTGATCTAAAAATATCACAAAAAGAAACTGTGAATGCTGAACTTCACGGTATGTTCTGGGCAAGTATATATCTGCTGGGTGAGCTGGAATGTTGGATGTAGTACCACAGTTATTTTTCAAGACTACATTACTCTTGAAGAGGAAAATAAGCATCAAGGCTTATTTTTGTATGCATGGGAGTTTTTTTCTACTTTTCTGTATGTCATACCCGGTTTTAGAAAGAAAACCGAGTACATCTCATATGTGTGCCAGGATCAAATTTCACACATATGATAGACCGTGAGTGAATAGCAGAAACAGTACTCAAACGAATATTTAATAAATAAAGTATTTATTACACTCACGAATATGGCATAAAGGCCAAAATAAACTGGTTCACACGATAACTAAAGACGATAACTCCATAAGCACTCCACAGGCATCTGACTGGTGGAACACACGCCTAGGACTCATCAAGATCGCTGAGGTACTCCGCTCCATTATTACCTTCTGATCCAATATAAGCAAGGATGAGTACACTTATGGTTGGTACTCAACAAGTGGGGGAAATATGCAAGCTATCAAGGAAAGGCTTGGTTTGCAGCGGTTAGCATTTTAGTTGGTCAAGTTTTATTAACAAGCAACTATTTACTAAGATATAAGTATATACCACCCCATATTAACAATAGTAAGCATAAAGTAAATTATAAACATAACCAATAACATATGCATGCAATGATTTGATTTCATGTTTCGATAGATTAATCACGTGAGGGTCCAGGCCGTTCATGACCGCGAACACGGCTGTTATAACAGTTTTACACTCTGCAGAGGTTGTACACTTTCACCACAATTCGCGTAAAAGCTCCGAAGAACTTTGGACCCAACCATGCAGTGCGGGCCAGGCACGTACCACACTTCCGAGGTGTGATTGCATAGGGACTCTACGAAGCCTTTACAAAGAATTCCTACATGTGTGTTTGTTCCCAGTACCGACGGTTTCAACAGAAGATACCCTCTTCCGATCCCCGCACCAACACATCCACAAACCAATAACAGCCCAACAGGCAGCACAAACACAACATGTAGTTCATCTAATTATTCAGCTAAGACCAGAGCCATATGGTATTGTGGTTGTACGGTAAATCCTGGGTGGTTCTCCATGTCCCGATTAACATGGTGATCTTGTATTATCATGACAAGATATAAATAATAAGGATATTCATCAATGTTGGATAGAACCCATCATGAACCAAGGTTAAGCATCTAGCATAGCTACCCAACATAAAAGCAAACCCGGTGTATCAAGGCTTAGGTGTAAAAGACTAGTCATCCTTAAATAGGACCCGTCAAATTAATGCATCGCGAACATAAATATAAACTTTGTTGTCATGCAATGTGTATGGGTTCAAAAGAGTATGCAGAGGGGGAAATCCACTTGCCTTGCTCAAAGTACTGCGGTGGCTCCTCCTCGTAGACTTGATCTTGATCTCCCTCGAACGGACCGTTCTCTACACGATTCGCACAAGCATTCAATCAATAAAAGCAAAACAATACACCAAACAACTTTTAAAGACGCAAAGACGTATCTAGAACTATTCTTGATGAAGAGACGATCGCGTGAGCGCAAAGATCACTCAAAACGGATTTAAAACGGTTAAGATATGGCTAAAACAAGGTTTAGGGGCTTCTTTGAACTAAATCTAACTCTCCAGGGGCTTAAACAGAAGAAACCAGGGACCTAAAACGTAATTTCATGTAAAAACAGAAGGACTTTTATGAAAAACAACCAACCAGGACGGCGGGTTAGATTTTTAGAAAGCTCAGGGGCTAAACAAAAAGAAAAGGACCTAGATCTAATTATTTTTGAACTGGCTTGGACCGCGGGTTGATTTCTCTAAAACCAAGGGGCTCTTTTGCAAAAGTGGCGTGACTGACCGGTAAGGCTCGGTTTGACTCGAGTCGGCTCGATCCTCGACCGTTAGATCTCGATCGAACGGCTCAGAACAGCTCCAACCTAAACTCGGCGGCGCCGGCGACCGGAGTCGAGCACCCGCGGCGGCGCTTCGCCGGAGACGGGCGAATCTCGAGCTAGGAAGCTCGAAATCTCACCGGGATTGGCTCGGGAGAAAGCTGGCGCTATGAGGAACCTATTTTGGCGGTTCTAAGCGAGGATTACGCAACGGTGAGGGCTCACGGCGGCGAGCGGCGGCTCGGCTACGACGGCGAGGTCGCACGAGCACGAGAGAGCGCGAGAAAGAGGGAAAAACGACTTGGCGACTACCTTACCTCAACGCAAACCTCGACGATGAGCTCAAAGCGGCTACAGCGACCTCGAGAGGGCGAAACGCGGCGGCGGCTCTAGACCTAGGGTTACGGCGGCGCAAGCTCGATTCGCGGCGAGGGCTGCGGCTTTTGGTTCGGGGAAACGATGGAGCTCGGGCAGCGGCTTATAAAGGCCGGGGAAACCAAGGCTTGCGCGCCAAGGGAACGCGAAGCGGAGTCGGGATCGCCATGGACTCGACGGAGTCCTGCTCGAACTCGGCTCGGGGTTAGGGATGACAAGGCGGGCCCACATGTCAGCGGAAGAAAACGAGAGAGAAGAGAGCGGCTGGGCCGGGCTGCGCTCGCACGCGAGTTGGGCCGAGGAAAAGAGATTGGGCCGCGCTCGCGGGAGAAAAGACTGGGCCGCGAGAAGAAGAAAGAAGATGGGTTGGGCTAGAAAAAGAGAGAGGGAAAAGAAAGTTTTTGAAAATAGATTAAAACTTTTGCAAACTCTTTTCAAATTCAAACAAGGATTCAAAAAAAATATATGCAACAGCATGAATGCAACAAAGAATTTATTGACTCTAATTTAAATGATGTTTAAATATTTATGAGCCAAAATTTGAATTTGAAGTTTAATATTCCCTAAAACAAGAACTAGGAAAAATTAGTTGCCTATATAGATTTTAATGTGATGATAAAATTAGGGTGTTACACTGTAGCAGTCATTATGTATCTCGAAATCATGTCTGATGTAGATATGTGACATATAACTATATAAGTATTCTGGTGATGATATTTGTTTTCTCACTTTATGCAGTTGATTTATGCCGGATATAGCTGCACTCAGGGGTGGTTCTGTACACCTTGTACAGCAAGTCCTCAGCTAAGGTAAATGATCTGCTTTTTAAATGTACTCTAATTGGTTTCTTAACGTCTAGATGTATTAAATAGCAATTACTAATTGTGATTTGAAGTTTATCTCTTCCGAATTCCGATGCCACTGAATTTCTTAAGATTTATTGTGCTTTATAGTTTATAGAGGGTATATCGATGACATAGGGTAGCCTTGCAGAATATAATAATTTCTTAGTTGACATCTGTATGTTTTGTGCAAGGTTGATGCCCATGGTATCTTAATATGATTCAATGAAAATGAAAATCACTGCATTTTGTCTCCAGATTTGATTGTTCATGTGTTAAGTTGCAGTCAGACTGTGATAATGCTATTCTTCTCTAAGATGCCAAAAATGATCTTGCTCACGTAATACTCTGTTGATGCAGGGGACTTAAGAACATCTTGCGACTTTACATTAAGAAGGTCAATTGTTCTGAGTGGGAGCTAGTTCCAATGCCTTCAAGGCAAGTAGTTGATTTCTTCTACATTAAACAGGATACAGCTAAGAGCCTTAAGGACCATTGAAAAATTCCTGTTATATGCTGCCATTTTATACTTGAATTACTCTAATAGTTTAGGAACTGACAGTTGAACCTTATATATAGCAATGACTGGGTTTGATGGCGTACAATATGGCTCACAGAGACTTGCATTCATATGGTTCACCATTTTTTTTTGTTGCAAGTGTCCTATATATAAATTGGCATTGTTTTAATCGGTGCAGAAGTTCTACATCTCAGTTTATAATTTCAGTTGAATAAGTCACAGTTCTATTCTTTAAAGATAATTAACTTGGACTTTTCCCTCCTAAATGCACACGTTTTTTTAAATAAAACATATTTTTATTGTAGTTAACTACTGTAATTGGTATTTGGATGCCTTAGCAACTCATCCTGTCCTTTGACCCTTACCTTTTATAAAGTAAACATATTGGATGTCCCATAGATAATTGCTGTCTAAACTATTTACTGTTTTGGTGTAGATTCGGGAATTGTGCTCACATCTTTTTCCCCTGTTAATGCAGTGTTAGATCCCTAGTTGTCTTAAATTTATACAACTATGGCAGTGGAAGGCATCCATGGGGTGATCTTAAACCTGAATATCTTGAAAAGGTTAGGTGTCGGATGCTATTGTGAATCGTATATGATTTCACATTTCTGCTTTTTCTTCCCGAATACATATTTTTGAGGACTGGGATAACTGCCTTTGATGTTGAAAAATGGTGTTATAATGGATTTAACTTATTGCATAAATTAGAAATGTATTTTAGAGCTTAGTATAATTGTGTAGCTAGAATGAAGAAGCATAAGGTGGGGGTCTGTGCATGGTTTTGCTTGTTGTATGCACATGAGAATATGATGTTGGCATTCTGCATTGATTTGCAGAGAGGTTTTGTTGAAGCTCATTCAGATGATGGCTTGCTTGAAATATTTGGTTTCAAAGAAGGTTGGCATGCTTCATTTGTTATGGCTGAGCTTATAAAAGCAAAGCACATTGCCCAGGTACTTGCTTTTCATTACCTTAATTTTGCACTTTCTATAAAAGGGCGTACCCAGTGCCGTAGGCTCCCGCACTGCGCGGGGTCTGGGGAAGGGATGTATGCGCACAGCCTTACCTGCACAAAGTGCAGAGGCTGGGGCTCGAACCCTGGACCTTCCGGTTACAGACGGTAAGGCACTACCGCTGCACCAGGGCCGCCCTTCAATTTTGCACTTTCTATCCGCAAAAAAAAAATAATCTGAGTGATAAGCAATAGGCGTTGTTGTGATCAGTAGTTTTCCTACTGTACACTCTTGATATTGGGATATTTCCTAGCCACATTTTTCTTGGTTCGTTTAAGGTTTTATTGTTCGATCAAGAAGCTTGTGGGACTGTTCATTGATTTTTTTGACCAGTGCCCATGGCCAATGTTCTGAACGTTTTGTTATGCTTCTTTTCCTACGTACACATTTTTGATGGACTATGATGCAAATCAATCTCCTGCTATCACTATTAGGCTGCGGCTATCAAGTTTGAAATGAGAGGTGGGGAGTGGAACCGAGCATATGTTCAAATGGACGGAGAGCCATGGAAACAACCACTCATTCAGGACCAATCAACCTTTCTGGAGATAAATAGAGTTCCATATCATTCTCTCATGATCAATGGGGAGCAATGATTTTCTATCTCAATCAGGTGATAGTCCAGAAAGATCCATCGCCTTACTGTTTTTCTTTAGGCGCCATTTCCTCAAATATTTGCTGGCATATTTATCTGCTACATGCACCATATCATTTTCTCATATCACCTCTAACCAAGCACTTACCATTTTGTACCAGGGTTGTACTCTTAGATCGTTAGAATTGTGTACAGTTGAGGAGCAGCGAGTACTAGATTCTTAGAACTGGGTCGTCGATTATGCATGTTCATTGGCCTTAACCATGCCATGGTCAAGTCACGGCACCATTTATTGTTGTATTGTATCATATGCGTTGTTGTATCCTAAGTTCTTATGAAGAGAACGAAACAAGATGAATTTAATTTGCAGTGTTTCGTTGTATGTCAATGCAAAAGAATTACCTGGCACCTGGGTGAAAATTACCATCTTGACTGTATAACTGGACAATTTGCCGTTTGCACTCCTAGACCATGTTCATTTGCATTCGAACACAAACATTCTCCTGATGAATGCACCAAGGACAATTCTGTTCCACACTTGCTACATGTAGTGCTAAGATATATGCTACTATTTACAGATATACTAGTGATTGACTTGTGAGAGTTTTCTACCGGACACGACAGGGAGCAATTGCCCTGCATCCACATGTACAAGTTAAAAGTAATTTACAGTTATTACGGACCCAATCCACTAGTGATTGGCTTGTGAGAGTTCAGGCATCTCCACAGATTGTGGCGTCTCCGCAGAGTGTGGCGCCTCCTCCATCCTCTGCTCGAACGAGGAGGTCCCGAGCTCCGACGCCGGCGACAAGCCGGCATTGATCATCTCCGAGCTGGCGGAGATGCTGTATGGGCTCATGCCGATAACGGCTTCCTCCTCGCTCGCCGCCGGCATCACCGTGCTGTTTGCGCCGCCACCGCGGCGGCCATTCCGAACGGTGTCATCGACCCATCTCCGCGTCTGGCTCCCGTCCCTGACGGACTCTTCGTTCCACGTCTTGAACGTGGGGGACTTGAGGTCCTTCTGGTCGAAGTGCCGGAGCCACGCGCGGAGCCGCCGCACCGACGAGCCGCCGGAGCCGCCTCCGACTCCCTCCTCGACGTCGTACCTGACCTCGCCGCGCTCGCGGTAGACGAAGGTGGCGAGGAAGATGACGAGCATGAGGCCGGACACCACGCCGGTGATGAGGAACAGCCCGCCGAAGCTCTGGAATCCGAGGCTCGACGAGCCGACGGCGGCGCCGCCGCCGCCGCCCTGCTGGCTCGGGCACGCGCCGGGCTCGCCGAACCACTTCTTCTCGATGAGCGCCATCTCGTCGCCCTCCGCCAGCACCAGCACGGCGCGCGACACGTCCGGCGTCAGCGGGCTGCCCATCGGGAACACGAACCCGAAGCCGTCGGTCTTGTAGATCGGGCCGGCCATGGCGAAGCCGTCGCAGTACTGGGAGAGGAAGATCTTGAGGTAGGGGATCTCGTCGAACATGGCGGCCACGCCGCCGTTCGCCGGACCTCTGGACAGCGCGTCGGCGTACTCCTCCGCCGTGCTGTAGCTCCTCATCTTGGCCTCGTCGAAGCCGATCTTGAGGAGGGAATCCCTGATGAAGGACCCTTCCTGGTACCCGATGTAGGCGCCGCTCCTCTGGAGCTCCCTCACGTCGGTCACCGTCGGCTGCAGCTTCTGGACCGTCAGCATCGACGTCAGGCTCGCCGTGTAGCTCGACGTCAGGATCAGGACCACGAACACCCATATGATCACCACGAACCTCGACAGGTTGCTCTCGAGCTTCTCCTCTGCAGGCATAATGCAATTTTAAATTCAGCCATTGTTCCATCGATCACAGCTCCAGATTTGCAAAGTTTTAATTCAAAAAAGATGCGCGCGTACTGTGGGAGAAGACGAGGGTGGAGAAGGCGAAGTAGAAGATGAGGCCGAACTGCTGCCATGGCGTGCCGCGGAACTCGGGGTTGATGCGGTGCTCGATGGCCCACACGACGAAGCCGGTGAAGCAGAAGAAGGCGAGGCTGGCGAGCCAGAGGCTGGTGGTGAGCGGCCGCAGGAAGATCCACATGCTCGTGCTCGTCTCCGCACGCACCGCCACCACCATCGACCACCCCGAGTCGGTGAACGGCATGCTGAAGTCCACGCTCGCCATCCTGCTCGCCGTGATCGTCACGTCGCCGACCACGATGTCGGCTTTCTGCATCATCCGTCAAGTCATCCATCAATGTGTCAGCAGTTTACACTCCCAATGTAATCTCTCTCTCTCTCTCTCTCTCTCTCTCTCGATCCAATTAATTAGTAATAATCTCTCTGCAATAGTATATACTACTGACCTGCTCTGGAATCAGGGACACGAATTTGTCGTACGAATCCGAGCTGTTGGGGATCGGCACGTACTCGTAGCTCACCGGGTACGGCATCCTGCTCATCACGGCGTCGAACACCTCGATGCAGTAGCCTGTCACGTTCGGCTTCTGTCCTCCGGCGGTCGAATCGTTGGCGACGTTGACGAACTCCTTGAACCCTCCCTTCACCGGCACGGCGACGCGAAGCTTCTTCCCGTTCGGCGACACGACCCATCCTCTCGGGGAGAACTTCGAATCACCTGGCCAGATGATCGCCTTGAGCCCTTTGGCGCCGCCGCCCGGAGCTTTCGTGATCCCGGCCTCCGGCGTCCAGAACCCCACCGGCCTCGCGCCTTTTCCGACGACGTTGACGATCTCGTACGCCGCCAGCTGCAGTTGCCCGTCGACGAGGGTGAAGTTGCCGGCGAGCCCGAGGAAGCTCGTGTTCTGCACCGCCTCGAGAAGCGCTGCTCCGGTGGCCGACACGCCGAGCCGGTCCAGGTCCGTCGAGCCCGTCGTCCTCGTCTGCGGCTGCGGCGTCTGGAACGCCGGCGAGCTGGAGACGCCGCCGGTGGCTGACGCATCGGCCGCCGCGGCGATGGCCCACGCCGTGTCGTACGACCAGAGCATCGAGACCGTCGGGTCATGGGTGTAGAAATCAGCGCTGGGGTCCACTCGCCGGAGCCTCTCCCTGAACCTCGCCGAGAAGTTCCTGACCTGCTCCGTCACCTGCACGTACGGACGGAGGCTCACGACACCTTCCATGGCGTCAACGTCGCCGGAGCTCAGCCCGTCGACGACGGCGCCGACGCTATCCGTGGCGATCCACGCGTAGTCCTCCGACGACATCATGCCGGCGATCCTTGCCCGGAGGAAGAACCGCGTGGCGAGGGGAGGGCTCATGTGCACGACGAACACGCGCGTCGGCATCGCCATGAGGCCGTAGAGCACCTCGTCGATGTGGTCGTCGCCGGCGTCGACCGGCACGGCGGCGCGCTCCATGAGCCTTGTGCCGGAGACGACCTGGAAAACGTCGGAGAGCGCCGGGAGGATGCCGGAGCCGTAGGGGGAGTCCTCGTAGACGACCACCGCCGCGTGCCAGCCGAACGCAGCGAGGACGGCGGCGATCGGCGCCGCCTGGAAGGAGTCGTTGGCCGCGGTGCGCACGAAGAAGGGCGTCTGCGACGGGGACACCTCCGGCGAGGTGGCGGAGGAGGAGAGGATGGGGACGTGTGTGCTGTTGCCGAGGTAGGCCACGAACTCGGCCTCTGCCGATGTCGTCGGCCCGATGATCGCCTGCACCTGCTCGTTCTTGATCAGGTCCACCGCTGGGGGGAAAAAGAGAAAGGAAACGGCGGTCAGAAATATGGATCGTAAATAAAGCCCATAACACATCTCCGCCCAAAGGAGAAATTAGCCGCTGGGCCATAACCTCCACTGCCATCGCGAAAAAAAAAAACTACACTGCCAAAGCCCAACATTTTTTTTTTCGTTTCTCGGATAAAAATACTTCCAAACAAACGTTCACGTCAATCGTCAAAATTGTTATACAGATGCTGACACGACTGATTTACCTAGTCAAGAATCCCTTTTAGATTTTATTGTAGTATAATGTGAGGAAATTTTCATGTCACTTCCTAAAGTAGCTTGATGCTTCATTTGTGTGCCACACAGCAAAGCCATCATGAGGATTTGAGAATCTGAAAAATCACGAATAGATATGCTCGCTGATTATCTTTCGGTGAGAGAAGTCTAGAAAGGAAGTCGTATTCCTGTACAACCATTTCGTTGACTAGCTAGACCAAATTGCTTGGTTGCCAAGCAGTCGGGATTGTCGTCTCAGCTTGACTGACTGCATCCATCTACTAGAGGGTCCCTCTGTTGTCTGTACTGTAACCCATCTCGATCAACATTTTCGTACAGAAACTAGTTCTTCTACTTCTGTCACAAGAATATTACTATTCATTTTTTTTTTGGCGAGGAGAATATTAATATTCAAAATTGACTGAGTCTTCTATCATAAGACATACTAGCACTGTTAAAATTGACTGATGAAAGGTCCTTGCTGTGCAAGTGATTGGTTGATTAGCGGAAAATCATGGACTAATGGCAGCTATATAGCTACTGACAGTGGCCTATGCGCACGCAGCTCATCCTTTTCAGCAGCTAGCTAGGCCTAGGCGATTTTAATGCTGACACGGCTGTTTCATGGTGTTTTTTTTTTTGCGGGTATTTTTCATGGCTTATTAGCGAAGAAGTTTATGCACGGCCGTGCAGTGCAGGTGCAGGTCAGAGTTCCCCCTGGACCCAATCGCGCCTAATTTTCCACGCGGAAAGACGAGGAATTTTCGCATATCAAGGCTGCGGCCATGCCGCGATACGATACTGACTGTTGAGTCCTTACGTGTCGCTAGTATTTGCAACAGCTCGTTCAGGAGCGACGACAGTGAAGCGGGGTGCAGAGTGCCAACCTGACAAGACTCAAGGTGTTCACTTCAATTGCGCTGTAATTTTTGTATCCACAAAATGTAAAAATGATGATCTGACCATCTCCCTGTACTGAAAAGTGGGTGCCGTGGAACAATACCAGCGCTAATGGTATGGTGGTAAAAATTAGTAGGTTAACCTGAATATAGTATTTACTAGCATACACAGATACACTATCAGAAAACGTCTGTGGAGAAAAGAAAAAAAAAAGAACTGGGCAAGGATTAACCGAAGATGCTTTGTCAGCTGCAGCCTGCAGAGGTGCTTTCTTGCCTGGACTGAAGCTAGGATGACTCGAGATTTGAGCACCGACCGGGAGCTGACCAACCACCATCATTCATCTTCGTCATCTTGTCTTGCTCGCAGCACGTGCCTTGGTGAAGGAACGACTATTCCAAGTCTGACTCTGAGGCAAGGAAGGCGTACTACGTGCATACTCCTAGAGCTGTAGGTCTGTTGGTCTCTAAACTAACTTATCGCATCCACAGGCAGGCAGACACGTCACACGTATGTGATGCAACAGCACCTGATCCTCAGAAATCTGTGCGTTTTTAATTGCTCTGACTAGTGGTACGGTGCAATTGGCAGTCTAATTACTTGCAGCAGGGACGGATAAGATGATATCCAAAGCGAGATGTATTTTTTTTAGTAAATTGAAATTTTCTGTTGTGTATTTGTTATGTACGTAGTACCTTGATAAGGGCCAGAGATAGCAGCATGCATGGCGAATTGGCGATTCTAAATTGAGAGCCGTTGAACATGTGAACCCAAATGAAGCGGCATGCAGATGAGTTTTTGAGTCGGTGTCGTGGATGTGGTGGTAGCTAGACGAGAACGCGACCCCTCACGTAACGGGACGAGTGCTCTATAGCAACCCATGTTCAGTTGAAGGAAGAAAACTAATTTGATTAGTAACCCCGGCCGGCGACGATTTCAAACCAGAGCAGATAATAACAAGATCGAGAGCGACGCGACATGACAATTGACAAGCTAAGTAAGCTACGGGCAGCCATGCATGGCCCCCTTGAAATCGATGGAGATCAGGGCAGAGAGCCACAGGAAGCAACTAGTGGTTCATGGCCCATTTCGCAAAGGACGATGACGACAAGGATGATTTTTTTTTTGCCCATAGAAAACCCGCGGTCGATTTTACTGATCTACTCTAGACCATCACATCTACAAACAGTAGCATATTTGCTAACCAGTCTAATTAAACCGGTGAATAATGAACATGCAAAACCGGCGAATTAATTAGCTTAGACGGCTGGTAGTAGAAGAGTAGTGTAGAATAGATTTCCACTAGCTTGACGCATGCATGGCATATTGGCATGGTGTGGGGGAAGGTAGCTAGCTTACCGGCAGACGCAGCGCCGACGACGCTCCCGCCGGAGTCCCGGAAGCGCGGCGAGAGCTTTGTCCTGGAGGCCGGGTGGGCGGCGTAGTAGTCCTCCAGGGCCATCTCAATGCCGACCTTGCGCCGCTGCCCGATCGGCGACGCCTGGTCCAGGATCACGCCCACGGGCACCACCACCTGTTGCTGCGCCGTCGCCGCCTGCAGCAGCAGGCTCGCCATGGCGCACCAGCCCAATAACACGAGGCGGCGGAGGTCGAGGACAGAGCGAGAAGAAGAAGAAGAGCGCGGCAGCCTCCCCATCAACCTCTGGACTGTGGGAGGAGGACGATGACGATGTACTCTCTGCAGCTGCTCGATTCGATCGGCGCCGCAACGGGTTACGGGTCCGAGGCGGCGCGCTGGCTGGCTTTAATACCCGCGGCGGGCGCGGGGAGCACGGAGATAGATGCCGCGTGAAGTGGTACGGTGGAGCGCAAGAGACGTCTCTAGCTTGCCGGAAAATTATAAGTCTCGTGTGCGCCCTTGACTTGACTGGCTGGATGCGATCATGCGCAGCGCAGGAGCTGACATGTAACGTGGCAGCGAGCGAGCGAGCGGAGGAATGGAGATATGGAATGGGCGAAGCGGTCGTCGAGCGAGGAGAGTCGGTGGCGGAGGCGAGGACCACTGGACCTTGTTTGGGGGGTCGCGGCGAGCCATCGGAACGGAAAGGTCCAGAGTTCCAATGGGGACGGCGACAACTCGATCGGCGCCCAATGGCATGGCAACCTCGTGCCCCTGCTGCTGCTGCCCTGAGGCCGGGTCTCGGTCTCGGTGGTTTGGTTGGGTTGGGTCTCGCTCTCGCTTCTGTATTGGCAGCGCACGACACCAAGAATTTATGGAACAAACTGATCGTGATCGGGTTACTGCCTGCACCAGATGCACGGTGCCATTGCAGACCGACAATGTATGAGTATGACAGTATGAGCTCCTAAAGATTGACCTAGCTGCTAGACTTGTAGGTACAAAGACAAGCTGATCTCAGCGTACCCGCTACGCGCTTGATGGGAGGGCATTGTTGCGTGCGTTTGTTTGCAAGTAGATCTGCCTACAAAGTAATGTTTACTACTTTACTGTTAGTAAAAATTGACCCTAGTTGACCTCTGCGGCGACAAGCTGAGGTCGTCTCGTCTTACCTACTGCACTGTTAAAATATAAGATGAGATCTGTGCTAAGTTATAAGATGTGGGTGCCTGATGAGCTCAGTTCAGTTTGTCAACAGCTCTGCGTCATGTGTGTGTTTGTCCTCTCAACTACAGAGGATCAGCGCCACCAACATGGACTGACAGACGACACTTGAAATGAATCCTTGTCCACCGGAGGAATAGTCTTTTCGAGAATACGTAGGAGAGCTGCGTATCTTTATATTATGAAGAAATTGTAACGTTCAGAAGGTTACACGCGGGCCTACAAACCGGGCACACGCACACGAATCAAGAAAAGAAAATTTGTCTTACTTAAGCTAAGAACAACAACAACCTGAGAGCAAAAAGAGAAGGAATCTCTCAGCCTCTAAAGGTAGGGAGAGCTTTTGCTCAACTCTCTCCGATCATCGTGCCGGCGTGCTTGAGGGCAGCCAACATTTCCTCGTTAGTCAAGCCCCTCGCCGCTGGCAGCAAGTCCCTTAGAGCCGAGAAGTTCTTGGTGTCCACATCTCCTTGAAGAAACGTGTATAGTCCTCACGTACGGCGCTGATATCGACGTCTTTCCCGCCGCTGATGAAGCCCAGCTTTTTCATGGCGAGGATTTCCCCTTTCTTCGAAGGCCGGACCGTCACGTTAAGTGAATCGTTGGCCAAGCGATCACTGCGGCGTCGACGTGGAGTCTCGACTGCAGGTGCCGGTGGCAACCCGTCCTTGCAGCCGTCGGGATGTTGCCGAGGAGGGGGGAGCGCGGTGTGATGTGATACCTGCAATAAATGCCGAAGTTGCCGCCATTGCCGCCTCTGTAGATGGGCTACTGGTATGCTCTGCCGATTGTATAGTAGCCGCCGGAGTAGTCGGGGCCTTCTTCGTGGTCTGCCGGGGGCTCTTCCTTGTAGGACTGATTGCCCAAGAGCCAGGTTCATTTGTCCTCGAGAGTGCAGAAAAGTCAGAAGAGCTGAGAGAAGAATCCTTTGCTCAGCAGAATTTGGTAGGGATACTGAAAAACTCTTGTTTTTGGTTCAAAAAGAAAACCTCTTGTTGGTAGTTGGCTACTTGGCTTCATGTTAGTTTATTATCTCCCCAGAATTTGGTACTGGCAAGTAGGTATACTCTCTACAAGCATAGTATCATTACAGATCATTAGATATGTAAGCTTCCGTTTTAAAATTAGACTATTAAAGTTGTTGAAAAGCTCAAGACACAGTGTCTAACTAGAGCAGAAATTATCCTGTTTTTTTTAAAAAAAAAGGGCTAATGCCAATACAACCAGAGATGTATATTTTTAGTGTCATGTTGCTGAAATGATATCAATAAACATGACGCATGCACAGTTGTATTGTTTATGCATTTGTCAAAGGGTGGAAGGGGAGTTGAAATTTCCTGGGGTTGTCAATTTTCAACTTGACAGAAGAAAGTCAAAATTTTGTCATGTGGTTTTTCCGGTTCAATGGAGTTCACTTGCTTCAGTTGAAATTATTTAATTTGCTACTATGATTGATGTCTCTCAACTCCAATGCCATTCTATTTGTATATCTGTTATGGTAGAAATATAGTGTCTTTGTCATAGATGTTGGTGCTACTGGGAAAAATATTGTGGTATTATTACAATGTCAAAGCTCTCGCCTCTCGACACGTATATTAGCTTGGGCAAAGTATTTACTAAAAAACTGACAAAAATATTTGAATGCAAAGTCAACTTATGTGTGATAATATATTTTTTGTTAGTTTCCAATGCATGTAACACCTTTAGCTTTCAAGGCAGACGCACGCAATAAGATCTTGAAACTTCAGCCAAATTCAGAACAGTCCCTCTTAAACCAGTCTGATGATAGCACGGATTTTGGAATTTAGTCACTTTCAAAGAGGATGCTTAATCCAGTAACTTCCGTAGAATTTCACTGCCATAAAGCCCTAAGGTTGAATGAATCTCATTGAGTCATTTAATCATGAAAGTAGCCTCGTGTCTAGGGCCTGAACTTGGTAGTTTGCACTCTTGCATCAGTTTGAGCTTGACATTCTAGATCAAACCCAAGTAACAAGCACCAAAAGCTTGCATTCCTCTGCCGAAAACCACTGACGTTTCAAATTTACTGCACAGCACTCCTTTCGTCGTCTCATACCCTGAATAAGACTGGTGAAGTGACCAATATCCTAATGAAAACGCGTAAAGGTTTCCTAGGCAGTAATTTTCTAACTGGAGAATGACAAATGGTGATCAGACTAAACATGACGACCAAAAAAGAATTGATGAGCATGCTGTTTTAACGTAAGAGAAGGGCTGAGAGCAACTTGTTTGATGCGCACTTGAAAGTTGAAACTTATTTTTGGTGGACCAGTTCAGAGCCTCTGGGCCAACGTTGTTTATTTCGGTTGTTGGTCCTTGCGCACTGGTACCGCCGTACCGATATTAGTCAAGCCTGAAGAGATCTTGTTTCTGAGGCTATAGTCTGACGCCATTTACCAGCAGAACTGACAGAGATGGAGTCCTAATCTGAATAAACAAGCTGCGTATTGCATCACTTTTGCAGTATACATGAATGAGCTTCCAAGCAGTTCGTGCAGGCAGCCAGTGAGAGGACGTTGAACATTGGGCCCAGCAGGCGGCCTAAAAATGAATACAAGGGAAGGTTGCCATGGCCAAAGGTCGTCTTCGCTGGTTAGCAGCAAAGAGACCAGGAGAGGTAGCCAGTTCATGGAAAAAAAATACATGACAAGAAAACAGAACGAGTAAAAAAGTATTTATATGTTAACAGTCTGTATTAATTAGCAGTACGATAGTATATGTGATGATATTTATATAACATTTCATGTTATATTTGCAGTACAAAATTTCCAAGACTATTATCTGCAATTCATTCAATACTTCCAAACCCATACTCTCTTTATAAGAAATAAGAACTGTTGGACAGCTGCAGGAGCAAAGCACTTGAGTGCCCTTTTTCTAGTTTCGGCAAAAGTTTTATGTAAAGATTTCTTTTTACAGCCCTTTGTTTGTACTCTTTAGCCACTCGGCTTTTTCACTAATCAATATAGTAGGCAGCTCTCCTGCCGACTTGTTAAAAAAAAATCAGAACCGTTACACATAAATTACATTTGCACGACAGTATACCCAGCCATGACCAAAATTTTCTTTTAGACCGACGACCTGTTCAGTGCATGTTTTATTGAAAGCATAGTTAGTATCTGAGCTTAACAGTTGATGACATGGCTCTTCGGCCTCCCAAAAACAAAACGTGACAGTAGTTTTGAATAACCCATAGCCATGATAAAAAAATAAAGCAATAAGTTAACAGCATGAAAAGAAATAGCAGGAATCTACCAACATGGGCATCTTGTTTTTGAATATGCCTTGGCCAAAAAGATGAGATGAGATCATCCCTTCCCAATAAAAACATTGGAAACACAACCAAATGTGCCATTGGTTACAAAAGAAATGAATATAAAGAAACACACCAATAAGTTTTGATGGAGAGCTAATTTCTGCAAAAAGACATTAAAGATAATCATAACAACTATTCGAGTGAAAACATCAGATCACAATCAAGTTGATGTATCAGTATCACACACAACTCTACCACCAACATCTGTTCTTATTTTCTCAACCATAAGTAAGAGAACAAAAAAAGGGGGGCATTCCTTATGACATCTGTTCCAGCACGCTAAGCTTTACGGCTGGCGACACTTGGTGATCGGTACCCTGCTTTAGTGGGCTTTCCCCAAGGCGAAACTGAAGGCCTACCTCCTTTGGTACGCCCCTCGCCTCCACCATGGGGATGATCCACAGGATTCATAGCAACACCACGGACAACAGGGCGTCTTCCTAACCACCGGCTGTTTCCTGCTTTTCTTAGCTTGCGTGTGCCATGGCTTGGATTGGAGACAATGCCAATTGTAGCACGGCATTTTGAATCCACAGTCTTCTCAGCACCTGAAGGAAGGCGCAGCACACACTGTGCACCTGGCTCCTGGACTACTTTAGCAAATGTACCAGCTGCTCGAACCATTTTCCCACCCTGACCAGGACGGCATTCAATATCATGCACCCATGTTCCAATCCGTGCATTAGCCAATGGTATGCAATTTCCAACCTTTGAGTTGAGGTCAATTATATCAAACTGATTAGCTGATGGCGAAGAGGCTGAGCTCTTAGAAGGTTTCGAGGAATCATAGTTCATTACTGTACTACCCGGCATGCATTGGTGGCTGGCCAATACATAAGACACTGGTACACAATCAACCTTTCCCTTTGGCCCTTTACTTGTACTGATAGACTTTGCTGCCAAAGTACTGAGGCTGTTAGCCTGTGTCTGCGGCAAAGCTTTCTTCTTCAGATCATTCTGCCAAGAGAGAGCGGCTTGACGCTTCATTCTCTGTGCCCAAAGCGCATCATCTGTTGCCCATTTATGAATTCCAGAAAGAGATAATGTCTGTTTTCCCTCATTTCCACTGACTTGAGCGAAGAAAGTGGGCTTGGCACCAGCTAAAGCTATCCTAGGTAAGCTCAATGATGTGCCAGTGTTAACACATGGAACACCTCCTTTGCCCAGAGAAGAGTACAGTGTAGAAGAAGCTGAAGAGTACAATGCAGAAGAACCCTCCTTTTCTTTATGCACTCTACCAGACAATGGTGCGAGGGAAAACCGACCGGAGACATCAGCAGTGGTAGATTCTAGGATCTGAGATTCAGTACTGAGCTCTTGTGGAATCTTGTGGCGGCGGAAATGTACCCCTTGGACCCATCGCACCAGCGCAATGCTAGAGGAACGGTTAGGGTCGTACTCAATCCGCTCCACAATGCCCAAGGAAGAGGTGCTCCGCTTCACATCGACTTTCCTCTGCAACCTCTTGGCCCCTCCACCACGGTGGAAAGAGGTGATGCGCCCGGATGAGTTCCTCCCTGCTGTCTTGGATGAGCCCAGAGCTAGACGCTTCAGCGCTCCAACCTTCGCCCGATCTCTCATAAGTGAGAGAGCGGATTGGCGTGCCATCTTGTTGACAGGGATGGAGATGGTATAGCAGGGAGGAGTGGATCCAAAGTATGCAATGCCCCTCTAAGTTCTGCAACAATGAAAACAAAATAAAAGACTAATTACAGACATGTCTAAATAAAGCATTATATTCCCACTTCCATAAAGGCCCCATCTGGCAAAGACAACAGTCCAACAGAATATATGTAGTACGAAAACAATTACTGCTTGCCTAAAATGGCCAAAAAATAGGGGGGAGGGGGGGGGGTGCAGTTCCGTTTCCATCTATGTAGCACAGATACATGGATTAGCAGATTTTTCTTTTTTTAAAAAAAAAAAAGAACTGGTACACAGATGCATTTTTTTAAGTAATACATTTCGAGCAAGTGAGAAACCTAACTCCAGTGTAGCTGCAAACTTCTCTGTTGGACAATACTTGCATTTCCATATGTCGCTATCTATGCAAGATAGCCATATAACCTCATCCACCAATCATCATTTTTCATCAGAAAAACACAACAATTGATTGTAGGATCCCTCTCTAGACCAAAGGCATTTAAATTCGATTTCTTACACGTTAGCTAGTTGCATCTCAAGATGTCCCATATATTTTTGAAATGCAGCAACAACAGTTCTTATTTGCATGTCAAGTTGTCAACCCAACTATTCAGATATCTCCGGGATCCAATCCAATATTATGAGAACCTACTTCTTCCAGGCAAATATCTACGGAAATGTTATCCTGGGCCGCATACCACACATTTTATTTATCTCGGCTGCATACCACACTACTTTGGCGTTTTCCATCTACAAACAGAAGGATTTGCTACACTATCAAGCTGAACAGCATCAATGCCGGCACCCAGCGGTGAGTGGATCTGGGCGCCCAACAGTGGCGTAGCCAGGATTTCACAACAGGATATTCACAGTTAAAAAAAATATCCATAATAAAATCAAAGACCAAGCATGTGCAGCAATGAACATCAGAACATAAACCCATTGTAACAACCAAAGTACACTAAAACTTGACAGTTGAAAAAGTAGCAATACCTCTAATAGCTAACATTCTTCTTCATCGTCATCTATATTACAAGAACACAAGGAGGGGAAACAGATTTGGTACTCAGGTACTGCATCTCTGAATTGAGAAATTGTATCGAACACATGGAGGTGTGTTGTATGCATACCGTGCGTGGCGGGTGCTCCGGCGGCCGGCGGACGCCCGGTCGCCTTGATCCGCTCCTGCGCCGCGCGCCTGCTCCGCTGGGCGCTGGCCGCCGTCCGCCACTCCGCCTGATGAGGCCGTGAGGGAGGGTCGCCTGGTCGCGTCGGGGCGGCGTGAGGGAAGGTCTCAGGGAGGAGCAAGGAGTGGGCGGTACTTAGGGTTGGCCTGCTATTGGAACGGTGAGCTATTGTGGTGGGCTGTGGGCTTTTAGCCTTTGGGCTGACTTTTGGGCCAAATGAATGTTAGATTTAGTAAAGGAAAAAGTCCTTTTCACCTCCCTGTACAATGGGCTGAGTTTAAATTTTCTCCCAAGACCACAAAACCGTCTAACCAGCCTCCTTGAACTTTTGAAACCATCTATTTCACCTCCCCGAGCTGGATATAAGCGGTTTTGAAGGCGGTTTTCTATTTTTCCATTTTTATTTATTTTGGCTGAAACTTTGAAAAATTATAATAAATCAAAGAAAAATCATAAAATCGAAAATTCAATTTTGTTGGACTCCATATAAGTAT
Source organism: Digitaria exilis (assembly GCA_015342445.1). Lineage (NCBI taxonomy): Eukaryota > Viridiplantae > Streptophyta > Magnoliopsida > Poales > Poaceae > Digitaria > Digitaria exilis. The sequence goes on from JACEFO010001619.1 coordinate 692,472, forward strand.
ATAAACACATAAAATATATAAAATAATATACTTTAGTATAAAGTTTTTTTATTATAGATTTAGATCTATTTTTAACTATAGTTAAATATAATAATTCATAAATATAGTTTTTATGGTCCAATCATGGTAAAATTTTTATGGTGAGATAATTATTGTATACTTCAATAGTATTAAGAATTTATACTCATTAGATCTTGTATAAATTATTTAAAGATTTATTTAGGGCAAAATATACTCTAAATAAATCTAAAACCAAGTTATAAATGTTCTAGTGAGTATAAAATTTTTTAATATAGTTGAATCATACAATAACTAGGCTACCACAAAAATTTTACCATGATTGGACCATAAAAAATGCATTTATGAATTATTATATTTAACTATAGTAAAAAAATAGATCTAAATCTATAGTAAAACATTTAATACTAAAGTATATTATATTATATATTTTATGTGTTTATATACTTATATGGAGTCCAAAAAAATTGAATTTTAGATTTTATGATTTTTCTTAGATTTATTATGATTTTTCAAAGTTTCAGCCAAAATAAATAAAAAAAGAAAAATAGAAAACCGCCTTCAAAACCGCTTATATCCAGCTCGGGGGAGGTGAAATAGACGGTTTCAAAAGCAAAGAGGCTGGTTAGACGGTTTTGTGGTCTGGGGAGAAAATTTAAACTCAGCCCATTGTCCAGGGAGATAAAAAGGACTTTTTCCTTTAGTAAAAAGGAATTGAAGGAATACGTTTTTCATTGTGCGCAGGGTAGAATGTGCGGAGCAACCTGTCAAAATTCTCGATGGTGATATAGGTGTTCGCCGTCCTGATGCTGACATGAGCTACACCGCCAGCTTGCATCGATGCTGATGGTCCAGAAGCTCAAGCCAGCGGTGACGGACGTCAACGACCTCATCAACAACGTAGACTACATCGGTTTCGTTGCCAGCGAGCTAATCTTACACACTAATCTCCTATTCCAAAGAGCCATCAGCGCATTCAAGCGCTGATTAAAGCTCATTTGGTCAACTGCCGACCACTTCAGCATAAGCAGGTGCCTATTCAGCTGATTCAACCATGGTTTTGGAATAGTACCCTGGAAGGCCAGGAGATTAGGCAAGCATCGTATTCACTCGTCAATTAACACGAGTGAATAGAAAAAGAAATAGACAAATACAGAACAGGTGTTTATGTTTATCCATGACCCAGAAAGTTAGCATGTGGAACATATCTTTACCCGACTTTTGAAGTCATCAACTGAATATATTTCCTCAGATTCTCGAATCAAAATACAGCGAAGTTCACTACGATCAAGCAATTCATGGATCGTATATGTATCTGGACCTGGCCGCCACTTTTGCACTAGAAACTACAAAGTAGCAATTAAGTGTCATCCAAAACAGAACACAAGGTGCAATCCACGCTGATGGAACCTGGGTAGCATGGGCTTGGCATAAAGGCATTGCTGGGTGACAGCGAGAAGAGCTGTAACATCTCCAAGATAATAGTCATAAAAAGAACCCTAGGCGTCAATACAATCCATACATCAATCTCCAACTTTATACAGGAGGCAGGGAACCCCAACGGCGGTATTCTTGTGTTATAAGGAGGGAGAGCACACCAAACTAATGCATTTCAATCTCCTGCACCGGAATAGCAGTCTGGTCCGGTTGACGTGTACCAGAACTGCTGGATGAGCTCGCTATCTCAGATTTGCACAAAGGGCAAAGTGCATTTATCTTGAGCCATTTATCAACACAATCCTTGTGGAAACAATGTGAGCATGGAAGTTCACGAAGCTCATCATTGTGTGCATACTTAGCAAGACAGATGCAGCAAACCTGCAATACCAAAGGTACCAAGTAAACACATAAATGATGGTCAAAAACTTAAGTCTCTGTTAGAAAAAGAATTGTCCGGCTAGAAAGAACTGGATAACATACAGCATCTTCAGCAGAAAGTGCTCGCTCCTTCTCAGTACCAGCAGCCACTATCCCTCCTTCTTGGCCTTCTTCACTTCCTGAACTATGGCGACGCTTTTTGGTTTTGAATTTATATGTAGGCAAAGCATTGATAGATTCTGACGTAGCCCCCCTTGTGTTGTTTGTATCTTCTCTAAAACCCATAACAGATATAATGCAGGGAAGACAGCAGCATATCATTGCGCAGAGGATGAACGGCATGGCATACCCGATGCAACTAAAAGTGAGGAACACAATACACAACCTGGTGGGAAGCAAAAGTCAGCAACGGGATAAAGGAGGCAACCTCTCATTCGCGGAAGGAAGGTTTTGAGTTTACCTGTACAAGTTTGGAGCATCAGCAGCAGACGAACGGCCACCGAATATCCACACATTTCCAACAACAAACCAAACAGCAAAGAAACAGTCCAGGGCCATCTTGAAGTGGTCAAACAGTGCATTAATCCTGCAGATGGCATGGTGCATTCATCATTAATGTATAGTCAAGGTGCTGGTGCAGCGTGCATAATGAACAAAAAAATGTGCAGTTCCTTGTATTATTGCAAATACCCAGTCCAATTTAAGAAATGCGGCCAAGTCAGTACCTGGGATTAGCAAGCACCGCATTTCGGGCAGCATTCCTGCGACGTTCTGATGCACTTGCTGCATGAGTGGCTTCAGTTGAGTTGTTATGAGACGACCCTTGAGGTGCATGTGCTGGCTCATGCTCACCATTTACAATATTGCGGTGTATATATCGCCAATAGAGATGGGGTAACGTTGCAAAACAACCAACTGTATAGCCTATGACCCACTCAAGTAATGGAGCTTGTGGGTGCTCCTTTCTTGACAGACAAAGAACAACAATGGCAGCAACAATCTGGCTCACGTTGACGATAACTTCAATTGAAATCCACAGTCCAGAATTCAAAGGGCTTCTGTGCCGGCGCACATAGTTATCACTTCTCCTAGTGCCTGAAGTCTGTCCTGCATTTGGTGCACCACCTATTGCTGATGGTGCCTGCAACGCAGGTACTAGTGCTCTAGTTGAAGGCCTGTCCACAGGATTCAATTCTTCATGGTTCTCCCTATCCACACTGCGAGAAACCGAAGCAGAAGAACCAGTGTCCCTTGGAATATCAATTATAACTATGTGTTCAGGGCCACCTACACCTGTTGCTTGTTCCATCCTCAAAGTGTTCATACCAGTATGACCTTGAGCTTCAAGTAACGTGAGAAGCTAAGTTCATCAACATTCAGTAGTAACCAATAAAAACAAGCAAGTTACACATTTAGAAGCTCTGCAGTCTTCCTCAAAAGAAAGGAAATCTTTCTATGTACTCTTCAACAGAAGCTTCCAGACTTGAAATGACTATTTAGTTTAGACCTCAAAGATAGTCGTCCTGCAATGCCACATGAGAAAAGAAACATGAATTTGATGCCACATTACTGACAAAATATAAACATATTATTGATAAATCATGAACCAATCCAACAATATGATTTATAATCTTATGCATTATGAATAGTTTCGCCTCGAAATACAACATCAATTAAGATGAAGAGGATATGGTTACTAAACAAAATATTGCCAAGTGATAAAAAAAAACATGGGCTAAAAATTACCAAAATAAGCACACTATATGTTTAAACATGCAATTTAGCATTAAATATGAATAGCAGCAACAGAAAATTGCAAATTCTGCGTGATAGCATAGCATCTCTACAATCACTGGAATGGCATAAAATTTTCAACACGGCAACAATAAGGTGTGTAGCTAGGTTTCACAAGCTCACAGTGACAATGAAATATACAAGTTGAGAGTTGAAGTGAGTATAATTGAACATGTGAATTCTCAAGAAATGGTTGATATGCAAAACGATAGAGGAGTAGGCAAGCAAACAGTTAGCTAGGAAACGATAGTTTATTGGTGCCTGCCCGCACCAATGAAGGTCACATCAAGCAGTCAAACAAATCATGAAACGGGCAAGTTTGTGGAGCAGGGCAGATTGGTTTCAAACTCCAATTCGACCATAGCACATCATGGTTTTAAAGAGTGCTATGTTTTGGAATATAGTAGTCATTAAGCATATTGGATTTGGAATTTCCATGCGACGGTAAAGGTTGGCCGGTTTACAGGCTCAGGTTCTATATCCCTCATCACCTCATCAGATGAAGCATTGCCTTAGTTTCTGGCTATCGAATCAAAGATAAACTATTATATGCCCAAGAGAACCCTCTTCCCTTAGCATCCATAAAACTTCAACACTCTTTTTGCCCATAACATCCATTGTCTAATCTACACCGGATCACCCGTGATACTCACACCCTCAAAATTTTGGAGGTCTAGTTTTCCTCCCCCAATCTACAACTGGTGGATTGGCAATCAACAAGTTAACCACATTAGCTGCGGACTCTGTCCGTCTGTATCAGCTCGAAGTCCATTTTTCCTGTCAGGATGCATCGGCTAGAACAATTACACAAATCTGAACATAACTAAAATTGACCCACAGCGGAAATGAATTTGTACCGCACAGCACACATGAAAACTCGCGAGATAAACCACATCCAGGCGATTGTTTGACCTCGAGAGAGTACGTCAACACACGAACCAATTCGATTTTGCTATCAAAGTGGCCAGATCTGGGGAAAGGGAGGACCGAAGAGAGCGAGGGTTTGATGGGGGGCCCGTACCTGTAGGATAATTAGCGACGGAACGGCAGCGGCGGTCCTCCTGTAGCACGAGGAAGCTCGCCGGGACAGCACCGGAGAGAGGTAGAGACGAGGACGCGCACCCGGAGCCGGCTCGCGCGAGACGAAGGTGGAGAGAGGGACAGCTAACCCTAGCCACCAAGTGAGGTAGCCAGCAGATGCGCCCACACACAGCGGGTACTGCGCGCGCGCCGCGGCAGGCCGGCAGCGCAGAGGCGAGGCGATCGGGGTCTCGGGGGCGGCTGCGAGGAAGGAGTCCTCGCCTGTGGGTGGTGGGAGAGCGGAGGAGGCGAGGGGGTTGGTGTGGTGACGACAACGGCAGCAAGGGTGGTGCCGTCTCCGCGACGGGGGGTCGGAGCGGAGGATCGAGGATGACTTCGGGTCTCCGCAAAGCGACAGAAATGGGCCGGGCCGAGCGGGTGCCGAAAGCCCGCAAAGAATTCCTGCAAGAGGCCTAATACAGCAAACCTTAGGTTGCCTGAAATTTTATTACAACATGAAACAACTTTACATTTACAATGGAGCATAATGAAACAACTTTACATTTACAATGAAACAACATGAAACAAGAAGAATACAGGAGGGGTACAGGCATGAAAAGGAGAGAAAGAGAAAAGGAAAGACATGAGGAAACAGAAACAAAACAAAAACAAAAACAAAGAACAACACAGGAGCTACATTTACTGCTGCTCATGTTGGGTACAAACACGAACGAAATCCGCCTGATAACTCTCAAATATGCAGGATTGTTCACACTAGTTTGGTCATGGAGCATAATCACAGGAGTAACAGGACAGAAGAACTCCTTTTCAGATGGCAACTGCTGCACAAACGATGGCAAGAAATTCAGTGTAGCAGTTGGAGAAAAACTACTCCAGTTACGTTTGAGCCATGCCTGGGGCAGCCAGGTTTGGGGTACCACAAGAACACAGGACAGGTGATCGATTATTCACACAAGAAATCTGACAAATGACAACTAAACATGTATACTGATTCATTTGACCTGCAGTCTTATTACACAGAGTATCAGGAATTCAGGACAGAACTTTCAGGATCACTCGTTCACAGCAGCTCACCCAAGCTTGGGCCGAGGCTGTAACGCCTGGATTTGTGCCTGATCATCTTGAGCGACCCACGCTCAATCTCAACGCCTGTGAACACCACGAAGGTCTCCACGGGGAGGAAGTCGCAGTCCTTCTGCGGGCACCAGCCTTCCTGTCCCAGGTTGAACATCCTAGCAACGCAAAACTTACCAGAGCCAAGAGGAAGGACGAAGTTGAGAGCTGGCTCCCAGTGCTGTGGCAGTCGGCAGAGGTGAAGCGAGCTCGTGCCAGGTTTCCTGCAGCACCGGTGGCCTCGTCGGCGATGAGGCGCCAAGGTCACAGGCCCCAAGGTGACCGACAGCGAACCGCCTGCCCTCTGGAGGCGGTGTGAAGCCGAACCAGAGCCCAAGCTCGGGGGCATACTCGACGCAGCCGTCGAAGGGCAGCGCCCAGTCGCCGGCCTCGCTCCACACGCCGCTCGCTGTGTCGAAGGAGAAAGTGCCACCACCCTTCGTGGATATCCATATCTGTGTGTCGCCAACCACCGTGTAAGCTCCAATGAGATATGGGTCCTTCCCGTTCCACTCATAGCAGCGCCTGTTGTATTCTTCAATGTCCCCCACCTTTCGGCACTCGTAGTACTCATCGGCATAGGGAGGCGGCGGGAGAGACCGCCAGTGCCACATGTCGACGTCGTCGTCAAAGGAGTGTATCGGTCGTGCTCGTGGGAGGTGGACTAGAACCTCGAAGGGCTGGCCTTCGAGCAGCACATTAGGGTTCTTATCGAGGAGGTAGAGGCCGTCACCGACGGTCACTGAGATGGGTGAGTACTTGGGCACATGCGGCATGGGCATGACCCGGATGGCGCGGGCGGCAGCGTCAAATAGCAAAGTGTTCCCATCTTGGTCCATGGATATCATGTCTTTGCTGCCGCTGCCGCCTATGGATGCGAAGTGGATAGCACCGATGCCGTCCGGCGGAGAGGGTTTATAGAAGGACATGACTGCGGGAGGCAGCCGGGCGTCCTCCATGATCGGCCTGGTATTTGCAGCAGCAGCAGCAGATGCTGCTGCCAATGCCTGCTCTGTTGTTGGGTAGAAGCACCTCCAAGGGTTGATGCGGTGCAGAGTACAGGCAGCGTGGCCGCCGATAAACCCATGAACGATCAGGTTAATGAACCGGCGGTTCATCACGATTGAATCGCCAAGCCCGGTTGGGGGAGGCTTTCGTGGCGGGAGGCGGTTGGGGGCGGCGGGGAAGATTGGAAGAAGGTGCGCGACGAGGGCGCACCGCGGTGGAGATCATCAGATGCGAAAGAAGATGGTGGGGAAGGAGAAAAGGCAACGGCCTGGCCCCAAGTGGCGCAACGGCCCACAGAACAGAATGGGCTCAAAGTCGTCATTCGTCGCCTTCCTTCTTATGAAAAGCTTCATAGATGGGCCAGGCCGATCCTGCACGTAAAAGATACGGGAGCTCACAGACTTTCGATTGTAGTTTCGAGGGGTGTTATTGGTTGGCCACAAATTTGCCAAAGCCAAAATACGGATAAGCTATAACGTTAGTATGCTAGAATTTTTCTTACAAAAATTGAGCTGAAATTTTAAATTGTCACTTGATTGGGTGTCAATAAAAAATATAATACAAATTTTTTCGTCAACAAATTAGTTGACGTCAAATATGAACAGTAGCATCTATGATTTATGATAGCACACATATGATAAAATTGGGAGTCAAATACAATGAGATTAATACTGTCATTTTATTAAGGAAGTTTGCCTGTATTTTGGCTTGACAACTTTTGCAAGCCAATAAATCAAACACTTAGCCTTCGTAATTGATCTGTAATCACCAATCATCTTTCTTCGTCGTTGTCGTTAGGTTTTTTTGGAGGGGGGGGGGTAGGGGCCCATTATCATTGGAAAATAAAGATCCTTATGAAGTTACTAAAAATGTAGGCATGCTAACGCCACGTCCATAAGAAAGGTGTGAAAGCAATATGGTTGTATCTGAGGCTTTTATTCTTGATTTGTGGACAGTTATAGGTCGGCCTCTGACAATCTCCTCTCCTCACATCTCTATGTGTTTGAATCTCTGGGACTAAAGCTTAGCCTTATAATGTGGATGTTTCGATTCCAATTAGAAAAATAAACATGAGTTAGTTATTAAACAAATTGCATAACCCCTAAGCTAATTTTTTAGATAAATCTATTAAACCTAACTAATCCATCATTAGCATATGTTTATTGTAACAACACATTATCGATACGTAGGACAATTAATTTTGATAGATTCGACCCCAAATTAGTCTCTATGTGTATAAAAACACTAATATGTATACTTTATACTAGCACCCATGTTATAAATTTGGTGCCAAACACGAACTAGATTAATATTGTCATTCTATTAAGAGACTTTGGTAAATAAAGTTGACTTTCATCCAAATGATCCCAAAGTTTATGGTCTTGCCTGTATTTTGGATTGGCAATTTTTGCAAGCCAATCAATAAAACACTTAGCCTTCTTAATTGAGCTATAATCGCTCACCCTCTGTCTTCATCATCGTCACTAATTAAGATGTAGTATATTCATGTCACGATTTCGTCTCAACCCATGTAATTAGTTTTATAATTAGATCATATTTACTCGTCCTAATCTTTGGATTATAATTCCTACGGTAAATTTTGCAAAAAAAAAATGGCAACTAAATAGGCCTTAGGGGTTAAAAGTGAAAACATGGAATTCCAACCAATTGATATTGTTTTCTGTATATGATACCGTAAAAAGGCTTATTCGATGAGGGACTTACGGGATGAATGTGAGAACGGGAATTTCCCCACCAACTGATATCATTTTTTGTAGTACAATATAATTTTCTGACCATTTTTTGTTCTTAATAAAGCATAAATTTTGTAATTTTTAATTAATTTTATATCTATATTTAACCTTATTTATTTTTTATCCTGATCCAACCATTTGATTCCCGTATTTCATTACCGATTCTTGACGGTTTCGGTCTTTTCATCCTTTTGCTCGTAGTTTCGGAGCACTACATGGTTAGTTTATGGCCGAAACTACTTAACCACAACCGCTGCATCCACACAAAGTTAGCCATGTGTTTGTAGCCAAACCTTAGACACATAATATGCCTAACTTGTGGCGAGCAAATTGTTTGTCTAACTTGCTGTGTGCCGCAGCTCTAGGGGCGGCACATTAGCATCATAAACCAACACACGCCCAACCGCATAAGAATCATTGTGCAAGTGACAACTGCTCCACTGATGATCACGGTCAGAAACCCAGCGTGTAGCTTTTGCAGGAAAGCTTGTCAGCGCGGGTGAGAGATCTGACAGGCGGTGGTCACGGCGCGACCCTGCTTTATGCCGGCCGAACGAATGATTGACCGAACGGTTTCCATGCTCCTACCATTCGAGGGAGCTTTCTCTGCCGGGACCGATGCCTTCCTCGCTGCCGTGCCGCCGAGATGCGGGGCACCAACAGTGTGCCCCTGCAACGTTTCAGGCGACATGCTCAGGACTGGCGCGCCGGCGAGGGCGACACGGCCCGTTTGCCAGCTGGGTTTGTTTGTTCGTTCGTTCTCTACCACGCGTGTTGAACTGTCGATTAATGTCTTATGACCCGGCCAGCTGGGACGTGGTCACTTGCTGTGACAAAAAGCTCCTGTGCGTTTTTGTTGAAAGTCATGAACCGCTGAGGGGTTTATGCGTTGGATTGTGAATGTTTACGTCTGCGATAAATGAGCAGAAATTTCTACTGCAAGTGCTAGCTCTCAAATGATGCCTCCCTCAAGTAACCTGGCGCATCTACCGTCACCTGATGAGGCAGCCAAGAACAAATGAGTCTACGCTACCCTGCTCGCATCAGCCAGCGACCAAGCCGAAGCCGTGAGCCGTGAGCGTGACCACAGGACGTCACGTCACCAGGCACTTAGCACAGCATGCCTCGTGCTCATTTCGAGTGTTTTTTTTTTTTCTCGCAGCTCCAGCGTCATGCATGTCCACTGAGCTAGTGAGCTCCGCTCTTCCGTTCCTTTCGGTGAACCAATGGCCTCGGTGATCATTCTTGACGCGCTCGTGAAAAGGGGCGTGAGAACATAGGGGTTCCCACGTGATGATGCTGGCGAGTGGTGGGCGACGGCGCTGCCCCCTGCCGCACTTGCCGATCGATCAGCCGCCGTACCGTCCACTCAGCCATCGACGATCAAGATTCTGTACCCGTCCACACCACAGTACCCGAACTCGACAAATTGGCAAGACTTTCTTGTCCGTACACTGACAACAGGCAAGCGCGCCGGGGCGTTATATCGGCCATGGCCAGGTTCTCGGAACTGCCCCGCCGGCGCCGCACTCTCCGCAATGGCCCGCGCGCGAACGTCGGCGTCGCGATTGAGAGCAAGTTGGCCGCCAGAGCCGCCGTGCGCCGCGGGCAACTGGCGGCGGCGCATTGAAGCCGAAAAGGCACCCGGTGCCGCCGTCACGTCAACCCACGCGACGTGCAAGATACGTACTACCGGGACGGGAGCTACCTCGTCGTTATCGTCTCGCCGGCGCACGGCATGGCTGGGTGCATGTATAGCTAGGCCGGGTGTGACGCAGGCCGGCCGACGTCGTCGTTGACATCGCCACAGCGAGCGATGGAGCGCGACGGGTGCGTTCACCCTCTCCGGACGGACGCCCACAGGCCTCGGCGACGAGCGCCCGTCGATGTCCCTCGACGCGCCGTCCAACAAATTAAAAGCGTCGCGGTCGGCAGCTGCGAGGCCGCCTCGTACCCTTTCCTCGGCTCTCATGGCGCGCCGCGCGTCTTCCTTGCCTTCGCCGGAGGTCGCAGTGCGCCCTTGCCCCCCGGCCAGGTTAGGGCTGTATTCAGATTGGAAGTAAAAAGTAGTTGTTTTAGATGAATAGTGCACTGAGAAACGTGTTCTGTGAGTAGGATGAATAAAAAAAACTTGTTAGAGAAGTATTTTTTCCTAAATCTGAACACAGCATAGTCGAACAAGGCCCTGCGTCCTCGGGCGTCCTTTCCTCCTGTCCTGCTGGTTTATTGGAGCTGCAAAATGTAACGTGCAGAGATACTTGTGACCGATGTGCTCAAGGGAGAATTTTTACGGGTGGATTTCGGTCACACGCGTGTGCGTTGTCGAGATGACGCGCGGGTGATGACAGCCAGGCCGGCCGGCCGGATTTCATCACCCACCCGTCCACGTCCACGTCGGCGGGAGGCTTTTCAATCCCACTGGAATTGTCACCGGGACGGGACAGTCTTACATCGACGCGCTCTTGTCTTGTTGTTTTCTCCAATGTCAAATGTGAAGCTGCGACGAAAAAGGAGGGCAGAGCAAAAGAAAAAGAGCAATATTCCCTCCTTTTTTTCTTGCTGTTTTTTTTTTGTTTGTTTTGGGACCGATGAGAAAGCGATCGAGCCATTTTTTTTTTTGTAAATAAACAAGAGGATGCATGGGAGATTTTTAGCGTGCACTATAAAACTACTTGCAGTACCATCTGTGTATGTTTCCATGTCAATGAACTCCCTTCCTGATTCAGTCCGATCCATGAAAGATACACATATAAAACAAATGCATATGCCGAAAGCAACCCATTCCCCTGCCACTAACCAATAGGAATGATAGATCTTATCGACACTTGAAAAGTGACACATCACTATCATCACCTCATTTATCCATGAGCTTTATGGGTAGCTAGCACCAAAATTTTATGATGCCATCTTTGTTACCACTCCTATGTAGCAGAAATGCCCCAACAGAAAGCACCGTTTGGGTTTCATGATACCGTTGTTTATTTACCCGGATCTAGGATTTTCGTAATTTAAAATTTACCTGGGATGTTGGAAAAGATCACGATATGGTCTACTAGATCACTGTGTTTTACACGCTAGCTAACTGCAGCTGGTATTGGTCACACTGTATGTCACGAGGTTCTCAAACCACCAAACAAAGGAAGTGGAGTTTAAAAGCTTTGCTTCTGTGTTCTCGTGAAACATATGCTGTCATCTTCTTTGGCTAGACATAACGCAATTCTGGAATAGCAGATATTAAATAAAAATTAGTATAACAAAAAAGATATGGCTGAAATTCGTCGTCTGCTCAAGTTTCTAGCAACTTTGAAATTTTGCACGACGTTTAATCGGACGATCTTGATTATATGTGCCGCCTATTCTAATTTTTATTTTCTTAGGGATTGTTTTTTGTTTTCTTAACACAGTATAATGTCTTGTCGATGCCGCAGACGTGTAGACTGATGGAATCGCCACATATGAGATGTGACTATCAACCAACACATCGGTTACCATTGCAAAAATAACACTATCCTGCCTATCACATGTTACACTATAAGAAACCTAGACCCCCAAGGCCCCAACAAGCTAAATCATGCAGCTCATATTTTAGTGTTTGCTAAATTCACTTGTATATATAACCTAGTAGGGTAGTGCAAGTAACTAGGCGTATGATGACAGGCAGATTACGCTAGGTCCTTCCTTCCCGGCCCCCCTGCTTCTTTGTCACGCAAGAAATTCGTCTGATGAACCTTCTGGTGCAGTCATTACCGGTGCCGGAGTCTGAATAAAAACACTCCTTTATGTTAAGTAGTGACAAGTGGTGAAACCAAACCTTCTAATGAGACTTCTTTTGCTTGTGTGAAAAAGCTAATCACCTTTAATTTGGCCTACATGCATGCCTCTGGTCATGATAAAAGTAACACAGTGACGATTCTTAGGGGGTACTAGGAAGACATTAGCGTACATAAATAAACTACTAGTAACTGACAGCTATCTACCCATACATCCCCATCAAGAACTTTACCACAAACACTGGCAGTTTGCAAGAGTACGAGACCAGCGGACTCGTTATTGAAAGAACAATGAGCTAGCATGCGTTCGATTTACATATGACTGCAGGTCCAGCAACTTTCGGCAGGAATCAAAAGTTCTCTCATACTCTTTATTCGTTCGACCAATCTTGTTATTATCATATAAAATGCCAAGGAAAAGCTATAGAAATGCAGATTTAAAAGAAGGGCATATACCAGCTAATGATTGGTCACAAGGGATTAGAGAATCTGTACTGGCAATTAGTTTACGACATGATGCTCTCTTGTGGGACAGAGATGGAGCAGCTCTCACTTGGCCCTCCCAGTGCTCCAACATGAAGCCATGATCGTCACGGCCGGACGGACCCCCCTCGGAGTCCCCACATGCTCTCGCATCGCTATCAGCCGTGGGTCACCCCCAAGCTCTCTTTCGGCCGTGATCATGGCGACGGTGTGCTCCAAACATCTTCTTAGGGCTCGTTTAGATCGGGTTTGTAAAGTTAGCGAAAGTTGGCGAAATATCACATCCATCCTTTCGACACTAATTAGGAGTACTAAATATAGACTAATGATAAAAACTAATTACACAGATGGACTCTACATCACAAGACGGATTTATTAAGCATAATATGTGCCGTCATTAGCGCATTTTTAATGATGGGTTACTGTAGCATGACAGTGTCTAATAACGAATTAATTAGGCTTGATAGATTCGTATTACGATGTAATTAGTTTTTTACACATATATTTAACACTCCTAATTAGCCTCCAAACATTTGATGTGACAAGTTGGCAAAATGAGTTGGTGAAATTTGACGATCTAAACGAGACCTTAATCCCTTGTCAAGGTCCCGTCTCCTCTGCGCCGCACTGCGACGCCTCATGGTGGCGAGTGGCGACCGGGTAGAGCCAGGGCACCTGTCGCGCGCGGCAGCCTTTTTCCCGAGCAACTTCACCACGGGCTCGGCCTCGCTCCGCGGCCATGATGTGTCACCGTGACACACGTGCGGGCCCCCCACATCGCCGTTGGGCCCGCGACAAACGTGACACACGTGCGGGCCCCCCACATCGCCGTGCCGTAAGGAAGCATGTTCTATGAGAGAGATAAATAGTAAAGTAAAGTTGAAAGAAGTTATAGGAGAACTTTTCTGAAAAGTATGTTTTCTAAGAGAGATGAATAGTAGAGTCCGGAACAAACTTTTGAACTAAACACGGCCCCGTCCCGTCCGCCACCGCACCGGCCGGCGTTGAAGCGTTCATTCACCGCGTCGCGCGCCCGATCGATCGAGCGCAGGTAGCGAGACGAGACGAGACGAGACCGACCCGGTCGCCGCCGCTGCAGTTCCTGCCTCCTTCCGCGCGGCCAACCAACCACCACCCCTTTCGGCGAACCGCCGGTGGAACGGGTCGGGTCCGACCGAGACGGCGACGACGTGGCGGGCAGGCCCGAGTTTGTTGACTCGTGCGCGATCGAGGAGGCTGGCGTACGTGGCAGGTCCGGGCGACACGCTGGCCACCGGACCTTTTTCCTGGGAGCGTTGACAATGGTGTCGTGGTGTCCTGTCCTTTTTTTTTCGGGTTTATTCAGGGAAGCGTTGACATTGGTGGCACTGGCACTACGAGCTCTGTACTAGGCCATCGTTAATTTCAGAGTTCGCCCTCCCTTCAGAAAACAACTACTGAGATTATACGAGCTGAGGCACTGGCCGATCACCGTGATACCAACCATTGTTCTTGACCACAGTGAGGCACCGACAGTCGTCTTTTCTGCAGCGCAGGGTCAATTAGTTTTCATGTGCATGACAGCATGAGAGAAGTTTGATCAGGTCGTCTAAACACCAATATCCTCCTATATCCACTAGGAATTGACTCCCATGATACGGATTCCGTCGTGTTAGCTCGATCGAGTGAACATCATTAGAAAAGGATCGGGTGCGCTGACTTTGATCCAATCCAAGTGATGGAAGGGGTCAGTGGTTTGATCGCTTCTCGGCGGCAAAGGCACAAGGACGAACGACCTCGGTCAGGTGATTCTTTCTCGTCACGGGAGACGCCTTCTTCCTCTGATTAACAACAACCCCTTCTTCTCTTCCACTCCTAAAACCGCTGTCACTTGTCAGAACCATAAAGTCTCAGTCATGTTCAATCCGTGAGAAAGGAGAGAGAATAAACATGGGGAAAAATTAAACAAACTGACTTTTTCTAGGAAACGTGTTCTGTGAGAGGGATGAATAGGAAAGTTGAAAAAAAAGGTTAAAAGGGGATTTTTCTAGGAAGCGTGTTGTCTGAGATAGATGAATAGTAGAGTCCAAAACAACTTCTGGAACTAAACACGGCCGAAAAGGACGCACTGCTCGCCTCAACCAATTTGTTCCCCGTCCCCACGCTGCCGTTTGCCTCACTAGTCACTTCCTCACGTTTCAACCAGTTTTTTGCATCCAATTTTTCTTCTTCGAAATTTCACGGCCGGCGATGGAGCACCGGCGGGTTGGATGGCTGCATTGGATCACGTGGCCCCAAGCAGGAGGAAAACAGCACGCATCCCCGGTGGTGAATCCCGAACCCGAAAGGTTTGGCGCGGACGTAGCGATTCCCGAGGCGGCGGCGGCTAGCAGTTAGCGCGGCGGCCGAAATCCACGTGAGGCCGTAGTTACTGCTGCGTGCGTGGTTAGTTGATAACAGAAAAAATAATTTTTTTTTCTGGAATACGTGTTCTGTGAGATTTTTTTTGAGATGCGTGTTCTGTGATAGGGGTGAATAGAAAAAAAATACTTTTGGTAACTAAACACGTCCTAAATCTCGATGCCCGAACGGTATCGGCAAAGCATGGGACAGCCGCGTCGGTGAGCGTAGCACTAGCAGTAAAGAATGGTGTGGTAAAAACCGCCGCGGTTAATTTTGTTTTGTTTTCGATTTGCTTCGCCATCCTACTGCGATTGCGATTGCGATTCCTGGCGCCGCGGTGAATCCCAGGGCATCGAAATGCCAAGTCAAGTCGCACGCCTCGGCTGCCGGGAAAACTACCACCCACGCCGCCGTACATTCGCTGGAGCCTCAGAATATTTCCCTTCTGTCTGCCGTCACTGCGACGTGGGGCCCGAGACATGTTGCCATCTCCTGGCGCGCGTCTGGTTTCAAAACCATCGGGCTTAGGCCCCGTTTAGTTCCCACAAAAATACACTACTCATCCAACTTTTCACTATTCACCCTTAACCCACAAGTTACATCTTCGTAATAACCACAGTGCCGTATGTGTGTGCCTTCCCTTTACGTTACCGTGGCATCGTCACGTTTTTTTACTGAGAGATGCATGTTCCGTGCATCCACAGGACACTTCCGGTTTGCGCATTTTATGGGCAGTTTTAGCCGTGTTTGTGTGAACAAAAAAAGAAAAAGAAAAAGAAAAATCAAATACATTGTTCGCCTTTAAACATACACACCCCGGTTGTCATTTAAGCCGAGGGGCCTTCGCCAAAGGAAATGAAAGTTTAAATTTGCCCCATGATGTCACATTGATGGTTTAGAGCTCAATGGAATTTAAACGGTTTAGGTCTCCAACGTTGATAGAGTAATAATGCCCCAGCATTGTCGATTCTACAAATTATCTCCAATCAAGAATCAACAACACCAGATCATCATATCTTAATGATAGTGGGTTTAGTTAACTCATCCTCCTGCTACTACTCGATATTTGCTCATCCATTTTTAATCCACAACCTGGTTGGTGGATTCTGTTGACACTAACCATTTTCAATAATTCCCCTCTGATTCGAGTGAGTCTCCCTGTGTGGACCATTTCTTTTCCCACCTTGTCAAAGATCTGCAATTTAGAAATAAATTGACCATTTGAACTAGTAGCCAGCATAGTGGAAACCGTTAAGTATACCGAACACCAGTACACTATTGTTTATTCTTGGTGACTCAATTTTGATTCTTTTCTTTCTCCGATCATATGCACCATTTTCTAAGCTTTTTTTTTCTACACCTAATCAGATCCTAGCTAACCATAGAGTAAGGAGGGAGTATTCTGTTTCTAAGTGGAGACAAATTTGAGGGAGCCAATGGAATATTGGATCTAAATGTTCGACATCCTCGTGATGCATGATGGTACGTCAAAACGAGGTAGGTAGGTGATTACAAATGTTTACATCAGGCTAACCTTAACTGTCTTTGTTACACATTAATACAATGCAAAGTTATAGTATGAATAGGCTGATAATACAAATAATTTATTAGTGCACATGTCCGTGGCTATGACTGTAGTTTTTTTTTTTTGGTTTGTTTTCAGCACACCCACATCTGTTTGGAGACACTACAACATCTTTCTCCCCATGAACTAATTAAGCATCATGCCAACTAACAATCCTATGTGATATCAATGTAATGTACATGTATGACATTCGGATTATCTTAAGTAGCGTGTGCATCTTTTTTAAGGACACGATTCTTTGATGGTTATATTTGAATTTCAATGTAGTGATTAGAGCATTCTATTACATTTGATTTCATCCCAAAAAATTGAAATCAGCGAGAGATTCACTGAATATGGAGTGTCCCTTGAGCAAGGATGGGATCACCAAGGAACTCACTACGTAGCACAGACTAACAAAATGCCTGTTATTCTTGGTTAAGTATTACCTTTTTGGCATTAGGGTAACCACAAGAGGGTTTTCCTCCTCACCTCCCTCTATTATCTAGCAACAATGAGGTATTTCACCAACAAATAGCTTGCTCCCAATGACAACGTGAACCAACTGGAAGGTTGAGAAATTAATGGTGTTCGATAGAGAAAGGTGTAACGGACAATCATCAAAAAATCTAAAAAGAAACCCTGATTTCCCAAAAACCAGACAGAAGCTTGAGGAAGGTTGAGTAGAGAAAGGTGTAACGGACAATCATCATATAATCAAAAAAGAAACGGCGATTTCCCAAAGGAGAAAGAAATAGGTTCCGATCACGCTCAGAACATCTTTTTCGCGCAAAATGGTAATACAAGCACTTTTGGGTGAAGATGTGTGGAATGTGAATACTACGGTGGTTCCTAAGAGAAGGAAAGCAACAACATATGTAAGATGAACGGACAACTTTAAGATCAAGCCACTTTTTTCTAAACTCAGAAATAAAAAAGAGATAGAAACAGTTACACAGAAACATCGGAACACCATAACAACTGCATCCCCGTCGGCGAAAAACCAGGAAATCCTTGCAACCTCCCCTGCACGGCCACTCATCCCGTCCCGTTCCGTTGCTCTCGGCTGGACCCGACTCGTCTATAAAAAACCACTCGTCCCTCTCGAATCCGCCTTCCTCTCCTCCCCATTCCAATTTCCACTCCGCCTCCCGCAGGCCCAAACAAAACGCAACGCCAACGTGACGACGAGAGCCACACCAATCCCGCGAGGCTCTCCTCCCCCTCCTCCTCTCCTCCCGTCCGCGTCTCCTCCGCCGCGCACGACACAGAGCGAGAGCGAGAGGGCGCGATGAGGCCGGGCGGGCCGCCGAACTCGAGCCGGGCGTTCCAGCCTCCGCAGCAGCCGGGGACGCCGGGGCGGTCGCGCCGGCGCCCGGATCTCACGCTGCCGCTGCCGACGCGGGACCTGAGCTCGCTGGCGGTGCCGCTGCCGCTGCCTCTCCCGCCGTCCTCGGCGCCGTCGTCGACGTTGTCGTCGGGGGCGGCGGCGTCGCTCGGCGCGCCCACCCCGCCGACCTCGGCCGGGTCCGCGCCGCCGAACCCGCCGCCGCTGTGCGAGCTGGAGCGGGTGCGCCGCATCGGGAGCGGGGCCGGAGGGACGGTGTGGATGGTCCGCCACCGCCCCACGGGCCGCGCCTACGCGCTCAAGGTGCTCTACGGCAACCACGACGACGCCGTGCGGCGGCAGATCACGCGCGAGATCGCCATCCTCCGCACCGCCGAGCACCCGGCCGTCGTGCGCTGCCACGGCATGTACGAGCAGGCCGGGGAGCTCCAGATCCTGCTCGAGTACATGGACGGGGGGTCCCTCGAGGGCCACCGCATCGCCGACGAGGCCTTCCTCGCGCACGTGGCGCGCCAGGTCCTCTCCGGCATCGCCTACCTCCACCGCCGCCACATCGTGCACCGCGACATCAAGCCATCCAACCTCCTGATCGACTCCGGCCGCCGCGTGAAGATCGCCGACTTCGGCGTCGGGCGCATCCTCAACCAGACCATGGACCCCTGCAACTCCTCCGTGGGCACCATCGCGTACATGAGCCCCGAGCGCATCAACACCGACCTCAACGACGGCGCCTACGACGGGTACGCCGGCGACATCTGGAGCTTCGGCCTCAGCATCCTCGAGTTCTACCTGGGCCGCTTCCCCCTCGGCGAGAACATCGGCAAGCAGGGCGACTGGGCCGCGCTCATGTGCGCCATCTGCTACTCCGACTCGCCGCAGGCGCCGCGCAACGCCTCGCCGGACTTCAAGAACTTCATCAGCCTCTGCCTCCAGAAGAACCCGGCCAACCGGCCGTCGGCGGTGCGCCTGCTGCAGCACCCGTTCGTGGCCCAGCCCCAGCAACAGCCGCACCCGCAGTCGCAGCCCCTCGCCGCCCCGCCGCCGTCATGATGACTCGCCCGCCGCAATTCCGACCGATTGATTGATCCGACCGGGTGGATTGATCATGGATGGAAGGTTGATTGCCTGATTGGTTGGCAGGCAATGAGATGTGGGATCTAGGGGACAGTTCTTCCTAGACATTTTGGGAATTCAAGCCACCGCCACACAGCAACCGTCACACCGCATCCATTGTTGTTGCTCCAGGAAATTAAGTTCGCGTCTTCATTAGCACTTCTTTATTTTTTTTTTCTTTTCCCCACCCTCCCTCTCTCCCTTCTTCAATGTTGTTCATGTTCTTCCAAATGATAATCATATAATATGGGTTGCTTTCATCCGAATCACTCATCATTGGATTGGGAATGGTGAGTAGCTGGTGGTGGTGATCCATCAAGCTCATGGACTCCTGTTGGAGTGGAGAAGATGATGACGGTATCAACATGGTATCGCTTGACAGTCTTGATGCTGGCTTCTTGGATTCCGTAATCTTGAGATGGATTGGACGGAATGATGGACGGATCAAATCTTCTCCTATTAATTATTCAAAAAATCTTCTCCTATCATAGTATATATTTTCTCTAGAAAATGGATCAAATCTTGCAAACGAGAACCAAATCGACTTTTGTTTTTCCTTCTCATTTCTCTGGTGGTTTTGGTGAATTGCCTCCTGTGCTCCTTTATTCTTCTTCCCTGTCCCGTGCAAGAACGGGAGGCTGGGAGGCAAAGCACACATCCTGCAATGCAAGGCAGCAACAATGGATGGCCTTTTCTTTTTTCTTCTCTCGTTTTGCTCTTCCGTTTGCTTCTTTGGGTACCGGAGGTCCTGTGTGGGGCGCCACTTTGCATGCACGGATTCTTCTTGGTCGTTTCCATGCGTCGCTTGGCGTGTCATCCTATTTTTTACGCAGTAAAAGGAAGCATACGAGAGCAGGGGACACACAGCCAAAAGCAGGGGAAGAAGGAGCGAAGGTGAGGCAGGTCCCCTGCACTGCACTGAACAGCTCGGAGAGAGAGAGAGTGCTTCATTGGAAATGGATAGATTTGTAGGCCTGCGAAAGGTTCGGCACATAGGAATAGGAAATGGATTAATGGAGGGGCATGTGGGAGGAATGGCGTGAGCGAGCCAGGCCGCCATAGACTGACGAGTGGGCCCGGAAGAGCACTGTTCCTTCCGTGCCCCTCGTGCTGTGGAGAGCGGAGAGGAATAGCGTGAACGGTGTTTGTGCTCTGCGTTTGATGTAAAATAATGAATGGCGACACGCCCTTCTCATGCCGTGTGTGTCATGTGTGTATTGGCTGACTTGTGGAAACTCCAGCAAATTCCAGCGCAGGATGAGGAAACTGCTTGCCTTTCACTGCGGATGCGAGCTGCAGTTCAGTGTTCCAACAGTGCTGCCGCTTCCGGGCTTGGTTGGTCAAATTCCTCACTTGCGGCTATGGCGAGTGTTTTTTGCTACGGGCTTTTTAGCTCCACTGTCGAAACAAAAGCGAGCAGCTCTCTGACGAATGACGATCTTGTATATAACTTGTGCTGTTTTTTTTTTGTGTGTGTGTCACCTGCTAGCGTCAGGACTACGCTATGTCTCTCACGACCGTGGCGGGCGTCGTTGGATTCTAGTACGGCGAGGCGGCGCGTGAAAAGTCAACGCCGTGTCCACGAGGAATCCGTGGAAGGTTTGTACAGCATACGAACGTACTAGTACATCCGAGTACGTCTAGCCAATTTGCAGCTCCGTGGTGGACAGGCCTTTTGATTTGCAGAATGATGTGAGATGACAACGCAATTATGCCCAGATGACAGTGCTCGTGACACGGAACTTTGTGGTTGTTTAACGAACGCGGCGGCGTCGGATTGGATGATGCAGTTCAATTCCACTCCATGGCTGAGAGAGAGAGAGAGAGAGAGAGAGCAGGGAGGGCGCACGCTGATTGGAGAGAGGGAGAGGAGAGGAAGCACGGAAAGTGAAAGGAGAGGGGCGAAAGGAAAAGGGGCGCCTGCCTGCCTGACACGGCGCATCGATGGAATGGAAGGAAGAGGAAGCGAACGCCTGCTGCCAGTGTTTGGAAGTTTCGGCTCAGCCAGGAGCGAGGCGATCGCCTCGCCGTCGCCGGCGTCATCATCGTATCTACAGTAGGAAGGAGACGTCGCAGTACAGCACAGTAGAGCCTGCTCGCCTCTTTCTGACACGGACGCTGCCATTGGTTCGTATTGGCTGCGTCATGGGAATCCCGAGAAGGGACGCGCCGGGCCCACCGTTCAGGCGCCAACTTCGTCTTTTCTTTTTTGCAGGACAGCATCATGTGTCTCCCGTGCAGCAAGCAGCTGATCAATGTCATGGGGGATCTGAAGCCCCGGATCCCGAGGCATCAGCAGTGATCAGGGAACGGAAACTGGCCGGCTGCATCCTGCCTGCGTGCTTACCCGGCAATGCATTTCGAACATGGATCGTGCGTGCGTGTTTCGGCAGCGCTGGGTGCACCGTGCACGCGGCAGAGGCAAGATGCGTGATGGCGATTCGTGACACAGCCACACGCCGCCAGATAAGGGGACCAGCCATTCTCTCGAGCTCACATGATTTACGAGTACATGGAAGCCAACGACGGTGGCCCTGTGGCCGTGCCACTCCGCTGAACACATGATCGAACGAGCAAGGCGAAGCCTGATGGATCGCCGTGTCAGGCAGGAAGGGCGCAGGATGCTTTGGCCCCCGCTCCCAACACCATGATGGTGCCTCCCTTGTCCCAGCACCCAGAGTTACCGCCCCCAACCCTGGCAGGGTGCGCGTCGGTGTCCCAGCTTTTGCCGACGTCCGAACCTGCCTGCGTGAGAGTCATATACATGGCACACCGAATCTGATCTGCGTGGGTCGTTTGGATCGGAACTTACTCCTACATGGCGGCGGTTCTCTGATGTGGACATGTCAAAACACCTGTCTGTCGCCTGGCGGTTCTCTATGTGGACAAAAAGAGCGACCGCGGCGACACGACTTTTGCTTTGCCATCTCCAGAGCCGACAGGAGGCAGGTTCCAGGATGTGTCACGCGCGGCGCGAAACGTGACCCTGCAGGTCCAGCGTATGGCAGCAGGGACATAGAGAATGTCCTGTTCCTTGCTGTGACTTTCGACTATAGACGAACGAGACAGGAGACAACGAACGAGACAGGGGCTGCGTTCAGATTGGAAGCGAAAAGTACTTTTGCTAGATGAATAGTGCATTGAAAAGCGTGTTCTATGAGTGGGATAAATAGTAAAAACTAGTTGGAGAACTAGTTTTTTTTAATCTGAACACAAACACAGCCAGGGATCAAACTCCCCGCACCAGTGCTCAGCTTCCTTCGCCGGTCAGGTTCACTGATTCACACACCATGTGATGCAGAATGACTTCTGAAAAGGAAGTGTCATCGGCACACAATTTGCCTTCGAAAATCCAGATCGTTTAATTTAATTACAACAAAAAATTTGAGACTACATACATGCTGCACAATCACAAGTTACTACCATCGGCGGCGATGCCATGATCTGCTTCAGTTAACAACAGCAGTTATCTACTCAGGGTCAGGAGAGGATTCACAGTTCAGTTCAGATAAAGCATTGGTGGTCAGTCTTGCAGTGAGATTCCTTGCCGATTGATTGGTTGGCTATGGTTACTCAAGGATGAATGCCTTAGTTGTAGTTGGACCTGCGTGTAGGCATGGCGGCCTGGCTCCCGTTCGAGCTGTGGTGCGGCCTCCCTACCACCATTGGATCACTCGCCGCGTCCTGCAAATCGGATGTGAGATTGGATTACTGCAAGGCCATGGCGTTAACGATGTGCATTCGCATTCTACAATGAAGAAGAGGAGGAAAAAGGGCGTTACGTACGTGTCGTGTCTGCGAGTAGTGGAAGCCGGAGGAGCTGTACATGCCGCCGCGTCCGCTCATGGGGTTGCACATGTCCATGTTATCCTCGCCGAGCGCGCGGAGGCGGTTGAGCTCGGGGAGCACGACGGTGGCGAGGTCCGGCCGGTCCTTACGCCGGAGCTCGCAGCACCGGAGCGAGACCTCGGCGAAGCGGTGCGCCTCCTCGAGCGGCCAGTCATGGACGGCCGGGTCGAGCAGGTCGGCGAACGTGCCACGCTCCAGTGCGCGGCCGACGTGGTGCGTCAGGCCCATGGGCGACCTCGCCGTCACGATCTGCAGCAGCATCACCCCGAGCGAGTACACGTCGGACTTGACACCCAGCATCCCCGTCTGCTGGTACTCCGGGTCGATGTAGCAGAACGTCCCGGCTGCTGACGTCATGTGGCACTGCGTCACGGAGTCGGCGACGGACGGCGGCACGAGGCGCGCCAGCCCGACGTCGCTGATCTTGCTCACGTAGTTTCGGTCGAGGAGGATGTTCCCCGGCTTGAGGTCACGGTGGACCAGCGGCTCCGGCTTGGCCTGGTGCAGGAAGAGCAAGCCCGTGGCGATCTCCGCCGCGATGCGGAACCTGTGCTGCCACGGGATCACCGGCATCCCGGCGCCGCCGCGGCGGAAGAGGCAGTCGTCGAGGCTGCCGTTGGCCATGTACTCGTACACGAGGCAGCCGTACTCGGGGCAGGCGCCGAGGAGGAGCACCATGTTTGGGTGCCGGATGCAGCTCAGCACCTCCACCTCCTGCTGGAACTGTGACCTCCCCTGCGCCGCGTCGGGACGGAGCACCTTGATGGCCACCGGCGTGTGGTCGAGGTGGCCTTTGTAGACTGGTCCGTACCCACCTTCACCAACCTTGCGAGCGTCGTTGAAGTGGTCGGTGCCCACCTCGATCTCCTCGATGGTGTATCTCCGGTAGCGTGCGGACTCGCGCGCCGCGCCGCCGTTGCCGCCCATGGAGCGGAGCCGCTCCTCGGCCTCCTTGAGCGCCTTCATCTCAGCGCCCATACGCTTCTGTGCCTCGAGGTCGGCAAGACGCTGCGCAGCCTCGGCGGCCTCGATGGCAGCCCGTGCCTTGGCTTTCTCCTGCTCGATCAACGCCATGGCTGACTCCTCCGTCAGACGCGTCTCCTGCGACCGCTGCTCTTCTTCCACTTTCCATCGCTGCAGCTCCATTGCCTTCTGCTTCGCGCTCAGGGCTTCCTTGCACGCCGTGCTGTACATGTCCATGGTCTGCTTGAGCTCCAGACGGAGACGCTTCATCTCTGCCTCCATGTCGTCCGTTGGCTGGGAGCACCATGAGGAGGTGCTGGTCTGGGAGTGCGAGGTGCTGTCGTTGCCGAAGGAGTCGCCCCACCTGCTGGGCGTGCGCGACTCGAAGCTGTGCTGGTCGAGGCCGTCGGACCCGCTCGACAGCCGCGGGGGGTAACGCTCCGTGCTCCGGCGTGGGGCGGCGCCGATGAAGGATATGTCCGATGACTCCGGCAGCGAGAACTCCGGGAACGCCTTCCGCGTCGAACCCGCGCCCATCCCCGTCCTCGCGAACGGCGACCTGTCCATGAACACATGCATCAGTAGCCACCGAGGTCGGTCAGTACACCATGCTTCACGTCGCCGGAGACAGACGGCGAGGGCGTGCAACGCCGTAATAACTTACATGATGGGCATGGGATTGTCTTGCACCATTGGTGGTGCCAACGCAGCATCACCTGCAAGAGTTTGGATTGAAAATTTTTGGGTGATTCATTGGAGGCTGCGACCATGCATGCATACACGTGAATGGTGGTGCCATGAACAAACAAACCAACCTCTTGATGGAGGCGGCGGCGTCCATTTCTGCGCGTGCGCGTGGTCAGGTTTGGGGCCTTGGATCATGGTCCGGAGCGGCGAGACGGCCGGCGCCTGGCGGATGGCCTGCCGGACGGAGGTGACCTTACCCCCCTTGGTGACGACGTACACGGTGCAGAAGTCCGGCGCCGTCTTGGAGATGCTGCTGCAGATCTCCGCCTTGAACCTTGAGAGAGACCAGACCACAAGGAATTTCCATTAATTGCTGTTCAGTCAGAGGACCTCAATGCCTGATGAGGAATGCAACGCATGGTCGACCGATCACCTGACGAAGCCGCCCCTGGAGGTGGCGCCGACGACGAGCTTGTCGATGGCGGCGTGCGCGGCGAACTCGACGATCGACTTGGCCACGTCGTGGTCGTCCAGCACCACGTCCTTGCATTGGATCTGCGGTCAAATTACACGTGTTACACAGGAGGTGTCGTGAGCTACATCGTGTTAACGCCATTGACAGTTTGACACGTACGTCTTTCCGGGTGCAGAAGCAGCGGAAGGGGAGGAAGAGGTCCTTCATCTGCGGGTCCGTCGGCTGCTTGTACCCAGCGACGTCCTCCACCCCTCCTGCACGACCACGAGCACGAACGCCCGCTGCCGTCAGAACGCACACGAAGGTCGCCGGCGCCCGGCGGCGAGAAAGAAATTTGCTACGGATGCTTGCCTGATGTGCCCTTGGTGTTGACATGGACGAGAACGATGGTCTGGCCCTTGTGTGCGAGCGTCTCGGTGGCGTACTTGAGCGCGTTCTGGCTGTTCTTGTCCTTGTCGATGCACACCGCCACCAGCGGGTAGCTGCCGCCGGTCTCGCCGTCCTTGCCGTCGCTGTACTTGCCCATCCCCTGATCGACCTTCTTCTTCTACTACTTCTCCCCTGCTGTCTGGATTGGTTTGGTAGGTAGATTTCGTTCTGCTATTGTATTTTCCTAGGCTAACTTTCTACAATTCTGAAGTCGGCTATGGATCATCTTCCCCTCAAAGGTCGGCAAGGGGTGGTGTTCAGAAGATGGTTTTGGGGCATTCTCTTTTAGGCTTCCTCTCCTGTTCTCTGACCTCTGTTGACTATAATTAGAGCCACTTCACAATGTTTATCATGTTCCTTCTGGAGATTTAGCTGGTTTAACGGGTAACCACCAGCTCCCCCAATACCGTTTTCCAATTTCCATTAAGCAGCAGGATTAAAGAGAACAGCAATACAGTCTTAAATTAGGTCACTTTGTCAGTCTTCACAATGCATATTTACAAGAACTCGAACTATCCATCTAACATTTACATTGTCAGCAATCAGAAATGAAATCAGGTTGCATGCTATAGGCACCTGACATCTGACAGTATGCCTGAGTAATGTTGGTCCACTGATGCTATTCAATTGACTCAGATCGAGCTACTCACCGCATAAAAGATTAGAAAGAGCTGATGAATAAATCTAGTCTAGCAGCCTAAACTAGAAAATTGTCTATCATATGATATATGACATCTTCTCCGTCCGAATTAACTGGATGAATCCTAACCTGCACCCATAATAAATCCACAACAAATGCTTAAACTTCCCAAGTCTTACAGTACAATCAAGAAAATCACGCACCTTCAATCATCTAGCAATGCAGCTAGTTATGTCTATTACTAAGAAAAAAGAAAATATCACACATACCAATGGGAATGACGTATGAATGTCTGTAACTAACAAGAATGATGTGCAAGATTCTTGCCCGCCCACAACAAGTACAATGCCATATGCTTAGCAATTCAACTCCCAAATGGTGGATTAGTTGTAATATAAATCCACAGTTCGTTACAGCCAAAAATGCAAATTGTCTTCAGAGAGCGTTCAAATCTTACCTGAATGTTATTATGGGCGTTGTATCTTAGCCAGCTCTTATGAAAGCATACATCCACACGTTCCCAGCTCACTTGTGTAAGGCCACGTATCATCCTCTCTGTAAAAAATACCTCTATCAATGCACAGCTGCCAGAAAACCCACTGCCTCAAAATTTTAGTTTGAAAACATGTCAAGTGCACATCCTACTCAAATCGGTAATTTAAAATTATGTTAGATTATCAATTAACACCTAGCACTCAGCAGCATTTCTGTATGAAGCTTCTCTACTCTTCCTACAACTCTTACAGTAACCTTCACCTCTACCCAGTTTACAGAAAAAGGAGGAAGAGCCCATGCATGCAAGTGTGTAAATCTATTGTGTATATCTCCCTGCGATTATTACCTTCTAAGCTATCTACTGGCGAAGCTTCTTCAGAATCTTCAGGCAGATGATCCTCTGAGTTTCCTTTCTCGACATTAATAACATGAGGATACTTTTCATCGCTTGCTTTTAACTTAAGCTGGGAAACAAGATGCCACGTTATAAAAAGATGAGTGGTAAAGCCACGGAAGACTTCCATTGCCTATTAGTATATATGGGTGTCGATTTACCTTTGGTAGTTCATGCTGTAGTCGAATTGACGATGTGCTCCAACCAACTATATCTTTTCCGATAAGTCAAGGGCACAGTCAAATAGATATCTTTGACATTCAACTCATAATGTGAGACAGAAAATAGAAAATGAGTGTCATCATAGGATACGGTCATATGTTACATTCGCATAGGCAACACGGCGCTTGAAAGAGCGCAGAGCAGACCTGCATAAGTTAAAATCTATCAAGGATGTCTGAAGCCAACATATGAAGTATAAAGATCAACATCACTTGGTGCAGTTACTGTTTCAGTACATGAATTTCCCGTCATCACAGTCATCGACCATCCGAACAAGAAGTGGAGACTTCCCATCATCCCTGTCTGTAAGGAATAAATGTTTACCAGTTCTCCCAATTATGAAATGTGCAGTTCCTGCAGCAGTTCTCTCCAAAAGGGGGATACCAAAAAGATAGGGAAGCTGAACAAAAACGCAAATAGCAAAGGAATCAGGGTCTTAGTTACTGTCTTAATGGTATTTTTTGTTACTGAACTGAGGCACGGCCACAGTAAAAAAAACGAGAAAAAGGAGAGTTGAGTAATTCAGAAATAATGCAACAATAACAACAAAGGATTTTAGTTCCAAGTAAGTTGGGAAAATATGATAGACGGAATTTCAGAATATCTGAAGGCTCATGTGACATAGATGTGGCAATAAAAAAGCTGATAATAAGATAGAAGACAAATGCACCAGGCATTCACCACTGCAAATAAGAAATAACCATCAAACTTACTTGTTTATTCCATCTTGACCCCAAATGTGGTGTAGCAGATGTAATAAAATTGATTGGTTCTAGACCCGCTATTTTACCAGCACCGGGTATGTCTTGCTTATCAGAAACGACAGAAAGGCTATCAGTATCAAGAGAAGAGTTTTCATCCATGGCAGGTTCATAAAGTTTTCCGATCGCATATCTTGTTACTAAACCACCAAGCGAATGAGCAACAAAAGATATCTTCTTCAAGTTTCTTCTTTTCTGAACAACTTGTCGAACCTGCATGATAGATATTTGTTTCATCGTGTACTCTTATAATTAATTCTACAATTTCCTGTCAACTTTACTAAATGAAAACACAATACTCAGCTATGAATTGCCAATGGCAAGGAGAACGAAATGAATCCATAACAAGACGATATACTTGGTTTTAAGGAGTTCCTAGTTCACTGTACCTCCTCAGCTAGCCTTTCACCCATCAAATCAACTCCATCAAATGTTAATTTCGAATGATTGCTCTGACTACCTGGAAAAAGTAAATATGTAGATTTTTTTTAAAAAAATAAGTAAATATGTAAGACAAGTACTCTTACAATAGCACATATTATAGTATATTAAACTAGTTAGTTAGGTCAATGTTCGGTTTATAGTTGAAGTTGGAATATACTTGACAAGTTGATATGGCAAACTAACTGGATTGCATGAGATGCATACAAGAATAGGCATTACATAACTTTTACTAGTAAAGTAGATTTCGCTGCACATCAGCACATCACTCCCAGTTGTGCAATGTCAGTGTACTGCTTCCATCGACCGAATTTCCCCTATCTAATTAGTGTTGCAAAGTTTGCTCAGCGCTTACTTAAACAAATACACTGACTTACACCTGAAAAATTAAATACTTCACATTGCATTGTTTGACCATCCCGCTCTTTGCAATAGCACATTCCATTTTGAACAGAAGTTAAAACTAGGACAGAATATGGACACTCACGATGCACGAAGACTTTCCCCGGTAACCTTTTCACGAACTGCTCTGCTGCAAACTTCCAGTCCGCCGAACTGATCAAACCACCACAATTAGAATCTCAGAAAACACAAGAGCGCCAAACTAACATCAGCAACCATCGCGCGCGCGCACCTCCCGTAGAGCCCGTTTACCATGACGACGAGGTGGTCTGCCTCCTGATCACCAACTTCCTCTCCCTCGCATCTCCCAGCGGCCTTCCCCTCGGCGTCCGCCTCCTCCTCCGCGGACGGGGCCGGCAGACGCTGCGACAGGAAGCACCGCATCCAGTTGGCGAGGTCCATCCTCTCGTCCTTGTTGCGCCCGAGCAGGAACCCCCGGACGAACCCGAATCCGAGCCCAGGCTGCGGCCATCGCAAGCTGCTCCGGCTCCGGCTCCGCCCCGGAGGCGCGCTCGGAGACTGGCCCATGAGGGAGGCGTGGCTGCGGCGGCGGCGGCGGCGGCGGCGGCGGCGAGGAGGGGAACGGGAGGAGGAGGAGGAGGAGGAGGCGAAGGCGAGGGAGCACGTGGCGGAAGGGTAGAATCTGGAAGAAGGCGCGGGCATTTCCAAGTTGGTTGGCTACGGGTCCACGTCGGACGGTTCTGGAACTGCCAGAGAGATGAGCCGTTGCTTTATGGGAAATGGACGACAGCGATTGGCGTGTGGACTCGTGTGCCTAAAATCGTGCGGTTCTAATTAAAACACATATGAAACTGTTTCCTATACAGGCCATTTGTATTGAAGAGTTCCAAGTTTGAAAAAGTCTTGAAGTCGTAGCAGATTGGGGTAATTGTGTTTTAATGGTTTGATAAAGTAAAACTATTCGGCTAGGATAAGAAGGTGTGTGAGTGTCAGTGTGATTGGCTGACCGCTCCAAATCTTGTTCAAGTTTGTTGCAGGCATGGGTAGGGCCATATTTGGCCACCAAATTTGAAAGTCTTAAAGTCGTAGCAGATTGGGGATACTTGTGCTTTGATAGTTTGAGTGTGAGTTTGATAGCTGCAAACCTTGTTCAAGTTTGTTCCGGACACGGGTAGGGCAATATTTTGCCACCAGATGTATAGATAATTTGAATTCAAGCCTTGGGTGAATGTTTACAGCTTGCAAATTCATCCGGCTGACCAGCTTATTCTTGGCATGCACGCTGTAAAAAAAAAAGTCTATTTTTGAAAATCCAACTCTTGCCTCAGTTTGGCTTTGGCCATCGAACTCTAAAACCGGGTATATTTGACCATCCAACTATCAAAACCGTTCAAATTTGGCCATCCGGCTGTTTTGATGATTGGTTTTAACTTTTTTATTTACAATTTAGTCCTTAGATCTTAAAATGATTATTACTTTTTTCTCGTACCTC
The DNA here is from genome assembly GCA_015342445.1 of Digitaria exilis. Taxonomy (NCBI): domain Eukaryota; kingdom Viridiplantae; phylum Streptophyta; class Magnoliopsida; order Poales; family Poaceae; genus Digitaria; species Digitaria exilis. Next base: position 722,889 of record JACEFO010001619.1, read on the forward strand.
CGATTTAGGTGATTCTTGTGGTCACGTGTTACTAACGGTGAGCATTATATTTTAAAGTGATCTTTATATTATTTTATCACTATTTATTATAATATAAACAGGTAACCATCAAGAAAAACTGTACATTATTGAAACTGTACATCAAGAAACAGGTTACAGGTTACCATCAAGAAACTGGGAGGCCCAATACGAACAGGTTACCATTGGGCCTCTAGGTTCCTATCATTAACGGGCCAAATGCATCGTCTGACCCAAACGGTCTCTTACTCATTTATACTCTTCTTAAGAGTTACTACTATAAAAAAAAAATTCTGAAAAATGCATGATAATAAAAAAAAGTTACTCTTAGACATTTTTTCGACTCTCGTTAGGATCTGAGACGAGGCGACCGTACACTACTTTGCAGAAATTTTGTTTTCATCTCTCGAATCTCGATCACCCAGTGGCATGAGACTGAGAAACGAAGCTTCCATGCGCGCAGGGCAGGCACCGACTGATGAGTCAGTCCCTCGATCCTAGATGAGCTCGAGCTAGCCAGGCACATGAAGCCATGTGTTCCCATGTCAATGCACAAAACCCCTGCACAAAACTCATTAAACTACACTGACGACACTGAACAAATCAAAGTGTTTACTTCAGCTGTAATCTGACGAGAGACTCCATCGTCGTCCTAGGCCGGCATCCTCTGACCTGAAACTCCATAGATTTGCCCCAAGGCGTCAAACCGACCACTGGAGTCCAGGGAACCATTTAACAATGTTCGTACACTGCCCGGGCGAATTATGAAATCGCAGGTCAAACGAGGGTGCAGCTTGCAGGGGATCGACGGACGGGCTCCTCAATGTACCGATGTACGTGCCCCGATCACATGACATGATTCTTCTTCTTCATCGATCGGTGGATCCGTCGATCTACCACTACTGCACTGGATGCATCTAAGCTAATGGTAGTAACTCGCAGTAAACAATTGTTAAAGATAATACCTATCGATCGGTGCGTGCAGTGGTGAATTTCTTATTTGTCGGCGATGCTCGCGTATATAACGGCCAGCAGAGAAGAAGAAGCCATCGGCATCGGCATCGTATCGCCATTTTCTTACACCGATAGCTAGAGTACGTACAGTAGCTAGCTAGCCGAGGAACAGAGGTCTCTCGGACATGGAGTGCACCTCAAGGACCACCACCACCAGTAAGCTCTCGTGGCGCCTCCTCCTGGTCGTCGCCGTGCTGCTAGCCTCCTCGGCCATCTCGTCGGCGTCGCCTCGCCGGCTGCTGCAGACGTGCATAGGCCAAGACTTCGACGTGCCCCACGCGCACCTCCGCGCCAAGAACAACGTGCGCCCCCTCAAGTACACGCAGGAGCTCTCGGACCGGGCCGCGGCGTGGGCGGCCCAGTACAAGGACAACTGCGCCGCCGCCGCCCCGTGCCCCGGCGTCAACGTGTTCCTCGGCTACGCCGGCGCCACGTGGCTCCCCAGCGACGCCGTCGCCTCGTGGGCCGAGGAGGAGCAGCACTACGACGTGAACTCCAACACCTGCGCCGACGGCAAGGGGTGTGGCCGGTACACCCAGATGGTGTGGCGGGACAGCAAGGAGTTTGGTTGCGCCACCGTCGATTGCTCCACCGGGGAGACGCTCATGGCGTGCCACTACGAGCCGCAGGGCAACGTCATGGGGCAGAAGCCCTTCTGATCCCGTCCCTCGGCGCTCGCTCGCCGCCGGTCGTCGGCGGCCACCGGCGGACGGCCGGGACACGCATGGCCGGGGAGCCGTTCAAGATCGAGCTACACCATATGGATGCATGGTGATACTAGTATACTACGCAGTTCCTAATCATGCTTTTTGAGCTGCTTTATGTTTCCACTTATACTACCTAGCTAATTATCTGTTGGGGGTTCGGTTAGATGAAAAATGCCATGAGAGTGACGAGCTTAATAGGTTCGTCCTCTTTGTTTTGTTCATGGCATGAACTCATGAGAATGAAACCTGTCTCCTCATACCACAAATACATTATGTTTGTTCGTTTTACCGTGTTGAATTTCCATTTCCACGACGATGACTTGAAACTACTTATGACATACACATACCAATGTATAAAATAACTCTGTACGAGCTCCAGCTGTAGTTTTAAAGCTATTTTCTCACAAGAACGATCACAAATATAAAGAGTTGTACGGTGAAATTAAAATCTATCCAGGGCCTATTTGGACCGGATGAGGCTCCTCTGCAGCAGATTAACCGTTTCCATTTGGACCAAGATCCACCAAATGCAACTTAGTTTCAGCGTGATGGCCATATTTATTATTTCAGGAATATACCATACTATATTTTTAGTGGTATGTGACGTGCTTATGGTAGCATTGTCAATCTTAAGATGTATCGATTTGGTCTTTCGGACGTGCTAATGAAATATAGCATTCGTGTGTATTCATCCGCTATAGTATGAGTGTTTTTCTTTGTATAATGATTTGGAAAAAAATATATTCGTAAAGCTTGAACCATCCGTCAAAATTTGTATGAAGAACAAAACTTATGAAGTTTCTTTACAAATCTATATCTGGAAAAGGCCCTAAATCCGATCCAGTAGCTGTCGTTGTATGGGCCTTTAAACTAGGCCCAACTGCAGCCCAGAAATTTGGAAGCAGTATCTTCGTCTCGCCAATTTACTAGCTATACAACGAAGGAACAAGCAGCAGCAGCAAAGCAACGCGACTGTAATATCATCGCCTTTTATTCTGATGACGATCATCCAAAGAAATTCCTGATTTTCAGAGACAAATACTAGTGAAGTGCTTCACTGATCTGCAAACAGCTGAATATTTACACACGACACGATTGGGTCCGATTCCGACTCTGAAACTCCACGACCATCAGAAATTCAGAAGCCAGAAGGTGAATCTTGTGCACAGAGACGATCAATTCCCCTGAGCGGCTGATGAGCGCCTACTAGTACGGCCTCTGCCCGACGACATTCCCCGGCGGGTAGTAATTGCAAGTCATGAACACGCCGCCGTCGTCGCACACCACCCTCGCGCACCCAACCGAGGTGGTGGCGCGCCACACGATCTGCGTGTAGTGCCCGCACTCCCTGCCCGTCGCGCAGGCGTTCGCGGCGTAGTCGTAGTCGACGCCCTCGGCGGCCCAATCCTGGACGGCGTTGCCAGGGCGCCACTCGCCGCCGGCGCCGCCCCAGAAGATGTTCTCGCCGAGCGCGAACTGGCCGTCGGGGAAGGAGTGGCGGAGCGCGCAGTCCCCGCGGCGCTGCGCTGCCCACCACCGCGCGTACGACTCGAGCCGCGGCGACCACGCCAGCGGGAGCTCCCACCGCGATAGGCGCACCAGGTTGTGGTAGTAGAGGAACTCCAGCGACTCCGCCCACGCGGAGCAGCCAGGGCACAGCGCCGCCGACACGCCGTACACCGTCGCGTTCCGCGCGTACGCCGGTGGATGAACCGCCGCCGCCGCCGGGATGGCGAGGAGATGCAGACAGAGGAGCAGGGGCAACGCGAGTGGTGGTGGCCTCATGGATGGTTTGCTGTTCTTGGTCGCTGGCTGCGTGGTAGTCGTGTTGCTGCAACGGACGGGATTTAAGCATCAGCAGTTCAGCACTGGGGCCAATGGCCAATGGAGGATCACTCATTCGCTTGTCGCTGCCACCCGTGAGTCGGCTAGTGGCGGTAGCTACAGCGTGTTGTTCGAGTGCATTTTGTCGTATTGGTGAGTAAACAAAAAGACGACCTGATTTTTTTTGTTGTTGTTGATCGCGAGTGATTTTGTTTATGGCGCGAATGCAGATTTCCTGTACGAAGGCAAACAAAATGCGTGGAGTAAGAGCGTGTTTGCTTTGCATCCTAAACCTGCCGCAACGCAAGTGTGGCATGCCGTAGTTCTGGCGAAGAAAATGATCGCCAAACTTTTGGCGAGCTCTGCTGGTGTAATACAATACGGAGACGCCAAAGAAAGTGTGGCACGCCAGACATTGGGCAGCAAAGCAAACAGCAGCAAAATTCAGGCGTGGCAAGCTGTAGCAAAGTCTGGTCATGAACCAAACACCCCCTAAGTTTGGTGAATCGTGAGGAAGCTGCGAAGTTTGTGAATTGTGCTGTAGATTAGCACGGTAGAGAACTTGACAAACAAGCGGTGGTCGCCGCTCTTAGTGCTACTACTTCATGGCGAGTGTCACCTGGCAAATGGTACCCGTTTAGTCTGGCATCAGGTTTGTTTCTTAGATGATAGATGGGGCATTAATTTGTCATTTGATTCCTGATGAACCAGACAAATGGACGCCCGTCGTCCGTGACGCCCGATGGCGGTTCTAGTCTCTAGATGCTTCCGTCGTGGTCACGAGCTTGCAGAGCCGCCAGAATCGCTCTTCTCCGAACCAGTCCGTGCATTCGGGTCCGGCGCTCGTTTGGCGGCTGCAACCTGCAAGTTTGCAACCAACCGCTGCCACGCACCGAGGAGTAGGGATTGGCCTGGTGCCGCGCCACGTGCCCACAACTGTTTTAGCCACTTCCTTCCGGTCCGGTCCATCATCAGTATTGGGCCGATGAAGACAATAGGCCTAGATGTAGTGGGCTTTCCCCCTCTGCTAACTGGGCCGCGACAGCCTCGACGAGTTAGCAGAGACAACAACATTATGCAAAGTTGCAAACCTTTATTCTATGCTACAAGGCCCAGGTGTCTGATCTCATCGCACATAGCGCACGCGCCCGGCGCCCAGTTCCCGGACAAGCCATTGCCGGAGCAGATCGCATCGCAGAGGTTTCCTCGTCGCGTTATGCAGTCAAATTCGCTGCCGCCGCAGACGTGTGTGCCTTGCCGACGGCAGCGTGCATCTGCGTGGACGTACTTGATCATGCGAGCTGATGAGAACCAAAATCCAACGAGCTCCAGGCAAGTGGCTTCTCAGGGCACATGGGAAGAACATGAGACATACACATACATTGATACATACATATATATAAAGATGATACTGTTCCGTAGCATGCATATCGCAGCATTGATCCATGTTTAATGCGAGTAGAGGAGCGGCGCTGGCATGGGCGGCGGGCTACTTACTTTTTTTTTTATGTATGTTTTTCTGCTGGGTCCGTATGTATGTCGTGTAGTAGTTCTGAGTAGTACTATTGTAATCGAGCCTGACCATGCAGCGTATACGGCTGTGCGTGCCTATGTCAGCAGGACCCGAGTACGTACAAAAATACCCCCTCCGTCGCAAACGTAGGGACCTTGTCCGATGCAACAATCACGAGTCATCCTTGGCATTTTATTTTGCGGGGATGGCCATGGGCTGACGGATCAGTACAGATGACCTTAAAGCGATTGCACATCTTAAATTTTTGAATTCAGATACAACCTCAGCCAATCAGCCATCGAAGGATCAGATTACAACCCATTTAGCACTATTCAAGTAGCACTAATGCAGAACACACCAGCACCATGGACATTTTTTTCCACTGTCAAAGACGTCTTTGGGCTCCAAGGTGCATTGTTGCATATAGTAGTAGTACTTCAATTTATCTCATTATCTCAATAGGGTGTGCATTACTCCTTCAATGCGCACATGTTCCAATAGTGCCTGGGGAGAAGCAATTTGCAAGAACGCATGTGCGTTCTTCCATCCCGCCGATTGTCAAACACGCACTCACTCAAAACCAGCGACCTTCTCCTGTTGACAATCCGGAACGCGACGAGCCCGTGTCCCAGCGCACTCCCACTGCATGCCCTGTGCATGCAATTGACCAAGAACTATGGCTCTAGGATTCCTTCAGCTTTGCAATCCTCGCAAGTCACAACGCAGCGGTGGCGTGTGTTAAATCCCGGCAGCGACGCGACCTAACATGTGAGCGAACGAACTCCGCCGCCCGGCGCCGCGGTGATTGATGCCAATAAGATTCGTCCACGCATCCAGAGCCGGCGTCGCGGATCGCGGGATAATTGTTGGATTTGAGCAGCTGCCGCGTGCACAGGCAGCTCTGGAGCTCTGTCCGAGCGCACGCCCGGGCAGTCGTTTACTGGCGCGCGACGGGCCACTAGCTCGCCACAGACGCATCCGGCCGGCGCTGCTGCTGGCTGCTGCCAGTAGGCCATGGCGGCCATGGAGATGGATCGATCACCGATCATGGATGAAAGTTCAATGCGCGGCGCGACGGTTGCAAGTGGCAACTGCAACCGCACGGCGCCGCGGAGTTAGGGGAGATCTCATTAAAGGCGAGTCCGGACTCCGGTGGCGTCGCGTCGCATCGCATCGGATTCCAACTGCCCATGACGCACTGCGCACACACGTTCAGGCTTCAGAGACAGAGCGATCGAGCCCCGCAGAGGCCAGAGGCAGAGGAGGCCCAGCGCCAGCAGGCTCGGAGCGGCGTCTTCCCCGCCCGTCCGGTCTCCGGCCACATGCGCTCTCAAGCCGCTCATTTAACAGCTCATTCGTTAGTCGTTTCCTCCGGGTCCCAGTCCCAGCCTCTCCACAGCTCGATCCGCAGTTGCTGCGCCTGCGCCAACCAACCCAACCAACCACCAATCAGGAGCTGCTACAGCAGCAGAGAATGGAATCGCATCGCCTAAAAGCCACGCGAGAGAAAGTGATCTTTGTTTTTAATCGTTGTTTCAAGCAAAGGGTTGATGGAGCATCGGCTTCTGCAACAAATGCTGTCATTCTTTGGCTTGCAATAGCGTCACAAGGCCGAGCGCTTTTGCAACTGCATGCAAAGTGCGCGTTCATCAGGGAGCACAGCTGAAATGCAGTGTCCAAGAAAGGCAAAATAAAGGTTCTTGTTCGACAGAACAGGCAGTTGGCTGCTGAATTTACTCAATTTCATTGCAGTTTTCCCGGGTCCTACCAATAATCTCACAAAATATATAGAAGATATCTTGGCAGGGAAAAACAAATATAAGAAGTAAATAGTGACAGTAGTAACAACAATGATGCGTTTTTGTACACTTGTAGCATCTCGATCAATGTAGTAGCAGTAGTGACAACGAATTATGGCGGCAGCAAGCAAGAGACAGACTGCTGCGCGCAGCATGCCGGCCAGGCCAGTCCAGGCCAGCAATGTCGCCGGCCAGCTAGCCATGAGCCGTGCGGATTAAGGCGAAAGCATCATGGGATGGAAGAGGTAGTAGGTGATCACCGGCGACCGGACCGGCATGCCGGCTGGCCGGCCAGTAGCAAGGTGCAGAGCTCAGTACGGGCGCAGGCCGACGTAGTTGCCCGGCGGGTCGTAGTTGCAGGTGATGAAGGTGCCGCGGCCATTGTAGCAGGTGACCATGGCGCATCCAACCCGGCGGGTGTTGCGCCACATGATCTGCGTGTAGTGTCCGCACATGCCGCCGTAGCAGCTGTTGCTCCAGTAGTTGTAGCGCGGCCGCTCGGACAGCCATGCGCCGACGGCCTGCGACGGGGCCCACCCGGTGCCGCTGCCCCAGAAGAGGTTCTCGCCGTAGGGCCCCGACGAGTGCACCAGCGCGCAGTCGCCGCGCCGGGACTGCGCGTACCACCGCGCGTACGACGCCACGCGCTCGTCCCACACCAACGGCGGCAGCCCCATCGACGCCCGCGCCGCGTTCTGCTGCGACACGAACTGGTACCTCATGTCGCCGCCGGGGTAGGCGGCGGCATTGCCGGCGGCGAGGAGGAGGACGAGGAGGACCGCAATGCCGGCGGCGAGGCCACCTCTGTGAGGACGACTGGAGGAGGAGGAAGAAGCCATGGCCATGGGGACGCTGAGGTGGGGGATTGTACTGCCAGTTGCCACTACCACCACCGGCTAGCGGCCGAGCGCTCCATATAAATACATGGGGGGTTTGGAGGAGGAAGAGGAGATGTTGCTGGCCTGGGGAGACATGAGCCATGTTCGATAATGATTGCGACACATCATAATACGGTTCGCTCTGGAAGGTCTACCTAAATATGCCTCCGGCGGAATTCAATCAGCACCTAGCTAGCAATAGCAGCTGCTGAATTATGGAGAGGCGGTGATCGATCGATTGGAGAAGAACTGTTTGGTTTTGATGCTCCTTTTGAAACTATTGGTTTGTTAGCAGGTAGTACTAACTCTTGGCAGGCCATCCTTTTTTTTAAAAAAAAAACTCTTGGCAGGCCATCCTTTTTTTTTAAAAAAAAAAAACTCTTGGCAGGACCCAGCTTGCAACTGAATTCGGTTGCTTGCCTCTTTGCTGTTCATGCAAACAGAAAGTGATAAAATGTACTGCTTTTGGATTGGATTCGGAGAAATTTCAGTTTGCAGCCACTCTACCAAATTTACCGTTTTGTTCATTTGCTGGAGTTAGGATTCTTTTAGTGGTAACTGGTAAGGTCGATCAGCTACTCCACAAGTTCGGAATGCCAGCCTCTGTTTGATCCTAAAATGCCAGTGCCAGTCATTTTGCAGAGTTGTTCAGATGTAGAAGCCATTGGAACTGCCGGAGATTTTGAAGCCCTTAATCCGCGGTGGGAACCATGATGAGTCGATGGCTTATTATACCTCGATCGAGACCTGTAATACTGACGCCTCATCGTTTTGTTCATCAAAGAGGCCCTCTTTACAGCTCAGCTTCGCTGCCAAAATAGTGATACGGCCCTCAGTGATCCACAGAGTCCACAAATAAAGCTGCTTTCTTGCTTGCAAACAATGGCAGTGCAGCCCCAGCGACTTTGCAGCATAAACTACTCTGGAGTACCACTAGTACGCAGATGTAATGAATCTTGGTTTGTCTACTGTGCTCTGTCATCGACTTGCCCATATTTTACATTCAGTCTGAATACCAAAGAAGAAACTTTGACATTACCAGGCTCTGCCATTTGTAATCAGAGGCAAGAACGTATTCCATGCTAAAACACCATGTGCATCTGACCCTGCGTTTTGAAGTAAACGCAACGCTCGATCTGCATCAAAACATGGTATTTCTTTTAAGAGCTAAACAGCCGCTGCGCTGCTCCCAACCTGACATACTGAATAGCCAGGAGTATCAACGTTAGCAGATTAGCAATGATCATTGCCGGAAGGCCTTTTCTGTTTGGTACGTACCTACTGAATGCAAACGTGCCAGTCACTGTCTGTCAAGGGATCGACGCCGCCGCCCAGCCCAATATGCGCCGAAACAAGGGGAGTTGATGAAGACTTTTTGGCGCCGAAGACCCTGCCCCTAGCTGCACCTGCACAGGGCACCGGTATGACAAATTTGACATTCTTCTGCAGCTGGTGCTGCTTGCTTGTGTACAAATGGTTGCCATATATTCATAGAATTAGGAGAGTACAGATCATTTGGGAGATATGGCTGCAGGGTTAGGAGAAGACAGCTCAATGCTTGCTGGGTGCCTAGAATTTAAATTGTTCAGGTTTTTGTAGGGAAGCTGGGAAGGAGTTGCTGAGTATGCATTATCACATCATTGTCCTACCTGCGGAGTATTCATATATGATAAGCACATAAACTAAACTATGGTCTTGCCTAAAAAAAATACTAATCTATGGTCCATGAAAAAGTATGTCGGTTAACGGAAGAAAACACTCTAATTAATGTCTCAAAACAAATGCTCCAAGTTGCATTAGTTTTTTTGGCCCACCATCCTTGTCAGTTCAGTTAACCTAGGACTAAGAGCGCTATGAATTTTGAACTGAATCGATTGAGCACATGAGTTCAAATTTAATGGCGAGATTAGTAGTAGCTTGCTTAGAGATTTGGACTAGGCATGCTTTCGTAAGAAAGTGAAGGAAAAAGGGGGAGAAAAAAAATAAGGGAATGAATATGTGTTAGGCGCATTTCTGCACGGCCTTAAATAGGACTCCCCCTTTTCGTTGATTCAAGCAACTTAGAAATTCTGGCAAGTTATCTAGCTGGGCTGTGTTCATGTTCCAAAAAGTACTTTTTACTTCCTATTCATCCTCCTCACAGAACACGCATCCCCAAAAATTTCTTTTTCACCTTTCCTATTCATCCCCCTCACATAACACGCATCCCAGAAAAAAAGGTACTTCTACCCAACTTTTTACCTGAACACAGCCCTGGGCTTGCTTGATTTGCGTTGCTAAAGAAGCAAAGAGTCAAGTGCGAGCGACTCATGCAGCAGAAACAGTTGAATTGAATGGAACATGAAGGTATGGTGTTTGGTTGGTCGGTGCAGATCAGTTGAGCCGGTCGAGCTTTAAACGGCGGCGATCGGCGACGGAGCAATTGATGAGAGAGCATGTCATCCTGCAGGCTAAATCTGTTGATGCGGTGGACACGTACGTTTGTCTGTCTGTCGTATGCCTGCCTGTCAGAAGATTTCCATCTCAAATACCACCGCCGCATGAACGTCACAGAGGACGCCATTAGATTGTTGATTCAAACTTTAAAAAAAAAAACGATGGTCAGGGTCTCATAGATGCCACTGCATTGGCTATTTGGCTCGCATGAAGTACAACTCAAATGCCACTGGCCTCTTATTTATCTATATCCATTTATATAACCGAATCAATGCAAAAAGAATGATATGAAACAGTAAAAAAACTTGAGGGGATCCACTGTAACCGCGAGATCGCCGTAAAAATAAGACACAAGACAACCTCTCTTTCTCTCTCAGTAATTCCGTATGATATGATCACATATATATGATCTGATCCACAACACGGCAGCTGCCTATATGCACGCGTCCTCCCGTCGAGAAAACACGTACGGTGCGCGCGTGCGGGGTGGGCTGCACGTGCGTATCGATCGACCGGCGTCCGGCGATCATCACATACGATCAGTAGGGCCTGACGCCGACGTAGTTGCCGGGCGGGTTGTAGCTACAGATCCCGAACGTGGCGCGTCCACCGGCGCATGGCACGAGCGCGCACCCGACCGCGGTGGTGCCGCGCCACACGACCTGCGTGTAGTGGCCGCACGCGCCGTGGCCGCCGCCGCCGCGGCAGGCGTTGGCGCGGCGGTCGTAGAGGGCCCGCTCCCTGACCCAGGCCCCCACCACGTCGGCCGGGGTCCACCCGGCGCCGCCGCTCCCGCGGAAGAGGTTCTCCCCGTAGGGCCCGTGCGAGTGGGCCAGCGCGCAGTCGCCGCTCCGCGCCGCCGCGTAGCGCCGCGCGTACGCGGCGAGCCGCTCGTCCCAGCGAAGAGGGCCCACGCCGACGGCCCGCCGCGCGGCGTTGTGTGGGTCCAGGAAGGCGGATGCTAGGCTCTTCCCGGCGTCGGCCTCGGTGGCGCCGGCGAGCAGGACGGTGGCGACGAGGAGGAGCACGGTGGTGGTGGCCGCGGCCAGGAAGGGGCGGAGGCGGAGAGGAGGCATCGCGATTAGCGAGCACGGTTTTTTTTGTTGATTTGGTTGTCTTCAGGTGTAGTAGCTGATAGATGATGACTTTCTTTTCCCTGTGATTTTTACGTGTCCCCGTGCGTCGTATTTATACGAGTGTTTTGAGTGTACTACAGGTGCTTGTTGGGACGGTGCAAGGCGAATGAGTAGTGCTTGGCATGTTGTTGGGGTAGACGTGGTTGGCAAAAGAATTGGAGGGAGATTAGGTCCACGCGGTACGCTCGTCGTATGTGCGTCCATGTTCAGTGTGAGCTTGTTAATATATAAGTTGTTCGTAACATCTGGGTAGCTGGATTCCGTTTCAGTTTAGTTCCCTTCAGGGGCGGCGATGTTGAATTGTAGACAGTAAAAAATGTGATAACGTAGAAGGTTTTAGGCCTCACCTGGGACTTGATTTTTCTTTCGACCATCAGCGAGAAGCAGGGCACCACGAACTGCAGCATGTCGTCCTTGCGAGACGACCAACTAGGCAACTAACGAGTCAACGACCATGTGATCGCGATCGATCGTGCCTACGCCGCCGTCCGGTTTCAGAGCCTGGCCCAACGATCAAATGGGCCTTTGGCTGCCCAATGATTGACTGCGCCGTGCGTGCGTGTGGTGTGTGTGGGCGGCCTGGTAAAAGAGTAGCCCAGATAGATCTTGGGCCAAAACACCTTGAGCCTCCACTTGACCCCCAACCACACGCGACCGCTCCCTTGTTGGTTGTTGCCATCGTCTTCCAAGTCCAACCGAACCTGCCGGAACCTCCCCGTGTTCCCACGCCGAGATCCATGCCGGAACTGCTGCCTGTAAGTAGATAGACGCACCGCAGCCGGAAACACGTGTCCCATCCATCGCTCACGATCACGAAACGAGCGCTGTGGAAGCTTTGCCCTCATCTGCTACGCCGTTTGGAACTCGGATCGAGATGACTCGGCCGGTATCCTGACTACCTCCTTCCTCCAAAGTCCAAACCACGAGTCAAAAAAATAAACAAGGACAACCTAGGCCTCGGTAACACAACAATGGAAATTAATGCAACAAATAATTCAGATGCATGCTGGCTCATCAGCTCACAAGTAAATATCATATCTGCCGAGATGATTATCGATCAAACCAGTACGTGGTCGTATATTCAATTCTCTTCTCAACATTTAATTCATTCACATACACGTATATATTAACATCAAGTTTAATAACATCAAATCACCTGATCGACTTACAGCATGCATGTACCAGAGATTACCAACAACTACCAAATGGATCATCGGATGTCCTATATATATGTATAGCACACGAGAATCACATGTCCAAATCAACGAAATACTCTATCGATCATCACTATTGACCATAGCCGCCCAGCACATAATCCTGCAAGCTGCCACCAACGGAGTTCGTCCCCTGGAGCTGATGATGATGCCCGCCGTCGTACTCGCACGACGCGGTGGCCGTCCACGTCGAGAACTTCTCGTCGCCGCCGACGGCGGAGGCCGCAGCGCCTCCGTCCGGGCAATGTTGTAGCTCCGGCAGCGGAGGGATGTGCCCGCCGCCATGCGCCACCACGCCGCCGCCAAGGGACGCGTACTTGCTGTACAAGAAGTCGTAGAGCTCGTCGTGGTGGGGCCCAAAGCCGCCGCCGCCGCCGTAGACGCCCGTCGCCATTGGACATGGGCTCATCTCTGCGCTGGCTGCTTCGGCAACCTCGCCGGATGGGGAGTAAAACCCTAGCTTGCTGCTGGGCCGCTCGAAACTCCCCGCCGCCGCCATGTAGTTTCCAGAGCCGAGCTGCTGCTCGGCCTCGACGGCTGCTTCGCCGGCACCGGCGAGGCTCTGGTGGTCGACCATGTGCTGCTGCTGCACGCCGACGGTCGTCGTGGCCATGGCGTCGGTCTGCAGCGACGAGCCCGCCGGGAGCAGCTTGTTCGTCTGCAACAAGGCCTCGAGCTTGGGCCACTGCGGCGCGGCGGCGGCGGCGGACGAGTCGCCGAACGCGCCGTAGAGGCCTTGGAGGCGCATGTGGAGCTGGATGCGCTCGAGGGCCGACGCGCTTAGGGCTTGCGGCGTGGCGCCGCCGCCGGCGTTGTGGGCGACGGCGGCGCCGCTGGTGGTGCACATGTTGTTGGCGCCGCCGCCGCCGCCCGCCGCGGCGAGGTAGGGGTCGTGGTTCGCCGCCGCCCTCGCGCGGCGGGACGGCGCGCGCTTGCCGAGGAGCTTCTTCTTGAGCTTGGTGTTCCAGTAGTTCTTGATGTCGTTGTCCGTTCGCCCCGGCAGCTGCGCTGCAATGATGGACCACCTGCAGAGAACACAAACGATCATGTGCATCAGCTACTTGATTAGTTAATTATCCATAGCTGATTGTGTATGTCATGCTAGCTAGCTTATGCATGGGATATGATATGATCTATCTAGTCTTTTTCTTTTGAAGTTAACCTGAGGATAGATCTCTGATCAAATTTGTTCAGAGAAAAGGTCAAGTGTCTGCAGATCTAGACAGGTTGGTTGTATACCGAATTGGTTGTACACGCATGCGATCGATGTAGTTTGCGAACAAAGTGTACATATATGCTGATTGATTGTTCAATTACCTGCTTCCAATGCTAATGTAGAGGCTGCAAATGATGTGCTCCTCTTCTTCTGTAAAGTCACCATGCTTAATGTTTGGCCTCAGATAGTTGAGCCATCTCAGCCTGCAGCTCTTCCCGCATCTCTTGAGCCCTGCAAGTTAAGAATCATATTCATTCAGGTAATTCAAAGTAGGTCAAATTAGGAAGCAACTGCAAAATGATTGGTATACTATGCTACCAATATGTAGCTACTCTACTACAGGGACAAAACTTCATAGAAGAGAATATGTGTATTCTACTGGTAGATAACCTATGTGTACAGAAAATAAACCCTAGCTAGCATATAGGAAAGAAGCTGGCCAGATCGAAAGGATGTCAGATGAGGCCTAGAGCTATTACTCGCCTGTTTTGATTTCATGTAATTTTCATGGTTCTCTGGCCCGTACAAATATTTCTTAGTGAAGAAAGGGAAATAAATAGCTTTCTTCTTTAACTACCAAGTTGATTGATACTCTCTTTACCTAGTTCTGTCGCACCACGACAAACACAAAAAGATCAATCTGTACACGATGGCACCTAGTCACATCGCTCCTTTATCAAAATTGTACATGCATACTAGCTACTTTAATCAGAAACTAGTACATGTTCGTTGCTGAATTTCGTCTAAAAAGAATTCACATCTCTGATGATGAATGGAAACAAATCAGAGAGATACATATGATATTAGAAACTGTTTTTATTAGGATCTGTTTAATTTCAAGGGAGGGGAAATTGTAAAGGGGAACATGCATATATAGGATGGACCAATCGATATACAAAATAAAGCAGCAGATATCTATCATGTTTTGAAAAAGTTTGCATCGAAATCGAATGAATACAAAGATGAGCTACGACCTAGCGCGATTAGCTACTGCATCCATATTCATGTTGCACCATGCACGACATGACTAGTCCCTCCATACAGATACAGCAGCGATAGGCATAGTAGCACACGGATCAGAAAGAACCAAAGAGATAACACACTAGAGAGGTGAACGAAGGGAGGCAACCAAACAAACAACAAGCTAGCGATCGATGAATCGACCAGACGAGAACGAATTGAACACGCATGCATCATACCAATCTTCTGCGGCAGCGCGATCCAGTTGCCGCCGGTGCCGTTCTCGTCGATGTAGGCCTTGAGCTTGGCGTCCTCCTCCGGCGACCATGGCCCCTTCTTCACGCTCGCCTTGTCGCAGCACGGCGCTCTCCCCATGATCGCCGCCGGCTAGCTAGCTCTCGACCTTCTTCTTGCTCTCGCCGATCGATCTCCGCTTGAGAAATCACGACACGGGAGGAGATGTGGTGGGTCGTCGGAGCGAGCGAGCCAGGCAATACGCTAGGAGCAGGCAGGCAGGTGGATATGGAGGCGTGTGTAGCTGGGCAGGCAGGTGCGTGCGTGGTGGTGATGTGAGTGGCGAGCTGAGCCGGCCGGGGTGTGCGAGTCCGGAAGAGGCCAGGAAGGTGGCGCCGAGCTTTATAGCCGCGGGGGGAAGGGGAGGGCGTGACCACCGGACACCGGGAGAAAAATACGGGAGCGAGCGATGCCTGTGTGTGCCTGCCTCGATCGCCATCATCGATGAGACGGCTGCCTCCACAGAAGCACAAGTAGACCTATCATTGTTTGTTCAGTCTGCAAGGGAAGGGATTAACGAACGAACGGGCCTCCCTCCCATGCACTCGCCAGGATCTTCTGTTACAGTGGGAATTGGTGTGCTCCTTAATTAGTTGCCCATGCTCACCATTTTACTGAGTTTTTTTTTGAAACGTATGTATATAATTTTGTACAAAGTGATTGTTCAACAAGGTTTTAATTTTGAACTCAACTCAATTAAGGAGAACATGTGCACAGGTTGACAGGTGACAATCTACACATGATGAATGAACCAAAGGCATACACAGAGGCTCCATCCGCAGCCGATCCTCGGCCTGTGTGGCGTGAGACAGAACTCTTTGAACGACGCCTCCTGCTTTTCTCCGCTTGGCCTACCTTTCCCCCTCGCATTTGTTTATCGCCGAGAGATCAAAACCCGCCATTGACAACGTCCGCGGAACACACCATATTTTCACTGTGTGCATGCAGCTCCCCTCAACTTTATGCCGGGATCATATGAGCCTTCAGACTTTCAGGCCTAACATCCATGACGACCTTGCAGGTCTCGGCAGGGAAAAGCTTCCCTTTTTGGTTATTCTAAGCGAGGCACCAGATGTCGTATGGGCTGGACTGCCCATGCAGCAAAGACTTTGAGGGCACCAGGTTTGAAATTGCGTTGGCTCACCACTTACTGTTTCAAACAGCGCATTGACCATACCAGAGTCAAGTTTATAGCCAGGCTAACAAAGCTACTAATCAAGATGGCTATTGTTTAGTAAGCACTATGCTAAAGGTACCAAACACGTATGTGATGCAATGAGGTCATCATCATCAGCTACCTCTAGTACATGTCCATCCACATGCTTACATACACACAAGCCGTGTCTGAATTCTGAAACCGTGTCTACGTGTTGCTGCAGAGAAACAAGAGGTACTATTATACAGGCCGGATCTGCAGTAAAGCTATCAAGATCTGGTCATAGAAGCCTGCTCGATCGATATGCATCTCGAGTGTTTCGCGTCACTGATCGCGTGTGGATGTCATGGATGTACAGTTCTTCTCTTCATACATTCGCGCACAGATTGATGCCAAGTAAAAGGTTGAAAGAATGTACCAGGAAAAAGCAGAGAGACAGAGGAAACAGTAAACAAGAAATGGTGACTGGTGAGCATGCAAATTCAAAGGAACAGAGTCAAGTACCGGAAGTGGCAAACGTAACTGAAAGACCAAAAGAAGCGTGGATGACTGGGTCACCTGAGGCTACCGATCGCTGCATTTGTTGTGTGTGCAACTGTAACCGAAGGCATGGCCATCATCAGATGCAGATATAGTACCGTATGCTGCCAACATCTTCAGTTTCCAGCTACAGATGATTGTTCCGTTCATGCATGCATATACTCTTCTGTTTTGACCATCTTCTCCCGGTCCTTCCATGCCTACACCTTCCTGTTTTCTTCTTGTGCCACCTAACTGTCTTGGAAATTTTGTTCGGCTATTAAATGCTACACACATTTACCTATTTGGAATTCCAGTATACTACAAGCTACTATATATTAAGAATTAAATAATTAACAAATTTCAATGCCTTGTCACCAATACCAAGGTTGGCTGCAAGTAACCATCCAGATTTACAGTGATATCCAACAACTCTAACTACCTTTGATCATTGGACAGCGATACATACAAAACCATCACCAACAACCATCCAAGTGACTGGAATTTGAGGAACACCAAGGATTAACTACACTACTATTTTACTATGCCAACCTAGCCCCAAGAAGCTGACTAGTCCTTCATCTCTTTAGCTTAGCTGCCTGTGTTTGAATTAGCAGCTCTGGTCACTCACTGCCATGCAGACAAGTGGCCAATGTGCCCCCTCCTAGTTTTATGCACCAGGAGATAGCTCCAAACAGGAAGATGCTAAGATGGGGAATTAATGGCAAAGGCACTTTACATTGAGGATAACCACATTGGCGCCAAAACTCCAATAATCCCATTGACCTTATAATTTGCCGGGGTTAACTAACGAACAAGTAACAAAGGAGCGATGGTTACCCGCCGACAGCGGGGCACACACCGCTCAATCAGAGGTCACTGGCCCCACTGTCGGTGACAGAGGAGCCAGCCATGACAGAGTACATGAAGCGAGGGAGCCACCACCTTTTTCAAAAGGCAAATCCAAGTTAATCCTCCTCAAGTCCACAGGATAGACTTAATTAACCCAAAGCAAGGTGGCTTAAATTAAATATGCACACCCCATAGGGTAGCAAGGAGAAAGGATTGAGGAGTCATTTGGTATTTTCCTGATTGTCATTTCCTGCAGGGTCATATTCCCATGGCTCCTTGCACTCCTTGCATGCCTGGCATGCATCAGCAACTTGAAATGAGTTAAAAGCGGTCTTAAATCTTGGAGGGGGAATTGGAAAGGAGATGAGCACAAGGGAAAAAAAAGTTGCAAAAAGGCAGTGGGAATAATAACTGGATATCCCTTTGGTGAGCCTCATTGGAGTCTAGCATTTGAATGCATATGCATAGTACTTGACCTAAGAGGCTGTACCCCAAAGCAAAGTACATGAACCATGCATTCTGCTCTCTTCCCCTAGAATAACTTAATCACAAGGTAGGCTTTGCATGCCTAATTCTTTTTTTTCCTTTTCTTTCTTTCTTTTTTTGCCGCATTGACAATGTTTTTCTACCCATATCCTATCCGGTGACGCAATTAACGTTGTTACAATTACTTAAAATCTAAACGGTATTCACAAAATCCTTAGCCGTTCTTCAGACGGCACCAATTAAGCTAGAACAACACAACAACCACACACGCTAGCATTCCATTTAGGCGTGCTCGTAACCGTGCCACGCAACCACAAACTGGACAGTTCATGCATGATAAAGAAAAAAAGGCTACGCATTTGCTAGCATTTGATCGGACAGCTCGCGGCCAAGTTTTGTTCCGTGCCGTATTGGGTTGCATTGGACGTCGTCAAGGAGGTCAGGCAATCAGGCGACCAAAACCCACTCATCCGATCAGATCAACAGAGGCCTGGCAGCTTTGCCATCCATCACCTGTCAATCCGTTTGCCCCGACCGATCTTAGTTTTTTTTCCCCCGACAAGCAGCAGAGCGACTGGACCGGACGTCAAGCCGGGAACCCTACCGCCGTTAGGGTTCTTCCATTCATTCATTCATGTGATATCTATCGCTGGCATGCAAATGGCTGTCCATGGCGAGATAAGCTATAGCCGCTAGCTAGCTTCCCATCTCGCTGTCCGGTCACTACAGTACGTGCCGGATTTAGCCGGCTGGCGAGATATTTCTTGACGCTGGAAAAGCAAAGGGTTAGTTGGTGACGACGCTGGCTAATATTGCTTCAGCCTGAAGCTCATCTCCCTGATTTGACCGGCTGCTAGCACGCCATGAAAGATGAACAAATCAAAAGGGCGCCAGAGCCGGCACTGTTGCTGTTACCTCACCATCAACCTCGATCGCGATAGGCTCTGCATGCTCTCGTGATCTCGAGTGCCGGCCTGAATTGCCGCTGCGCTTCTTGCCGGTTTCGTATTATAGATGCCCTGTTGTGTTGTGTTGGGGGGACGTGGTGTAAGCCGCTTGACGTCAGGGCACTGTACGTTGATGAACTCCTGATCGAGCTAGCTCTTCTCGTTGTGGCCTTTTTGCCTGTGACGCGCGCGAGTGGAAAGGACAGGACGATGGCGAGGCGTGGCCGCCGCTGCCACCCTAGAAACGGTGGTTGGTGGCATGTGTCGAGACGGACGGAGCCGTGTGCTGGCTGGAGAAATCTCACTCACTTGGCGTTGGAGATTCCTCTGGTTGTGTTGCGTTGCGTTGGGTTGCCGGGGGAATCAGGAGCTAGCCAGAAGAGGGTTGGTTACCAATAGCATATTAGCATACACGGAGGACGGGAGGAGAAAAGCCTGGGGCTCTCTAGCTCGCCGCCGTGTCGAATTCTGTCTTTTGCAGATGCGACCAAGGGAACAGATCCAACATATGCCTCACTATTCAATTCCGGGTTTTCTGAATCTCAAGTCTGAACCAGGAGCAGACAAGGGGAAGCGAGGAGATCTCTGCAGGATCAGAATTTTCAAATCCCAGCTCTGAATCGTAATAACATTGCAAGTTTCTTAACAGTTTAACCGAAGACACCGGGCAATTTGTTTAGACGAAATTAAAAAGAGTGGTAATGAGGATGAATATTTTGCCAATGCCTGCTGGAAACTGGCTATGAGCTGCAACTTTGCCTAAACTCCTGGAACTAGTCCGGTTCCGGCATACCGTGTTGCGATAGTAAGCAAGCTTGGACACCTCTGGAGCTGTCATTTCTTTCTAGTTTCATACCCACTCCAGCATCCACACAGTTCCCATACCTAAGCTGATATCCATCCTTCACATTTTAATTCTGCAAGCGTGAGATCACTCTTCTTTATACCTGGCAATGCAAATGCATGCGTGTAAAACATCACCACAACGATCGAACGAACACAAACAAGAACCAAATAATCACCAAACTTCAATCAATCAAATGGCCAATCAGTTATCCATTTATGTATAGTCCTCCACGAACCCTAACTAGCCTAGCTGGTGTGTTCCCCGAACTCTGAAGAAGATGCCAAGCCGTGTCGCACCTACTGTGCCCTCTCCCAATGATTCGCCACAACAGTAGTGACACAATCCCGGGAGCTTTTGACTTGTCACCTAAGCGCACAAACCATGGCAGGCAATCCTCAAGGAACAAAGCATTCGTCCAGTTCAGAAATCCGTCCACGAGTTGTTCATTGATTCAGCAGAGCACAATGCAACACGGAGAAGAGAACGAACAGGGAAGGCAAATGGCGGCCCGCGTCATTTGTTAATGCGTTTGACTTTGAGTGCAAAAATAATTTGGTTCTCAAATAATTTAGTGTTAGTAGCTAATTGTGCGGTTTGGTGAGCAAGTTGGAGTTTATATTGTTCTTTGTTAGACAGGTCGTCCTCACAAGGCTAGGCTAATCAGTGAAGCGTTGATGAACTGACAGGTGAAAAGCACATGTACCCTAAAGCATCCCATATGAACCATGCTTGGGCTAAAATAGGCCAGAAGCTGGTGTATTGTTGATAAAGATCATGAGGAACAGTGAGTTCCAAATTGATGTCAACGTGTGCCTGAAAGGTCAAGCTCAAAGTACGGCTGGGAGTTGAGGAGCTAGGTGCAAGGAACTATGAACAATAATGTAGATCACAACAGGTTACCTAATGATAATAGGCTTAACTGTAGTTTTGATCTGGATATAATTGTATAGTCAAGGTGGTGAAATTAGCCTTGTTAATCAAACAGTAATCAGGTACCCTACAGAGAAGAGAACAGAAAAAAAACAGGGCAGGTACTGAAGACCAGCAAATGAGTGAGAATCTTAGAATGTTCGAAGAGACATGCATCACTGCCGAGACATTCATGGAGCAGAGATACCTAAACATCCTTCTCCATTATGTCTGAAACTATGAGCACAAGGGAAAAAAATAAAGAAAGAAGTGGGAGATCTGTTTAGCAAGAGGCGCCTGATGTTATTTGCATGGCACAACTCTATAAAATCAATGGCAGCAAACAGAACAATGGAGCCAATTACTCACCACCGCAGCAACTGCACGCACAGAATGTGACCCCATCAATTAGGATTGGCATTTTCCTTGTAATAATCAGGGATTGGGAAAAGTGCTCTTCAACCCACAACAAAACTTCAGGACAAAGTGGGCGAATATATTTACACACCGAACGTGTAATTGGACTTGGAAAGGTGACACCCAGCGATGTAAATATGCATGAGTCACATTGGAAGTGTCCATATATACAGGAAAACAATATAGAACTTATTCGTAAACTATGTACAATCTGAACAAGGATATCTAATGAAGTCCGTTCCATCTCTCTTAGGACACATCTGCAGGGGAAAAAAGGATAGCTGTGTCCAGGTTTGAACTATGCCTATTACTGTGCACATCTAACATGTGCCAGCCGGATGCCCGGATGAAACGAGTCAAAACTTATTTACATTACAGTCCAACAGTTCCATCAAAATGATACCTATATAGCATACTGTTTAGAGGACGGAAGGCAACACGATACGATAGCTGGTAACTCCAAGATAACAAAATTCCTGAAATAGAAAGGAAAATATCATTTTTTACTAGTCATTAGTATATTAGGAATACAGAAACCCAAGAAATTGCCTACTCACATTAAACATGCTTTGGAATTTCCATGACAAAACTTTTCTTCCATGAAGCGTTCAATAAATTATCACTTGGAGTAGGGTAAACTGAGATGCTGTCAAGACATATGAAAAATATTTGCTCCATATAATCTGGTTTGAACCTTCCCTTCCGCTAGTGATTATATATTGGATGTTGGAACACTCACATGATCCCTTTGGGCCTTCTTTTCCTTTACTTCACATTCATTGCAGCAGCCATTTTCCTCAACTTTTGAGATATATCAGTGAAGGACGGTCTCTCAGTTGGATCACCGGACCAACAGCTTTCCATCAAACCCTTCCACTCAGGATCACACCATGAGGGGATTTGAGGACGTAGAGAATCATTCACAATGCCCCCTAAAAAAATTGACATGGTAAGGAAATCACATCAGAGACATTAACTAGAAGCATCTGCAATATTTTCACAGGACTAAATATTCAGATGCACAACATAAATCCCTCACTATAGTAAATCTGCACCGAATATGAAAGCAAAATGCGGAACAAGTCCAAGGTTTACTATCTTATCATTGACTCATCCATTTACTACTCAAAGGGAGAGAATGTCCTGCTATCACAGGAAAATACAAAAAGAAAAAAAGAATCTTGCAAATGCACCAGCAGAACATTCATGATTATTGCAGCCGCAGTTACCAATTCAAGGATCAGCACTATATACATAATCTAGCCTTGCAATGAATTTCACCATTTAATTATGTCCTTCCTTTATAGTAAGGACATCTTGGGGCCTACATGTGACCCATTTCCTAGTTCCGCCTAAAGAATTTCAAAACTGCATCCAGACACAGAGAGTCTTGTGCTGTGTGTTTTGTGTTGTACTGTCTGGGATCTCTTCCCATCTTCTTCTTAATATAATGATGCGCAGCTCTCCTGCGTCTTTCAAGGAAAAAACAGAAGCAAATTCTAGAAGAAAGAAAACTTTTGGTAACATCTGTCCCCACTTCTAAAATCAGCGAGCTATTATAACTAACATATCTATAATTCTATACTGTAAAGAAAGGTTGGAACATGGTGTGTAGGGAACTTTGGACATTACCGATAATCTCAGCGGCACGCATATCAGAGTATGGCTCTTCCCCAGTAAGCAGCTCCCACATCACAATACCAAACGAATAGACATCAATCTGCAAGACATAAAAATAGTTATCATAAACACAAAAAGTGGAGTATTGTTTACTATGGTCTAGTAAATGTGCTTTCAAGAAAAAAAAACAGTTTTACCTTCTCTGACACCATATTACTTTTCCCACTCAGAAGCTCTGGTGCCATCCAGGGTAAGGTTCCTCTAACGCCACCAGATACCAAAGTATGCTGTTTAACCTTTGATAGTCCAAGGTCACCGATCTGACAGGAAAAAAATGAGTTGGGGAGGAGTCAGAGGACAATATCCACCACAGCAGCAATGTTCCCCAAAAATATAAGACGGCAGGGGGAAAGGTTGGGGACCAAACCTTGCAGATGGGACGCTGCGGATCCCTCATGTTCACTAGTAGATTCTCACACTTCAGGTCGAAATGGACAATATTCTTCCCATGTAAATACTCCATGCCAAATGCAGCATCCATGGCTAATATTACTCTTTTCCGGCGATCAATTGTCCTGTAAAATTGCTTTATTTTCAGAGTTTGGTACAGGAGAAACAAATGAACACACTATTCTTGCAATAAACAACAATACCTGTCTTTTTTCCTCAAGAACTGTTTGAGAGACCCATTGACCATAAACTCGGTAACGGTTGCTAAGCTTCCATCCGGACCATCACGAACCACACCATAGAATGAAACCACATTTGGATGATGAAGTGAGCTCAGGATCAGAGCTTCTTTCCAGAAATCCGCAATCTGAAAAATCAGATAAAGCTCAACTAGGATCATTTTGCACAGAAACATAAATTCAAGTTTACTTTTTTCTTAGTCCAGCTGGATAGAAAATACTACAATGGACTTTGAGGAAGCTATTAATATGTACGAGGTGAGTGCAAACCTACCAAACGCTCTCTCTCAGATGGTCTTCCAGCAAAGCAACTCGCTTTTATTCTTTTAATGGCAACATCACATCCCCTCCATTTACCATGATATACTGCCCCATAAGTACCTGAACCCAGCTCTCTAATTTCCTCCAAATCATCATTGTTTATAGTCTGCATGGTCCATACACAGTATAAATGAAACATAAGATAAAACTCAAACGGTGCTACATGCACAGGGATCAGGAAACAAACCTGTAGTCCTTTTGACAAAGCTTCAGCTTCAGCAGTCGTAGACTCAATCTTGGAGCTCTTCTTCTGATCATTGCTTCCATGAAAATCAGAGTCCTGAGTTGCATCTGTATTCTGCAGAACAAAAGAATATCAGTGGAGAGTGGAGAGTTTAGTAGTTAATACACACAACTTTGAAGCATCACTTACAGCAGCAGTTGCCACATCCAAGTTCTTTCTATTATCGTCATCATCAGGAGCTGGTGAAACAGCAGCATTCGCATCTGATTGGGCTACCTGTGTCACAGTTGCATCTTCCAGTGCAGCCTTTTTAACAGAGGCAATCAGTTCAGGAAGGAAATTCAACCTATCCTCTGAAATGTCCCCACATTCCTGCAGTGCAGTAGCCCCAGCTTCATGTTGCTTTGTTCTGCTTTCATGTTCAGTTGGTTTCCCCAGTTTAGGAACAACTTCATGTACAGCTTCAACATGGTGGGGTAGGGTACTTGGTTCCTCCACAGCATGCAAAGGAGTTCCTTCAATCACATTCCGAGTCGACTTATCCTCTGGACCTTCATGTTTCTTCATATTGTTAGTATCTAACCTAGATAATTGATCAGTGAGGGGCGATACAGCAACTGCTACTCTGCCATCAACATATGATGATGGCATATTTTCAGCATATGCTCTGTCAGGGTTAACCTCCCTCAATGGAGCTCCGTGTTGATGCTGGATTGGTTCCGGGGCAATGAAAGGTTGAACATATTGAGCAGTGATGGGATTAGACCTAGGACCCAGAGCACTAGTGTTTTCCATGGCAGCAGGAACATCATGCCCAACAACTCTGTATGGTATGCTACCATTGGGAGGTGCCCATGGGTTTGGCATTCTATCATATGCAGGCAGACCTGGTATCCTTGGACTAATATCACCTGTATTTCTAACATAGTTGGTGTTGATGCTCCCATTTGGCATTGGCAGGTGGGGAGAATCATATGGTGAGCCAGTGTGAACAGGACTGTTCTCTCTCCTCCTCAGAGATTGGATGGGTGGCAAATTCTGCTGCATTTGGTAAAAGGAATCTGCACCATATGTCGAAGAGTGGTTGTAATGCTGACCAGAGGATTCTTCTAATCCTCCTGGCTGCACATATGATCCACTGCCTCCAACTTGTTGGTTGTGATACGGGTCATTAATGAGCTCACTACTACCATGGAAGTAGTGGGGACTTTCATGGCTAGAACGACCAAGAGATGATGAATGCATTTCATACACTTTGTTTGGTGCAAATGTAGAATTTACAGAGTTGGTATCAACAAGGTATGGCTCAATCACTCTACCATTACCAGGAAGATGCAGCCTTGGATCCTCATACCGTTGATGAGTTTGGCTAGCATGTGCTTGCCAAACTCTCTCATGTGAATGTGACTCATTATAAAACATGGGGGGATGACCACCATTTTGTTCTTTGACATAGGCACTATTTTCCATTCTAACATCCTGACCTACCACATAATGCTCACCAGGGCGGCAGCAATCTGAACAAGAATTGGAAGAGTGGCCAGGGTATTCATTAGTCATGCTTGGTTGGTCAAAATGTTGTTGAGCTGGACGAGTCCAACGAGGATCCACATAGCGAGGATCAGTCACTGAACCTTGACCCTTGTGGAATGGTGAACGGCAATGATCACATATGCTGTTTCCATCCAAAAAGTTGTTGGAACGGCTCAAATTTCCAGGAAAGCCTGCATTTTGCTGAATAACAGCACCAGGTGGAAGCCAAATTAAATTATCCATATGTGATGGTGACTGAGCTTCATAATGCCGATATTTTGGTGACTGCCTTACGAAGTCATCAGGAATCCTCTCATCAAAATCCTCCGCCCCAACTTGAAACCTTGCAGATGATGGTGAAATGGGAAAGTCCCTAGGATCACGCACTGCATACTGGCCTGGTGAGACATATGCGGGACTCCAAGGAGAATCCATATCTCCATACCTCTGATTCTGTGGTGGACGAGGGACATTCAAATGTCTCAAGCCAGCAAAATCAGGAATTCCAGAGTCATTGCCGCCAATTCCGAAAAGCTGCTCTACTGATACAGGGGAGGAAGGCGACTTAACATCACCAAGGCTATTGAGAGCATCAACATATCTTCTCTCAGTTTCCCGCTCATCAACATTGTAATGCGCAACCACTGATGCCGCATCATCGTCCAAATTCTGAGAGAATAAGAAGATTCTGAGACGGGTGAAAACCTCCCCTGAGGCAATCACCTTGTCATACTCCTCCATCATGTTCACCACATCATCATCGTTCACAACCGAGACCAGTGCGTCTAGATCCTCATCAGGTTGCTGGTATTTGATGATATCAGCGTCCTTGTAGAGCTCTCTCATCCGCGCTGCTAGATCAGCATACGATATATCACGTGGCAGCATGACAATCCTAGTATCACCGCCAACATATCGAAGACAGCCATCAACTGGGCGGGGAAGTATACTGCCTCCAAAGCTGCAGAGGAACTTGGCCATGCGAGGTGCCCCCTCAGCCTCGGAGCCGCCCGCTGCGGCAGCAGGGGGCGCCATACTCAGTCCGTGTGAGACTCTGATCAAGTTGGCGTGATTAGGATTACTGGAACAGCAGTGACTTTGAGTATGACACGACTCAAACCCAGAAAGTCCTATGCACAGCACCGATTAGCCCCTTCCTGTTGAAAGAAAGAGAACAACACAATTATGAAGGCATTAAAGGAAGGCAGCAAAAAAGGGGCACATCTCCCATCACACATATACTGATCTACACCGTCACAAAATTGCACAATTCCCACAGAATTGGCATGTCCATACAACTATAGATAATCCTACCACTAGAAAAGAGAGCCAATTTTCCAACGTCTTTCCACAAAAAGGGCAGCCAATGAGGATTCCAAAAATGCAGAAGTCATCTGCTGTGGAAAAACGGAAAGCCCGTACCTCCGATCCACACATGGTGATTCGCTGAACCCTTCACTCATACCTAATAAATTCCTAATCCAGATACGTAAGAAACAACAATGCTTAACTTTTTATAATAAGCACAAGGCTGGCGCATGCTGAAATCAAAGGCCCCAGGTCAGATTTCCAGAACCATCGAACGAGCCCCAGAAATTTCGCTTGGAGCCCCAGCTGCGAGCGAAACTGCATGCTTCGAGAGAGCCTCACGATTTCCCTCCATGAATCTCGGCTGCCCACCTCCCACAAAAATCTCAAACCGCCACGCCATATCAGAAACGGCACATCGTTATTCTCTCCCGAAGTAAAGGGAAAAGGGCAATAAGACGAACAAGCAAAGCAAAGCGAAACAGAACAAAGCAATCATCAAGCGGAAAACAATTGAATTCAGAGAAACCACGACGACAGAGTGGGGAGCGAGGAGGGGGGGATACAACACCTGTCCTGCGATCCGGGGCCACGCGAGCTCGAGCGACCAACTGCGGCCGCCGCCGGGCGGTGCGCCCGCCGCGCCTGAAGGAGGATGAGGAGACGGAGAAGGAGAGGGAGACGGAGGGAGGAAGGATTTGCGGTGGGGGAAGGCGAGGATTGGGGGTGTGCGTGCGTGCTGGTTTGGCTGGGCGGGTGCGATTCGGGGGTGCGCGCGCGGATATTCCCACCCCAACGGGACCCGGGATCATGTCACGCAGACGCGAGGGCGAGGATGGCCGCCGCCATTGGGGGCTCGTCGGCGCCGGCCTCTGTGGCTCGCGGGGGGTGGTGGTGGTGGTAGAGGTGGGAGGCGGGGGCGGGCGTGCGGCGTCGTGCGCGTGCGGGGTGTGTGTGGCTCTGGGGCCGCGCCGCGTCGGGTGGGGTCGAGGCGAGGTGTTGGGCGGGTGGGGGAGGCTGGGCAGTGGCGGAGAGGACACGCGTCTGCGGCCGGGAGGGCCCGGGGCTCCCTCTCCTCTCGATTTAGTATCTCGCGAGACGCGACCGCACGGTGACACGGCACGGTCTCTCGTCGTTTGCCTGGACGGCTGGGCACACAGCCACATACACGTATGGAACGAGTCGTTTGAGATTGCTAGCCATCTGATCTGAGGATGACTCGGCCTGTCTGATCCTGGTTGTACGTTTTCCAGCCAAAATACACGACTTGGGTCAAGCAGGCGGCGTACTAGCTAGGGGAACTATAAGACGATCGACAGTCAACTTTTGACGTATTTTCGTTTCAAATGTATTGACATTTTCGATGTGCAAGTGCAATATACGGCAGGTAATTGGACTCGACATCGTTTTCAAGCTTTTATATTCTGGTGACACTGTATATACCAGAGAAGTCGTTTGAGACATGGCATGATACTTGAAAGATCCATCGCCGTGAGTCGCTGCAGGTCAGCGCTCGATATACCATATGCTCGAAATATTCCATATAAAAGACATTATTCCCACACGAGAAATAGTGAAAGGTGAACCCAAAGTCTTGCCAATAATGCAAAAGGAGCAGGCAGGCGTCGCTAGGATGCTCCAAAGAGAGGGAATCAAAACCTTATGTACCTCTCGGTTCGTAGAGTGACCGCTGCCGCCATGGAAACCAACCTTAGCGCAGGAGAATATGTTCCTCAGGATTGTTTGGAGCTAGCAGGCTCACTGGCTATCGCATACACTTCGGTTTCGGCCTGTGCGAAGAGGGCAAAAAGGAGATCACTTTGTGTTGCACTAATGACAAGAATAAGGCGTGGTGTACTGCTGCTATTCCGTCGTACATTCCGTGCCGTCAGGGGCATATGTCATTGAACAAAACTTTGTCCTTTAAAGAAAACGGATGGACTAGTTTCAAGTGGAGCTTGCATGTATCTGCATGAGTCGCTAGTGACGTGGTCCTTATCGGACCGGATAAGAAGAGATGCCTGCCTTTCTAATCCTCATCACTTGCAAATCTCTTTGTTTATATCAATTCATAAACTTTCTTGTTTTTCCCTGGCTCTCTTTTTTTCCTTTGCGTAGAGTTCATAATAATTTTTCTAGAACAGCGTAGGGGAAGTAGGGAACAAAAGAAGATGGGCTAGAAGATCAGAACGCACATACACAGTTCCATCTCTCCTTGAAGATATTTACACTATCATTAACGGATCCTCCTTTTCAAGAATACAAAAAATCTAGCTAGTCGTTAGTACTCCATCCGTACCGAATTGTGAGTTATTTCAATTCTTTTAAAGAGTAAATTGACCAAAATTGTAGGGTGCGCCACAAAGATTCATTGCATCGAATAAATATAGTATAAAAAAGGGAAAAGTCTATTTTCACCCTCCAACTATTACAAAAGTCTGATTTTCAACCCACAACTACAAAACCAGACACTAAACACCCTCCAACTATCCAAACCATGCAAAATTGGCCCTTTGGGTGGTTTTGAAGGTGGTTTTGTTTTTCCAAAAAAAATTAAAAATAATTTTGTATTAAAAAATTCATAACTAATTAATTTTGAACTAGAAAAATTAGAATCTGGTGCAAATGTTTTTCTAAAAATGTGACCTACATGTTGGTGCACCATTAGAAGTTATTTGTGTATTATTTATTTTTATTCTAATTATTTTTCAAAAAACAATAAGAAACTAGTAACATAAATATATAATACCTAAATAACATTAAATAGTGTGCCAATAGGTTTGTTACATTTTAAGAGAACTTTTGGCACTGATTTCATATTTTTTGGGTCCAAAATGAATTAGTTATGGTTTTTTAAAGTTTAAATAATATTTCTGCTATTTTTAGAAAACCCAAAACCACTCTCAAAACCACTCAAAGGGCCAATTTTGCATGGTTTGGATAGTTGGAGGGCCTTTAATATCCGGTTTTGCAGTTTGAGGTTGGAAATCAGACTTTTGTAACAGCTGAAGCGTGAAAAATAGACTTTTTCCTATAAAAAATACTTAATGAAGATACTTATTGTTTTAGTATAATAAATATTAGTAATTTATTATATAAATTTCGTCAAACTTGAGATAGTTTGACTTCTTAATAATGTTAAAATGACCTACAATTTCGAACGAAGGAAGCACACACAGCTATTGTCCTCTGTCCTCTACTTATCTAGCTTTGATCTCGTAAAAGAAATCCTAGACAATCCAAAAATCTAGAAATCATGTAGTACTAGACAATCCAAAAATCTAGAAATCATGTAGTACCAGTAGGAGTAATAGCAGTGTGGCACTCCAATTGTATGCCTCTTGTGTCGGTCTCGACTCTCGCGGATAACCGACACGTTCTCCAACACCCCAATCATTCCGTGTACGTTCACTGGTCCACGTCACGCGGTACAAAGGATTTATGGGCACTTACATCAAGGACCCCAGCCAGCCAGCCAGCCAGCCAGCCAGCTGCTCAGCCGTCCAGGGAGAAAATTCAGATCAGGTCAGAAGCCGTTGCCGCCTCTCCGGCCGTTGCTTTCTTGCCGCGACTTCCACGCAACGCAGCACCCGACAAAAGAAGAAGCTGCCGCATCCCCCAAGCAGAGCAAATCGCCTCCTCTGGTCGATCCTTCTCCCCAACGGCCGTCGCGAGAGGACGGGAGGGGGCTATCCTGCCTGCCGTACTCGCGTAGCCCTTTCGGTTTCGGGCGCCACCCAACCGTGTGGCTCCCCAAGTGCGGCGCCTGCCTGCCTCCCCGCCACGGCAGCTCCGCATGGCATGTTTGTTTGTTGCCTTCTCGGAGCCGCACTCAAGCCACACACCACATGCCCGCAGGCACCAATGGCGCCGCGGCCTCCGTGTGCTCCGGGAGACACCACCAGGGTGGGTGCCCACTGCCCAGGCCCAGGCGGGTACGTGTACGTGGTGGACTTGTGGAGCAGGTGCTCCGTGGTGCTCTCGCCGTGAAGGCATGTGCGGGCACGTGAAGGCAGCCTGTCGTCGTTCAAGTTCGGAGGGCTTCCTCGCTCGCTCGCTGCTGCCGGCTGCCGCTACCGGCCGGTCGCGTCGTGCGTCTCCTTGTCCAGGAATAGCCACGTCGGGCGGGTGGCGTCACAGGATTGGGCGGCTTGGCCGCGTCGTCCAGTGCCACGCACGGCGAGTGAATAGTCTCTGCTTTCGGCTCGGCTCCACGATGAATGGCGTTGCGATCATCTGTCACACACACACACACGTCCCTCTCCCATCCTGGTCCTCAGGGTCTGGGGCTCTGGGCTCACCTCGCCTCCAACGCCACTCGCTGGGGGTTCGTCCAAGTTTGACGGCTCCATCGAGCGTGCCGTGCCAGTCCAGGAGGAGGACAGCGACATCGGCTCCACGGGCGAGTGGCCGTGACGAAAGATGCTCGAATTGACGGCTTCAACGGGTTCACACCGTCACACGTCATGAGCAAATGGGAATGCATGGCTAGTTGCGTCTTCGCTGTGGCCTGCCACTCCCAGTATCACTACTCCACATATCGGGGTACTCCTTCCCCATGTGGAGGAGTGAATGTTGCAGTGCCTCCGCCCACTCGACATCAGCTTGCCTATCCGCGGTTACTGGCAGTAGTATATCAGGAAAAGAACCTGAAACTGAAAGGGCGCCACGACGAGTCCACGGCAGGAAAGTGGCTAGTGGTTTAGGGTGCGTTTACTTAACTAAAAAAAGATTCCCAAAAAAACATTATTCATCTAACTTTTTTCTATTCAGCACACCTCTTCCACTCACAAAACACTATTCATCTACAGTGTTTTTTCGGATCTACCGTGTTTTTTCGGGGAATCTTTCCCAATCTGAACACACTCTAAGAAGCCCCAGCAGCAGCAAAGTCCGCCAGCAAATTGCGCTGCCAACGCGGCGAACACTCGGAGCCCTGACGGCGCAGTCATCGTGACAGAGAAGAACCACCAAACTATCTGTAAGGGTAGTAATGGTAGCTCAGGCTCCGGGGCGACGTCAACGTGCATACTCCGAATTCACCCTTCCATGTATCAGCGGCCCCACATGGCTACATCAGTGTGTGCTGCCCATGTTGGCGACTATTCATACAACGCAGGCACGATGATCCTCTGACCACGACACATCGGTGAACAGTGTACTATATTTTGTCATAACAGTAAATACGATAGTGAGAGGCAACGTGTATACTTTGCCATGACCTAACTAACATTTCAAGTTTCTATCACACTGGAGCTTTTTGTAGATTTATACTATTTTAGATCTATTTGGAGGGTTTACGAT
Organism: Digitaria exilis; assembly: GCA_015342445.1. Lineage (NCBI taxonomy): Eukaryota > Viridiplantae > Streptophyta > Magnoliopsida > Poales > Poaceae > Digitaria > Digitaria exilis. Next base: position 754,990 of record JACEFO010001619.1, read on the forward strand.
GGAGATATGCACGCAATGTAGATATTCGTACATGATGCTAACAGAAGCGCAAAAACACATCGTTGGCATGAACCTTACTGTAACTGTGTTAAGAAAAATACATTTCCTGAAACTGTACAAGTACTTCAAATGATGACTTTCCTCCAGGTTACGTTTTACTAACCTGCCTAAGGACAAGGGATGAGAACCCCATACATTGTATGGATTCCTCCTGCAGGTTGAGGCATTTCCCATAACTGGCCAAAGTTAATACATGGTATATCAGTAGGGCATGTCAATAATGCAATTAAAAGAACCAGATAGTGCCAGTTTTATTAACATCTCGACTTTACAGACATCAGGCAAGGGCTATCTACATGTAATAAACTTTAAACACAATTTCTATGGACCAAAAAGGTTAACTCGTTGCTCGTAATTGGTATATGCTTTACAGTGTTTGTGAGAGCAGCACATACTTACAGTAAGGCGAAGAATGCACACCGAACTCCGCTTCAACAAACTAATGATACAACAATATGGTGCTCAGCAGATCACTGCACAAAAAGCTGCCATAGCCTCTAGGGTGTTGTTCAAAGGGAAAATCCGGAATAATTCTATACATCAGATTTTCCACGCTGTTCCCATCTAACTGTATGTGTTAAAATTAGTACAAGGCTAAATCCCACATGCAACGGCCTTTTCAATCAGGCACGTTCAGCATTCATGACAATGCCCCATTTTGCAATGTATGATCAGAGACAGACGAAAGCTGCACCTCCAACATATTAAGAAGATCGAGATATTCTCTGAATACATCATGAGACTGCAAATGGTTGTAAGCATGTTAGTTACTCTGAAAGCCCAAAAATCCAACAAGAGAAGGAAGAAAAAAATCAATGGCTGCTAACCTGTAGAGTAATGCTATATGCTTTCCACAAACGCAAATCATGCCGAAAGAGATCCACCAAAACCTAAGGAAACAAAAAATACAACAGCAGCAAAGATGAGAATTTTTGCTCAACTTCACATCAAAAGAAACCCCTTCTAAATACTTGTACTTTCAAAACGTGAATTAAAAAACAATTGCTATCGTCAGATTGGTATAACATCAAGACTTATCCAATCCCATGGTTAACGTCAAGTACATCGGCTTCACTGTTTAAAGATCAGATAGCTACTTAAAGGGACAAGGCTATTTATAATTCCATTTTTGCAAAAATACAAATGCCAGCACCTAATTTGCAGAAGATGATATTTATCGGAGATTTTTTTCACATGTCAGTGTCCTGCTACGGGCTCTCTTTTTTCTTAAAAAAATGTGACATGCAGATAGTCTGATTTGATATCCTAGTTTAGCCATGCAACTTGTGGTTGAATTAGATGAATTCTACAGGAGAGGCTTTGATGAGGTGTATTTTCTTTGGGAAGTTTTCCACTCAATTCGAAAGTTTACCAAAGAAATACTCAAATAGTGCCTGCTTCTTCCACTACCGAACCTCCATCACATTGTCAGCCAGTCATTCCTATCTCTAATCCTGCAAGCACACCCAATACAAGCATTCTACCTCAACCCTACCTATCCTCACCTCTGGTCCTCCCATTTAACCACCATCTCTGTATCTGCTAGTGCCACATGTTGCAAGAGTGCTGGAAAGACGAGCTAAAATACTATTGGTGGCTATGGAATTATTGGGTTGGGTCCTCAGTAGGAGGGCTAATCCAGATAGACTAAAATAGTTTTTAACCATGTAAAAATACTAACAGTACAAGCTTTACCTCTGCACGTCGCAATAAAGTAGCTAGCACCACGATCCATTCCTTAAACTTGACTGAACACATGTGAGCTAGAAGGAACTCAGCATCAAGCCGGCTTTGGAGTGTGTCCATTTGGAGCTGCCATCAGAATACCAACATGAGAAACAAGTTTCAAAAAAGCAGATGGAAGCTGTTCTTGTTTTCCATCTAGGACATATGAATCAACCAAAGGAGCCCTTTATTTCAAGTTGGTAAGTGATCGTAAGCATACCCATATGTAATAAACACATTCACAACATCAAAACTTGCTTAGGTTCATATTACATTATGATGTGCAAACGAGAGTTTCATTAACTGACATCACAAAAACATAATTTATTCTGAACACAACTAGACTGGGAGTTTCATTTTTTAGGGTAAGATGACATTTTGAAAAATACACGGCATATGCTTACAATGGGGGCTAGATGTTTAGTTGTGAAGAAAAATTTCCATAAACACGCCAATACTGTTACAATAACAAGAAAATAACTTGTGACCAATAGACCAAAACCTTTTGTCCAATCAGTTCAAGTGAAGACGCAAAATTCTCCAATCGAGCAGACCCATGTCTTTCTCGTTGAAGGTATTCCTGCATGATGTTACAACATAGATCAATTATATGTGGCTTTGGGCAATAAGATCTGTTGCGCTGATGAATGGTGAAAAGCTCACCACAAGATCAAATTGTGTCCCTTTGACAAAAGCGACGAGTTTAGAAAGTTCCTTGCCCGACATCAAATAGCTAGCATGGCTCTCAAGAATGTTCATAACAGAGGCAATATGTGGACTAAGTTCTTTTGTTGAGTTGCTGTCAAAACAAGGAATAACATATGAGAGGTTTTCCAAAAGGAAACATTGGTAAGCATAAAGGACAAACCGTACCTTTTTAAATCAGAAGATTGCCGCTTATATGGGGAGCGGAATAGAAAATAGCCAAGAAACCTTGGAGAGAGTTTCTCAGAGTCTGAAGTGGCATTCTCAAAATCTCTTCCAGATCTTAGCAAGAAGCGAACCTAGGTACATGAAGGAACTTCTTTATTTATTTGCAGTGTGTTAATATAAAAAAGTGACAACATATAGAACAAGATGCCTACCAACTCCCCAGCAAGCTCATACAAACATTCATCAAGTGTAGCCTGGAAAACAACAATCAAACAGAAGTGAGAGCTGGAACTCTGAGATGACTAATGTCCAGACTAAACCACGTCATGGTGAAGGTAAGAAAATTACTTGTAACAAACGGAGTGCACAGTACTGACTGACTGCAGGGCCCTCCAGCTTAGCAATGACCTATATGATCACAATTTCAATGCCACGTCTAGCAGAAATAAATGACAACAATGACCATAATAACAAATTAACGATAATGCTCCATTCATGCATAGACTAAAAGAATCAGGACCGAACTTTATACATAACTGGAAGATGATGAAGCAATAAAAAAAGGTGTCGAAATTGCAGTATCAAAAACAGAGCACCACTATCATATAAATTCTAAAAGGGTTTACCATAAAAGGTTGAAGCAGTTACATACCAGTATGTAGCAGGCAGCAGTCCTGTACCATCTCCGTTGGAAGCATTCCTCAAACATCCTATCATGAAAGATTGGTTGTACTAAGAGCATAAGGATTTGATTCAAAACCTTTTTCAAACAAATACTGTCAAGTGACGATTAAGAAAGATCTTGTTTTGAGTAATTTCAAATTCACCCAGTTCAAGGATTACAAAACCACAATAACTAGCCTTAACCTCTCGTGACAAGCGAACAGAATCAACATATGTATCAGTGAGATGATGTGGATTGGAAATGACTACATTAATTGTGCAGTATAACTTTATGCAGACTACAGGCACGGCTCATATATATATCTATGAAATATAAATTGTTGATATTGTCTATGGTAATTGCTACAAGCTGGAGACCAACAGCAGGTCTGCAGAAATTCAAACTACTTTTGGAAATTTGAATTTACGAATATGCATAGTTCAAATAGAAAGGCTGCAAACTTACTCTGTGGATCGTCCAGCTGCAGAGAAAAGATCAGCCCAGTGTCGACCATCTGTTTTCCTAGCAACACTGACCACAACATCCATATATTCAGGAAAATTCCGTAGTAGGTCGCATGTCTTCTCGAGAAGAGATTTTTTTGGAGAATCAACTTTTTGTGGATTCTGGTTTTTTGAAGAACTTGGCCTGTAATTTAAATATGGCACTATAATATTTCAGCAAAAAAGACCTTACCAGAGTGCAAGGCAACAAAAAGCCACTAAATTATAGATGGAACATTGTAAAGCAATGGCACCTTTGTTTCAGAACAATAGCAAGCTACAAACAAAATACCTTGATATATCTGCATCAAATACCGTGAACAGAAGCCACTCTAAACAGTGTGAAAAATGAGGTTTTTCTGCTGACAAATTTGCCAAGAGCAAAGCTTCTTCAAGCTTGTCCCTCTGGTTTAAACAATTCAAACAAGAGTTAATTTATATGCATCAGAAAAATGATATTATGCCAATAGTTAAAAACAAAATCGATGCAATTGGCTCATAATGGCACCATCGGAACAGAATTCCATGATGTATTTTTTTTTTCCAAAAAACATTGGACTCAACCAATCTGGGTGAAAAGAAAATAGCTGTGCTACATAATTCAACACAGACAGATATTAGGACCTGAAAATTCAATGAGAAACATATTCCTTCATTCTGCCTAATTTGCTGAATTCACATCCAAATCCAAGGTCTAGCAAGTTCCAAGGGAGCAACATGATTGCTCAATTTTTTTTTAATAAATCAGAAACCACAATTGCTCATATTTTAAAACATGTCGACACCATCAATAATTTTTCTGTTGGTGATATGCCTTGTAGGCTAAGGTCTAGGGACACCCATTCTGTGAACAAAAGAGGCCAAATTACGAATCTAGGGACTCATGTGTGGCATCTAAAAGGGTTGGGGGGGGGGGGGTTAAGACAGTCCCCGGGCATTTTGCTAAGAAGAAGACCTGGTCTCACCCAGGTCAAGAAAAGCCCCGAACCCCTGCCCCACCTTTATGCAGCAGCACCGTAGCCCGTGTGAGACAAATGAAGACCTGGGCCGACCTTAGACCTATGCTTTGGTGTGGGCAGATGAGGGGATTGTTTTTTTTAATCCTCAGCCTGAAATTCTCTCCCACAGGGAGTCGAACACAGTGCTCATTTGTGCCATCTAGGGGTAACATTGTATAGTCTAGAGACCCATTTTTAATATTTGACCCTACCAATGGAATAAACAAAAATAGACATCTCCTCCCCCCCCCACCCCCTACAAATAGAGCCGGCTTGAAGGAGGAGACTCTTGGCCAGTTGTTCATTTGCTCAATGACTCATCAGCATCCTCTTACCTGTTTGGGATCCACTATCCCAACTTTTTCATCTAGACAGGGATAAAAGAAGAATCTCAATCTTCTTACAGCCTAATCCCTAATACTTCAACTTCCTACCCCCACCAGAGCAGTAGAGCACCCTTTGATACCTCACCCATATGTTCCTCCCCCCTCACCCATTCCCTCTGCATGCCCCAGCCTCAGCCCTGGGCAACCAACCAACTCAAGATCGCCAAGTCTGCCTTCCATAATACCAACTATGTTCTTTACATATAAATGACACCTTAGAATACAAATGGAATACAATATACAATCAACAAATGAAACAAGATTTTACCTGAAGCAGATGCCTTAATAAACAATGCAGTATTGTTTGGGCTTGAGGTGAAGGCTCGAAGCATGGAAACTCAGCAGTCGAGAAAGACATTCTCTGAGAAACACCAACGACCACACCAACATTTGGAAGGAGACCAAGTGGATACACCTCACGATCAAACTCAAGCTCAGGATCCAACTACAGAATCATATGAGAAGCATGAACAGCTATCTGTTAATATCATAATCAAAAGTTCTTCAATGCAAAAAGAAAAAGAAAAAGGAGAGCATGGTATGAAAACATTATGACTACAATAAATTCCACAAAAGAAAGGGGGTGAAGCTCAAAACAGATTCACAACTATCACAATATAGGAACTTATACCTGCAAGAAATCTTCTTGCTTGAAAGGATCAGCTCCTTGTGATGGGTACCATACCTGCAACCAGCTTTGTGTAAAAGGGTAGAAAAGGGATATCTGAAAAATAACTATTCCCCAAAAGAGGCACCCAGGACTCCAGGAGTAAACATGCAAGACAATAAGACTACATCTAACCTGCATACCCCGATGACCATAGTCAAGCCATGAAACCTCTTTAATAAGACTACCCTTCTCTTCAAATTGGGAACATGTGACCCAAAAGAGTTCAACTGAATTTGTGAGTGCGCGTTCATGTCCATCATCCATGTCCAGCACAGAAAGTTCACCATTGGCCCGCAAGATCAAACATCTGATATCATAACAAACACAATAAAAACCAAGGAGAAAAGGATTGAGTGACATCTAGGGTAAAAAGTACCTTGATGGTTGTTGGGATAAAAGATCAGAAGATCCATTAGTATCCTGTTCCAGGACTCCTTTGTCATTTTGTTCAGGAATGAAGCGCATTGAAACAGGCAGGCCCTTTGGACTCATGATTGAAAGTTCCCTCACTGTTGAAAGCTGTTCATAATGAAAAAAAAAAAATCTATTTATGGAAAGAATTTGGCGACATATTCTAAATTGATATTGCAATTTTTTCATAGAGAACATTACCTGTAAAACTGGATTGCTAACAGGTGATAATTCTCCCGATATCATCACATGGAAGATATGCACATCAAATGGACTGTAGGTAACTAAAATGTAATCCTGGAAAACATCCATGACAATCGGCCTTCCAAGCAGTGGTTTCCGGTAGAGCAAGGAGCTATAATCAAGGTGGTATCTTGGAAAAAAGAGAAGCTCATACCTGAGATAAAAGAAACAATTTATAGCACTAAAGTAAAAATGAGATATCAAATACAGCGCTTCCACTTATATGCAGAAAAATGAATTCAATCTAGCACTTCAAGAAGCATAGTTCAATGCAAGACATATAGACAGTGTCTCCCATGTTTAACCAGAAGAGAAGCCTTTAAGGCAGTTAACAAGAGAGGAGCAGCAACAAATATAGTATGAAAGAGAGAACTCACGTGCTTGATGATTCAACATAGTTGCATATAATAACAATTTTTCCCAGCCACAAGATGCCTTTGCATTGGATCTTTTGCTCTTGTGTGACATCACCAAAAAAACGCCACCTTTTATTTCGCAAATCATATAGCACTAGCCCATGAGAACCAGCAACTGCCAAATACATTCCATCATTGCTTGCGACCACATGTAGAACTGGCCAGTTCTGGGAAATGTAGGAAACCTGCTTCGAAAGATATATATCATTATAGCATGCATCATCAACAAGCAGAATTTACGGCTTATTTACCTCTCAAATAAAACAGACGATATGAAATTAACACTTAACTGGAATATTAAGATGCAATATCTTCAGTTCATCAGCATCATCCGGTTGCACCAACAGGATTCGATCTTCTCCATAAAGAGCCTGGTGAGAATATGTTGTGCCTGAAAGTCCTCTGTTTAGGCAACCTTTGGCAAACGAGAAAGCAAGGACCCTTTCTGACAAGCTTTCTTCAACAGCAAATAACTTATATCCATTATCATCCCATTGAATGTGTGACGTCCCTCCCATTAGAGGCTCAAATTTTAAAGCGCTAGGTTTGACCATTGGAGATGAGGCAGAATTTGATCCAGTTTGGCGAATAGTACACATCAATCGACATCCAGACACAGACCATACAGTAAGTCCCCTAAATTTCCACCCAACTGCAAAAGCACAATTGTCAGGTGTCCAAGATATACAGGCAACAGGACCAGTATCTTCCACTGAATACCTACAAATTTTGTGCCCAAGAAAAGATGGGGGAAAGGCAGTTATGTCTCAGCTTCAATAGAATAACCAAAAGAAGTGATGAGTAAATTAGCGGGGTCGCACCTTATAACCAGAGATGGTCTATTAAATGGTAAACATTTTAAACTCTACTAATGAAATGATCAAGCCTAAACATAGGATAACAGCATGACATTAAAGTCTTTTATCCAAACAACCTGCCTGGCAGGATTTTCTCACTAGTTAGCAAGTATTAGCAATTGGCTACCAAAGCTTTAGGCAGACAGTCAGAAGTATCCACATAACGACTACTAAAGGTCCTACTGGCTTGTGTGAAATAAATTTGATGTGAGACTTACCCCCAATCATACAACGAAATTGTTCTTATATGCCGTGTGTTTTCAGCTAGATCATACAATTCAACAACACCTCTACTGCACCCAACTGCAAGGATCTGTTGCTCAGAAGCCACAGAGGTACACATTGCATCATCAGTGTCCAACCATCTCTCCACTCTGATGCTGCCAGGCTGTTTTAATCCCTTCTTACCAACAGTACAGATGGCAATGTGACAGCCTGAGTACAAGGCAACCAGCAACCTCAGTTTCACTGACAGCTCAACATGGACAATAGAAGAATTGCCTGTGCAGCAAGGAGCAGGCCTTGCGTTAGATTTTTCTTGCAAACTGGGAGGATCAAACACCAGCGCATCTACGACAGCAGTAGGTTTCTCAGACAAACAGGCAGAGCAACCAAGCTTGAAGCTGTCTGAAAACTGGCAAGCAACAACAAATACATAGACAACACTTAGCATAGTAAGTAGGGGGAGAGTACAACAAAACTATTCCGCACCTAATAATCAGTAACTTACGAGAAACAAAAGTAGCATGCATTTCCATGTACCTCAGCATTCCAGGACACGACCTGCACATGCCCATTGGACAGTCCGAGGAGCATGCTTTTGCTGTCACATACGAAATTGCTCCTGCAACACGGCAACAAACTTACAGGTCAGCTCCTCGGCGAGAGTGGTGCACCACATTCTGTACATGAAGACTAAGGAGCAGCGATCACGGTACGTTATAGCAACGCCATTGGCGAGAGGAACCTTCTCGGTGATGATTTGGGATATACCGGCCAGGCAAAGCCCCTGGAGCTGCTTGCCACCAACGATCAGCGGCTTCCCAGAGAGCTGAACCCTGTATATGTGGAGGTAGAAGGAGGAGGTCTACACACATACATAGAGCACATACAAACAACACAGTGAGTTGCTGCGCCTGGAGAAGGCAGGCGAGGAGAGAGGGAGGAAGCTGGGCTGACCAGGACGGCGACGGTCTTCGCGTCGGGGCTCCACACGGCGTGCGCGTTCTGGCCGTAGGCGGCGAGGGAGTCCGGTGTGCGGTCGAAGCGGGCGAGGCGGACCCGGTGCTGGGCGGCGGACCAGAGGTGGAGCGAGGCGGGGCAGACGGCGAGGAGGAGGCGGCCGAGGACGCGCAGGAGGACCACGCGGTCTGAGTCGTCCGGGTCCAGCGGGATCGACTGCGGCCACCCGTACGCCAGGTACATCGCGGCGACGGCGGCGGCGGCCGGCGCGCGCCCCCCCTCGCCGGTGGCTGGGCGGGCGAGATGCGGGGCGGGGAGATCTGGAAAGGAAAGTGGGGACTGGTGGCCGGTGCGATGCGGGCGATGCAGCGTTTTTTTTTCTGGCTTTTTTTCACCCTTTTTTATTAGCGATTTAAAATCTCTGATTCAGAGTTCAAGATCAGATCAGACGCGCGGGTTAGCGTCGTTGTCGTAGGCAGTACACCATGACGGCATGACCAGCTGCTCAACATGAAGGTATCAAGCTGTGGTCGAGTAGACGACTACTGCATGCCTTTGCGTACGATTCGGTGCTGGGAGAAACGATCGGAGGTACTCACCTGCATTGGTGCTGCAGCGAAGCACGCTACAAGATTTTGGTACTACGTGACGGTTGCTACGGCAAGTTCATGATGGCACATGCCAGCTAACTACTGGCTGCTAAGTCAATTTTACTCCAAGACTAAGGGTGAGTTTAGTTCACCCAACTTTTCCAAAAAAACACTATTCATCTAACTTTTTCCTATTCATCCTATCCCCCAACTCACAGAACACGCTTCCCAACACGATCTACAGTGTTTTTCTGGATCTACAGTGTTTTTTCTCCCAATCTAAACTCACCCTAAGTTGATGCAAGACCACTGTGAAGTTGTTACACAGTCGCAAAAATGCTGCCAAGCCTACAACAAAGTATGATGTCGTTGACTCTCGTATTAAAATAATGTAACACAGATTCGACAAAGGATAATATTTACCATAAACCGTCAAAATAAAAGTACAATACAATCATGTCATGGTTATAAATAAATATAACATAATGAGCGGTGTAGGATCTACAGATGTACAGATAAATGAGTCCACGTAGAATGTTCTTGTTTTACATATCAGAGCCCTAGTAAACCGTCAAGGTTGGCAAGACACTCTTTTTCACGTTAGCGTTACATCTACATCTGTAACACGAGTTACACACCACGATCAGAAAACGGCTCGCTCTGCGGATAACCACGACGAAGCCCAGCTTGTCGAGCCCACCCGTAGAGGCTGACACAGTTTCGGACCCAAAAGCAGCGCATTATGACCTGATAACACGCTGATGCAGCTTTACAAGTAGAGCACACGCTGCTTACGAGAGGCAAGATAGTTTCCGTACATATTGCTATTGCACTGTTTTTCCAGCATAACAAGGTATGAGACATTCACTGAAATGGCTGAGCTGAAGCTGACAGAAGGATAACAATCACTCCATGTCAGAAGCTTCATCCTCGTCTTCGTCCTCATCCTCGTCAAGGATATAAACCAAGGCATGCCTCCGAGATGAAAAGACACAAGCAACTCCTCTTGATGCTGCATAAAACGATCAGGAGAAGCAAGCACCAGGTGTCACACCATAATGTGATAACAATTAAGATTCCTAAATAGATAGTCCATTCTTGACATACCACTGACTGCAAGTGGAGTAGATACATTGTGAGGAATGCTACGAACTTTCCCATAACCTGTGTCCAATTGGAGATCCACTGCCTACAAATTTCACGACAGGAAAGAAGCAACGATATTACCGTTTCACAGAAAAGGTAAGATTAAGTTACATAATGAGTACAATGGCACACAATACGTTGCTGACAGTATACCATTTTGAAGACCTGATTGATAGGTACATATGGTCGTAAGGACTAGCTGCTATGAAATGACGTACATGCCAGAAGATCAAACATAAAATAAATATTTACAAGAATTATTACCACCAGTTTTTGCAGACTGTAAATATTTGTGGGGAATGTTCTTGAGAGCGGTGTAAAGGAAAAGTTCTGCGTCTGCAGCATCATCATCCAGGATCTTCCAGGGCTATCAGAAGGAGACCTTTCACTCAGTAGTAAAACTATCTGGTTGCCCTGTTTTAAGAATGGTAATCAGTATTACTGTACATAAACTGGGATATTATCTGAAATTCTGAATACAAACAACAGGGGGTTTACCTTATAAAGCGATAGGTCAACACACTCATATTCGTCAGGCATATGCAATAGGAAACCTGAAAGTGACGCCATGCTGAGGGCAGTACAACAGTTACTGGAGTTCTTTATCACACCGATGCAATTTCTTTTATTTAACGATTCATCAGGTATCTTGAAGCATACATAATCAGTCAAGTTATATGAGGAGTCCTCATGCTGTGAATCTTCAACCTGCATTTTAAGTAGTGATACGTAAGAGACTAAAAGTTATGAAGAACAGCAACATTGAATTAGTGCAAGGTGTGTACAGGAGTTACAGACAAGCACAGTAGCAAATAATGAGTATGATTTACTTCACGACCATGATGCCAACTTTATCAAAAAAAAACCACTGAAGAGAACATGAACCTTGTAGAATGATATAGATGTTGGTATACAGGTTGATGACAAGGTATCTGATGATGTAACAGGGTAGAGAGGAAGCAATCCTTGACAGTGTATTTTCGAAGAGATCGTGGTAAACGGCATCAAGAAAGCCTCCTTCAAGCTGAAGTGGATGACAAAATAAATGATAAATGCAGCATAGACAATGCTCAGCAAAAGGCAAGCATCAGCTTTGTTTTATGAAATAAGTAACATATCTGAAATTGTTTACTGTGGAAAGTGAAAATACAAAAACTTGACTGATAAAATATTGAATGTTCAAATAACAAACCATTTTAATCAAAATAATTCCGATAGATGGAATATCAATCTCAAGCAAAGGTGGAACATATAACTGATACGAATTTCTAAGTGACAATATGATTCACCTATCTTGCAATTCATTGAATTGTTTTACCAAACTCCTTTCCAAAAATTGGGTGTCTGTAAATCCTCCAAAAACTACTAGTTGCTCAACATGTCTTGCAGTATCCCTGAAAAACAAGAAATGCAGGAAACCAAGAAAACATCATAACAAAAGAAAAAAAACTAAACTAAATAATAATGACGAAAACACAATATAAGAGCAAACGACAGCTCCATGTGATTGAGTAAGTTCTTATCAGTTTCGCTGATTTGAACAGGAATCGAAGATCATATAGCCCAAGATTTCCAATAACTCGTTGCAGAGAACATTGCGTTTTCCAATACCAAGTGTAAATAAGAACACTGAATTGTCAAATTCAGAAGTAATTCATGTGACTATGTGAGTTAGCTGCCATTTGTAAAATTCATGGTACAAAATGCCAATCATGACATGATAACGTGCATATATATGTTTTAGCACAACTGAAGGTTTTGACATCTTGTGCATGGCAAGATATCTTATATACAAAATGATGGTACTAAGCCGCATGGGACATGTGGCTAGCAATCTTCAAATTCAAACTCAAAAAAAAAAAAAAATGATGGTACTTACTACACAGCAACTAGAGATCAGAAAAGTGCATTCTACTTACATATCATAGTCAATTCTCTCGTTTGCTTCAAGTAGCTGTTTGATTGGATCCTTATCAAGGAGGAACTTCAGAAAAATCACCACAAGTTCACTACAATGGATGAGACCCTGGTAATTAATAACAAAATATCGATCCATGATGTGTGAATCAAGGGAATAACAGAGAGTAAAAGACTAACCTGTTTGCTGCAGGAACTTGATCAGTTGGTTCGTTTAATAATATCTTCACACACTTTAAAACCCAGGTGAAGAAGTTTTGAAACTGGAAAAAAGATTAATAAATGGCTCTTACTACTTAATAAGCCGCCAAAAGCTTTAACATTACCACCAGCCATAAATGCATATAGGAAACGATGCAACACGAAAGAACATAGTATAGCACAAACAAAATGCACATCAAACAGCATGTCACTAATAAAAGCACATTCAACGCATAAATGTTAGTATTGATAACCATATATTCAGCTAGGTCCATCAGAATCTACAGTTTGATTTGAAGACAATGCATGCACAAAGTAGCCATGTTCTGGTCCAGGAAACCAAAGAATATTTGTTCAGCACAGTACTCTAATAAACACAGTGAACAGATAGACTATTTAGCATACTCCAAACAAAATAAATAGGTCGTTTTTTGGGTAGGATGTAGGAGCTTATTTTTCAAAGGACAAAAAGCCCCAAAGTCTAAACAGATTTATTGAAATTTGCAGAAGGAAAATAAAAGGTACCAGATAAAGAACAGTAGCTGCAACCCTTGAAAAGCGCTCAACTTGAACAACTAGCATCCCTATACTCTCAGTTACGCCATCAATAAGCTTTTCATCTAACCCGATAATTTGAAACCGCGAACGCCATCTTGCAAGGCCTCTTAATTCTGCTAGTCTGAATGAAATAATCTCAACTGCAGGCTGCAAAAATATAACACAAATACAAAGACGTTCAGTTTTGTAATAGAAACTAGAAAAAAAAAAGAGAGAGGTAAAAGTACCCATTATACATAATACTCCAGCAAAATGACATGATAATGAGTTTAGGAAACCACATAATTAGCTATATTTCAATGCACAAAATCCAGTTTAATGTCTCTAATAGCTAGTAAAAACACTAGGAATACTCTACAGTGTCCACTACGAAGCGAATCGAACTAACAATTGCCTAGGTGCATGTTTCTGTGGCATTGGTAGGTAGTAGCTGACCTGGAGATGCTCGCTGACAACACCGCGAATTTCTCTTCCAGCACTGTCAACAGCCTTGGCTATCCTCTTGAGACCCTACAAAAAGACGAATGACAATTCAAGTAGCAGAAACCAAGCTACAGAATTTGTGGTAGTAGCAACAATTACCGCTTCACCAAGTGAACTCGCTAAAAATTGGTGAAGTGCTGGACTTGTTCGTGTCCCAAACAAGAGGCTCAGAAATTCATCCTCAGAACTAGATTCCGCTCCTGTAAGTAGATTGAATTTTTTTTATGTTAGAAACTTCCAACTGTGGAGGTAGAATGAAGTTACGGATTTCCTCAGGTTATGGCTCAAGAGAAACTAATCATACCATGTGCGGCTATTAGATCGGGCAAGGCACTAAATTTCTCATGAAATAAGTTCATGGCATTTGACCATTGTTTTGATATCAAAGATATGGAAGCACGGACAACTTCAATCAAATCTTGGATACTTGATGCTTGTTGAGACACCTGATGCAGCTCATTTTTTCTTTACAGCATTTACGGATGACAAAATACAAATTTTAGTAAATGACAATAATAAGCACAAGTTGACACAGAATAAGAGTAACATCCTTTAAAATTTTAGTAATTAATATTTGCACCTTTCTATAAAGCTAGATTGCACTAATTGTGGATCTTAGTATAGAAGTCAGCATAGAACAACAATATATGGTTTCAGAACAAGCAAGGAAAAGTTCAATGAAACAGTTATCATTACCGGTTGAAAAATATAGATGTATCAAGATAAAGACAATGTAACCCAGCAGTTTCGCAGTTGTGAGAAAGGTTGTCAGGGTCAATCAACTTTCCGTAGCACAGAACAACCAATTTCTGGAGGTTTTTTGATAAAGATACCTGATGTAAGAAAAGAAAAATGAGTGCACAGAATCTCTTTTTTCTTAAGCAGGAGTGCATAGAATCTCTTATGTAGGAGATTAAGATGTGTGTCAGAAATGAAAAAATAATTACCTTGCTTATTGAAGCACCCTGGAGTTGGCAATTCTTTTTTCCAAAGGCTTCAACATTGATTGGAATCTTATTTATGTTCTGAAATGTCAAAAAGAATAAAGCTAAATTTAGGCAGCAGTGGCTGAAATGTCCATACACTCAACGGTTGATTTTACACAGAAATCTAAATAAAACTAAATGAATAAAATATGGGAAACTTCACTATTCTCACCATGTTACACCACCAGCTTGTGCACACATGGATTGACATCACTGACGACAATAAGGGATATTTCTAGTATTTGCTTGAATAAGTGCATAGTTTAAATGCTTAATACTTAATAGAGATGGCACTTAAAATGATACAGGTACTTTTTCAGAAGTCTGTTGCTACTTAAGCATTATACGATGACACCAAGAGTTTCCTGGATTTGCAGAACACAGATGTATGGTGCGTCTGCCACTGATAACAATAGTCAAACCTAAAAGACATTTGAGTAGAATTTCTACTTGCTTTGCTTAAAATGGGCATCTTAAACAAAATATTTCTTGATGTCAGTTTGCCTGCTCTCATGGTACAACATAGCGAAAAGAAAGAATAGTAAGCAAAAACAATGCGCTAATGCACAGCTACAATATGAATGCAATTTCATAGAAAAGCTCGCCAGAAGAACTGTTCCATGCTGTTATTGTCTGTTTCCTTTAGGGTACAAACTACAAAGGTATCAGGGACCAACAACAGGAAACATTGGAATAAGGAGAAAGCGTGTACAAGAATTAATTTATATTGAGTTCAAATTATGGGCGAGCACTGAGTTATTGCATTTACTTACTATCCTTCCAACAGGAAATATTCCAAAAATGCTGAAGCAAACACAACCATCTTTACCACCAGTGCATAGGATGTTAAAACGCTGACAGGAAGCACTACAAAATTCTGGAATGGCTTCTTCATTCTCATCCACAATACCAGTATCTCCAGAACTTAGCCCACCTATCCTAGGCATCACAGGAGCAGGAGGAAAGAAACGTGTGGTTCGGTCTTCATAAGATAAAAACTCATCCTTGTCGGCCTGAAAAATTTATAACTCAGTAATGACAACTTTTTATTAGAGAATTAACTTAATTTTGATAAGAGCTGAATTCATAGATGAACTGAACATTTCACGACTAAAATAGCATGGTGCTTGATATTTATATCACAATAGAATAGGAAAGGAAATAGTGTACCCTTGATAGTGGATCATCTTCTTCCCAATTCAAACATACAATGGCAACATCATGGGATTTTATAGTTCTTAGCATCTTCCCGTTCTGCAATCAGCTTTCCCTTCAGTTATAAATGCACAAAGCGACAATGTAAAAGAAAAGTAACAAGTAGATCTTGATAGCATGAGATATTTTTTAGATTTCAAGAGTAACTAAAAATGTAGGCTGGAAGTATTTCAAGCATAAATGGATCTCCTAAGTCCTACCCGAATCAAAGCTGATAGGGCGTATAGGAGATTACAACAACCACTACTAAAAGTCTAAATTTGAGAAAATTTAACGGAACTGTCATAGATTGCCCTTTGTGATTATAGTGTCAATCAATCACCTCTACCCTCTGCGTGTTGGCAGAGTTATAGTGTCAATTAATTCATTTTCTAGTTCTTTCCACCTATGAAAAAACAAACTAAGCTAGTTTTGCAGAGATGCAATATACAGAGAGAGCATCATGCAAAAAGGAAATGTTTCATTTCAATATTACAAAGAAAATGAGGTCCTGATAATATATACAGATGATCAAGCAGAGGCTGCCGCAAGAGCCCCAAGCATATGTGATCAGGTGATCTTGCGTGGGAAACACAAACAGTATAGCCAGCACGCACTATTCTTCGAGGAGTCTAATCAAATTCCTCTGTTAGAAACATAGTTTGGCAAAGAATTCCATGAAGCCTGTGCCCCCAAATTATCCCATAATAGTTCACTTGTAAAGGGTACTAGATTAATGGATCAGATTTGAAGCATGAACGAATGTCCATATAAAGGCACAAAAGTGAGTTTATATTTATAATCCACATACACACCTCAACATCATGCAAAAGAACCAAACCCTCTTCTGTGCCAAGTGCTATTATTTTACCATCAGGGCTCCAGCATATAGATGTGATACATTTCCCTGAAAAAATATAAATATTTCAGTTCTTGCTACCTTTTGAAAGTTCAGAGCAGAAATATCACTTTTAACTGCAAAGTAAAATGATATACAGGATATGCACTGAGATTTGTACTGATTGAAAAGAGAGTAAAATGTCTGAAGGAGGCAAATGGATAGAGAAAAGTTGAGCGCCATGGGACAACCTGGAGAGATTGTCCATAGCCTTTGCCAATTGAAGCGATGTAGGAGAACCTTGGAGTCATCAGTAACCATAGCAAGCAGATCTTTCTCTGGATTCCATTCGGCCATTTTTATCTACAAGGAAGCATGGGCACAAAATAAACAAAGGCAAAGTTCAATTTATATGTGCTGAATCGATTCTGAATTACAGAAATATATACAAAGCGACAAAAATAAGGAATTCATGGTCAGCAGCTGTCTCACGGAAAAATGAAGAGGGTGTATAAGAGGAATGAGATGTATTAAGCATGACGAAGATGCAAACACTGCAAACGCTGAAAGTAAATTTGACAACAAAAAATCGCATTCAAGGCTGAAATCGGTGCTCCATTCCAGTAAAACGGCACACAGCGACTCGTGCGGAGTCCAGAGTCCAGACCAGCCAGCTTCCATTAAACCCGCGACTCGTGCGGAGTCCAGACCAGCCAGCTTCCATTAAACCCCAGCACTCTCAGCCCGCATAGTGATGGTAAGGTCCGTTCTAATCCTCATAGGAATTTCAACAAACAGTTGGCGCGCACGCAACGCTAGCTGCCGCAACCCAAGGACCCACCCGATCCAGCTGCGCATTCTCGTGAAGGAGCCATTACCCTGGACTTCATGAGCCAAAGCGGTGAAGGCGCTAGCCTTGGCAAAGTTGGGTAGGTTGATTGAGCATCGCCACGAACTCGCGCGCATCGTGTTTGACTGTGCAGAGGGGAGAGGCGGGGGAAGAGAGCGGAGGTGAGACCTGGAACGGGATGGGCTTGTCGAACTGGAGCTGGAACGGCGTGGCCGCCGCCGCTGCCGTGGACGCTTCCTCCATCTGCTCCTCCGCCATGCTTAGAGCTCTCAGCCCGTGGGGTATTTTCGTTGCGGAAAACTCTTTGAGCGGGCGGGCGGGGCGCGAAACAGGAACAAATGGCGACGGCGGCTGCGAGCGTCGACGGCGCCGAGACGGCGGGACCGTGTTCAGGCCATTTTGGGCCAGAGGAAGCCTAGTGTTAACGGCCCGCGATCATGTTTCACAGCAAATTTGTCGATGGGCCTCAAACGAGGTTCTCCCATGCTTTTTTCTATTGGCGCAAGGGAAAAAAAGTTTTATTTATCTGAAAACATAAATATAATATACATGTTTTATTACTTTTTACTCCTACGTCATGAAACAAATTGTATCTATAAAATTTTAGACATAAAAGTGATTATGTACAATATTCTACATACCCTTCATCAATATGTTTAATTGACTCGGTAAAAAAGCTAACTTATGGATTCTTTAGCTATTTAATTACACATGCATTTGATTAATTTAAGTCATCTATGTAGGCCTCTCTTAAGTTTGTCTGAAATTTATAAGATTACTTTTTATGGAACAAATTCTGAACACTAACGAAAAAAAAAATAGAACAGGGGCGAGCTAAACTCTTGTATCATAAAACTTGCTTTTTTTTTTTTGCATTTGGTTTGTTTTGCTCAAATGGATATTCAAACCCATAGCTAACTTTGCCAGTCGCAACCAAACTTCTTGGCCACGTATCTAGTGCATTGTGCCACCTCCTCACCTTTTTTTTTTTTGGAGAAAACTACTCCTCAATCCTCACCCTTCTTTGTGGGGTCTTTGGCAGGTTTGTTTGGACCATAAAAATTGTTCCTCACAAAAGGAAGAGTCAGAGTTGTTTGTGATGGTTTTTTTTCCAGCCACCTAATGGCCGAAACTTCCTTGATTTTTGGTTAGGGTGAAATGGACTTTTGGTGTTTTCCTCTTGTTCTAAATGGAGTCACACGTAAAGAGAGGATGGTGCATTGTGTGAGCGTGTGCGATCAGGTAGCGGCTAATTGGGTAGGTGGAGGAACGGAACTTCGTGAAATTTTCAGCTCGCAGAGAGACATGCCTTGTGCGCCGACTAGCTGAATTATATTATTCGGAGAATTTGGATTAAAAGAAATGCTGAATTATATATTATCCGCGTCGTGCTTAGGATCTCTCTAGCATAGGATTATCTGAAGCAATGCTAAATTCGCAGAGTTTTTCGGTGGCTGCGTGAATCTGTCTGTATAATCGGGTGCTCGCTCCTCCGCGGCGTCCCGACGGCGCCGTTCCTTCTCCTACGGGCTACGGCCGACGCTGACCTCCACCTCTCCGGGTCCTCCGCCGCGGCGAAGGAGAGAGCTCGAGTCCATGATGGCATGATGCATGCGAAACCGTGAATGGTTTGGGCTGCTGAAAAATCTACGTCCCCCGGGGAACGTCCTCGGCGCACTTTTTCTTGAAACACTAGGAGACGTTGGATGTGAATAGACCGGCTTGGATGCAGAGGAAAGTCACTCGATCTACCCTCCTCTCCGTCCCCGCTTCCTTCTCTCTCCTCTTTTGGTTTTTCCCTTTCCTGCCGGCGACGACTGGGAGAGCGGCGGCGCCATCCACCACGCCTTCGCCGGGCCCGTTGTTATCGACGAGCACCCACAAGGTATGCCCGTGCCCGACCCTTCCCCTTCCTTCCTGATGCGCGAAACTGAGCACCCCAAACCCAAACCCTAACGGAAGACGTCTTCGGATCTGACCCAGTTACGATATCCGTACCTACTAACTTTCGTTTTTTGTTTGCAAAATTATCGGGTCCGGCCCTGGTTTTGCCCCTGTTCTTCAAAATTTGGCTTTTTTTCTTGTAGTGCCGGGAAGATCATTACGTTTGACTGCAGATTTTGAGCTGTTTTTTTTTTTCGTTCCCTTGTGTTTCTTTTCAGTTCCTAGACAAGGGAGAGCTTACGAGTATCAGATGGCGAGGATAAAGCCCAAGCAGCTGCTCATTCAAAGCAAAACGAAGAAGGCTCCGTCCCGAATCAGTTACTCTAGTATCATCACATGGAACCTGATTGTCGTCTTGGTTGTGCTATCTCTCTATGCCACCTACAGTCATTGGCATCAGAGGTTAATATCTTTTTTTCCGCGTCCTTTTTTTTTGTTGTTTATTTTGCTGTTTGGTCTCCCAAACATACCCATTCTACTTAATACTGCCATAGGTAGAGATGAAGTAAGCTCATGCCAGTCTTTCTGTAGTAAAGTAGTTAAAGCGCTAAACAAACCTGTTACTCACTAATCACTATTCCTGTATCGATGTGCTCAACTGCAGGTCTTCTGAAGAGATTGAGATGCTTCTTCATGAAGCTGAGGTATGATATATAATCACACATTCTGTATATGCAACTGTTTGTCTTATGCTCACTGAATCTGCTAGTAGGTACATCTCGTTTATCTATTTTGACATGCATTAGGTAGAGTAGGTATAACCCTGACAGGCATTATCTATTTCTTTTTTTTTCCTTGGGTCACTTCACAGCTTTATATCTTTGTCTTCCGAAAATATGGTTAGTATCGTAATTCCTATCCAAGTGACTAAGGAAAATCATTCTCATTGATTGCTGTAATCGAAACTATAGGAAATGTTGTCTATAAGAAATACATAGCGCATCTCTTCTGCTTTCTTCAGGTTGTTCATTTGGATAGAATGAAACAGCTAATTGAAGTGGTCTTAAATACTTGATAAAATTGATTTTGATAAATAAGTGTTATTATTACTGTAAGGCCATAATGCATCAAATGATCAAACTCATTGATTGTTTCACTTGTGCATTTTTATGACTTCATTCAAGCTTGATGTGAGACCAAATGATTCAAGAATGACAAGTGGACCAGGATATGCAGTAAGTTTTTTGCCTCTCTCTTCTCAACTTGATCAAACCATGTATGTTGATTTAAATTTTAATTAATGTTTGGATATATCTTGGGGGTCTATGTTTCCTGTGATCTGCATTGTAACTTGCTGGGCTAATCAAGTTATGATAATTTTCTCAAAGCATGTGAGCTGTGACCCTTCGAAATTTCTGTAAAAAAATATTGTTCTTCCGGGTATGTATAAATATGTGCACGAGAAAACAACCTTGTTTGTAGCACAGCAGTTATGTTCTTGTATGTGAAGCCCAGCAAGATAGATGGTAATGGTATTGCTGAAGGTGAGGGGCAAAGAATGGCGTTCTTTTAAAATGTGTACTGCACAGAATGTGCTCAGGAAATAAAGAAAGCAAAGTCAGCCAGAAGTAATCAACATTTCTCACTAAGCAATGATTTCACTAGACTTGAGATAAGACATCAAAATGTAGTCAATAATGGGAACTAATACTGTGATATCTCATGCTTCTGGATAATGAAATGTTTCTTTTGCTATGTTAAGCTTCTGTTTGTATGTAGTCCACTTTTTAAGCATAGAATTTGCAAGAATACCAGATTATTTGGTATTGCATGTGATTAGGAAACAATATAGAATAAAACCTCTCAATGGTTGCCATGCAAATTTTGAACTCTTTTTACAACCTTGGCTACTGCAGCGGATCCTCTTTGAAGTAGAATGAAGCATAACGTCACTGCTTAACTTTTTCTGTAGGTAATAAACACTGCCAAAGGTCCAATTACTATAGAAATATACAAAGATGCTTCTGCTGATGTTGTGGGTAGATTTATCAACTTATGGTAAGCACCAGAAATTTGTGATGAGCTTTTGATTTATTTAATATTTTTCATGCTACAAGACGTATATTATTGATTGATTTCTTATTTGATTGTGTTAGTCTTGTAATATATCCATGCCATATAGTTGGCGAAAAACATCTTAGCTGTGCAATATTCACCAGATATGATATTCTACAGAAGTTTTAAAGGTTCAAGATTAAAATAATTTCAGCATAAGTTTCAAAAGTACGAGTGGTCGAGCTATGCACTTTCAATGTTCAATACGCATTTTCAACATGGCATATAAAGCATACTTCTTTAAAAAAGTTGACAGATCAAACAACACCTGCAAGCCTCCTGTAATTTGGACTGAGATTCTCATAGGGTTTATATTGAGTCTGAAGCATTAAATTCAACTTGGAAAGCGCTTGCATGCTCTCCCATAGGAAAAACAAGTCCTAACACTGTTTATCAATCGGCAATCAGTGTGTTCGTTTTAATTTGTTTTTAACTTATGAACAATTTTGGTTTGTAATGATATGCTTGGTAATGCACACCACAAAGTTTTTAATGCAAGTGTGAAACTATTACTACTTTACTAGTTTCTACCACGGTGGTATGTCAAGACTATGTTTGAGATATCTTGCATATTATCTGTTGCGCATGCTATACAAATTCATGAATCATGGGAAAACACTTCAAATATGTCGCAAGAGAAATGGAACTAACAATTTTTATCAATATGCTAACTTTCTTTATATCACCTGACATTGATCCTGTGGCACAGCAAGAGTAATCACTTCAAAGGAATGCCATTCCGGCATATCATAAAAAATTTTGTAATTCAAGGTGGTGATTTTGATTTTGATGGTGCTGCCCAAGAATGGATAACAAAAGCTAAAGCCAGTGGGAAAAATAATCTCAGGTTTGCTTCCTTAATAGTGCATATATTAAATTATGATGGATCTTGGTTTTGGTAGACCAGATATTTCACAATTGCAATTTTCTTAACATTAACAAAAAGTGTATACGGTTTTGCAGTCCAAAGCACGAGGCATTTGGTAGACCAGATATTTCACAATTGCAATTTTCTTAACATTAACAAAAAGTGTATACGGTTTTGCAGTCCAAAGCACGAGGCATTTATGATTGGGACTGCTAAGAATCCTAATAACAAAGGGTTTGATTTGTTTATCACGACTGCTCCAATACCTCATTTGAATGACAAACTTGTTGTATTTGGGCGGGTCGTCAAGGGAGAGGATATCGTTCAGGTACTTATATGAGATTCTTGCTTGTCTTAGAATAGAACTTCTGTTTTCCATTCATCCTTCTATGTTTGGTGGTTCCCTTACTTACTGTACCAGGAATAAGTCTTCCTCGTGGTTTTCAAGGTTGTATAGACCAGTAGGTGTCTAATATGCCAAACTATATGGGAATATAACATAGCACTAGTTAAATCAGCCTGAACATGAATTGAAATGGTTTTCATTTGGAGTAGTGTTTTCATTCCAGTTGAGAATCAACTTAATTTGTATACTTATTATCTTCTGTTTTTGTTTACTTGTTTACATACACAGGAGATTGAAGAAGTTGACACCGATGAGCATTATCAGCCAAAGACCCCCATAGGCATCATGAATATCATACTAAAACAGGAACCATAAGCTGATCCTTTGTCAGTCGCATGTAGATGACATCTTTAACTGCTCTTCTCACTACTCTCTGTAGCATACCAGTATGAAGAGGGTTCATACGTCTCATTCAGTTGCTGTTGTATTGGTGACATGCATGCGGATGGGATCCTTCCTCTGGACGCCCACGGGTTGCAGATTGTAACGCCCTGTTCCATGAGTTCGTGCAGTATTTGTGTATAAATATTCACCCATGCGGTTTTTTGCTGTCATTTGGGAGCATATGTGCTGTGCAGTTGCGCCCCTTTATTGCCGTGCCATGTCTGGATAGAATTATGTTTTCTGCTATCGCTGTCGATAATCAATCTGGGAAATTCATATAATAAAAAAGAGACGTGCATATGCACATCGAATTAATCATAGAATAAAATTGCTTACAGATCCTTCACAAGGTGAAGTAATCAAATTGCAGTTTGAACCTGTGTATAGAACAAATCAGAATTACATATGTTCAATTTCATCAAGAATGTCTTCAGGCCTTGGATTATGTTACTTTTTTATTTTACTTTTTTCCAAAAGAATAAAATTCCTATATTTTACTTTAACTACAGTGGAGGAATGAAGCTTTCATTACGAAATGAAAAAAATTTACATTTTGCATTGCTGACGTGGGAATGGATGGACATCCACCATCCAATCAGCGATGTCCAACTAAAATCCACGTCCATGAATCGTCGGCTCCAGTCCAATCCTAAATATTTTAACTACCATCCAATCCAATCCTGTCCACTGCCGCTAAAATCCACATCCATCCATCTTCGCCCTCTCCTTCGTTCGCCCCCACCCACCAAGTCGCCCGCTGCTGGGACGGAGCCAAGGCCAGAGCAGATTTGGCCCCTACATCCGCATGCGGCCGCAGCCGCGTGTTGCCGTCACCTGAGCCAAGGGACCCCGTTGGACATAGTGAGTGAGCGCGCCATGGACGAGCACCGAACGCGCCGGTCGCAAGCGGGCGAGCGCTTCATCGATATGTTCTCGTCGCCGCCGACGCCCTCGTCGTCCCCGACGGAGCCCTCGTTCGTCGCCGGGGATGAGCTCCACGAGAACGACTTTCTCTTCTCATCGCCGGACACCGTGCTGCCGTCGCCGCAGTACAGGAGCCCCCTGGGCTGTGGGGCCCCACCGGGGCACCTCGGCCTCCTCGCCGCGCTCGCGATGCACGAGGGGGACAGGCTTCAGCCACGGATTTGATCTGTCGGTGCTGCCGGACGCTGTCGATGACGCAGAGGCAAGGAAATGTTGGGAAAAGGGTGCGTGTGCGCTAGAATGTGGTCGAGAGTCGAGACTGAAGCCAGCGCTGCGGGGATGATGCACAAAGCGGCGAGGAAGAAGGCGCGACGGCGGCGGCAAAGAAGACACAGAAGCACAGGAGGCAGTCCAATACGAATTGGACTATCCAATTTTTTTAATCCAACAGAACCCAACGCTATTGGATCAGAGCAAAACGGATGCCCACATCCAATTGCATCCATGTCCATACAGTCTAAGTCCCAAAGTTCAATTGGACTAAACCCAGTCCAATCCCAGGTCTCCTACCCGACCACGCAGTGACACGGGGATGCAGAGCAAGAGACGCCACACGGGCGGCCGATCGAGCGGGTCGCCGTGGCCCGGTGGCGGCGCCACACGGTCATCGGTTTACCCCATACACTACAGGAATATAAGATGTGTTTGGTTGGTTGTACCATTTGATTCATGTATGGAATGATATAAAATAATGATGATTGTTTTGTTTGGTTGGATGAATTGTACCAACTCATCTAGGATGAAACCATCCCACTTAATATAATGTTGTACTAGTTAGAGTGAACCAAGTGGTACAATCAATTTGGTTGAACCATCCCATCCAGGATCATCCATTTATGTATCATACTCCCTCCATCCCTTAAAGAATGATGTTTTAGCGTTTAAAATTTTTCTCATAAAGATTGATGTTTTGGCATGTATGTATAACAAATTAGGAATATCTTATGCATGCATGCTTAAAAGGAAACCGATTTACCTCCTAAAATGGCATTTACCAGGGACACATGCGTCTTTCTTTTCTACTCTTAATCTGTCTGAAAAATCCTAAAACATCATTCTTTAAGGGATGGAAGGAGTATGGTGCATGCAACCAAATACACCCTAAGCGGCGCAGCCGCACATGCTTACCTCCGCACATGCTTACCTAGTGAACTTCCACCGCATCGGCGTAGTCCATAGTTCTGCTCCGCGCCCAACTCAAGAATTCAGCTTGCGCTTCCATCCAAGCGAAACGAAATCCATACATGGAGCAGGACGCTGTCGCCGCCTCGGCCGGAGGAATCGGCCCTTTCACCACCACCAGTGGCCATGGCTTCCTTTCGCAATTAACGAGCAATTCAACATTGACGAATAGTTTTTTTTTTTAGGGTTACATGGAGGAATTGCTGAATGGCTTTGCCCATCAGTCGTACACTTCAGGGGCAGGAGGCATGGACTCAACGTCGGCGGCCTGGACATGGGGCTTCCTGCTCTGGAGCCGCTGCTCTGCCGAGGCGGCCATGCCTTATTTGGCTATTTGTGGCACTACTCTTAACAACGAGACGCTGTGAACCTCAGGGACATTGTGTTGTGATATGGTCGAGAAAAAAAAAATTCCTACATCAATCCTCGGCCCTCATACCAGGCGTTCATATAGTTTTTTGCTTGTGCACTCATAGCAAGGAAACATGAGACTTGGTATTGAGCATGCCACTAGTATAATCCATAGGCACTGGGTAAAAGGGTTATAGAATTTTCTTAATGGTAAATGCTAATCGCCTGCAAAGGATAAATCCAGTTGTAAGAATCATTGTGCAATAAAATACGTACATGAAAACAGAATAATATCATTGATTCAAAAGTCAGAGAACCAATGCAACGTGGGCACGAACAAGAACAAAACAGGGTAAATTACTTTTAGTTCTAACTCCAACTCCATATAATGATATATAAGTGGTCCACATCACCAAAACCATGTTGAACTCCAAATGTTTCTCAAATAGACAGTTCAAGTTGCTAACTCTCGACCTGAATGAGCCCCCCTTACAAGGAACTTTTAGCTCAAGATAAAACCTAGCAGATAAGCACGATACTCCACAGCTTTAAATTATCTGCATTGCAATAAAACAGGGATTAGCAGGGGGTCACAAAGACAATTTGTGATTACAATTAGCATTTTTTAAGAATAATTCAGGCATATAACATTTAAAGATGGGATGAAAGATAGTTACACAAGCACACTTTATGCAGAATTTAGATATTCAATAACTGAACTAAAATACACTACTGAAGAAAGAGAAAAAACATTAACTCTATTCAGAGATCGGTTATCATAATACACTACAGCATGAGACATGGAAATAGAATTAAAATGTTAGCTGGAAAGCGTACTGCCTGATATTTTCCAAGGAAATGTTCAAGAGCACGAGGACCCAAATAAATGAGGATAAGGAATTGAGGATATGATTCCAGAAATATCAAAATACAGGAGTCTTCAACCTCAACCTTAACCAGATAAGATAGTTATCGCATTATTTAGTATTTACTTGGTTAATGACTACCACACCAATGGCCCAGTAATGCAAGGCAGCACAAGAGCACTGCAGGTCGCTTCAGTTAAGTCCTACTCATGAACATAGAAATAGCTGTGAGCTGTCCTCTTTTAATCATTTTCCAACAATCATGGCAACAATTTGATTTTATAAATACAAAATGGAAGCTCTCATTAAAACGAGGATGGATAGCTTCATATTAAGTGATGCACACATAGCTTCATATTAAGTGATGCACACAATTCCAAAATAAGCCCAAATAATCAGCAACTAATCCTTAATTGGGCAGGTGCAAAGACATAAAGCAAGCCCGTATTTTCGTTATTTAAATCACATATATGCACAAGGCACTGTTGTCAGCGAAAGGATCATTTAAAATATTTCCATATTTATAAAGCTGTAAGGGTTGGTCAGGATACAACGGCAATCCACTATAGGTTCGAGGTGATCCACAAGAATACGGGGTCAACTATAACGACATCATCCACTAATGAAAACTAGCAGAATACTACAATTCAGGAGATAATCATCCGGCACCAGCGCCAGCCCATCCTGTAACGCTTTTAGGATACAAGAAGCGCCCTCAGACCCCGTAATACATAACAGTAAGTGGAGTAAAATGCATGGGATAACTGACCTTTAGATGCTGCTGGGGTACATGAAGACCCTGACCTTGCGCCCCTGCAACAACAGGCACCACACAACATTATTAGCCCAGAACAGAAAATGCAAATACTGAATGGACGCAGGGATGGGCGGCCAAGCTCACCATGGATTCCGGCGGCAGGTTGGACTTGAACTTGGCGCGGACTACGCCGGAGTTGCCGTGCGGGCGGGTGACCTTGCCCCAGATGCAGCGGTAGCGGGAGCCGCTGCTGTTGGTCTTGGCCTTGTAGATGTACGCCATCCGCTTGCCGGAGTACCACGCGACGTCCTCCTTGGTGTTCACCCCCTCAATCTGCACCAGCGACGTGGTCTCGTACTGGTTCGACTTGGACCTGTATCAACCACCCACACCGCCAGCCAGTGAGTCGCAGCGCGGAGGAAGTGGAAGAGTAGGCTTAAGGGCGATCGATCGGGGAGAGAGGGAGCTCACCGCTTGTATCCGAGGATGGTGCCCCGGACGTAGAGCCTCACGCGCTGCCCAGTGCGCCCCTTCACCATCTCGCCGCTGCCGCTACTGCCGCCGGAGCTGAGAGCCAAGGTAGGAGAGGGGACGGCGCGAGAACGAAGGGAAGAAACCCTAGATGGCGGCGCTAGGAGCCCTTAAGTATCGTCCAGTTTCGAAGGTGGACGGCTGGGATTGGATCATTCATGTCTCGACGATTCTGATGTATTCAGTATGCCCGGATGTGATGATGGGCTAGGGTTTTACAGTGTAAATGGGCCGAGTACTTTATCTGGCCCATGTAAAAAAGATCTATTTTTGAACGGGAAAAAGTCCTTTTAACGTCCTCCAATTATTGATGAAGTTCGAATTTGGTCCTTCAACTGTAAAACTGGATGTTTAACACCCTCAACTTTGCAAAACCATGCAAAATGACACCCCTGGCCGGTTTTGATGGTTGTTTCACATGACACGCAATAGATGGCATGGGCCCACATGCCAGGCTCCCCTCTGCCTCCTCTCCTTCTCCTCTGCCTCCTCTCCTCTTCGTCTTCCTCTCCCTCGACTCCCAACAGCGGCGGAGCAGGGTTCAGCGCTCCACGCGGTGGTGCGAGCATGGGAGTGCTGCAGGAGTGTGGCGCGCACGGCAGGAGCAGGAGTCTGCATTGGTTGGCCAAGCTCCATGTCCGGCAGCGACGTGCTCGACCGCTCCGCACTCTAGCGCAGCGCAGCGCCGCCGACAGGCTGCTGGGCTAGTGGGTCAGCGGTGGCACAGCCAGGTGAAGCTGCAGTACCTCCCCGTCGTGCTCGGCGCCTGCTGCGTGCTCCACAACATCTGCGAGGGCTCCATCAATGCCGTCGACCCCGAGGAGTCCCGGCAGCCGAGGAATCCTCGATTCCTGGCCGGGCGGTGGTCGGAGCTTGCCGTGGAAGGGTCAGGGAGAATCTTGGGGAGGGTGGGGAGCTATCAGCTCAAGGAATTTGGAATCGATGCAGGAGGATCCGCGAATTTTGGCCGGCGGCGACGGCGAGTCTGTTCGAGCGAGATCCTGTTCGGAGGACTGTTCGAAGGAAGAAGAGACTAGAGAGGGCGTGTGTAGCTGAGTAGAGAGGAAAGATTCAGTGGGCCAGCGCCCGAGGCCGCCGACAGGGGGAGAGGAGGGCGACGGCAGGCATGGGGATTCCGACTTAGGGGATCCCGCCGCCGAACGACCGCGCTCGCCCAGTCCTCTGCAAGAGACGGATTCGAAGACGCGCCACCTTCCTCGGCCTGCTGCATCTTGTGGGCGCCGGTGCGGACCCGACGAGTGTCGACCACGGGGAGCGGCGGCGAGCCCCGGTGCGAGGCAGCGCCTGCGAGGAGAAGGGGAGAACAGAGAGGAGAGCACATGGCATGTGGGCCCCATGCCACGTATTGCCTCACATGTGAGGCCCACGCCACGTCATATAAAACAGCCATTAAAACCGGTGAGGGATGTGATTTGCACGGTATTGCAAAGTTGGGGGTGTCAAACATCCGGTTTTACAGTTGAAGGACCAAATTCGAACTTCGTCAATAGTTGAAGGATGTCAAAAGGACTTTTTCCTTTGAACGTGATAGAGAGTGTATGAATGATCCGCCTTCTGTTTTTCTTAACAGTTATGTCTGACTTTTTTTCTCGAAAAATACAGTAGAGCTGCGATTTCATTATGTTAAGAAAAGTTATGTCCGTCCCTAAAAAAAAGTTATGTCTGACTTGACGCTAACAAAAGATACTATTGTTGGGTTCATTTTTTTGAAACATAATACCAGCAACGGTAATGCTATGCATAGGTCGTCCGGACGGGCTTGCTCTCCCCCGGACGGAAGACGTGGCACAATGTTTCATTGAATGTTTCAACCCGAATGTTGCAATGTTTCAATGAAGGTTTTAAAAATCAGTGTGATGTTGCATACAACCAACGACTACAATACCATCCGCGTTGCGCATGTCTCATTTCTAATGTTGTAATATTTTACTGAATGTTTCAAAAAATCAACTTGATGTTCCATGCAACCAGTGACTGCAACATCGTCCGACGTTGCACATATGTTTCAGTCCGAATGTTGTGATATTTCACTTAATGTTTCAAATTCAGCCTAAATGTAGCAATATTTTACTGAATATTTCAAAAATAGATTTGATGTTGCATGTAACCAGCGACTGCAACACCGTTTGACGCTGCACCCGGACGCCAGACGTAGCGTTTAGGGTTCTAGGGTTCGGGCGCTAGCAATTCCCTACCAGCAAAGACACGTAATTAAAAAAAATGAGATGAGCACCGCATCGAACATGATTTTTCATTGGAACGTGGAGTCACACGTGTTCGAGAGAGTCAAGTAGTTACCGTCGACGAGGTTGAGACCAGCATTACTGCGTTCTGCCTGAATCAGCTGCCATAGACAATGATTTAGATAAGTCTTGAACGACTTTGGTTTAGATAGACTTTACTGATTAGATTCAAATATATTAGTTTCTTGACAAATTACTATTTTTTTTACCATGAAACTCCTCGTGACGTCAACAACTCCTGATTAGATTAGGGCGTCCAATAGTTATACATGAGTTGACGTTGCTATTATTTTTTTTTAGCATATGATGTGGCTATTATTAAAGAGTAAAATGTATAGGAGGTCTGTGAACATAGAAGGTGTATCCCTTAGGTCTATGAACTCCAAAAACAAATACATTTTTGGGTTCATAAACTTTGGTGGGAACTAAGGCGGGTAACTTTGACTGAGGAGGACGACGCCATCCGCTTGAAACTCACGGCGACACGAACGTACACCGCCAAATCGGCCTATGGCGTTCAGTTCCTAGGGACAATTGCATAAATGGGAAAGCAGAGGTTCATACCAAATGCAAATTCTTTGTTTGGCTATTACTACAATGTAGGCTGCCAACTAATGACCGGATTCTCGAAAGGGGGGTCAGGCAAACCCGACATTGCAGTTACGCAGCGGGTATTTGGAGCATCAAGGTGCAGTGCCGCAGTGGAGCAACGTGCAACTACCGAGGCTAAACAAATATACATACACTGCGTTAAGGCATGGTGGGAGCACATGACAAATAGTGAACAGCTAAGACCGTAGAATATTCACGGCATGGCACATTTGAAAGGAGAGATGTCGGCGTGTATTTGAGAGTAAGGTTCTGGCCACGTTGCAGGCCTAATTCAGAGTGACATTATTGCAGCTGAAAATCAGCGTCAAATCATTTTAGCGAGTAATACCTTGTACAAAGTAGTTTTCTTTTCTTTCTTTTCTTTTACTTCTAGTCACCTCCTCTCGTAGGATGTAAACGATTTGTTTGTATGCTATCTTCTATAATGAATGAGCAGAGCACCTGCCGTGAATGGCTCAAAAAAGAGTTGAAGAAGAAGGGGATTTAGAGGAAGGAGACAATTCAGGTGTTGGAAGGCTCTAAAACACTTGGTTGGTGTATAGCTTTGGTAATCCACCATTAATGGTTAATGAACACACAAGCACGACCCAATGCAGGTTAACTTTCTCTACGCTAGCACGTCGACCTACTACGTTACACCTTGTAGATGTTGTTGTGCGCGTGGCCGTCGTCCGTCGTCCGTCGTCGTACAAAGTCCCTCACACCCGAAGCCGACGTCAACATCATCGTCGGACTCCCCCGACGCCGAGCGATGGCCTGCCATCCATCGCATCCCCTCCACGACGTCGTTCCTTCTGGTAGCGGCGGCGCCGATGTCTGTACGACCACGACGCCCCTTTCTCATCCCCTCCACGACGTCGCAAGGCCTGCCTCTCGGACCGCACCTCGCCTTTTATCTGATCTCCCTAGCGTTGCAGGCTCGCAGCACGTTGAGGTGAAGGGAGAGGAGGCGCAGGAACTGATCACGGGGTTTCATCTTCAATCCTAACGCCCAGAGATAAGGACCTCCAGGCGATCTCCGCACAGCTCCATCCTCTGTTGGTGGAGAAGGGAGAGGAGGCGCAGGAGCTGGTCGATTAGTGGTCACGGCCGAGCAGCCGAGCACGCTGGTCCGAGAGATTTTTTCGTGCAACCTTCCGTCGTCTTAAGTTTCGTCGGTCTAACGCTTCTTGATAACTTCTGTCGATGAAAGGTCCGTATCCCAGTATACCACCGCCTCTCTCCCATACGAATCGATCTTTCATGTTGTGACCGCCTGCATCAGTTTTTATTCTGTTTTTGCCTAATGTGCGTTGCCCAGGAAAACCTGAACAGTGCAGCCAGACATTGTTCCTACGCATGGCCTGTGATGTGACGAGCAGCGATCCCAGTCCCTGCTACATCTAATCTACGTCGGTGCTCCGTCGACTATTCTATTTCTTGTGCCCTGCATAATCTGGTACGCGGTAAATTTTGAGTGAACTGCATAATCGATCTATTATCCTGGAAGACAGTTCAATGCACAAGCAGTTATATGGTTTTGAGATTGATTGTGAATATTTCTTATAGATCGATTCTGGTAGCATCTTGTAATTTTTTTTATATCCAACTGTTGATCATGAGATGCTATTTTAGCAGCTGCCATCAGTTGCACTATATAAAATGAAAATCTCGAGTAGATTGTATGCCCATGGAGCACATGTGATCTGACGAGCAGTGATTCCTCCATCTGCTCTTTCTATATGCTGTTGATCTAAGAGCAGCACGGTTATGTTGACCTAAGAGCAGCTCTTTCTATACGTCTACATAAAAAAGTTTTATTCACCAGCTGTCTTCATCCAATAACACATTTCCATCATGCAGGACTGAAACCGATGGAGTCTAGAAAGTTTGGTGCAACACCTTTACGAGACTTGACAAACACCGTCGATCAAGGTAATTATCGAGCTAGACTTGTGATCTGGCGAGCAAAACTGAAAATTATTATAAGCGTCATGTAAAAATATTTTAATGTAGATGCAAGAGAAGAGGCACGTAGAGAAAAAAGAAGACAGAGAGATAGAGCAAGATATGTAGCAATGTCGGTTGAACAACGGAGGAGTACCTAGGGGTTTATGATATATATTGCTTATTAGCCTCAAAATATTATATTGCTTATTAGCTGAACACCATGTAACTCATGTTTATATTATATGAAACACATAAAATGTGTGCTTTCTCAGTTCGTCCTGGTTTATGGTGTACCTACCTGTCAGCTCTTGTATCTTGTCCCGTAGCAACGCACGGGCATAAAGCTATGAAGCACATAAAATGTGTGCTTTTTCGGTTCGTCCTCGTTTATGGTGTACCTAGCTACCTGTCAGCTCTTGTATCTTGTCCCGTAGCAACGCACGGGCATAAAGCTATGAAGCACATAAAATGTGTGCTTTTTCGATTCGTCCTCGTTTATGGTGTACCTACTTGTCAGCTCTTGTATCTTGTCCCGTAGCAACGCACGGACATAAAGCTATGAAGCATATAAAATGTGTGCTTTTTCGGTTCGTCCTGGTTTATGGTGTACCTACCTGTCAGCTCTTGTATCTTGTCCCGTAGCAACGCACGGGCATAAAGCTATGAAGCACATAAAATGTGTGCTTTTTCGGTTCGTCCTGGTTTATGGTGTACCTACCTGTCAGCTCTTGTATCTTGTCCCGTAGCAACGCACGGGCATAAAGCTATGAAGCTCATAAAATGTGTGCTTTTTCGGTTCGTCCTGGTTTATGGTGTACCTACCTGTCAGCTCTTGTATCTTGTCCCGTAGCAACGCACGGGGATAAAGCTAGTTGAAGAAGAAGGGGATTTGGAGGAAGGTAACAATTCAGGTTGTTGGGAGGCCCTAAAACACTCGTTGGTGTATAGGTTTTCTCCTTCGGTAATCCACCATTAATAGTTAATGAACACACACACGCACGACCCAATGCAAGTTACCTTTCTCTACGCTAGCACGTCGACCTACGTTACACCTTGTAGATGTTGTTGTGCAGGTCCACCTGGTAGAGCTCGGAGGGCTTGAACCCTTGGGTGGCGTTGAAGAAGTGAAGCGTGCGCGCCCACTTGAGGCGGTCCTTGAGCTTGTGCACGGCCACCGCATCCGCCCTGTGCTCATGCCGGAAGCAGTTGATGTCGGCGTCCATCTCCCTGTCCCAGTAGTCGTACATCCTCGGCTCCTCGTTGTACACGTTCTTGTACCTTCCTCCCTTGCGCAACCACCCGCCGAAGTTGACGTCCTCCCAGTCGTCGTGGTCGTCCCGGAGCTCCGGCGTCGCCGCGATCCACTCCACCACGTCCCGCGACACGACGTACCCCATCCCTGACATGTACTGCTTCTCCGGCAGCCAGTGGCAGGGCGTCAGGAACCCGTGGTACGCGTCGCGCCGGGACTTGCCACGCAGCGAGTCCGCCAGCGCCGCCACCCGGTAGTAGGTGTCGTCGTCGGTCTTGCCCACGTAGTCGTACGGCGCCTCCGCGAACAGCTCCGGCACGGCGGAGAAGTAGGCGTACGTCTTGCCCTCGTTCATGTTCTCCGTGCAGTTCACCACCAGGATGTCGCCGTGCGCGATGATCTCCAGCGACACCAGGATGCGGTCCTCCTCCTTGTCGATGGTGCAGAGGACGAAGCGCACGTCCACCACGGCACGGACGGGGCGTGGCTGGAGGGAGTAGGCCAGCCGGAGCAGCGCGCGCCGCTCGTACGCGCTCGGGACCGTCACGATGCCCATGAGCACGCGCAGGTCCACGGGCTCGTCGGCGGCCTGCGGCAGCTGGTTCTTGGCGAAGCCGGCGCCGTTACCACTGGCGCACGACGACGACCCGGGGACGAATACCTCCGTGAGCTTGTAGCCGTCGGGGAAGACGATGAGGTAGATGACCGCGGCGACGATGACGGAGAGGAGGACTATGGAGAGGGGGCGAAATGCCATCCTCGACCTGCTGGATGAAGAAGCAACGTACGGATCAGGCCGATTGCCTGCAGCTACTGGAGTGGTGAGCTCTCTCTAGCTCTCTGCTTGCTGCCGAGCTGCTACTAATCTAACTGAATAAGTAGTAGGAGATCCACTGAACACTGTGTTTACCGGAAGGGGTAGATCTAAGCGTGGCTGTTAATCTTTAAACCACCATTATTCACCCCAGCTTGTAAACTGCGCTTCTATTTTTTTGTAGCCGTGTGTGCAAATCGATGTCTTGAGCTGTCCACACGCAGCGTTTCTTACTGCAATATGTGGCTATAGCTATAGTTGGGTTAGATCTAAGCCCCCGGTCAGCTCATGTCTGCCGCCAGTGCAGTCGTCTTCTCCGAAGCTCTTCGATCGATTGCATTTATGGCGTAGATCGGAAGCGAGCAGGATCCGAGGAGCGAGACCCTGCAATAGTTGACTACCAGTGCTCACTGCTGATGCATGGAAAGTTCTCTCCCACACTCGGACACACTGACGCGCGCTATATATGTGCCTTTTGTCTTCTATGAGTCCAAGGTGCTGTAATACAACCGGACTTGAATAGAAGAAAAGGACTAGAAGTCCTAGTCCATATCCGGTTCTCCGGACTTGTATAGAAGGAAAGAAGGAATAGATATCCTAGTCCATGTCCGGTTGCTTGTGGGCTCTTACCGAAACTCTAGTCATAGGTCGGAGTATATATATGAGAGAGATTGTCATTGTAAATTATCGAATATGAAGAATAAAAAGAAGCTCCACCTACATTGTGTCTTGTCTACTTTGTTCTTGTGTTTATCATGAGAGACGTGAGAGGGAGAAGATCCAACCGTTGACGACGTGTTTTACAACACGTTATCAGCACGACCGCTCTTCGTCGACTACGCCGGAGGAGTCGCCATCAAGCTTGACACCGGCGATATGACCACCGTCATCGACATCAACTACTTCGACGACGTCGACTACATATCAACATCGTTAGCGGAAAAGATCTACTACCTCTACCAACTACCAATCTGCGCTCCATCGACACTATCGTCATCAAGCAGGCAGGTCTACGACCATGCCTAATGCCCTACGCGGTATGTACCTACTGATAACTGCCCTACGCGGCAAGTGGAGTAGATCAGATTGGCATCAGACAATGCAAGGTATGAATTGCTAAAATAAGTGGTAGATTTCTAGTCTAGCCATCGAGCTAGGTAATCGTTTTTCAATCTACTACTTGATTGGCCCCGAAGGTACATATTTGTGATCCTGTAGACCGTACGTATGTTCACGATGAGATATGATCTCTGCATGCAAGCACGAAGCTACGCATGTTTATTCATCGTACTATATAAATCTGCACGAAGCAAAACCTACCGTACCACACACATAATATGACGATCTAGTTAACAGATGAACCAGCAAAGCAGTGATGGGTTAGCTAAAAGCTGCAAATTGATCCTCGCGTTAATGTGTTGCCATATTACGGAATAGTAATAAGCAAACATAGCATGTATACATAAGGTATGGCAGCGAGGGAAATTGGCACATGAAGCTGATACGTGACAAAAGCGTGTACCTAATGCATATCCATGCATATTTATTTGTGCATGCAGACACACGGCCACAACATGGTCTCAGTGTCGCTCTGACTGATGATCGCACCCAGTAGACATGCACACACATATTTGCTCAAATATATCCTACAGATACGCACAGGCGCAGTCACGATCACACGTCAAGGCTCGCCATCTCTATGCCTACACACGCACGGAGTGTCTCGCCGTATGTTTGTCATCTACATGCAAACCAGCACCGACTGCTCACCTGCATGTGAGCACCCGGCCGGCACCCGCGATGTCGATCACCTTACATGTTCACCGAGGCCTGCACCCAATGCTAATTCGTCCCAATCCTGCACGCAGCCGAGGACGAGTACCACTCGGAGATGAGTTCAAGCATGAGCCGAGCCCGTAGCCGATCTCATGTCTCCTTACTGGATACGCGCTTGCTCCCTTGACAGATCTATAGTAGCGCCTGTACGCGCTATGGCAATGCTCATCCACCCTGCCAGCACCGCATGGCTGGCTCAACGGGAGCTCAAAGCTGCCGCTCACCAGAGATTTGCTATTAGTGCCTCTACCTGAAGAGGGCCACATATGGAAAGGTGGTGACGTAGGGGAATCACAGAGTAGAGAGGTCAAGGTCCGCAAAGCATGATGGCTTGAATGTGGTCTATCGAGACAACATAAAAAGAAAAGGGATAATATTATCTTGCAGATATAGTTCGTGTGTGAGTACATAAAACAGTATTATAACCTGCAGTTGACCTCGATTCTTATTATGGAATCAAATTCTTTTCTAGAAGAAAACACCTTGGGTTATTTGGTTTTTTTTCGCCAGATTAAGAATTTTATGTCTTTTACCTGTGTTTTATGGTATATTGATAGCTACAATATAAGTATAGTAAAATAATGCCTTTAATCATAGAAACATGGTTTTAGGTATATGAACTCTCTAAATTTTGAAACCCCTTTTGAGGCTCACATATTATTATTTTTTTAGCATGTTTAATGGCCATATAATTCTGAAAATTGAGTCATTAATCCCTAAAGTGTTACGATATCTCTCAATCTTGAAGAACCTTAGACATAATACCAGTGAGAGTGTCATATTTGAATATTTTTCGGGCAATTGTGTGAATGGGGTAAATTTTTGTTTTTGCTTGGAAAATTCTGGGAAATTATATAAAATAAATCTATTGAATAGATTAACCAATCTTAATTAAATTTGCACTTGTTTCATGCACTTAAACACATGAAGTGTGCTTCTAGCAATTGCATGAATAATGTAGAATATGGCATGAAGTCTATTATTTCTTGAAGAAATATACTATTGGTTTAAGCCTGGTACTATATAATCTCTAGAACAGATGCTATATAACTCTGAAAGTTATTTTAGCTTATAGAAACCAAATATTTTTATCTTTCATTATAGCATTATGATTTACTAGCAATAAACTGTTCAAAAATATATTAATTAATTGAGCTTGATATGACATGAAGTTATACAAAATTAATATGTCTTCTAGAAGAAACATATTGTTTGTCTTGTAGACAGTTTTGCAATTCAAGAAGAATTGTATATGTTGTTTGTCATGTAGATATTTTTGCAATTCAAGAAGAATATGCATAAGCTCAATACAACAAATATTTATGCTACCAGAAGTTTCATAAGCTAGGCTTAGGGGGAGACGCAATGAGCAACGGAATTTCATGCTCACCCCATAACCATGAATGAATAGAATATTCTACATAAGTTGCATTATTAGTTATTCATGAAGAATTTGGTTGTACTCCTGAAGAGTAAGTACTTATTTTTTTTTTGCTTTAAACATGAAGTTTAGCATTAATTTAAGAATCTTTCCCAGATTAGATGAGCATATTCAACAAATTTTGTTTATTACCTCTGCATAGGTTTTTCTCACCACCTTTTGTCCAAATGCTTGTAGCAATTTTTACCTGTTATAATCAGTTTAATCTCATAGAATAAATAAAGAATTACATATTGAAATATGTAAATAATTGTTTTATATTGCCTATTAGATAATCATTTGTAATGATATATTACCACAACGCCTCAAGTGAACAGGAAGTTTATTTGTGCACTACTACCATATAGGTAGAATGAAAATTGAATTTTCAAGAAGCACATAAAATTAGTAATACACACGCCACTTCATTGATCTTGAATGATTCAATCTGGCGATGAACTGATATATTACTCAACTATGTACTGAATACATAGGCCCTGTAACTTGAAATTTATTCTATCCACCATATTATTGTACACCAAATAGTACAATAAAATATGAATTCATATCATATCAGATATACTAGTAGTGTAATTTAGATTTATGAAACCTTTTCATAGATCATGCTTGAAGCATTACATTACCTGAAGTGCAATTGTGATATAACAAGGGGGAGAAATTTGGGCCAAGAGGTAATACAAAAAATATGGATACAATTACAGAAAGATTTAATAGGCATATCCCTAATCCTGTAAGATTGTTGGTTCAGAGCCTCATCCTATTAGATGTGGGACAATCAATGTGCAAGCTGGCCCGTAGCCATAGTCAATGCAATGACTAAGCATGCAGCTCTGCACATACTTTTATAATCCATATACCATTGTGTAAATTAGAATGACTAATTAACATTTATTCAACATTAATGTAAGGATCATCATGTCACTACATTAATTAGAACCCTTTGTATGGGTGTCACATTAAAAATCCGCTTTACACTGTCTTGCAGCCATTGTGTTATTCTTGTATTCACACAAGCTTGCATACAATGTGT
Organism: Digitaria exilis; assembly: GCA_015342445.1. Lineage (NCBI taxonomy): Eukaryota > Viridiplantae > Streptophyta > Magnoliopsida > Poales > Poaceae > Digitaria > Digitaria exilis. The sequence continues at coordinate 794,247 of JACEFO010001619.1, forward strand.
CGCTCAAGCTTCTCCTATTGAGTAGCAACCCCAACACACTAGGCTGACTAGTAGTCCATCATAACAATCGATCAACCAGCTAACAAACTAGCTAACTTGTGCGCCGTATGCACTTATACTAAATGATTAGAAATCATTAAGTAATTTTTTTTAGTCAAGAAGGCTAAAATCATGGGGAGAAAAATGGCCTAGAGTTGGCTCAATATATCCAATTAGAAATTGGTTAATCCAAATTATAATGGGTTTTTGCGGATACATAAAAAGAATATAGACCTGGTAGTCTATTATGTGGAAAAACATTTTATATTATGGAATCAAAAGTATATGGGGGAATTCTTGAATGAATGAGCAATTACTTTTCTAGAAGAAAATTCCATGTAGATTATATTTTGTAGATTTATAAACTAAAAGTTTATGTTAAATACTTGAAGTATATGGTATGAGTATTATGCTTATAAATAGGCAAAATAAATAAAGAAGCTAGACAATAAAAATAGTCTCGTAGACTTCGAATAGTGCAAATTAAAGGTATACCGAATATACCATATTGCACACTATGCTAACATAAATGTATCATTCATGTTACAATATTAATAAAGTCTAGCTCACTGCATATAAACAAATAACCCGTATATTTAAAAGAAGTGTGTGTAACTATTATTTTATTTCACCATAATAGCATGCATAAATGAGCATTAACTTGAAGTTGGAAAATGGATCTGAATTTCCATTATACTAAGCTCATGGGGATATTTTAGAAGTATGCTAGTAATGAAGATATAATATCGGCATTAGGGGGAGAGATAGTCCATATGAATGCCTTATATTTGAAGCAAGAAATATCTTCATATAATATTCCTGGAAGCTTGAAGCAGGAATATAAACACACACTATATTATACTTGTATGAAGCAAAGTATATTGCCAGAAAACTAAAATTGTGAGGAAGCCCACGGAGAGCGCCACTTGATGTGGCAAACACTTGAAGTGAAACTCCCTGAAGGACTTGATCCCAGTGAGAATGTGCACATGATGAATACTCATGAATGGGACATCGGAAATTAGGAGAAACTGAAGTTATTAAGCTGAAATTAAAGTTTACTTGTAGGAAACAAAATGCTATGTGTGGTATATCCCGGGTATCTAATAATATACTCACATTGGCAAATGACTTGATCATTAATTTAAAATCTATAGGGACGCATGTTGGTTTTAGATAAAATGAACTTGTCAAACAATTTAAATAGAATCTCCACAAATTCCGAAGCAGAAGACCTTTAAGGTTAATTACCTCACAAATTGAGAAATATTCATCACGAAGATGAATGCCTAACACTTCAAAGCGTGCAATATTTTATGTTGGGATAAGCAGAAAAATATTGACTATATAATAGTCTTATAGTGAAGATGTGGGAGAATTGAATGAATGTCGACAATATTACCTCTATAATTGCAAATGTCTCTCTAAACAAGAGCATGGATCCAAGACTAAAGTCCATGGCAGAGTTGCATGAAGCACTCATATCGGGTCAATGAAAGAATGCAATTGAGGTTGAACTTGAAGAAAATATTTGAACTTAGAAGTTCAAACTATACGAGTCGTTATGAAATAATGATATGGTGAAATACTATGGTTCATAAGTCTTTGAAAGACTATTAAGCTCCCATTATGTATGAATAAATATTCTGCAACATATCTGGCAAATGACATGAATAAATGAATAGAATATTATGTAGTTAATCAGTGTATTCTAAAATCCCTGAGAAATGATCCTTGAAGGACTCATTTTCCTCGAAGGAATAAAATAGTAAGAAATAGAATCAAAGCTCGTACTAAACATTAAATGTCTAAGGTAGATAATATTCTTGAATGAATACTAAAATGTCTCACGAAGAGCATATCCTAGAAGGAGTAAAAGTAAAGAGTTCATAGAAGAACTTGCTATGATGAGAAAAATTCTCATAGAAGAGAAATATTATTCTTGAAGAATTAAAGATTCCCAAAGAAAATAGTTATTGAATGACTTATCATCAATCAACTCCTGCATGAGCACCAACAATCCTGAAGATACAAGTGAAGACTAGTACAGACCCGAATGATTAAACTAGAAGTGCAACGAGGATTTAAATGGTCTTAAATGTACCATACGAGCACTCGTATGTGCATAAGTAGCTAGCTATCATTGAATAGCAAGTATCCTCGAATACCATAGAAGGTATATTGGTGATTGGCAAATTGAATTATCCCCTTCAAATGCCAAATGAAGACTGACTAACCTCAAACACCGAGGTTTGAAAATATAATACCTTGAAGGTATACTAATTTGCAACTCATTGTCCCCATGTTCCTATGAAAGGATAAAAATTATTTGTATTGCATAATTAAATAAGTGGTTATTAGTGCTCGAAGCATTGCTTCTATCATAGTCTAGAAGAACTATATTAAGTCTTTGAAGGACTAAATATTTTGGTAATTGAATACCAATATTCGTACACATTTATGAAGAATGTGCTTAAAAATCATCATGAATATGAAGTTCAAAGAATGTCATTACGAGGGGAAGCATATATTTTCATTAAGTATTATCTAGAATGAATAAACTTAATGATTATTTGCCATAAAGGTATACCACTTGATTATTAAAGATCACATATATCATTATTGCAAGAACCTGAAGTTTATGCATAATCTTGAAGATTGATCATTGTTCATGAAGAATGATGAATATATAATTATATAGAAACCAAGAAGGTTTGATGTTGTACTCTTTTTCCCTTTGTGAGTTTTTATTTGAAGGTTTCTCACATAAGGTTTTTGACGAGGCAACATATGCAATACAATTGCATTTGATATGTACTCTTTTCTCCAATAACCGTTTTTTCCCACTGGGTTTTCGGATGGAGTTTTTAATGAGGCATATACATTCGTGGTAATCGCCCAAGGGGGAGTGTTGTAATACAACCGGACTTGAATAGAAGGAAAGGACTAGAAGTCCTAGTCCATGTCCGGGTTCCTCGGACTTGTATAGAAGGAAAGAAGGAATAGACATCCTAGTCCATGTCCGGTTGCTTGTGGGCTCTTACCGAAACTCTAGTCATAGGTCGGAGTATTTATATGAGAGAGATTGTCATTGTAAATTATCGAATATGAAGAATAAAGAGAAGCTCCACCTACATTGTGTTTTGTCTACTTTGTTCTTGTGTTTATCACGAGAGACGTGAGAGGGAGAAAATCCAACCGTTGACGACGTGTTTTACAACACAAGGCTCCAACGCGTGCTGACAAGGTTGTAGGTAGACTCAGTTTTTTGGCAAAGGGAAATTGCTTACCATCACTAGACGCACCACCCTAGTCAAACCTGTGTTAACCTACCTACCAGTGTATTTTTTTTTCTCATGACACTATGGGCTTCAGATGAAATAATGTAGGAATTGGACTCACGGAGAAGACATTTACGAAATGATAACAAACCATTGTTGCGACAGAAATCTCGTGTGGATGAGACTGACCGTCAATTGTCCAATACAACAACCATCACTATTGGAAATAAAAATAAGGCCCGGTTCAATGGTTCAATGGCCAAGCTGGCAAGCTATGAGAGACTTAGCACCAAATCGGTATTTTGTACATGTGCAACAAACAAAAAAAAAATCTTTGTAAAGTCCGCACTCTAAAATGAAGCCTGGCTTCAGCACATTCAACTGTCTTTTTGCCCACCTCGGCCCGACACTCTGAGGAATTCACTTCCCTAAGGGTAAAAATCCAATAGGTTGAGCTTCGTTCAGAGGTCCCTGCCGGTGTAAGCGGGGAGTACTCCATGAAGCCATGCACTTAATTGCGCATTGTGTCCATACACGAGGTGTGTGTGAAATGAATTAGGGGTGTTGCTCGTGAAAGACAACTTAGATACTGCAGCTTGGGGAGCTTGAGATATTCCGCAATGGTGGAAGCAATCGAGCGCTACAACTTGAGAAACAAAGCATCCATATCATTGTTGCTACTTGTCTCTTGGAAATTTGGAAGGAAAAGAACGACATCCATTCAAAGCCTGCTAATGAACTAAGATGAAGTATATATGAGCTTGGAGCCCGGCGGGCTGCCCCTGTCTAGAGAGAACTCGTACCAAACCATTGGGTCTCTTTGCTTTATTTGAATTGTTCCTTTCATCCTTTGCCACTTACAGACTCTCCTCTTTTTTACTTTGTTTGGCTTATGCCTTTTTTACCTGTCCATTTCTCCCCTGCAAAATATATGAGCGGTAGAACTCCTGCATATTCTCGTTAATAAAAAGGGTTTTGTTAAAGTACTCCCAAATAACTATATGGACCTTTGAGCTAAAGACATATTACCGCTTGTGAGGTAATATATGTAATGTTTATTATATATATTTAAATCTAAAATAGGAATGATATTACATTTAATTGATAATGTTAGATTTAACTTATTTCCTTTTTTCCCTCTCATAGATTTTCACACAGTTCTGTTAACAAAAATAGAAAAAAAATAATGTGTACAGCCGGTCACTCACATATAGTGGTCACATGGTTGTTGACGTGCGACATGTAAAAGACATGAAATAGACTAGTTGTAATAGGTACCTGATGTTGTTTTCTGGTAATGTGATATTAGCATTTGTAATATTTTCTTTTGTCAACAATTCAAAATGACCCTGAGTCCGTTGTTCCGTGCATACAGATGAGAGGCACCTTCCTCGTGCATGCGTGATGAGATCAAGCCATCAAGCATATAGGGAGGGGGTCGATATTCCGAATTTATTTTTCTAAATATTTTAACTCTATAAACATTTCATCTACTAAAAAAAATATACGGCTCTAATTCGTTGGAGGTCTTAGAGGTGAAGGGAGTACTTTAGTATAGCCAAAAAAAAAAAATTGTGACCAAGAGCTAAGTCGTTGTGTCGTTGGATGGCAAATCATACCAATAGCTACTGTGATCATCTTCGTATTGCCGACATCGAAATGGCCTTGAGATACATGCCATTGTAGACTTGTAGCACATGTTCATCTGTGGTTTTCTACGTACTCTACCACGCACGTGGACTTTCACGGGATTATTTTGTGGGCCCTTGTGGCCCGCTTTTTGCTGTGTACGACAGCCCAAAATACTGAACTGAGTGACCATATGCACTCTGCTGCACTTGACAAACAAAGAAAGACGTCAGCTTGCGTTGTGGGCTGGTGGTGAACTGGAGATGTCGATTGGAGACGATGATCATGATGGGTGGGCAGCAACTGGTTGAGAATGGGGGCCTGAGGCGAACGAGCAGACTCGGCGAGGTTCCCCATCATCATCACCACCGGCGGCACGCGCGCATCTCGTTTCGACGCGGCGGAGTGCCGCTGAACCGCGGCGGTGGCACGCGCACACGGCCATGGTTCAGAGGCCCAAGCACATGGTGGAGCTTATATGGCAGTGACTCAAAGGCAAGGGAGTAAAGTTGGAGGAACCGTTTCCGAATGGACTTTTGCCTTACCGTAACCTCGGCTCTACATCTTATTTTCATGGAAAAATTAAGACGGATCAAGAATTGAAGCTCATACATAGATGACTTTTGCCGTTTCAAAAAAAAAAAGGGGATGACTTTTGCCGGTTGATTGAATCGTTATGGGCTTTGTGGTAGAAAAACTAGCTCATTAGGATAGTACATGCATTCAAGGATCATTAAGACATACCAAGAATGAAGCTCATAAATAGGAGACTTTTGCAGGTTGATTGAATCGTTATGGGCTCTGGAGTAGAAAAACTAGTTCATTAGCATAGTACAAGCATTCAAGCACTGTACAGATGGTATGGACAAGCTCTGAAGCTGGGAGGGTTCAGCCCTGCCCGCGGACGTGTGACATCGAAGAGCTTATTAATGCACTCGCTCGTATCTGAAGCTGTACTTATATAGAGGGGTAAAAGTTGGAAGATCTCGTTCCGTCAATTTTATGGATTCAAAACATATCAGCGTTGCACGGTAAAAAAGAAATTCCAATACTCCGTGGACCGGTTGTTAGGGAAAGAAAGAAGCATTTGACAAGCTGGTGGTATATGTCCAGGCCGCCTGCGGCTGGAGATTGATGACGATACGCATACGCGAACACGAACACATACACGTTTTCAAGGGGTTCGGTACAGAATGGAAATATGAACATGCCTTGATAAAATCACTTGGGCTCTGTACGGCATTTTGGTTTGACAACTCAAACGGTACACACCTACTCAAGGCACATCTTTTTTTTCTATTAACGTGGTTTATTTAAAGATTAACAACCACGCTTACCTCCTTTCCGGTAAACACACTGCTCAGTGCATCTCCTACTATTTATTCAGCAAGCATAGCAGAGAAAGCTTCCCACTCCAGTTTCTAGCAATCAGCCTAGCTGATCCACACGTAGCTCCTTCGTCCATGTCCAGGATGTCATCTCGTCCCCTCTGCCTCGCCCTCCTCTCCGTCATCCTCGTCACGGTCATCTACCTCGTCGTCTTCCCCGACGACGGCTCGAAGCTCACGGATGTGTTCGGCCCCGGGTCATCGTCATCATGGGACAGTAACGGCGCCGGCGTCTCTGCGAAGAACCAGCTGCCGCAGGCCGCCGACGAGCCCGTGGACCTGCGCATGCTCATGGGCATCATGACGATCCCGAGCGCGTACGAGCGGCGCGCGCTGCTCCGGCTGGCCTACTCCCTCCAGCCACGCCCCGTCCGTGCCGTCGTGGACGTGTGCTTCGTCCTCTGCACCATCGACAAGGAGGAGGACCGCATCCTGGTGTCGCTGGAGATCATCGCGCACGGCGACATCCTGGTGGTGAACTGCACGGAGAACATGAACGACGGCAAGACGTACGCCTACTTCTCCGCCGTGCCGCGGCTGTTCGCGGCGGCGCCGCCGTACGACTACGTGGGCAAGACCGACGACGACACCTACTACCGGGTGGCGGCGCTGGCGGATTCGCTGCGTGGCAAGTCCCGGCGCGACGCGTACCATGGGTTCTCGACGCCCTGCCACACGGATCCGGAGAGGCAATACATGTCCGGGATGGGGTATACGTCGTGTCGTGGGACGTGGTGGAGTGGATCGCGGCGACGCCGGAGCTCGCCGACGACCACCACGAGTGGGAGGACGAGGACTTCGGCGGGTGGCTACGCAAGGGGGGGGAAGAAGATGAACGTGTACAACGAGGAGCCGAAGATGTATGACTACTGGGACAGGGAGATGGACACCGGCATGAATTGCTTCCGGCACGAGCATAGGGCGGACACGGTGGCAGTGCACAAGCTCAAGGACCGCCTCAAGTGGGCGCGCACGCTCCACTTCTTCAACGCCACCCAGGGGCTTAGGCCTTCCGAGCTCTACCATGTAGACTTGGAGAATAACATCTACAAGGTGTAGCTAGGCTTGTTAACGTCAACCCTAACTTAGCTCGTACCTACTATTATCTCATCATGCATAGATTCTTCTTGCTGATGGACACTGCATCACGACGACATTCTTGCGTGGAGCAAGTTTGCTTGGGTAAATCCCGGCATGACTATCTATCATTTTCATGCATCTTGTTTACTGTGTGTCACCGTCTCCCCTATATATTTGAAGAGTTTTGCTACAAAATATTGCTTATCCATTAGGCTATTTCTAGTGAGAGTTCACGAGTGATTCATTATCATTTAATATGATGCCGCATAAGTAATGACGTGAAAGCAAAGAAATGAGACACTAAAACAATGATGAGGAAACTAGACATATCACTAATCAATTAGGGAGTGTTTGGTTCTCTTCTCGGTACAACCAGGCTTGGTTCTGGTGAGCCAGGCTAGCTTGGCCAGCAGCGTGCGAGCCAGGCCCGAGAGAAACGAGTTCGTTTCCGCTGAGTCACACCAGATGTTGGCGCAACCAACCAATCAAACGTACTTTGCATCCGATGGGCTGGCGGCCAGCGTAGGTCTCAGCAACCAATCAACAGACCGCTGCACGGAACGGGCCTGGTCGGGCTTCGTATAGGGAACCAATCACACCCTTAGTGACTAGCACAATTTGGACACATCAATGATATCTTTGCCGCGTCCTGGTGCAGATGTTTAGACACGTCAATAATTACTGCCAGTGCCCACTGTTAGTTAATCTTGTTGATCAGCATTAGTAGCATGTTGGTATGTTCATTCATCGGTCAAGTGTGTATGTGAGGCAATTTTCACGTGCTAATGGGTTCCTGTTCCATGGCGTTGTGGAGATCAGGAGTTACTAGTGAGCTGATCTGAAGGCCAGTAGTTGAGTACATGCACGTGCACATGGAGTTAGTGTAGCACGCAATGTGGAGGTCAGGTGTTAGGCCGGGTCATGCGCACGTTCAGGAGCTGAAGACATGGGTTGGTTGTTGCTTGCATGTATGCATTATTTAGGGATAAGCTGATCGTGTGCGACCTGTTCTTGCGCATGTCGCTGGAACGGCCAGGTATATCAGTTGGTGTGTGCTCCCTCCGTTCCAAATTATTAATCATCCTAGCTTTTTACTAGATTCACTGAAGATGCTATGGATTTAGACAAGCATAGATCTAGGTTCATAGAAAATGTCATGAATTTAGACACTCAAGATGACATCTAGGATGACTAATAATTTGGAACGGAAGAGTAAACAACAGTCTATGTAATCAGTTTCATTGAGTGATAATAATATAGAAAAGGGTGCTAGGCACTGGCAACTCCTGTGTGCTTCTTTTGTTCTTCTTCCTCTACTAGTATCATGCCCGTGCGTTGCTACGGAAAACAAAAATTCTATAACAAACAAAACGTCACATAAGACAATAATCTCATGATTGAGGTTTATATTGTTTTAAATTAATTATTGAATTTTGCCGTGTCATTCAGCCGCTATTAACATGCCTTCACAGGGTAACACCGTATTATCATCTTGACCACAAAAATTTTAAATCAGGAAAATTGTATTGCGCTGGAAATATTAATATACAACAGTATAATCTGTAGTCCAATAAAAAATTGTCTTCTCCTAACGATCACTTTGACAATAGCGATACAAACTACAAAGCATAGAAACTATCACGGTCAACTGATACCCAAACTTAAAAAACTACCGCCTCCATACCAGTGACAAGCATCCGGTTTATCTAATTACCTGGCAGTGAAACGACATCCAGAAAGCACCACCAACAGAGATGATAAAAAAATGCATTTTTGATTTTAGGGTCCATGTACACCTAAAACATTGTCACTTCCTTCAGTGAAAATACTAATGTGTGATCCTACTAATAGACATTAATGACCCACCCTCCGCTCATCCCAGCGACTACGCCTGAGCTTCATGCTGTAGTTGGACGGGGCCGCACCAGGTCGCCCGCCTACCGCCAGGTCTAGAATACACGCACAAAGAAAACCATCAGATAGAGGAGGGGGAAGAGTGGCATTACGAAGCTCCAGCACTCCACTTAAGATTTCCTCAGGACAATGTTCACTAACCTGTAATGCATGAATTGAGAACTCTTGTTGTTGAAAGAAAACCATGTTAAACCAGACGTTAAGAAGCGAAGTCATCAAACTTTTTTCGTTTCTCGAAAACGCGGGAGAACTGCACATCAGTTCATTAATAAGAAGAGTTGTAACACACCCGAAGTGATCAAACTATAATCAATATGATGACAGACTCAATGACAGTTCATTTCAACTTGTTGACATGACATTTGTAGGGTACAACATACTTCCTGTGTGAGAAAGCAGGTCGCCTTAGTTTAGAAAATAAACAAAGGATAAGCTGGTTTTCACAGTAAATTAACGCTATATAGCAAAGCTTAATGAAGAGATGATACTAACTGAACCATGAGAAACCAGATGGCACCTTCTTCCTGGACACGGTCTCCATGCATATGATAGTAGGCCATCTTGCCTCTTGACTAAATTCTCCGAGTAACACTGGCATCGCAGGCACATTATTTTGTGAGAGGTAAGAGGTGCCGTATTGTGGAAGGCCAACCCTATGTGGCAAATGTTTTCTGAACACCCGCTAATTAGCTACCACAAAAATCGTTGGTATGCATAAAAAGAAAAACATGAATGTCCGAGCACACAAGTCTAATGATGAGATCAGGCAATAGATCACTGGCAACAACAACTACAATATGCAAAAAAACAAGAACAAATATGTAACAAGGAAAATGACAATATGATACTATGCCCGAGAACACATCTTATGCGTTAATGGAGTCCAGATGGCTGGTAGTGCATAATCAGACATCATGTATAGCATGCAATTTGCTTCCATGTTCCCCTGGACAGTATTACTGACATACTCCTTATGTTCCTTTGCAGCCATAGCAGCAGACCAAATCATATAGTAGTAATGTAGCAAATTAACCCCACAAGAGAATATGACGACGGTAGAAGAATCAATTTTGAGATAGCTGAGGCGAGTTGACAAATATGAAATACCTGATGGGCAGCCAGATTGGGATGTTGGTGTTGTCGATGTTAGTTGTTCGTGATTGTGGTTGTGGATCTTAATAAGTCACGGCCCATGATCAGGCTGCAGAGCATCTCTGTTCTACTGGTGTCAGGTGTGGTGAAGTTGAGGCTAGCTCTTAATCGGAATCGGCATCTCCAACTCGTTTCTGGCATTTCGCCAAACATCTTGCAGGCACCTCCACCAGTGACTGTATGAACGGCTTCACCAGTGCAGATCAGCAAATCATGGACTGGTAGTGGATGGTAACAAACCTAATTCCCCACTGCCGCTGCTGCCACCAAAAATCGTCCAACCTCCTCCCCTGAAACCTGCCTACGTCTGGAGAGATTTGAAATTCTGGGAAGCTGACCTATGAAACGAGATGCTTGAATTGGCTCAAATGGAATTGATTGATGGTGACTGGTGAGGGGTATGTCCGTATGTGAGAGGAAGGAATTGAGAGGAGGCTGATTACCGGAGTCGAATTTGGACGGCACTCGTTGTCTGTGCGGCTTTCCTGAGAATTTGTTTCGAGATCCTTCCATGTGTGAGAACCATCGACGAGCCTCACCATCTTTCGCGACGTGCTGACGCAGCCGCGCGCTCATCTTCCTCTTCCTTCCCTTGTACTCGCCAATGCCCTGCAGCCATCCAACACCCACTCGCGCTGCTAGAGATATGGAGCAAGTGGCCAGTGGCGGTAGTGACACTCAGCATCGGTGGCGCGTCTGCCGCTGGCACCTGCAGCAAGAGTCGGAGGAGGAGGAGGAGCCGGATTCGCGCTGCCGTGGCCTCGTCTATAGCCGATTCGGGAAGCAGAGTCGCCGATCGAGATGACCAGGCCGAGCTGCACCGCGTCCGACGCTGGGAGCGAGGCTTCCTCTGCAAATGGCGCATGGGGAGTTGGGGGATTTTTGGGTGGAGCAATCGGGCAGCGACGGCGGCTGCAGAAGGGGAGGCTTGCGGAGGGTCGCGGAAACAGGAGGCCAGAGAGCTCCTCGCAAGGAGCGCAGCGGTTGATATGAGGAACGAACTCCTACTATCGCCGCGGATCATGCTCCCACATAGGGCGGCGGCGGCGGCTTCTGTACTGGCCTCGGATCGGAGGTGGGGGCGGAGGATATTGACACGGGCGGTCCGGGCGGAGATGGCGGAGTGCAGAGAGGTTGCGTCGAGGATGGGAGGCCCTGCGTGATTGACTGATCTACGGGAGGAGCGACGGAATTACGGAACGATGAGCGGGGCGAAGGGTTGGAGGCGCGGGTGGGCGTCGGATGTCGAGCGGACGGTAGGATTTCGGCTTCGGGTGCTTCACGAGGGGGGATGGATGCGGCTCTCCCTTCCAGTCTTATCTTCCTCTATGTTCTTGTGTGCTTCACGAGAGATAGAGCAATCTTGCGTTTTGGTGCCAACACCCACTGCCGTTCTTCCAGGAAAAAAACTAGGTCGGATGGCGCGCTTTGCCGCACCCGTAAACTGTACGCGCCAATGCTTTTGATGTGCTACAATATAGGGTGAAAAATATGATCATACCTACCGAGGCCTCACTTTTCCCTTTAAAATTATTGTAAACGACCTTTGTTTTTGTAACAACTAAATACAGTAAATTTGAGGTTACCTTAAGTACATAGAGAATATTTGTGGTGGAACATGCTTAGGGGAGTTGATGACACAGCACGAGCACGGATGCTTGCATTTATAGATTTATTTTAATATTTAATCTGTATTATGTTTTAGTGGTAGACCCGTACCCATTACTTACATCATGTCGCTTCTTGATTTATGCGAAACCGCACCACACAAATTCACTGCTTATGGATATTTGGTGCCGATATAATAGAATTTTGACAAATAGCGGGACGCATATGGTGACATCGTCAATCCCAAAATTAGCTAGCTCAGCTGAAAGGGCTCATAGAAGTACTTTTGTGTGCATGTATTGATAAGTATAATCGTGTATGCATGTATCAGAGTGTCTTTGATTATAGTGTTTGATTATACTCCTTCCATTCATCTATCCAAGGCATTTCGGAGACCAAGGGGAGAAAACTAGGTTAATCACGTCATTTATTTTCCCTCGTTAAACCATAACCGAGATTTTCTCAAAAGTAAAAAGTCCACATTACTCCCTCAACTATAAGCAAAGTCTACTTAACCTCCTAAACTTTATTTGGTTCATTTTACCCCCTAAACTATGTCACTTGGTTATTCTACACCCTAATACAATTTATCTTTTTTTATTTCTCCATGCACAAGTGTCACATTGCGTTCAAATTTTGCGAGATGAGAGTAGACATCATAATGCATGATATAAAAATATAATATGATTTTTTTATTATTTTAATGGAGTAAGATATTTAATAATCAATCAATCCTTAGCATACAACATTATACAAAAAATAATAAAAAAAAATCACAATATATTTTTTTGACATACATTGTGAGGTTGACTACAAGCATACCAAGTTTGAAAATAAAATTCAACTTGTGCATAGAGAAATAAAAAAGATAAATTGTATTAGGGGGTAGAATAAACCAGGTGACATAGTTTAGGGGTAAAATGAACCAAACGATAATTTAGGGGGTTATGTAAACTTTACTTGTAGTTAAGGAGAGTAATGTGGACTTTTTCCTTCTCGAAATCACTATGATGTTTCCTCTTCCAATCGGAGAAGCGATAGTTTAATAACTCCCGAGGCACAGCGTAGATGAATCTTGGAATTTTGCTCCTACACGGTGACGAGGATCTCATTCTCCTCCATGGTTGAATCATGTCGCTGCCGCCGCTGTCTTCCTCATCTGCTGCTGTCGCGTCCTTTCTTGGCAGCCGGAAGCACTCCCTATTTGCCCTCGTGATGCCGCTTTGATGCGAAGCGCGCATGTTGCCGCAAGGGCAGCAAGTCGGGCGCTCGGTGTGCTTCTCACTTGGGTCTTCGCCGTTGGTAATTGCGTGTGCATCTCAACATCGCAGATATGTATAAAGTGTGAGTTTCAGTTAAATTAAATGGACGTAACTGTCGAGTTTAACTGAAACTCGGACGGCTCATATTCAGAAGTGATGTTCAACGCATGACGTGAAGCATTCAGAATCAGGTTAGAAGATGATATAGTGGTTTCCATTGGAATCTGTCTAGACGTTCAGATGAAGAGTTGAGTCGCAAACTTATCGCTGATCGCTGTGCCTAGCGCTGCAAACGGTGCGGAGCGGACTGCTCCTAATACTGACTCTCCGATCCTTCTAGCGATACGCAAGGTTCAGGGTCAACCCGCTTCGTCTCCACAACTGCCCCGCCTGATCCGCGGGTAGCCGAGGGTCAACCCTATCAGCACAGGCGCACAGCCATCCGCAGAACAGAACGTAGAAGCAACCAAGGCACGAGGAGGAGGATGGTGCGATCATCTTCGTCCTCGACGTGTCCGGTGTCAGCTTCGTCCTCCGCGCACATCGCGTGCTGTGGACTCTTCGGGCTCGTCGCCGGACCCGGATCGCCAAGGAGATACAGATACACAAGGTCAAGGTCCGCGCCCACAAGGTCGGCAAGGCGAGCGGTGCAAGCGTTACGGCATCACCATGCCGCTCCCGCCAGCGACTGGTGCTAGACGCGGCACCACCGTGCCGCTCCCGCCGGCGACTGGTGCTAGACACGGCACCACCGTGCCGCTCCTGCCGGCAACTGGAGCTAGACGCTGGCGAGCGTGGCCTCCGCGAGGGCGAGCTCGGGCACAGGTCCCTCGGTCGTCATGGACACGAGCAAGCCATAGCTGGAGCAGAGCAGAGCCCGTCGGCGGAGGACGGGCGGCGGCGGTTCGACCCTAGGGTCACCGCGGATCGAGTGGGTCAGAAGAGAGGAACTCCTTTTTCTTTTTAGGTTGGGCCCGATTCGATCCATGGGCTGAATCGAGGGGCGGAGCGAGTTCACGAATGGGCCAAACCGAACCCCTTGCAGGCCTAGCTGTGCCGCTCCACCACTCCGCCTGCCTGCCCCAACCCCGGCATCGCTACACCCAGGGCTGGGCATTCGAACCGAATCGAAAGAACCAACGAAATTCGGTTCCAGCAAACTATCTACCGATCGGTTCTTTAAAAAACTCGGTACCGAGCACTTCGGTTCTCGGTTCTTTCGGTTCCAGTTCTTATCGAATTAACCGGTTAAAGAAACCAACGCTGAAAATTCTTCAGATTATAACCCCAAATCTCCCATCTTTACATCAAAATTGAGCCCAAAATCACCAATCGAAAAAAAACCCACAAGAATCTTCACATCAAATGAGTTGTGGAGGTTTGCAATCGATCCGGCAGACGACAGTGGTTGGGAGGAGGCCGACCGGCGACACCAGTGGACACAACTCACTTCACGGGAGGAGAACATGGGAGCCGCGGCGCCTCGCTGGTCTTGGACAGCCAAGGAGGTGCCACCGCACCTGGATCCGGAGGCGTCGCTGCGCTGGAACCGGTGAGGAGGAGGCGTACGCCGGCCGCCGCCCCTGGCCACCGCCCCCAGCCACCGCCCACCGCACTACGCAGGGGAGGAGGGCAGGCGCACGTCGAGCCGTCGATGACCACTAGCTTGGCGCAGATGTGGAGGCGTCGCCGGTGCCTGGCGGGGCGAGGAAGCCGGCGTGAAAGGAGACGACGGCCGGCGGGCAGGGAAGGCGGCGGGCGGGGAAGGTGATGGCGGAGGGGCGCGTGCGCGTGGCGTGCTTGCAGACTGCGTGCGACACGTGCGTGAGGAGGTGGGGAGGCGGCGTGGGGAGGCAGTCTGCTGGATAGGAAGTGATCTAGGGTTTGGTTGTTGGGCTGTATGGGCTTAACACTCTAACTGGGCTGAATTGGTTGTAGTGCTCGGTTAGCTTGGTTAATCGAGTACCGAACCGAATTAACCGAGGAATTTCGGTTCTTGAGAACCCAGTACCGAGTACCGAACCGAATTACTCGGTTCCGGTTCTTTCAGTTCCGGTTCTCGGTTATTTTGATTCGGTTCTCGGTTCTCGGTTATATTTGCCCACCCCTATCTACACCTCCCGTGCTTGGCCTCCGCACGGTCCCCGCCACCGTGCCCGCGTGTTCTGCCGCATACCGTGTAGGCCCCAACCCGCCGCCATCTGCTATGCTAGCCCACCGCATCCATGCCACCGCGCCGCCGCTCTGATTTGCTGCCCTGGTGCCGGCGGCGCTACCGGTGGACCGAAGAAGATTCTTGTGGACGACTCCTCCAGTGAGCTCAAAAACGTCCTCTCCAACAAGAAGGGAGCTTGCTGCGCCATCGGACAGCCAGCCGGTGCCAACGACCTGGGACACATGACATGCACAAGCGACTGGTGCGTACGCGGCGTGTGGCGTCATGCTCCTTGTGGTTGCGTCCAAGTGTTTGACATTCTTATTCTTTGCAGTGCTTGCTGTGGTTGACTCAGTGCTGTTCCTGTCGACATCTCAATATGTAACAGTCTTTCTATCCATCCGTGTGCCTTCATGTTTTCCCGAGACATCCACCGACATATGCACCCGCACCCTTCGTGTCCCTATGACATCCGCCGACATGAAAGAAAATTGCTTATATGATGAGTTTTATACCGTCAGGAATTTATATATCTTACCATATTAGCATTTAATATGTCAAGTAAAGTATATAATATATAATCAAAAGAGTAAATTTATTTTCAAGTAACAGCCACTAAGTAATACTATAAAAAATAACTATACGCGCTATTTGCATCTAGTTTTTTTAGAAAGATATTTGAATCTAGTTTTTTAACAAATCTATTTAAAGATATAAATGTTGCAAAAAAATTTCTACAAATTAAGTCAAAGTTGAGAAAATAATACGTACACGCATCTCATAACTACCTTCTTTTTGGACGCATCCCATAACTACTTTCTTTTTGAAACGGAGGGAGTACGTGCTCGTGTATCCCAAACTCCAGTCGCTGCCGGTCAGGTGATCTTTTGTTTTTTCTTCATGATTCACCAGCTCGTCAAATGTTTCAGATTATTGGAGTTTCTTTTTACCGTGCAACACCATTGATACGTTGAATCCGTAAAATTGACTTATGCCTTGACATAACTTCTAGTACATCTTATTTTAAGGGAAAAATTAAGACGGGTCAAGAATTGAAGCTCATACATTGGCGACTTTTGCAGGTTAAATCATCAGTACATCCGTTTGGTTAGGTCCCTGACCAGCTCTAACATGGGCATGCATGTTCACGCTCAATATATTAAATATATAACACCAATTAATCGGGTACGTGTGGATGTACAAAATATGATCGGGCAAAAAAAAAGAGAGAAACGACACATCATCAGTACATCCGTTTGGTTAGGTCCCTGGCCAATTCTGCATGGACATGCATATCCACGCTCAATATGGCTTGTTAGGTAGGAATTCAGAATTTCAGATTATGCACAAACAACTTTGCACTGGATTACAAGGCAAATCAGCTTGTCTGGCTCCTGATTATTTGTCAAAATAGCTTATCCAGTCAGATCATTTAGCAAAATACCTTCTCTTGATTTTCTTGTACTGGATTATACATGTTAAATGTTGGAGCTCCATGTTGTCCACACCTTATATACTATATTGAAATCAAAATAATTGCAGAATATAAATTAATTATTAAATAGATGACTAGTTTAAATTAATTTAATATTTTTCCTTTTTTTCAAAAATATAGTTATGTGTGGTCCAGTTTTAAAAAATCTCGTCAAGCTATGATTTTTTTCCTCGGATCAGCGCTTAGTAGGACCGGCCTGGTGGGCACCCGCAGTGGGAGTCCTCGGTGCCGAGTTAGAAACGCCTTATCAAAGCTAAATCAGTTTTCTGGTTTGCATGCTGCAACGTGCTATCATCGCTGGTAGAGTCCACGATGCAAATATAAAAATCATATGTCTTCGTTTGATTGGCTGAGTCTCTGCCTTTGAGAACAGAAAAGCCAAGCTTTCACGAGAGAAGCAATATTTAATTTTTGGAGCACCGGCGTATATACAGGCTTCGAGGTCAGAAATTTTTTTCAAGCATCGCCACTCACAACGTGCTGTCATCGGTGACTTCTTTCCATTTTCCTAACTCAGCATCGGTCTTCTATAACATTGCGGGTGCCCTAGTCGAAAGCTGGTTTTTCAGCTTGTGCTCATGCGTTGAAACTCAAAACAGATTCTGCATTGTAGAACACATGTTTGGCTATCTTCTCCCAAAAGCAGAAGCAGTCAACCGGATAAGCCTAAATATACTACAACACCAATTAATTAGGTTCAATTAACTTGAACCCAATATATAAATACAGCAAGCAAGCAGAGAGAGAGAGTGAGAGAGAGACCGTGCGCTTTCCACTCCAGTAGCGGCAGGCAATCAGTCTGATCCGCACGTAGCTCTTCGTCCAGGTCCAGCATGTCATATCAGCCCCTCTCCCTAGTCCTCCTCACCGTCATCGTCTTCGCGGTCATCTACCTCGCCGTCGTCCCCGACGGCTTGAATCTCACGGAGGTGTTCGGCGCCGGGCCGTCGTCATCATGCGACAACAATAGTAACGGCGCCGGCTCCGCGAAGAACCAGCTGCAGGCCGCCAATAAGCCCGTGGACCTGCGCGTGTTCATCGGCATCGTGACAGTCCCAAGCGCGTACGAGCGGCGCGCGCTCCTCCGGCTGGCCTACTCCCTCCAGCCACGCCCCGTCCGCACGTTCGTGGACGTGCGCTTCGTCCTCTGCACCATCGACAAGGAGGAAGACCGCATCCTGGTGTCGCTGGAGGTCATCGCGCACGACGACATCATAGTGGTGAACTGCACGGAGAACATGAACGACGGCAAGACGTACGCCTACTTCTCCGCCGTGCCGCGGCTGTTCGCGGCGGCGCCGTACGACTACGTGGGCAAGGCCGACGACGACAACTACTACCGGGTGGCGGCGCTCGTGGAGTCGGTGCGGGAGATGGCCCGGCGCGAGGCGTACCACGGGCTCCTGTTGCCATGCCACTGGGAGCAGGAGGAGACGTACATGTCCGGGATGGGGTACGTCGTGTCGTGGGACGTGGTGGTGTGGATCGCGGCGACGCCGGAGCTCGCGGACGACCACCACGTGTGGGAGGACGAGGACTTCGGCGGGTGGCTGCGCAAGGGGGGAAAGAACAAGAACGTGCACGACGAGCAGGAGAGGATGTATGACTACTGGGACAGGGAGATGGACACCGACCAGAACTGCCAACGGCGAGAGCTCAGGGCAGACACGGTGGCCGTGCACCAGCTCAAGGACCGCCTCAAGTGGGCGCGCACGCTCCACTTCTTCAACGTCACCCAGGGGCTCAGGCCTTCCAAGATGTACGATATAGATTTGGAGAACAACATCTACAAGGTGTAGGCTTTTAGATGGGGTGCCACATAAATAATTTGGATGGCATTGCAAAATTTAGAGAAGCGACATGAAAGAAGATGGGATGGGACCCCATGTATACTGTTTGCACGCAGCTTACATGGTGTCTTACAATTGAATGCACTGATGAGTGCATATGAAACATCAAAATTGAAATCATGTATTGTAGGAGTGCTTCATTCATGGTTTTATTGTACTCCGGATGATATGACGGACTGGCTGTAAGTGCCGGTCCTGGGATTTCAGGGACCCGGGGCGAAACTAAAATTAGGGGCCCTTAGCACTATCAACAACTAATTCTTCAGCGGATATATCATAGCATTGTTCAATCATTCTATTACCTTTTGCCTGCTGCAACTAACATGCAATCAACCTGGTGAGCATTGGGGCAAAATATGCGTACCTGCAGGCTCTGGGCTATTGCTAATACGTCTATACTTGATCACTTAATCGTTGTTGCTAGTTCTGAATTGATCAAACACATTCCTGCTTCCTCGTCTTGTTGCCCTGATCTCGAACCTGACGAGTGATGACCTCGGCCCCCATCGGTAATGGCGGCCAGTAGGCAGTAGCCATGGACAGACAACGGCAGTGCGGCACATGCGCACAACCTAGAGCAGACAGTGGAGCTGTGAACTTTTGTATGTGATGCCGTGGATGAGTGCTGCAAGTCGCCACAGTCTTGGCCAACTCGCTCAAAGAAAAAAAAAAGGTGAACATGCAACGGCCATGAGTCACGGCGATCTCTCTTTCCATAGACGTTTCGCCTTTCTAAGTATCCATACTATACGTGGCGGTGTACATCTAGATCGACGTACTATACGTGCTCTGTACGTGGGTGGGAGGGACCCCTCTGATCCAGGGGCCCGGGCGAGCCGCCCCTCTCGCCCCCCCCCTCAGGGCCGGGCCTGCTGGCGGTACTATAAGGGGTGCGATGAAACCCTCTATTGGGAATGGTTGTAATATCATTTTTTTTTAATTTAAAGTCTACGAGTCTGGGGCTTGACGATTAGGCTTTTAGGAACAGAGGGACTGGTTAGGAGTTGGCCAGATTTTTTAAAAATAATATTATTGAAAGTGCATATAGGTCATGTTTTTGGTGATTGGATAACATAAACAATTAAGAAATAATAATGAACTTGTTGAATTTTAGATAGTATTTTATTGCCAATGTCAAAGTCAACCTCATACCAAATAAATCATGCAAACATAAAGAAACGACAATCAAATATGAAAATAAGCAAAACAGATAGAGATGCAAGTGAAATGGTATGATCTCATTAGTTGTTTGCTCGTATAATCAAAGAAAGGTTAAAGTTGCATCATGATTGATCAATATTACAATATCAAGATGGAGGGTGGTCATGAGTTTAGTCGTTCAAGAAGAAATTTATATGGAAGTTCTGGCCACAACATTGATATAGAAAGTGATAGTGAAGTGAAGATGAGGTTCTAGAAATAGAATATATGAATGAGTATTTGATGAGTAGAGATGGTGACGAAGAGCAATGGTGAATCTAAGGGATTTGGAAGGATATATTCTTCGTCACAGAATAGTTCCTTAATGAAAATCATTGTCCACTTTAAGGTGGTGATCCTCACCCTCACACACCTCGCCATATCATGGAGCACGCCTTCGGCGGGGAGCTTTTCGAGCACATTTGCAACCGTGACAATTCAAAGACGATGAGGTCCAGTTTCGTCCCTGGAACTGGAACTCTAAAATAAAACGACACGAGGATTCTCAGAGAATTAAGTCGGTGCAACCGGTGCCGTCGCAAACAGGAGACTGATCAAGGCGAAGACTGGGTCTACATGTTATCGATACTACATCAGAACGTACACGATCGAGCTTACTACAATGTATTGATACTGCCACACCTTCCCTAAGCTTCTATGCAATTCTACGCCTGTCTGACAGGCTATGTTGCTTTGCCACCAGGCCTTAAGTGACCGCATCTCCCCGGCCATCCCGGTAGACTCTGCTGGTGCCCGGCCTGCAGCTAGCCCATTGAATCTCACCGGCAAGCTCTACTGATGCTCTAGTCGTCTCGTACCTCGTATATATAGTCCATCGTCTACGACCTCCGTAGCCCGGGCATCAGTGATCAGTGTTGACGTCGCGTAGGTAGATGCGGTTGCGGTCATCGCAGGCAAAAGATGGCATGTGAAAGCTCAAAGTCCCCGGAATTTCGTCGTGTTCGTTTGTTCCTCACGCAAGGTGTCGTCCAGTGTTGACTATTAGAACCATCTTACTCCTGCCTCAAGGGACACCATAATAATGATTGTAATTCACATGGTCCTATAAGTAAAACGAACACAATATGGTGACTTTATATACTGATTAAGGACACTGTAATAACGTGCCTTAGGCAGCTAATGCGAAGGGCACAGAAGAGGACATAGTGCTTGGCTGCCTGCTGAGTTTCTGCTAGCTGGATGTTATTCACAAATCACAAGCTAGCCAAGCTGACTATTGGTGAGACCCCTTTCTTACTTTTCCTCCAAAAACCCCGTTCGTGGGTGCGTGCACGGTGCACCCTAGTTGCATACAGTATGTCACTATATGCATGCAGTGCGGCGTATCCGTTGACTCCAGTAGGTTATTACGCGTCCCCCC
Source organism: Digitaria exilis (assembly GCA_015342445.1). NCBI lineage: Eukaryota > Viridiplantae > Streptophyta > Magnoliopsida > Poales > Poaceae > Digitaria > Digitaria exilis. The sequence continues at coordinate 815,681 of JACEFO010001619.1, forward strand.
AAGACGAGACCTCGCATGTCACGCCTTCCCTTCTCTCCATTCCATTCCGCTGACTGATCCGCCTCGCCGTCGCCCACCTTTACGCAAAGCGTCGCCATTACCGTACTCGCCAAGCTCCCCAAACCACCACCACCACGAACGATCACACGGAATCTTCGACTCTAATGCTACCATCATATCTCAGTCGCTCCTCCCACTTGCGTAGAAGCATGCATGCTCTTTCAATGGAAGCACAATAACTAGCCTCTCAGAAATTGTGTTCGTTAATTTGTTCCAATTCCTTGCGGATCGAATCCGTCGTCGCCGCCGAGAAATCTGCTCAAATCCATGGGAAACAACGGCAAGCTCGGAGCAGACCACCACCACCACCACCTAAACGGCGGCCTCCACGCTGCCATGAAGAGGCACAGCGGCGGCTTCCCCCGGCTGTCGGCGTCCAGCAAGGCGCTGGTCCTGCTGCCCCTCCTGCTCCTCGCCTTCATCTTCTTCTTCGTCTACCCCAAGGAGTTCGAGCTCCAGGCCATGATGAGCGCGTGTGGCCCACCGGGGTACACAGCTTCGTCGTCGTCTTCCTCTCACCTCCTCGCCGATCAGCCGGCCGTGGTCCGGAAGCCGGACTTCCGGCTGCTCATCGGCGTGCTCACCCGCGCCGACCTCTACGAGCGTCGCCACCTCCTTCGCATGGTGTACGGTCTCCAGCTGGCGTCCGGCGACCTGCCAGCTCACGTCGATGTGCGCTTCGTCTTCTGCCGGCTCTACAAGGACGACCAGCGCGTGCTCGTGCCGCTGGAGATCCTGGCCCATGGCGACGTGATCGTGCTCGACGGGTGCGAGGAGAACCTCAACGGCGGCAAGACGTACACGTTCCTCAAGGCGGTGGCGGAGCTCTACGCCGACGAGCCGTACGACTACGTGATGAAGGCCGACGACGACATCCTCTTCCGGCTGCCGCAGCTGGTGGCGTCGCTGGACGGGATGCCACGTGAGGACATGTACTATGGCGCCACCATCCCGTGCACCAGCATGGACCCGTTCCAGGAGTACATGGCTGGCATGGGGTACGCGCTGTCGTGGGACCTCGTGGAGTGGATCGCCACCTCGGAGATCGCGCGAAACCACAGCGTGGGCACGGAGGACATGCTCACCGGGCTGTGGCTGAGGCTTGGGGGTAAAGGGAAGAACAGGTTCAATGCCAAGCCGGCCATCCATGACTACCTCAACCCGGTGCCGGTGGACCAGTGCGAGCACGAGTTCATGCCCAGCACCATTGGCGTGCACCGCCTCAAGAGCAACCCGCGATGGGCGGAGGCGCTCAAGTACTTCAACTTCACCGCAGGGCTCCAGTCCTCCAAGTTCTACAAGTTCAATTCGACCAGCAGCTAGCTACTTACTAGACAGCACAGCACAGCCTCTCGTCGATCGGATCGATCTCGGATGCGACAGCAGCTAGCTCTAGCTCTGGTTAATTTTGAGGAGCTTTATTCATAAAAAAAAAACCAGACGTGTTCTATCTTTTGTTATGATGCTCTTGCTTTTTGTTTTTTTTGGTACTGCATGCACAATTGATTTATACAATTATACTCAAATTAAGTCATTAATTTCCAGCCTGGCAATGGTAATTGTGGAGGAATTCCTTGTACTATATGTGATGCATTGTGTAAATAAGCTAGCCACATGCACACATAATGTTCAGATCAGCATAACCCTATAGTAGTGTTCCTCGATTTTTTTTTGGTAAGTGACTTTTCAATCAAGTCTTGTCGACTACCTTTTGATCTGGGTTGCTTGATGGTGTTCATTCATCACCCAAATGTGTGTGAATTGTGGCAGTCTTCTCTGATCCGGTGAGAATGGGTTACGGCTGTTAAGTTAGCGTTGAACATGTTAGTTGGGAATATGTACGAAGGGGAGGCACAAAAGAACAGACATATAGATATTGCTCGAACTAATGTGTGGCATGCCAGCTCCACGACAGTGATGAGTCAACAAAGCCTTTTCATATGTTAAAGTACCAACATGACTTTCAAAGATGAGGAGTGCGCAGAGCCCGCTCAAATTGGACGAAACTAGACCAAAGCTGAGCGTTTAGGTGTGTTTGGTTGGTTGAATCATTCCATTCATGTATGAAATGTTGTAAAATAATAATGATTTATTTGTTTAGTTAGGTGAACTATATCAACTTATCCAGTGTCGTGTTTAGATCGAAAAGTTCTTTAGAACTTTACTATTCATTCCTCTCAGAAAACACGCTTACCAGAAAAGTTCCCTTCAAATTCCCTTCAACTTTCCTATTCATTCCTCACAGAACACGCTTTCACAGAACACGCTTTCCAGAAAAAATTCTTTTATACCCCCACCAGCTAAACACTCGCCATGATGAAGCATCCCACCTAATAAATTATGGTTAAATCATTCCATCCATATAATCATCCATTAATGCATCGTGTGGTACATCAACCAAACATACCCTAATGGATGAATCGAAACTTCAGGAACCAAATTGAATCTTTAAAGTGAGAAACTTCAGCGAGCTAAGCTGGCTATTATTCAAATTTCATTCTTTACAAACATATACGAAGGCAGAGTATCCTAACTCTCAGACACCTACACCCGTTCGATTAGGATCGAACGGTGCTGAACCCTCCCTTGCAGAGGAGGTAAGAAAATTTCCAATAAGACGAAGTCCAAAGTCCCCCAGTCGAAACCATCTCCAAACTCCTCGCTCCCACGGACCTGAGCCGCCGCCGCCTCCCCTCCTCTCGCCGCCGGTGAAGGCCCCGTTCGCTCGGGAGGACAGCCATGGCTCCAGAGCCCGAGGATGATATCATGAACGAGAAGAATCCCCGCCCACTCGACGAGGACGACATCGCGCTGCTCAAGACCTACGTGCGTGCCGCTACCCTCGTTTGGATCTCTCTGATGTTTTGGATCTAGGGTTTTTCTTGGTGATTTGGTCTTGGATTGGTGCTTCAGAGTTGCGCCTGGGGGAATTTGGGCTCGAGATCAATCTAGGGTTTCGAATAACTCTGCTGTTTGTGACGGATTTTAGTGCGGTTGCTAGATTTAGGCAGTCTGTGGGTGATTTGAGGTGGAAGAAACCGCTGAAGTTTGCTGATTATGGTTGCTCAATGTTGGTTCAGGGGCTTGGTCCGTACTCGACCAGCATTAAGAAGGTCGAGAAGGAGATCAAAGAAATGGCCAAGAAGATCAATGACCTTTGTGGTGAGTGAGAATTTTATTACGCATTTTCAGTTTCTGAGTCAGAACCCTAGGGATCAAATGGTGGAATTTTTTATCCATATGCTATCGTAGTTCTGTTCATGAATTGAGAATTGAAGACCTTTACAAAGTTCCCTGCACACGGTTACACTTGGTTCAGCTATAGTTAACTCGGTAACACTTGTTCTGCTCTAGTTAACTCGGAAAAACTTATAGTTCTCGGTAACACTTGGTTCAGCTATAGTTAACTTGGTCACACTTGGTTCAGCTATAGTTAACTTGGCAACACTTGAGGATACTGCATATAGTAGACAATAGTTACCTGATAGTTATGATGATGCAATTATTCGTTTGCTTGATGTCGTGATGGTATCCACGTGGAACTGCTGCAGTATTCAGGCTACATATAGCATGCACAATTTAATCCCAACTTTGTTTCTGTTGCAGTTCAGAAGCTTGTTTAAAGGTTAGGAGTTAGGGGGGTAATACTTTTGAATTTGATTACCTGAGACATCTGCTCTTCTGGAAAAACAATGCAGGGATAAAGGAGTCTGATACAGGGCTAGCTGCTCCTAGTCAGTGGGATTTGGTGTCAGATAAACAGATGATGCAAGAAGAACAGCCGCTACAAGTATATTACCTGCTATTATGTCACTTTGTAGCTTTTACAGTTTTGAGCACAAGCTAGTATGCATGGTACTTAGGAACTAAATCTTCTCTGTTTCATTTTACATGTGCTAATACTAAAAAGTTCTCTTTTCCTTATGCAGGTAGCAAGGTGTACAAAGATTATAAGCCCTAATACCGATGATGCCAAATATGTTATAAATGTGAAACAAATTGCAAAAGTATGTTGCAAAAGTTTTGTTTCATAGCATGCAACCTACATAATCCACCCCCTGTTCTTATTGTTTCTTTTGGATCACGCAGTTTGTGGTTGGATTGGGTGATAAGGTTTCTCCAACTGATATTGAGGAAGGGATGAGGGTTGGGTATGTTATCGTAATCTTTGGTCTTTACTCTTTTAGTCTTTTAAGTTTATCTTTTGTTCTTATTCTATTTGGTTATATGCTTGTGTGTGTAAGGGCTTAAAAATATCAATGACTACTCATCTGGTGATTGCCATGCCATGTCCATAGAAAAAGGTCACATGAACTTTACATGTTCGACATAGATGAGGAAAACATTGTTTGATTGAATCCACTGTATGTTCTATAACTTCTATCGAACTTGTCAGATTTGTGCATGAACTCCTGTAGAACTTGCAGTATGTTATTAGTTCTCTGAACAGCACTCTTGAATCCAATGTGCATTCATTATTTTGCAGTGTTCTTTGAATAACATAATCAATAGGAAATAATTATTAGTTGGGAACATATTGAAACTCGAAACAAGAGCTTGTCATCTGCTTTGCTTAGGTACAGGTTCCTTTTAGTTTTCCTGTAAAATGTTGGAATATTAAACTTGCTGGCTTGGTGCCCTACATAATCGTTACAGTTGACAAAGTTTATTCAATAGCTGTTGTGACAGTTTATTAAACTGACATTAATTATATGCATTTATTTCTGGATTGATAAAACATCAGGGGGAGATTGTTGGGTGAGTCAGATTTCCAAGAGCTGAGAGCAAGGATTGGAATGGTCCAAGTCAGTCAAGTGCACAAGGATTAGGGGCATAATTCCTGTGCGCGTTGTGTCCTAGTTAGGAGTTTGATATGGCAACTGCAGATTGTTTTAGCTGTTAGAGATAAGAGTCCTAGTTAGATTCAGTTTTCTAAATATAGATTTAGTCCAGCCAATGTCCTTATTGCTTTAGGAGTCTTAGTTTGTATTAAGCTATAAATTGTTGCCGTTATAATCAGAACTGCAGCTCCCACAGCACCAAAACCTCTCTTGCGTTCTTTGTATGCTATTGTTTGTAAATAATGTGACCTTTGTGAATCTCACAATTGGTTCTTCTTGCAGTGTCGATCGTAACAAGTACCAGATTCAAATTCCTCTGCCACCGAAAATTGACCCAAGTGTTACCATGATGACTGTGGAGGAGAAACCAGATGTGACATACAATGACGTTGGTGGATGCAAGGAGCAAATTGAAAAGATGCGAGAGGTATGTGAACCTCTTTCCCTGTCAATCTCATTAAGCTGTGAGACAGTGTATAATGCATCACAATTAGTTTTGCACTCATCTTATTTACACTTTTGATGGACCGTTTTTTTTTTCAGGTCGTTGAACTTCCTATGCTTCACCCAGAGAAGTTTGTGAAGCTTGGTATTGACCCGCCAAAAGGTGTCCTTTGCTATGGTCCACCTGGTACTGGCAAGACACTTCTTGCAAGAGCTGTAGCAAATCGAACTGATGCTTGTTTCATCCGTGTAATTGGAAGTGAATTAGTTCAGAAGTATGTTGGAGAAGGTGCTCGGATGGTCAGGGAACTCTTTCAGGTATGTCTAGGATTGCAAGTCCACATATTCATCCAGATTTTCTACACTTATGTTCTGTTTCATCAACAGTCTTTGTGATATGAATTCTTCTATTGTAGATGGCCCGCTCGAAGAAAGCGTGCATTGTCTTCTTTGACGAAGTTGATGCTATTGGTGGTGCTCGTTTTGATGATGGGGTTGGTGGCGACAATGAGGTGCAGCGAACAATGTTGGAAATAGTAAATCAACTGGATGGGTTCGACGCAAGAGGAAACATCAAGGTTCTCATGGCAACTAACAGGTATTTTTTTCTGTTCTTGTTTTGTTGTCTTCCATTGTTTGCCTTGTATTCATAATCTGAAGATATTTATCTGAATAAATATATATAGGATTCTGAAAATTCGAATTAAACTGTAATTTTTAGAGACTCCATGCCTTGATATGATTATAAAACATCTTGGCCATATGGTCGGGGCTGAGAAGCTGACCACATTTTGTTTGTTTTTCCAGGCCTGATACCTTGGACCCTGCACTTCTTCGTCCTGGTCGTCTGGACAGAAAGGTAGAATTCGGACTACCCGACCTTGAGGGCCGTACCCAAATTTTCAAGATCCATACACGCACCATGAACTGTGAGCGAGACATTCGTTTTGAGCTTCTGGCACGGCTCTGTCCTAACTCCACTGGTGAGTGCATACCGTTTTTGTTTTTCTGCATGCCTTCTGCTGGATCCGATTGTTTCACTGGAAGCCTCTTCGTTAGGCATTCAGGTCCTCACATACCCCCATTTGTTATCACAGGAGCGGATATAAGGAGTGTTTGCACAGAGGCCGGGATGTATGCCATTCGTGCCCGCAGGAAAACAGTGACAGAAAAAGATTTCCTTGATGCAGTGAACAAGGTGATAAAGGGTTACCAGAAGTTTAGTGCCACACCTAAGTACATGGTGTACAACTAATAAGACTGTCATTTCTCATGAGATCTGTTGTTTTTGGAGATCCAGAAAATGTATCACCATGATACTCTGAAAGATTGTTGTTTGTTTGGAAACCTGAATCATGTGACCTACATCCTGTACCACTTTCTTAGAACGAAACCAGGGCTCCCCGCTCAGTGGTTATGTTGCCATGTTTATTGACTGACTGTAAAGACGCAAGTTCTGCCTAGAACTCTGACCACACTTTCTGATAAATCCTTTGCTCTTTCAACCTTAATACCAGACCAACATGTTGGCCGAGCGGTCACCTGTTTACTCCCTGGCAGTTTTTTCCCACTTTCCCCCTCTTTAGAATTCCCTGGCAGTTTTTTTTTCCTTTGCCCCCTCTTTAGAAGACTTCTATATAGCTTTTGCAGCCTCCCCATGTATCACAACATGTACATATGTGTAATTCTAGATTCAATTTCACGCTCCTCAACGCTGAAACTTCGCCTGTTTTGTTATGTCAGAAAAAAATGTAAGCGAAGCAAAATGTGACACGATCAGTTTCATTGCCACACCATCAAAATATATTTATGTAATACTGCATTTAATGATAATAAAACTCCCATCGAGAATGGTCTGACAAATTTTTGATACAAGATAAAATGAATGGGAGAAATCTCCTTGGGCCGTTCACTGGGCCTCGCGGGCTGTCCGAATGGGCTCGACACAATCTCCTATGCAGAACCCTGAAACCGAGTACACCTACGAAGGAGACGGGCACACGGCAGAGTAGAAACGTTTCCGATACGGATACGGCCAGGATACGTATCCACGCTGCGTCCGCGTATCGTGGGCCGACAACTCTAAATTGGAAACGTTTAGGCCCATTTGATACGGCCCAGCCCATCCTAACACCCCTTCATTTCCTGCTGCCCTACCCATCCCGACCTCTCCCAGGTACGTCTCCTCCACGCGAAGGCGGCTGCGCCACCTCCTTCTCTCGACTCCCACAGGCGACTCAGGTGGGAGAGCGCCGCCGCCCGTGCCCCGTGGCCACCGGACCAGCCTCCGCCCTCACCGGCGACTACCACCCGCGGCCGCAGCAGGGAACCCCCGCGCGACGGCGACGAGGACTCGAGGAGCTGCTCCCAGGCCGCCTGCAACGGAGGTGCGCCCGCCCGGCCTCCTGCAAGTCTGCGACGAGCCCTTGCTACCTGCTAGGCTGCTAGCCTGGTACTGCTAGGGTGAGTTTCGATCTCCCCCTTTCCTGTTCTTGTTTCGTAGCACCACATTAGAGATATAGAGCCGCAACTGCAACACTGATTTGTTTTTACTAGTTATTACTGATTAGAGCATATTGATACTTTGCTACCGTCTTTTATTTTTTTCCCTAAATTAGAACCTGCTATCATGTTATTCTGATTGTAACAAACCTTAAATGTCTCTATGTCGAGTTGGAAAATCTATTTTACAATTTAATACGCACTGTTATTTACTTTAAAAAAGTTGAAACGTATCCGTCTATCGCTTTGTTTGGGAAATTGCAGAAATCCTCATCGGTGCTGCTTAGACTACCACTGCCTCACACCGGCACAGCCATGGAGGAGGGAGCCGCTGCCGCCTCCAGCTGTGAGGTGGACCTTGGAAACCTCATGGCGTACGACCCGTCGCACCACCTCACTGCCTCCGCCGCCTCCAGGTTCGGCCACGTCGCTCCAACGAGCAGGCATGTCCTTGTGCTGTGCTGTAACGTCCTGACGGAATTTGGGCTTGGTCAACGGACGCAGGGAGGAGCTCAGACAGGAATGCTTGCAGAAGGGGACGGAGTTGGCGCAGGCTGTGGCCGACGCCCTTTTCGCGCTGCCGCCCACTGAGGACCGCGAGGGGCCCATTGTCCACCTCCCGGCGCCCACCGTCCGACTCCCACGCGAGAAGCATGTGAGAACCTCTCAGCTTCCTCAATTCCTAATGACGTAATATGTGTGGCTGTGCTGGGGATGCTAGAAGCCTCCGCTGGCGGTGAGAATTAGTCACACGGTCCCTGTGTGGCTTGCTAAATCTTGTGCCTAAATTACAATGCTTTTTACTGCAAAACATGTAGTTGATTCACCTCATACAGATTCAAATAAACATTTACCATGAATGCGAGCGAAACTATTTCTGCCTGGAATACTAGTTTTTGTTTTGTCGAAACCAAACTCAGTTGCATGGTTCTTTAGACTGATTGATGTATTATGCCTTAAAGATTGTAATGTGAGGTGTTTTGCATGACAACCCTGTTTCTGTTCTCACCAGCTACCTAGGCCAAAGCCACCGACCAAATGGGAGCTGTTTGCAAAGGCGAAGGGTGAGACCATTGCCCATGCTATATTTTCATGACTCTGTCGTATAAATTGGAGAATTACTTACAATTTCATCTTTAATTGGCTCAACATGATGCAGGGATTACCAAGCGCAAGAAGAACAAGCGTGAATGGGATGAGCAAACTCAATCCTGGAAGCGGACTTATGGCTATGACCGTGTTAATGATGACAAAGACATTCCGATCATTGATGCCAAATCCACTGATGGTTAGTGAAGTGTCTTCGTGAACTACTGCTAACAATCCTGTTGATTATTGTCTCTCCCCAATCCAGTAGCATATTGCAGTTATCATGGGCATCTGCTTCTGATCACTGACATCTTCCAGCATTTTTTATGCAACCCTTTACCCTGACTATTCTAGATAAGAAGTCATTTTATTGTTTAAGACCTGAATCTGAAATGTTTTCTTGTCACCAATGATTCTCATTCAGAGGGAGAGTGTTCTAAACCTGGTTTTTCAATCTGATATACACTTTTAATTGACGATTTCATTTGTAACAGAGCCTGGTGTTGATCCTTTTGCACAAAGAATGCAAGAGAAGAAGAAGCGGGTAGAAAAGCAAGAAAAGAACAGACTGGAGAACTTAAAGAAAGCTGCGAAAGTTGGTGCTTTACCAAGGTTGTAATCCTTCACTAGTTACCACTGCCCCCTCCCTCCTATAAATTTCATTTTTGTATCAGGCAAGGAACCTTGTATCTAACAGCTCTCCAAACCTCTTGATTGCAGTCATATACAGCTTGCTGCAAAAGCCTTGCCCATCACAGGAACTAAAGCTGACCTACCGAAGAAATCTAGAAAAGAGGATCTTGAGAGTGTTGCTGGCATGGCTTCATCAGCAACAGCTAGTGGTGGGAAATTTGATGAGAAGTTGCCTGGTGAGAAACCTCCAAAGCATCCTGGCAAACATAGAAAGGTAATATCTGAGTGGATTTGGTTTCTGAGTCTGCCTTAGTTGGCTGATCCTGTGCACTAGCTGAATCATGTCGTTTCTGCAGTTCCTCCCAGTCGCTGAAGGGAAGGGAATGGGCAACCTGGAGAAACAGCAGAATGACAAGATTCTGAACTCTCTACTCGCCAGAAACTCTGATGAACAGCTTGATGTTGGAAAGGCAAGTTCCAGGGTCAAATTAAATTTTGCTTTTCCCACCATTATTTGTACTGCTCCTTGTTTTGTTCGAGGGAGCTAACAATATCTGTGAATAATTTTGTAAGCAGGCAATTACAATGTACAAAGTGAAGAAGGAAAAGCAAAGAAGGAAAGACAAAGGGATGTCCTCAAAATCTGATAAGCTTAAGGCCCAGAAGAAACCCCTCAAGAAATCATCAAAGAAAGCTTAGGTCCTTATCTTTCTTGTGACCTGCTTTAGGAGGTGACCACAGTTTTGAAGGCTCAAGGAGACCTGTTGCTGGTTATGACACAGACCTGAATGATGATATAACATATGCTGTGCCCTGATATGCGCATATTATATTTGTCAAATTTTGTTTGGATGTGGTTTGCATGTCATTATCTTTATCGATTCCTGAAAACATTCTAGAGGAAGTCTGTCAGTGGACAAACAACTTTTGATGGGTTCACACTCCCAGAGTCAATCTGATGCTTGGTTCTCGAGTGCCTTACATTCACTTGAGAATTAATTGTTGCCGTTAAGTTTGGTGGCTATGCAAATCAACTTATCAGTACATATGCAAACGATGACAGTCACCAGATTATTCAGACTGGAGCGGGTTACAGCGCGACCGGTGCCCCTCCGACCAGCAGTCACCTGTTTACTCGATGCCCCGGGTACGGTCTATTATACACAGCAATGATGAACAGTTGTTCCTTGGCAGTTTTTTTCCCCCTTTGCCCCCTCTTTAGAACAGAACATAGTATGTACAGATATATGTTCCCAACTATATCATATGCTATTGTATATCTATAATTCTATATATGTAGCTGTAACCTTGGAATTTTCAAATCTCCATTCTCTCGGTCAACTTGATGCCTGACGACTCCAAGATCTCCAATGCTACACGCGCGCAAACACACGATTCAGCATTGTTGCGTGCCATGGTAATTCCACAAGGTCTAAGTCGCACTCACCTGGAATGTAGATTTCAGGTTCAAGAGGCCTGATCACTCCTTTCGTCTGCACCTTGTTCTGGAGCAAGAGCTGCAATATGACATGAGGCTAGAGTATATGAATATACATGGGGTTTTAGCTTTTATCCTCCTGCAAATATAATTGTGATTAAGGTTACTACCAGAGCCCCAATTGCTACTGGTACGCCAACGGTGAGGGCCATGGCAGTGGTGGATCGGCCATTTTCAACCTTCCCGAATTCCAGGAGTGTCGCTTGGTGCTTTTCAGTGGGTCGCCCATCCGGGTATTCCACCTCCACTTCGTGGTGCAGCAGTACCATATCCTTACAACAGCAGTATCTCAGCAATGGTTATCCGAGGAGGGCTATCTATTCAATTTCATACATTTTTCGAGCATGAAGATGCAGTATGAAATGTGGTGGTACAACAGAGTCTGAAAAGAAGCTCAGACCCAGATTTACCACTAAACTGGCAATCTACAGCAAACTACAAGGAATCATAAGTGTGTTTTTGTATCCGAGTTTTGTCCCTGTCAAATTTATAGTGGATTAAGATGACTACAGAATGAGTTAGTAAACTTGAGATTATCATCCCTTTTCTGTTATTTTTCCTGATTTCTGTTGATGACAATACAGAGTTGGCTTGAATCTGATGGTTTAAGAAAGTGAGATCTGTAGCACAGATATTTTAACAGTAACATGCTACACAGACATAGGAACACATGTTAAGATAGCATCGTCTGACCTGCTCATTGTGGCCATATACCATCCTCTGTTCCATTCGTTGGCAAATCACATCAAATGCACTTGAACAATCCTTAGGAATCTCAGTCTCTTCATGTAGTCCCAAGAATCTGCCCATGCATGATTGTGTTTCGTCAGTTCATTTTTTCTCAAATGACAATGTCAGTTCTATTATACAACTTTAGCATCCATGTTTCATTTTTCTAATATAAATTCCTAATAATTTCTTTCCAAGGGATTATTTACATATGCATTTTTTACTTGATGGCATTATTTGTTCTGCCCTACAGAAGTTCATAAAAGAAGTGTAATTCTGTAGCCAGGTTCTGGACTAACTTGATGGTTTTGGCTGTCTTAGAGGCTATTTCCTTCTCTTTGCAATACCCAAGGCTCAACAGTCTGGCAATCAATTCATCATCATATCCAGTAGAAGCTTCAACATTTAAATTTGTGGCAGTTGTTGAGATATTATTAGCAATAAGTATTTCATTAAGAAAACCCTTGTATGTTGGACGGTTAGTATCTTGCAGCAGTGGATGATTTGCAGCATCAAAGAACCCAATTTTCGACAGGGTGGCCATTATCTCACTAAAACCTGTGCATATGCAACAAAATGGTGAATGGAACTCAGACTTGAAATGCAAAGGAACGCCTCACTGAAACAAAGGAATACAAATGCTTACCTTCATAACGAAGAGTAGCTCTGTATACGGTAGATGCTTCATTGGAGATACCATAAAGGTCTCCATATATCAATGAATTTCGATTTGGCAAGTGTTCCAGAGCAAACGCTGGAAGTTCTGGTAGTCTGAGCCTCTTTGCTGATTCATACAAGTTACTACCTGTTGAAGTGGCGAGCAAATCATTCAATGCCTATGTGGATTAGTCTGTTGTTTCAACAGATTGTTAGATTCCAGAATACGGAAACAGATCCAAGTGCTTCTACCTATGTAGCTATTTGTGGATAGAAAACTAATGCTTGGATTACCTATTAGTTAGGTCCTCATACATTAATAGTTCATAAGACAGGCGATGAATTGGTTCTATTCCTCTCAGTGAGTCTGTACATGCGTTCTAATTTGTAGCCTCTATTTTTCTCTTCAAGAATTAGGCAGGCTCCTGCCATCCGTTGTGAAAAAAGGGACATGCCATCATGTATTTGCTCTTTTTTGTGCAGAAATGTCTAATAACTTACCATCGACATGGATGGTCTCTCCAAGAAATTTGTAGACAGCAGGATTTTTCCCTGACCGGACAGCACCAGCTGGGTTCCAACTGAAAAATGGAAAGACTACCATTAGTGTTTCTGGAAAAAACATGTCTCATGAAGTGTTATTACTATGAAAATATCGATGAAGAAACCTCATTATGCTATACTGATAATTGTATTATTTAGAATATGGATACGTCTACCTGAATTTATAGGCCAGTGGATTGTTGGCAGCAGCTGGAGATGGCAGTCCACCACAGAAAGATGTAAATGCCTTTACTTTTCCCTTTCTAGCATGAGCTTCATCAATCATCTTCATTGACATCAAGTGGTCTGCATAAGCAGGAAAATTAACTTAGAATGCAAGAGCACTTTCTCTCACAATATGATACTTGCAATGTTAATTTTTAGTTTTATTGCTTTAGCGAATACTTCCAGAAGCATATGTCTATATGAATTCTGTTAAAATGTACATGAGCGATCATTATATTGAGGGAGTACCTATGCCAGGATCTAGGCCCATTTCACAAAGTATAGTTACACCTGCAGCTTTGGCAGCTTGGCTCAAGTTTGACATGGATTCATCAACATAGCTTGCAGTTACCATGTGCTTCTTGAACTGTAATAGATGCTTTTGTCAGTCGAAGTCCCCCATTACAAGTATCACATCGATAATGGTTAAATGTCTGAGCAGAGACCCAATGATTTTATAAATCACAGACAAATAAGAAGACTACCTCTATGCATACTCTTGCAATGGCAGCATGAAAACTGGTAGGCAGCAAGCTAACAACCACCTCAACCTGCAAGAGAGCTAGTGTCATTAATCTGCTCCTAAGTTAGTACAGTAATTAAGAAGTTCACGGGTGTTCTAAAAAAAATAAGTCCAGGGGTGCAGATTTTCCAGAAATCACAGATCAACATTCAGAACCATGGAGTTATTGCGTACTAAGTGAGAATGAAGCTGGTTTAAAAAATAATGGGGTTCACTCATCGTGCAAGTGACAACAGCTGGGACACTTTTGCTTGCAACATAATCCTGCCCTCTTATCTTTACTGTAAATAATGAAACTATAGTTGTTCAGTAGAGACTTAATATCAGAATGAAACTTACCTGAGAAACAAGATCTGAAAGGCTTCCAATATCAGCAACATCAAGCTGAGTAGCTGTTGTATTTTTAATACCATCAACTATCTGCATGTGCAGATAGAGCCATGAGAATATAATGGTTGAATCATACAAATATTGTAGACAAGATGACCATGTAATGATATTTTATTCATTAAATGTGGCTCATGTAATTTATTGATCAATTCCAACAGTCAATGTTCTTGTGTGATGGTTGCTAGAATCAATGATTTGAAATTACTGACTTTAAATACCCCGTTCTCTCCCTTTACAAAGTACATAGCATATGTGTTTGGAGGAATGGAATGGATATCTTTTCACGAGTGGATTGCTTATCGTGGAAGGTTCACTATTAGTGAAAGATCATATGCTCATGGAAGTGCCAATTTATGAAAGGACGTGTTGCTTCATAAGTGAACAAGATGATTCAATCTTCACTGCAACCTTTATCAAGTGTAAATAGATGGGGCATTAGCATCAGTGGATTATATGACACAACAATGCACTTGACTACACATTCACATACACAGTCAAATTCAAGCACAATAACACATATTTTGTACTAATAGCAGTGCTTAATCTCCATTAGAGGATAAAGTGATTAAAAGGTTGAATCAAGTATCTGCTGAACTGATCCTGGTTAATTGTTTTTGCATAAATGTATTTTCTTGCACACCAAAATACCATATTTTTATTTTGGTAACGCTTATGATGTCCATAGAGCATGTTAATAGCCAGTCATGCAGCCAATGAAACAGTACAGAAAAAAATGTCAAGAGCTGGGAGATGCATCGTTGCAAGAATAACCTCTTCTGCATCTTTTTGATACAAAGATGCCACAATAACATGAATTTGATCTGGGCTATTGTCATCAACACAATAGTTACTGTTTGGATAAGATGCTAGAAACTCAGCCGCTGGTCGACAAACTCTTCCAGCTCCAAGAATTAAAACCTTTGGCCCTCCTTTCTCCATGGTGTCACCAGCATCACACTCATTGACTTTTCCTATCTTTAGAGCAAGGTCAGTTTCTTTCCCAGCATCATGATCTCCGCCATGTGCATTAGCTAGAGAAGTCAAAGAATCCATAATTTTGTCCAATGTAGTAGTATCATCTGCTCCTACCTGAAGAAAGGTATCATATGTTTCAGAAATAAAATCAGATTATGGTTCTGTAACACCTAAGAAATTCCAGTATATGCTAGGTTAAAGAAGAGCAAAACATTGGCTATATAAGGTACTAAAACAGAGAAGAAGTTGTGAAACACACCCTGTAGAGATGGATATTTAAGAGTTAATGGTAGAGATCTCAAAAGAAAATAAAATTATGCTTTGCAGAAAAAGGTAGTTTCTGTTGAGTTTGTTGGGTTGCAAAAATAAATCGTAGCTACAAACTAAAACTCAGAAATTGCTGACCAGAGGAGGACAACTCAAAAACAAGAGGAAAGGAAGAACAAACTGATTGAAAGCAGTCCATGTTGCCGATCAGTCAGTGGAAGAATGTGGTATGCTCAACAAGGGGAATGAAAATTTAAAGATGGAATCTAATCAATGATTGCAGGAGAATATATCTGAGGGGCTGTCTCTGTCTACTTTATCCGTGGCCATACTGCCGTGGTGATAGGCAATGGGCAGGATAAGGGGAGTGGGCCTTGAGTCAATTCCAAGTTCTTTTATTGAGTTATCTTGGATATGTTTACAACTGATTTTTTAGAGGGAATACATTATATTAGTTGGTTTAATAAATAAATAAATAAATAAATAAGATAAAAGAAGCCTGTCAAGAATTCCTCACTCTCCTTGTTGGTTTATTACCATGGTAATTGAAAGGGCAATTGAGAATTTTTATTGGAGGCTTAGAAATCTGGAATATATATCAAACGGGAAATCCTTAAAATTTGATCACATTTTGGTTTTCTGACCACCTAGTTTTATTGGCAACGGTAAACTCTGCAGTTCTATGCACGATTAGAAGATCTTTTCTGAAAAGGAATTAGTACCTAAAACTAGTAATGTAACAGCAGATGATTTTGTTTCTTTTATCCTAGTATATACCCTTTTTCCATGGAAGACATTCACCCTAAATAATTTGTGCTTCAATAAGAAATTAATTGCTTACTTTAAGCTCTGAGTATGACATATCATCAATACTTTGTCCAACTTCACATCTAACCAACTGGAATGAAGCTCCATCTGCTTCAATAATGTCCAAAGCTTCGTTTATAAGGAATTTATCAAAAAGGTGCCCGCTGAGAGATACCTGTTTCATTAATCAACAATTTTAAAGATAAAAAGTGTTTGTGTGAATGTGTTTCACATGCACATATGTAAGTTCTTAGTTGCAAACATATATATGCACAATAGTAAAACCGGCATTGGAATACTAGGAAAATACTATTTGCTAACCAGGGTGCTGTACTTCTTTTCAGGCAATGGATTAGCTTTTGCAGGTGCCAAATCTCTGCAAAGAACAAAACATAATTTTGGTAATTATGGACCAATGAATTTAAAACATGGCAGTTGGTAAGCACATCAGTGTCATAACAAGAAAACTGTGGTTATGTGATGCTAGGGAGAACGCCAAAAACATTTACACACCATCAGCCACTACCGAAGAGAAAAGAAGTTTCTCGACAAATCTTCATCAACAAAATTAAAGAAACAGCGGGATGGTGTTCAATTTATTGACACAATAACAAAGGATACATGAATAATAAGTACGTGTGTCCATTTATTCAAGAGGAAGTAATAAAGAAAATACTAGTTCGGACAAAGCAGAGCACTGATAGCAAGAGTAAAAATTAGGACACTCTGTCCTCTGCACACAACCCGAAGTGTTCTGTTCACAAGAGTAGAACTATTGAAGCATACAAAATAAATACTTGGGGATATGTATTGTTCGATGTAAACAGGGACAAGTGCAGAAGCATGTCCACTACCATGGCCAATGGAGCAATATAGTACACAGAGTGCAAGGGATGTATTCAACATAGCATCATATATATTAAGCTAAATGCACATCACGAGTACATTGGAGAGATACAAGCTATTCAACACCCTAGTTTATGCCTCGGTAAAGAATCCCACCAACTGAAGCTTTGTAGGTACATACTTGTAGAGTAGCAAGCATAAGTGAACTCAAAAATAAATCACACATTTTAACAAGATTAGATATTTAGCTGCTTTTCATCTCTATGGATGTAATCCTCCAAGATAACTTTATGAGAGGAGAGATGAAAATGAATATAAATTTTCGAATCTTACATCATAGTCTTTCTCATCCTAGGAATATATTCATACAAAGATGTTAATCTGCCACCGTGTGCAATGCAAGCTCTTCTCAAGTAGGAAGGAAGTTCCGCCAGTTGTTTCATTGAGGCCAAGCTAGCAATAAATTTAGATAATATGTCTCCAAAATGTTGTGAGGCCTACATGGTTTAAATACAATGAAACAACAGTAAGTCAGTAGCATCAATGCAATGAACTGACGCCTACACAAAATACCTTATTTATTCTATAAGAAATCTCTGACCTCTTTAGAAAACTCTGTAGGGAGAATGTCAACAGCTAAGCAGATCACACCGTCACCTTCCATATCATCATGATATGAATTATTAGAAGGATCATACCTACGGTTGTATATGCCGTAATTAGTAAAAACAATGACTATACAAGAACTACTAAAGATTAACTATGAGGAAGCAACCACCAAGGATCGTTGCTTTAAGGGAAAAGTCCGATTTTCACCCTCCAACTATAGCAAAAGTCCGATTTTCAACCCGCAACTAAGAAACCGGACACAAAAGGCCATCCAACTATCAAAACCGTGCAAATTTAGCCCTTTGAGTGGGTTTGAAGGCGGTTTTCTGTTTTAAAAAAATATTAAAAAAAGTAATTTAGTCTAAAAAATTCATAACTAATTTATTTGAAGTCAAAAAGATATGAAACTTGTACCAACTGTTTTTGAAATATATAAACTATATCTTGGTACACCATTTAAAGTTATTTGCATTTTATTTATCTCTATTCCTAGTATTATTTAAAAAATAATGAAACACTACGAACATAATAAACAAATAATATCCAAAATAACTTTGCATGGCATATCAATAGGTAGGTTGCATTTTTACAAATCTTTTGGCATCGATTTCGTATTTTTTTATTTAAAATGAAATAGTTATGAATTTTTTAGTTTAAACATAATTATTTATTTTTGCATAAAATGTAAAACCACCTTTGAAACCACTCAAAGGGCCAAATTTGCAAGGTCTTGATAGTTGGAGGGTCATTTGTGTCCGGTTTTGTAGTTACAGGTTGAAAATCAGACTTTTGCTATAGTTGAATGGTGTAAATCAGACTTTTCCCTTGCTTTAATATCAGACAATGTTCTAGTGATCTACAATTACTGGGGAAGGACAGAAGTCCGCAAGAAAATTGTGCATCCACAAATGAATATCCAAAATAATTATGGATGTAAATAATGCCAACACATGTTGGGATATTGTGATTGCTTCTCATGGTTATTTATGTTAGATGTATATGTATTTATGTATTTCCCCATTGTATAAGGGGTCTTTGTGCATATTTCCCCACACCTGTATCTGTATATATTTGGGCCTAGTGCCCCTTTAATGAATACAATTGCTATTCATAACAATTTATATGCTTTTACAATTTTAAATAAAAATGAAAAAAAAATAAGGAATGTGTTACCGGAAGAAGGGCTTCTCTATTGATGTACTTTTGTCCACAAATTCAATGGAACCTCCAATATCACAAGTTATATCACAAATGCCAACCAATGGAGAACCAGACTTCATTAATTGCTGTAACTGATAGGTACTTAGTAATCGTGGAAACCTCCTCTCCCAGTACATACAGTTTACTGCAGAAACCATGAAGCTATAAATTATAGTGTACTATGGATAGATATGGCTGGTCAGCAGTTTATTAGAATAAATAGCAGATTTTTGTTAAGTCCCCCATGTTTATATAAATATCAACCACAACCTCATCAAATTAGCAATCTTACCAAGTACAGAACTGGCTTTGACCCTAGCACTATTCTGTTATACAAAGTTACAGCTAGAAATGGTTTCTAATACTGTACTTTTATTAGAGTACTAACATCAACCAAAACAAGCAAAATTGTATGCTTGAGCTGTATTAAAGATTGTGTCGAAACATGAAAATACCCATTTATGACTGGTCTTCCACATTCAGGTAGAACATGTTTTAAAGAGCACAATGGAACAATATCTGGTAAAAGCACTCAGCCAAGGCCATACCAATGACAGATGCATACGGAGCAATCCTTTCATGAAAAACAGGGGTGTAGTTTTCTGGATGAGCATAATAGTCCGCCTGCAGATTATACACATTTAAGATTACTGAGTGAGGCCATTGAAAGGAACTACAAATGTAATTGACATAAGTCTACAGAAAAAAAAATCTGTAAAATGTGGATGAAATTGACATAAGGATAAATTTATTATGAAAGTAAAAGGAGACAGGCAGATAGGCATGAAGGGTTTTAACACATAACCAGTATAATGTGAAAAAACTATGCTGGGAACATGTTAAAATGGAAATGTGGTTATGTGGTCTAATACATCTATGGAATATGATAACATTGTCAGAACTAACCATTTCCAAGTAGAAAATACAAATGTACTTATGGTTCAGGAGATTTGCATTACTTTGTCAAAATGTCTGGTGGGATCATTGTGAGAGACCATGTCTCTAGAGGTCACAACACAACCATATACTTGAAATACTCTCTTGGTTGACTGAGATTGTTTAGACAGATTCCTGGCCTGTAACATTAACAATACGGTACAATGAGGTATGTTTTTGGATACAGAAAGATGCGGTAGAAATTCAATTTATTTCAGAGACAGAAAAGAGAAACTCACAAAAGAAACTGTCAACTATTTAGTTAAACTTATGACTAGAAAATAAGTAATAGCATAATACCGCAGAAATTTCAGGAAGTTTCTCAGCATCAACGAAGGTATGGGGCAATAGCTTGAATACCTCCTGCGCGCCCTGAGAGACTGTCACATTAAAATTATATCTGTGAGTTGTAAATTTTAAGATCAAACCCCATACCTGAGATTATAAATTTATAGTGTGGTTCAATAAGGTCCAGGATTTTAATTTCCCTCAGCAGACATATATATCTATATATCTTTTTTATCAACACATTGCTTCCAATATTCGCCCTAGTACCAGAATCCTAAAGATATTCATATTCACATATCATATTTAACCACAATAATTCAAGGAAATGGCAATAAGGTAAACTTTGACCTTTAAAAAAAAAGAGTAACGTGTTATTTTCTTTGAGCCTGCGCTGAAATGGCAGCAACAACTGTAAGTATATTCATCAACAAAATTCTACAAACTATGTAGTACTTGTTCAATGGCCCAACAATAGATATGGAACAAGGGTGATCATAGCACCATATTAACGATATAAGAGATGATTTATGAACTGAAACTATTACGACTATGAAATGATCAAATGATAAATGTCTCAATCTTCAAGAGCACAAGACCCCTAATAGTGGATATGCTCTAAACATATGGTTGTGCAGTACTCATATAAGAAGAGTATTGTAAAAATCAACAGATGGAAAAATGTAACAGCTCAACTACCATTTCCAACTCCAGTGAAGACAAACACTATCGGACAAATTCCAGAGGGAAGTCCAAATGTTGCTATCTCTTCACCAACGGCAATGACTGCAGCCTTGGCTGCAGCGAGTGAAGGATACATATGAGATTGCCCCAGAGAAAGAAACGGAGTCGAGTACCCAAGGCTCAAATATCCTGAAATTGTAAAGGAAAACCTTGAACCACTCTGCATAACCAGAAGACGAATTCATTGCAAGTAATTACTAGTAAGTTGCAACGAGCAAGTTATCTAGTTTAAATAATAAAACCAGATAGCAAATCGTAGCATCAAAGGAACAATGCCATCAAGTGAATGCATGAACTGAGAAATATAGGTCACTGTACTTACGCTGTCCGAGACCATGTAAGAAATCTATCAGCCCAGCTCTACCAGCAAACTTCCCAAATGCAAGCGATCTTTTCCCATCATCTCCAACAATCAGTTCATAATCGAACAAGGACACCCTCTCTTCAAGGATCTGGGGGCGTTGGTCAACATTTTGATATTCCACAGGAAGGACAATGCATGTTGACTGAAAACATGAGGGTACAAGTGTATGTTTTGTACCTTATCCAACAGTGGCATATTCTCTTTCTGGGCCTTGTGGGTGTGTGAAAAGAAGGCATACGCTCTATCTGGAAGAATCATCTGCAACTGCCCAGGTAAAGACATCTCCAAGCGTTTCAGAACCATGATACTGGTACAGACTGCAGAGCACTGTCGAATAGAGCATCTAGCTTAATGAGAAATATGACCTTTGGTTGTTTGATGCCTATGATAAGACCGCACTCTGACAGGTCTTCTGTAATCTCGCAACCAGCATCCTCATACTGAGCATCGTGATGGATCCTCTTTGTGCTTGGCTGCACAACAATTCGGTTTACTTGGGTTCTGTTCTTGCCTCCTCCGAGCAGAAGGCGAGCACAGTGGGAAGGAGTCAACGGTGCCCTCCTTTCCCACATATTACAAGTCTCGGCAAGAATCCCAACAACACCATTGCCCAGCAAGGTGTCATTGCTCTGAGAGTGGAAATGAAATCAACATAACTGACCTTCACCTTGAAGGAAATAATTGTCAAACATTACACAGTTTTAAGAACAAAGGGCTACATACTTCAGTTGCAGCAGAACCCATAGCAGAGTCCAATTAAGGCGCCACGATCATGAACATGTAATCTGCAACTCTTGAAAATAAAAAAATTATGAATAAATACCTCACGACAACATAGCGCTAAACTAAAAAAATACTTGTTAAGAATCAGTTATTTTACTAGCTAATTAAATTGCCAGATGTTGGCCATCAGAAGAAAATAACAACAGAGCTAATAACCCAACCAAAGAGCTGTCACTGTCACAGAAACAGAGTGCGTATAGCATCATATGATCCTCTATGTGGGGCCAATAATGAGTCTGTCCAAAACAACCATAGGGTCCAAATCAAGGTTAGCCAAGGACAATGATACGGTAGTTGCCTAGTACGACTTTACTGAACATATATAGACACTAGTACATTCTTTATTCCACAAAAAAAAAATGATTAAATGACTCGCATGGCTTGAACCGCACAACTATCACCTTTTTTTGAACCGTGGCAACGATCACTTTCACTACTCCTCACGCCCCCACCAGCATGGCATGGGCCAATCCTGCAATCCAGGATCGAGCGACACGCACACGGTGCCAGCCTGCCAGGCAGCCGCTGAACCACCTAGCCAAGTCACTCACGAGTCGGTCGCGCCCACACTGACACTGCCCGTATCCACCTCGTCACGGAGACTTCCTGCCTGCCGCTGTTTCATTAGCCCGTTGTCGACAGGCAGGCCCCTCCCTCCCCGCCCCCGGGACCGGGAACAGCAAATGTAGTTGCACGGCACCGCCGCCGGTGGTGGCCCCAACGCCCACCGGCTGATCGTCGGAGCAAACGGCACCTAACCTCAGTCACTGATAGCCGGACCCCACAAACCCGGACGCCAGAAACCCCGCGCGCCGCCGCGGATCACGCGAGAGGTCGCCTACGCGCGCGCGGAACTCGGAATTGAAGACGCCAAACAAACAAAAACTAGCTCGATTAACTCGCGGCGCGGGGCGAACCGGGAGTACGTGGCCGAGCAGGCACCGGAGAACGAGAAGAGCAGGCAGTGCTTTCGGGCACCGGAGAACGAGAAGAGCAGGCAGTGCTTTCGTACCTGGCACCTCGTCGCGGCTGCAGAGAAATGGGGGGAGCTTGGAGCGGAGACGGCGCGCGCACGGCGGAGCGAGGTGAGCAGAGTGGGGAGGGGGGCGGATGAGGCCTCTGAGCTGGCGCCTGAGTTTATCGGGAGGGTAGCTTTTAGAGGCAGAGAGGAGGAGGACACGGGGGACGACGAACTGCTCGATTCCGGTTTGTACACGCCAACGATTTCGCCCTCTTTTTTGGAAGTTTTTAGGGCTCCCCGGCGCGGCGAAGTGGGTAGGATGGATGGCGACGCGCCGACGCCCGACGAGGTGAACACGAGGGATCTGGGAAGTGGTGTTGGGCTGAGTTGTCTCACCACGCCGGAAGCGCACGAGAGACGTCAACTGCCCAAAAAGCCAGGAGGGCAAGGACGGCATGGGTCCCGGAGCTAGAGTACTACAGCCTGCACCGCTGCATCTCTGCATTGCACATTTGCACTCCCTTTGTCTGGTTCGCAACGGTGCCCGTGGAACTATCCTGTAATTACCAAATCAACAAGCCATCACGTGCCCTGGGCTTTGCAAACCGTAGCTCTAATTTTGAGCCAGTCACACTTCCACACGGCAGTGACATAAAGTTAGAAGCCCATTCTAATTTCCTTGTTTTTATCTAGACTTCCATGCTTCGATCGGTGTTGGGACTTGGAAGGTGTTAAAAAGGCGTCGTACTACGTGTTACAGAAGAGCAGAAGATTTTTGTGAAACATACGACCTTTTTCTTTTTTTGACGTGCATATTTTCTGATGAACTCTGCGTCGTAAAGGTTTTAGAATTGCTTCTTGTTTTTTCTCCTTTTGCAAACACAGTACGAGTCTGCTTGTTGGTCACTCTCTTTCGCACCTTCAAAAAGAAAATGGTCTTCCGTGTATCATATGACCTCTTTTTAAACGAAGCGTATCCTATCAACTGATTTGGACGGTGCCTTTCTGTACATTATCAGTTTATGATTGGCCGCAGTGCATTGTTTTTTCCCCCGAACAATGAACTCTGCTTCTGTGGATTTTTTTTTTTGTTACGGGAGCATTAATTTCTCTATAAAGGATATGCGCAATGATTAAAAAAACGAGCAAGCAGTTTGCGCATAAAAAAAAAGCAAGCAGATAACCTCACAAAACACTCAGAGAATAAACGTGTGCTAAAATCTAAACTATCTAAACTATTACCTAAACAAGAGGACACAATGCAAAGAGGATAAAATATATACGAGCAATTGTCAGCAAGAGAGAGACTCGGACTCCTCGCTCACTCACCCGCGTGATAAGCTCACCAAAGACGGCGACGGCGCAGACGAGACCTCGAAGCCGACGGTCATTTCATTTCATTTTTGTTTCCATTCACAAGGACCGCAGGACGCCTGTTTCGACGTGGCGAGTATAGATTATCTGCTAGTTACGAGATAAACACTACGACATTGTCGCCGCATGCACGCTACTACGCTAGTTCTACTCTCTTTTCTTTCTTTCTTTTTTTTTTTGTTCAGTAGCTATCATGCCACGTTTCCACGTCGTTTATACCGTGCACTGCCATCCAATCACTTTCTTGCGTGTCCGGCTGGGAAGAGACGACGATTAAAATGGCAAAGAGCTTATCACAAGGGCGACGCCACGCAGAGAGGAGAGAAGAGAAGAGGCGTGCTCGAGCGGTGCGCCAAATAAAGAGAAAGAACTGCTGCTTTCATGGATGGGATCCAGTTGGGGCTGTGTATCCTCCTTGCTAAAAAGAATGTGGTCGCGCGTCGTCGTCTGATCCATCCACAAGTGTCCAAGTAACTCGCTCGTGAAACACAATGTCGTCGCATCTTATGTTAAAAGAAGACGACTGCACTTCAAGACAAATGCTGGTCCTCGAGAAAACCTTTTTTTTTTGTGTGTGTGTGTCCGTCTATATACATTGACGAGTTGGGAAAAACAAAAGGCGAGTCTGCGAACTGCGATTTAGCGGAATTCAGCGCAGACCGGCCCGTCAAACTAAAACGCGATGGGCCCCTATTGCACCCATGCAATGGGGGCCCATCGCGCGCTGCGCTTCTCAGCCCGGCCAGGCCAGCCCCCCGCCAGCAGGCGCCTTCCTCCCAATCCATTCGCCGAGCCCGCCGCCATTTCTTCACCGGCCCAAAAGAACCAACCACCCGGCGGAACCCACCGTCTCTATCCCCCCGGCCTCCGCCTCGCAGCCGCCACCGTCCGTGCTGCTGCCGGCGCACCGCCGCCGCCGCCACCAGCCATGCTTCCCCTCGCCCGCGCGCTCCGGAGCCTCGGCCCGGTGGCGGCCGCGCGCGAGGGCCCCCTCCTCGCTTGGCTTTCCTCCTCCAGGTCGGCCTCCTCCTCCACCACGCCGCCGGAGTACGAGATGCCGTCGGTGACGTGGGGCGTGATCCAGGGCCGCAAGGAGCGCCTCGTCTCCCGCGTGCTGGCGCTCGACTTCCTCTGCTCCGCGGGCGTGTCCGACCCCGCCGGCGAGCTCGAGGCCGTCGAGCTCCCCTCCTCCCTCGAGGTGCTCCAGGAGCGCCTCGACTTCCTCCTCCGCCTCGGCCTCTCCACCGACGACCTCTCCAACTACCCGCTCCTCCTCGCCTGCTCCCTCCGGAAGAACGTTATCCCCGTCCTCTCCTACCTCGAGAAGCTCGGCGTCACGCGCGCCCGCCTCGCCGCCTTCGTCCGCGCCTACCCCGCCTGCCTCCACGCCTCCGTCGCCGTCGACCTCTCCCCCGTCGTCAAGGCCCTCCGCGGCCTCGACGTCGACCGCCAGGACATCCCGCGTGTCCTCGAGCGCTATCCCGATGTTCTCGGCCTCAAGCCGGACGGCACAATCAGCACCTCCGTCGCCTACCTCGTCGGCATCGTCGGTGTGGCGCCACGAGACATCGGACCCATGGTAACGCACTACCCTTTCTTCCTCGGCATGAGGGTAGGCACTATCATCAAGCCGTTCTGCGATTACATCACTTCTCTCGGCCTGCCCATGCGGATCCTGGCGAGAATCCTCGAGAAGCGGCCATACATCCTGGGCTATGATCTTGAGGGGACGGTCAAACCAAACGTGGAGGCATTGCTCAGCTTTGGCGTTCAGAAGGAGGCGCTGCCGTTGGTCATCGCACAGTACCCATCTATACTTGGGCTGCCTCTGAAGGCGAAGCTAGCGGCACAACAGTACTTCTTCAACTTGAAGCTTCAAATTGACCCAGATGGATTTGCGTGTGCGGTTGAGAAGTTGCCGCAGCTTGTTAGCTTAAATCAGAATGTGATCTTGAAGCCTGTTGAGTTCCTCCGTGGACGAGGGATCTCCAATGAGGATGTTGCACGGATGGTGGTCCGGTGCCCTCAGATTCTATTGCAGCGCATCGAGCTCATGAAGAACAGCCTATACTTCTTCAAGAGTGAGATGAAGAGACCAATGAGTGAATTGTTGGAGTACCCAGAGTATTTTACCTACAGCTTGGAGTCAAGGATCAAGCCTAGGTACATGAGAGTTACAAGTAAAGGGATTAGGTGTAGCTTGGATTGGTTCCTGAACTGCAGTGATCTGAGGTTTGAGGAAAGGATGCGAGGGGATTTTATTGAAGGAGATGCACCAGGACCTTCGTTCACAATGGGTGGGAAGCTTCAGATGCCAGGCAGCCAACTAGTGTCAGATGATGATAACGAAGATACCGACGATGAGGTGCTATATAGGCGGACAGTCATGCTCTGGTGCGTGTATTTTCTTTCTTGCTGCTTTCTCTGAACCCTGTCATTCATGGCATTTGTGATTACTCATGAAATTACAAAAATCACCTATTTTTTGTGACAGATATGGTGGAGTCTAATCCCAATGGTCATTCCTGGCATGTTTTCAGCTGAATCAGAAAGTAAGTACCGAGTAATATTCTTGTTTCCTTGAACATGTCAAAGAGTATCTATTGTAGCTCTGGTAATTAGGGATTGTGTGTTTTAGGTTTGGATCCATAAAGGCTGGTCGTAGACTGGTTTTAAATAGCAGGATCCTTAAAAACTTTACGGCTCAGGGTGTAGCTTGTGAACTTACACAAGGAACGTTGCTAACAGTATTTACTGCCCATTATTATGAAACATTTATGGAGACACAAATGTTTACTGCACAGGTTTTTAGGCATGTGATAACAGTGAACAGAGTGAACCTAAATATATGGTGTCGACACAATCGTGGGCACTTCTGTTTTCTATGCAATAGGAAATAGTCAGGTTTTTTTAATCATAAATCAAATAATTATACAGTTTTGAAGTTAATTCTGATTGTTGCTTAATTTGTTCAAGGCTGTAGCTTGTTTCATTTAAAATCCAAATTTGTCCACAATGTAGGGATCCTCACATACTAGGTGAGAGGGCACCAGATCATGATTGATGAGCGTCTTGTTGAACCAGCTAAAGTAGTCTGAGTGCTGGTCCAGACAACAACTCAAAGGAACAACACTGATGGGACTTCGGCATGGCCTTTGATCACATGCCCAGCAACGGAAATTCGAGATTGATAATTTAATCAGGAGACTGGAGTTGTGAATTAGAACGGATGTGATGTGCTGGCGATGAAACTCTCCCTGGAGTTAAACGGTTGATTGTTACATTGGCTTATTTATGCCTCCAAAACAGGGCAAGTGTTGGTCGTGCAGTAGGATTCAGATATCTGTAAATGTAACTATTTACCATTTGTGACTTCGATATTCCACATATCTTTGACCAATGAAATAGCACGTCAAGTACAGCTTGCATTGAGTTTCATCAACCCATCTTTGCCATAGCCTAGGGGGTTACTGTATGATGAATTTTCTTGCAAATTTGTTGTTACAGACAAGAGAATCAGCTCTATGCTGTTGTCTACTTTTCACTGCTACTAATTCCAGTGCATTCTGATCCTTTCTTCGTATGGTTTGTTATCGAGCCATCGAGGTCGTACTATCTTCATCAGTATCACCCAAACTAGACAGTGGTTTAACCGCCGACTCCTATCGTTATACTTTAAACTCTTGCAGGACCACCAACCGGGGAAAAAAAACTGGACATATGACTTCTGACTGTACGAAGCATCGGGTGGCTTTTTCTAAAAAAAAAACATGGGTCGAATAATGAACTCGGTAATGTTCTATAATGCATCGAAGTCCTTTCTGAATGCGAATGACTCAGTTTGGTTCAAGTCCGCAGAACATAAGCAAAAGTAACTAATCCGTATCTGAATCGGAAGCTGATCGGCTGATCCTAATCGGAAAGCCTGAGAGGCTGAGAACACCTAATCCTAATCGGAATGCCTATTAACACAAGTCCGAAACCAGGACCTCACCTTGACTGACTCGGAAAACTACTAGGCCGACAGCCCGCCATAAAAGGCAGAGGCACCCCGAGGTTCTCTCCACCAAAGCAACGTTCAGCTAACCAACGTCCAAGTCCGAGCAATCATGGGGAACATCATGGGGAAGAAGGTCGTCAAGGTGGCGATCTCGCTGCTCCTCGTGCTGGCGCTGCTGCTCCAGCCGTGCGCCGCCGCGCGCCCCATCGCCGAGACCCCTACCATCGACGGCAGCCGGAGCCTGCACCTGCCGCTCCGTGGGTCGCTTCTGCGCGGCCCGGAAAGCGTCGCGTTCGACGGCGACGGCGCTGGCCCCTACAGCGGCGTCTCCGACGGCCGCGTCTTGAAGTGGAACGGGCCGGTGCGCGGCTGGACGACCTACGCGTACGGCCCCGGCTACGACGCCAGGGCCTGCACCGCGTCCAGGACTCGGCCAGCGGAAGTCACAGAGAGCAGGTGCGGCCGCCCGTTGGGCCTGCGCTTCCATGACGGGTCCGGCAACCTCTACATCGCCGACGCGTACAAGGGGCTGATGCGCGTCGCGCCGGGCGGTGGCAAGGCAACGGTGCTCGTCAATAAGGTCGATGGCGTGCCACTCCGCTTCACCAACGGCGTCGACGTCGACCAGGTCACGGGGGAGGTGTTCTTTACGGATAGTAGCATGAACTACCAACGGTCGCAGCACGAGAGGGTCACGGCCACCGGAGACTCGACGGGCCGCCTCATGAAGTACGACCCGCAAAACAATAGTGTCACTGTGTTGCAATCCGGCATCACTTACCCTAATGGCATTGCGATCAGCGCCGATCGCACACACCTTGTCGTTGCACTTACGGGGCCATGCAAGTTGATGAGGTATTGGATCAAAGGTTCAAAGATGGGTACATCGGAGATCCTCGCTGATTTGCCGGGCTATCCTGATAATGTGAGGGCCGATGGCAAAGGCGGGTTTTGGGTGGCGCTACATCGAGAAAAGATGGAGCTACCATTTGGTCCAGATGTCCACCTACTCGCCGTGAGGATCAATGCCGACGGGCGGGTAATCCAAATGATGAAAGGACCCAAGAGCGTGAGACCGACTGAAGTGATGGAGAGAGAAGGCGGAAAGCTCTACATGGGCTCCGTAGAATTACCTTATGTCGCCGTAGTTAGTGAATAGGTTTTTTTAGCAAAACACAAAAGATCTTTATTAGTTGATAGGAAATTCGATTTGTATCCCTAATGCTTTTGGCTTATTATTTGTTTATTCTTAAGAGATTGAAATTTTATTTGAATCTCAGTCAAGATTGTAGTAGTCCGTCAGATACTCGTAATACTGTACTTTAAAGTTTAAAGGCTAAAGTAACTGAAATAATCGTTCAGTATTGGATATTCGTTGAAGCATATCTACTGTGCACTGTCCAAAGCTAGGTCTAAAGGAGGAAAGATACTCCCAGGTTTCTACTCCCTCCGTTCGTTTTTATATGACGCCGTAGTTCAAATTGAAATGTTCCTTTTTATATGACGTCGTAGTTCAATTTTCATCGGGCTTTCCATGTTTACCCCTGTCGCCTCCCTCTTGACCTTCCCTTCCTCCGTGCCTCCTGCGTCTTCGGTATCCCGGTGTCGCCGCAGCCGCCGCCGCCTCCTGCGAACCGCTGCAGCCGCACCTCCCTCCTCTTGTGCGCTGCTGCCAGCCGCACCTCCCTCCTCTTGCGCGTCGCTGCTGGCTGCGCCTCTCGTGTGCCGCTGCCGGCTCCTCTCCCAGCCCCTGTCCTGTGCGTTGTCGCACGTTTGCACATGGTGCTGACAGAGATCCCCAAGGTCATGACGACCCACCAGGTGAAGCACGCCGATACCGAGGATGATGCGGAGTCCTTACGCGCAGAGGTAGGCCAAGGCCTCGTTCGATTCGTGCCCAACCAGTCCTCGCTGTACTGTAATTTAACACCATCAGGATTCGAGATCTCATTTTGTCTCTGAAAAATCTGAGAGAAAATTAGAGGATTGGTCTGATATTTGTGTCTCTATGGGGCTTCTTGTCTTTATTTCTGAAAGTTTTGTTGACTCATTTTGTTTGGTGAGCAACTGAGCACAACAGCATTGCTCAAATTTAGCTAAAGGAACAATGAAAATTGTCTGAAGACTAATTCGATATTGAGCTGCTTGGTCCAATTAAAATTCAGTATGGGCCAGAGAACCAAGGGAACTCTAGAGGAATCAGCTGTTTGCTTCAATTAAAATTCAGTATGGCTTTTACATTTAAAAAGATGAGTCTCCTTTTGCAGCTTCATGTGCTGTCAGACTTCTCGTCAGACCAGATCAAGATGCTAGTACTTACTGTACAAAGGAACAAAATGGCTGCAAAATCTGGATTGCAGTGTGCAGAAATTTATCTTTTTCTTAGTTGGTGTTCGATGTAACAAGCTCACAGAGTGAATCTCGTAATTTCTCTGCACTCTCCTGAAGTGTATGATACTGAGAATGTTCTATAACAGTTTATCTTTCTGTAAATGTACCCTGTAATGTGTGTATTCATTTCGATCAATGAAAATGGTCCAGGTGTTTCTGTCCAATATTGTTACTCCTGTGGGAATGATGCGTGTAATGTTTACATGTGCTGCCAAAAGGTTTGGTTGGCATTATTAAACAACTCACAATTTTACTGCCATCACCAAGAGATTATTCTGATAAATATAGATCTTGCAACCAGAGCTATATGTGTAAGATGAAAATTCCATCCAAAAGAACAAGAATCAGAGACTAGATAGAGCATAATAATTAAGACGAGCTGGTCTTGTCACTTGTGCCACATTATACCATCAAAAAGCATTAAGAACAATTCATCTCCTATGTTTTCTTACATAGATGAACCAACTGACCACGGTCATTACATATTGTCAACTAATTATTTCATCCACAATGCAAAACTGATTACTGTCTACATATTACAAATGACTTTCTCTTGAGTAAATTGTAGACATTTGTTTTTCTCTTCATTCATTGATCTGTGCCATAGCAGCTTGCACCAATTCTGAATCACACTTCAGCTGCAAAGGGAGACACCCTTGCCTTTCAAGCATTCCTTTTCTGATGTGCGGAATATCATACCCATTCCCACCATTGAGTCTCATTGCTTCCTTCAAACATCCATGCAGGGTTAAGAAAACTCTATTGGCTAGGCATACTGAATAATCTTCAAAAGCCTGACTCACAATATCGATATGTTAGTACATTTTCTTTCCATATTCAAAGTAGTTTACACGAAAAAAACTAAGAAGTTGCAGGTTGGAGTGCTCACGTGATCCACAGCAGCTACAAGTTCTTCTGTTGTTTTGGAACTTGTTTTGTACTGGATTGACTGGATAGAGTTAAAGAAGCCTAAATCCAAGACATTGAAATCAGGTGAATTTGCTGGCTGACAAACAAGTCTTATGTCAAACCCATCTTGCTTAGCAGCCTCACAAAACATTTCATCATTAGCCGCAAGATGAGGTCTAGCATTGTCCTGTTGTATGAATATTGGCTTATTGGCGTCTTCAGGTGGCCACTTAGCACGAATTGCTGGTAAAACCTTTTCAATCATGAAATCCCGAATGACTTCCTTGTTGATTGGGTCGATAGATTTCATCTCTATTGTTCCTGCAGGCCGGTTCGCACTTGACCTCTTGGCTGGTTCATATGTCACGAAGGGGAAACAACCAATCTTTCCATCAAACGTGCAATTGCCATCAGAATCAAACCTTGGCCTAGCAAACGCTGTCAAAATCATTATCTTTGGAATGTAGTTCTTGTTCTTGCAGGTTCGTGTTGGTTGTTCTTCACCTGCAACTGTATAGTATCTCTCTGTCTTTCTGGTGATGTAGAACCACTTTTCATCAATGAACACATAATCAAACAGCCCTTGGAACATGGGATCATGAGGTATGCTGCTTGGGTCAAGCATAGATAGACACCACTTGAGCCTCTCCTTCTTGTTCTTATCTGTCAAGTAGGGCTTTATACTGTTTGAGACACGCTTTATGATACCTTCTCGTTTCATTGAGTGCAATTTGGCTTTACTAATACCCAAGTACTTAGCCACATCATGTATTGTCGTGCGGCTTGACACAGGAAGATTGCGAAGCATTGACACATCCACCTCCATCTTCTTGCGGCCACATCTGGACTTTCCACTTGAAACATCAACTAGAGTACCTTGATCTAGACAACTCTTTCCTTTTTTCCAGATACGTTGTACTGTTCTAAGAGGTACTGAGAACTGCATTGAAACTTCTGTTGTCTCTTGACCCTTCAGATATCCATTCTTGACCTTTGCTAGCAAAGCTTCAAAGATCAATCTTCGTGTCTCATTGGACACTACTATTTTCCTTCGGGCATTTTCTTGAGCATGTTGATCATCCCTAGAACCATTTTCTTGAGCAAGCACATAATCCGAACCACCATTCTCCTGAGCAAGCGCAGCATCCCTGGCACCATTCTCTTGAGCAAATGTAGCATCTTCGGTATCTTCCGGTTCGACATTTAAATCAATGCCTGCAGTTGATCCTTGACCACGACAAATTGGTGATGTCCCATGTCCCACTCTAGGTGATCTTAACCGCAATCTTGGCAAATGCGTCCTTGGGGTCAACAACATTCTGCTCAATGGGGATCTAAGAACTGCCATGCTGGCACAAGGGGACTTCCTTTTCTTGCCCCTTTGTCCTTTAACATTGAGACCATCACCTTTTGCAACTCTGCAAGAACATAAGTTGAACTATGAGCTGAAAATGGGTTTTAAAAAAAACTGATGATGCAATATGCACGATATTGTATCTTCCAGTATCACCAACAATAAAAAGCAAGGTGTCTGAATGGCTGGTAGCTAGTTCTAGCATCAAGCATCCTGTACATGCCTATTTGGCCGCATGGTTAATTTGTTGCAACAACAATTTCAGATTTACAAATGAACCTTAAAAACAAAGAATGAATACTATCATTAGAATTTCAAAATTACAGGGTCAATAATGAGCTATGTGATCTTATCCTAAAAAGTCAAAACAACATCAGGGAGGGATGGATGGAAGGCGGCACATAAAGTAAAATCAATAAAAAACAAGCAGGCTAATCTGATTTTGTACCTCAGCAATGGAGAAGAATCCACAATCAAGGCTAGCGGTGTTCGTACTGCCTTGCTCGGATGCGGCGTCGAGGCTGCGGCGGCACCGACGAGTGGAGCGACCTCGTGGATGGGCTCAGACTGGGTCGCAGAGGAGGCGTTGAAGCTAACCCTGGGCTCCATGCCGCCCGACGGCGAGAACGGCGTGGATCCCATCGCCCTCCCAGGGTTGAACGCCGGGGTAGCGGTGGAGGAAGCGACGGCTGGGAGGGTCTTCGTAGGGGAGGAGGCGAAGGAGGACTCCGGCGCAATGGAGCGGGCGGGATCTGGAGCCATCGGGTTTGGGGGGAAGGGGCGGCAGGTTCGGGAGGAGGAAGAGCGACCGCACGAGACGCAAAATCCTGGGCGAAAGAAACAGGGGCAAAAATGTCAATCCATCGTTTCCTTAATTTTTTCAAATCGGTCGGAAACGTCATTTATATGCGAACGGAGGGAGTATTTGTTTAGGAGTGCAAACTTTAACTATGCAGACATGAACAGCCGATTATTTCAATCACATGTATATCCAAGCTCCAAAATCGATGAAAACATGTAGTTATCTGAACAAATTTGAAAACATATGCCTACTTGACACCATCTCAGTATGCAATATCCGAACCCTGAATTCATTGTTTCGCATTTTAGCAAACAGAAAGTGCACACTGCACAACATCATCAACAACAAAAACATTCAGAGTTCCAGTTACCGTTTCTGAACACCTGACAAACAGAAAGAACTGAATCGAGACATCTACGGTAACTACAGCCTACCGGCAACAAAACTTTGGCCCAAGCGAATGGATGCGCCAAACAACTCTCAACAATCAAGTTAGAAGCTAGGCAATCTGAATTCTCAACCATCCGAAGCATGCAATTCTGGAAGGTTAACCATACCAATTCCACAGTAAGAAGAAGCCACACAACTTGTTCAATCTCCAAGAAGCACCGGGAAGTATTGCTCCTCCTGCCGGCACCATCGGAACTTTGCCGCCTGGATCCACTTCCAGTTGACGAGGAACTTGTCGTTGTCCCGTGCCCACTGCGCCCTTCTCAGTCCCGGGGTGCTCTGCGACGACATGGGTGACCGTCTCATCGACATCGACCTTGCAGACGGCGCCGAGCTGCACGGCCAGCGTCCACATAGGCGTGTCCTCGGCGAAGTCCTCCAGATAGTTCAGCCGGCTGAACACCACCGTGCAGCCGCGCAGCACCTCACGCCGCACCTCCGCGATCACCTGCCTGACGTCCGGGAAGTAGCCGTCGACGACCGAGTCGAAGAAAAGCTGGTGGACGCGCCTCAAGACTTGGAGCGCCACGGCGAGCGAGCCGTCGTGTTCCCTCGCGTCACAGTTCTGCTCCGCCATGGAGCTGGTGTCGTAGCCGTAGTTCCTGCAGGTGGAGGCGAAGTAGTGGTATCTGTCCATCAGGATCAGGTTGTCCTGGTGCCCCGGCCAGGCACGGTCCGAATCGTCGAGGATCACCACGGCGACGACTTCGGCGCCGGGGATGACGTCGAGGCTCTTCACGAACGGCTCGGTCGACTCCGCCTTCGACACGATCCTCTCCCCGAAGTAGACGGCGTACGGGTCCAGCAGCGAGACGACCGCCCTCGCGTAGGCCTGGTCTCCCAGGGTGTACACAT
This sequence comes from Digitaria exilis, assembly GCA_015342445.1. Classification (NCBI taxonomy): domain Eukaryota; kingdom Viridiplantae; phylum Streptophyta; class Magnoliopsida; order Poales; family Poaceae; genus Digitaria; species Digitaria exilis. Next base: position 850,727 of record JACEFO010001619.1, read on the forward strand.
GCATCTCGAACATGGCGCTCGCCTTCTCCAGGAAGCCTTGCGCGAACGGCCGCAGCTTGGTGAGCATGCGAATGCCATGGCCATCCAGTCGGAAGAGGCCCCTGCCGAGGTCATCAACGGTGGTCGGCGAGAACCCGTTTCGCACCTCCGCGGGGGAGAAGTCGTCGAGCGCCGTCGAGTTGAGCAGCGTGTGATCCAGGTCCAGGATGAGGGTCAGCTTCCTCTCGCGCAGGAGGTTCCCCAGGTGAGTGTCGCCGCCCGGGATGATGAACCTCGTCGTCGCCGAAGCCGGTTGCGCAGGAGCCCCGTGGATGTACCCAGCAGCGAGTCCGGAGGTGCTCCCCTCCGCGTCGTCGTCCTCCTTCGCCCCGCACAGGAGGCAGAGCCCGCTGACGAATCCAGGGTGCGGAGGGCAGCGCGCGGCGGCGGCTTCGTCCACCCCTTGCTCCATCATCGTCATCTCGAGCTCGTCCTCGATGGTGAGTTCGGGAGCACCTCCTTCCGCGTCCTCCTCCTTCGCCCCGCACAGGAAGCAGAGCCCGAGGACGAATCCCGGGTGCGGGGGGCAGCGCGCGGCGGCGGCGGCGGTGGCGGCTTCGTCTTCCCCTCGCTCCACCACCTTCATTTCGCCGTCGTCCCCGATGGAGAGCTCGGGGGCACCTCCTTCCGTGTCCTCCTCCTTCACCCCGCACACGATGCAGAGGCCGCGGAGGAACCCAGGGTGCGGGGGGCAGCGCGGGGCGGCGCCATCGTCTCCTCCTTGCTTCACCTCGCTCATGGCTGCGGGAGCGGATCCTCCCGGCGAGGCGAGCGGTGGTCGGGGAAGGTGGGGTGGTGGGTTGGGATCCGGCACGGGAGCGGACGGGGCGGAGGCAGTCGGATCAGAATGGCAAAATGAAATGGCCGCGGGTGCTGGAAGCCGGCGGCCGCGCCGTTTTGTTGGCCGCCTTGTCGTGTGGAGGAGGCGTGGCGTGGGAGCCAAGCCGCTCGGATGAACGCGCGGTGGGGTGTCGCCAGCTGGCACCGTTGCGGCCCAATTCGCTCTCGTAGGTAAGGCCCATGGAAAACGGCCCAATTCTTGCTGCTGGGCATCTCTCGATGGTGTTTATTTAGGCAAGTTCCACAATTTAAGTACTGAATGAATATATCTAACCTGTTGCTGCTAGATTCATTTTACTTGTCACCAGCAGGGCATATGATACCGAATATTTGAGATGTATAAACGATATATTTAATTTTTTAACTGATCATAGGATATGGGGGTTGGAAAAATATGTCAACAATGGCTATCATTGGTGATACATTTTGCCAATCTATGTCTCCAATATTGGTCATTACAGACACCTTTTATGAAAAACTTGTCACTGGCAATTATCTTTGGAGTTTGGAGACAGTGTTTTTGTCAAAAACGTTTCTCCGATGGCCTCTTTACAGCAGACGTACGTGAATTTTCCATGTCACCTAATTGCCGCCACGTCTCCAATGTCACACGAGAAGAAACACAAGATGTTTACAATAAATAAGGGGAAAATACCCATTTGCTCCAGCTCAATATACATGATCAGGATATAAGTAAATGTATACTAAAAAGAATGAGTAGGATTGAACACAATTCTAGCCTAAATTGTTTCTACCATACCTCTCATATTGAGCCCACTTATGAGGACCGAGGGAGGTAGAAGAAGGTCTAGACCTATCAAAATTGCGGGTTAGAAAATGTTTTTGCTAAAAACAAAAAGTTTTTTTTCTCGTCTTGGCCTGACCTACCCGTGTCGTAGTTATATTAACAGAATCATCTCAAGGAAAAAGAAATATAATTTTCTATTATGTGCGTGTCACACATACGTCTTTGTTAGTGTTATAAATGCAATGTTAGCTAACACAAACAACCAAGCAAGACCTACGTGTCCTCCGTAATCGTACCTAGAGAGGTAAGATACGTTGCCTGATCCATCTCGTACCCATGAATGCCCCTCCATGGATTGCCGCCGCTTCCATCGTCCCCGTTGCTCACCACCACCTTCTCCACCGTCCGCGAGTGGATGCTAAAAGCATAAACCTCACTCATCCCGCCATGGAAACTGTCACTGGCGGCAGTGAACAGGACGACCCCGCTCCTCTCGCAAAACCAATGCAGCTTCAAGCTGGTGGTGGCCTCGTCCAGCACCGAGAATGGTTCTACCGGCCAGATCTCCTCCTTCGTCTTCCATCTGTCACGGCCAATCTGCAACGTCCCTTCGCTGCAGTAACAGCTACCGCCATGGCGGCCAGTGTACACGCATATCTTGAGGCATCGTCGTTTACCACTCGTCGCGGCCGGTCTCCTCGGGAGGTCGAGCTGGACGGTGCAGAGCCTACCCTCTGGTGTGAACCCATGCAAGGTGTTCTCTTTGTCGAAGGCGAGGCCATGACCAGACCACGGCAAGGTCGCCACCGATGCTTCCAGCGTGTCGAGGCGCAGCCCGAACACCAAGTTCTTGGCCAGCCAGTAGGCGGCGTGGCCACCGCGGGCCACCACACCGCTGCGCGTCAGCCGCATCTGCTTCCTGCTCAGCCTGGCGCCGGTGACCTTGGTCTCGGAGCTCCAGCTGCCGTCGTCGGATGAGTAGATCCGGAACGCGGTGAAGCCTCGCCGGCTGTACACCAGTAGCAGCCGGTAGGTGGACGTTGATCGCCGGCGCTCGCCGCCGCCGTCGTAGTAGTCGTCGGAGGTGATCACCGTGCACGCGTAGTGCCTGAGGCTGTCCTTGTCGGTGAGGGGAGGCAAGGCGTGAACATGGCCGGTCATGGGGTTGCAGACGCAGAGCTTGAGGGCCGGCATGTCATGCTTGCCGCGGCGGAGCTCCACGACGACAAGGCCGTTCCTGGATGCCACCACGCGAGGAGTCAAGCAGCCTGACGGTGACGAGATTGCTCAGCTGCGACGACGGATTCTGGTGGAGGACGGGGAACCGGCGCGATGCAGAAGCCATGGGGACGAAGCGCGGCGCGGCGGCGTTAGGGTGGTGGTGGAAGAAGCCGACGGCGAGCGGGGGCAGGAATTTGACGCCGGAGCCTGGGAGTTTCATGGCGCGGCGGCAGATGAAGGCGGCCTCACCGGACACCAGGCGGTGCCAGCGCCTGCAGCCCTGCAGGTGGCGGCGCCACGGACGAGGTCGGCGAGCTCGGGGAAGCCGGCGAAGATGACGAGGAGGATCTCGTCGGGAAGCGGCGTGCCATCGTCCTCGGATCGGCGCGGCCGCGAGGAGGGATCGCGCCGGACGGACGACAGCCAACCCTTGGCGGCGATGGAAGAGTGTGGCCTGGGTGTGGAAGCCGGGATCGCCGCTTGGTCGGCGGCATCGTACGTGTGCGTTGTCGGAAAGGAAAGCAAGAGGAAGAAGTTTGCATGAGCTATAGGATCGGAAAGCGAGAAGAACGAAAACAAATATTTTTCCTTTGAACGTCATGTCGTGATGCATCAGAACTTTCAAGTTGAATGAATAATACCTTGAACTCTACTGCTCTTGAAAACAACGAAGAATTTTGCACGGAAAAAGGAAGAACTTTGGACGTGAATATGTGGACTAGGGACTCGATCGAGAGATTTTAACATATGCTGGGTTGCAGACGAACCTGGCAGCCAACGACGCGGTTTAGGGGTTGGACACAGAGAGAGAACTGGTAAGGGGGGAAAGGACATCTCCTATGGTAGTCTCTCCGTCCTAGAAAAAAAATACCATTTTCGCTTATTGAGGAGTCAAATAATATCAAATAGAACCAAACTTATTTAATAAATCATGAAAATTTATATTTTTAAATAGAGATTTAGTATAAACATATATGCCATAGTTGATCTGGTACTTATTTTATACAATAAATGTTAGTATCTATCTATAAAAGAACGAGTAGAATTGAAAACATTTCTTACCCAATCTAGGCCCACGGTACCCCTCACACCGGACCCACCTGTAAGGGTCAACAAAGGTAGGGAGGGGGTCAAACCCACCAAAACTGATATTTAGAAAACGTTTCTGCCAAAATCGAAAATTTTTTTTTGTCACCCACAATTTTTGTACCCACCTAAATCTATTTTTTACTTTCCCGAAATCATTTTTCTTTTCTGCTACTAAATCCGATCTTCTTTTCTCGCTCCTGCCCGCGACGAGCTTCGTGGCGTTCGTTCCACTGAGTTCGCCATCTCCGCTCTCCGCCGCCTACCCTACTGGACACGGACACCGCTGCCGCCGTGGCTGCCCTGTCGAGCTCCGCCGCGTCGGCATCTCAGGAAGGTGGCCCCGCCGTGTCGCCACCCCTTGCGTCAACCAGCTTCGTCAGGCCGCCCTGCGGTCATGGCTGAGCATCGCGTGCCCCGTCCAACCCGCTGTATGCATTGTGCCTCCAAATAGCAACTCGATTTGGTGGCCGTAGACCTTGATTTGACATCCACGTTCGATTGAGCAGCAATGGGGAGATCGATTCTGTGCTTGTGTGGCCCGCGCTTCGCCTCACCTGGGTCAACGAGCCCCCACATCAACTTGCGGACTTGCCCAGCAAAGCGAGCTCGCCGGCGGTCCTCCTGGGCAGGGAAGCGACGCCCAAGGAGGGAGATGGACTGTGAGTAGATGGTGATGGATTTGTGGCTCGACTACGAGATTAGGAGTACGTCTTCGATGGGAACTTCAGCAACAGCAAGAATCCAGAGCTCACCTTGGGAGAGGCAGCGGCATGGGGAGAGATAGAGAGAAGAAAGGGAAGGCCATAGCTGCGTGGAAAAAAGAACGGGAGTTCGGAGAGAAGAAAAATAAAAGGAAAGGGGAGAGAAGAAAATAGAAGAATAAAACGAAATGTCTTTGTTAAAATGAGATGGTAGTTGAAGATGGAATAAAAATATGTTGTAGTAGTTGGTATAGAGTATGGGTATAGATTACGATGGGTGCAGGAGAAATTGATATATATAAGCTCACATTGATTATGAGGATAAAATATTATTTTTTAAAGAATGAAGAGTACGACCAATGTGACTGCCGGCCAAACGTGCCGATGTAGGAGAGAGGAGAGGGAGAGGACATAAGACAAAGAGAGAGATGGGTATATTTGTCACGTGTCATCCACATCGGCAAAATTACTTATCAAAACTGTTTGATGCCTAAGTATAAACATTTGTACGTTTTTTATCAAAACAAAACTAAAGTGATAATTAAATGGCTAAAAATTACTTTCTTGCTTCTTGTTTGGCTTCATGAAATTATTAGTATAATTCATATATTTAGAATAATTATGTCGGAGAGTTATCACAATTCAACATTAAGCTGTCCATAGGAACCGATCACTAGAATTGCTATTTTTATGTAGATGTAATACATGCTAATCTTAGTAACTAAAAAAACTCATGAAGTAGCTTGGATTATGTGTTGTGAACTGAAATATAGGCTCTCTATATAACTTTGTATCACGTGCGTGTCGCACGTGCGTCTTTGCTAGTTAATTTATATAAATTTAGTTAAATTTGAAATTGTTTGGCTTCTCGGAAAGCGAGAATCATATTGTTTTTGTGCCGGAGAAAGTACCAGAACATTTTTTTTAGATAAAGGAAAAAATCCGGTGAAAGTTTCGTAGGCTAGTTACAAGAGTGCCACATCATATAAACTAACCTCGTGGCGATGTTGAACGCGAAGACGTCTCATGTGCTGCTGCCGGCTCTGTCCACGACAGCGAAGATGAGCGTGCCACTCTTTTCACCGAACCACAGCTGCTTGTACCTGGTCGCCCTCGTAGCTTTGATCTGAGGCAAGTGAATGTGTTCGTCGAGCGTAGCATCGTAGAAACCGCCGGTGGTGCTGTCGTAGTCGGGTCCCTTGAGCACAGACGTTGAGAAGGTGATTACAGGGACTTGTGTCGCGCCGGTGAACCCCGCCTCGACGAAGCGCAGCGTCGTCCCGTCCGGCGACACTGCCAACACGTGCTCATCCAGCTTACAGTACCCTCCCTTGTAAGGCAAGAAGCACACGTCGTCAAGCCGCACGCCGAGCGCGCCGTGGCACGTGTGCCAGTAGGCCACGCCGCGGAGCACGACCGCCGGACCAAGCTGGCCCAGAACGGTGGAGCTGATCCTGTCGCCCGGCTTGTCGGCTTGGGCCCCCCCAGCGTCGAGTGTCCGATGAGTAGGACCGCAGCAGCGTTGAGCCCCGGCGGTTGTACATGAGGAGGAGGCGGAACAGGTCCGCCGTCGACGACGAGGGCGGCGTGTCGAGGTCGTCGGCGGTGAGGATGGCGCACGCGTAGTCTCCAGGGGAGTCTTTTGGAGGCGGAGAGGGTGGGGAGCACCGACACGTGCCCCGTCATGGGGTTCCAGACGCTAAGTGTGAGGCCGTCGGCTCGCCGGAGCTCGAGCACCACGCGGCCGTTGCGAGACGCGACAGGGCGGGCGTGGTCGAAGTAACAAGCAGGCGCCGCCTTCGTCAAGGAGACGAGCGTTGGCGACGTCTAGCGGGCCGAGCGTTTTCCTTCCTATGCTGGTAGATGAAGCCGAGGGCGAGGTGAGGGAGGAACCTCCTGCGGTTGCTGGGCACGACGCGGGAGATGGCTGCGGCGCGCGCGGCCACCACGCGGGCCCAGCGGCGGCATGTCGGCAGCGCACGAGACGCGGGAGAAGATCTCAAAGAGGGCGTCGTCGGGCAGATTGCTGGGCGCAGGATTTGCAACGACGTCACGGTGGTGGTGGCGGCGCGACAGCCACCCGTCGGTAGTGTACGGACCTGCGGCGGGATGGGCGCGGACTCGTCGTACAGGCGGCATCACGCACGCGCACCGGAGATGGACGATGTGCCTGCCGGAGATCGTATATATCAATGGCAGCGTCGCCTCGATTTTTGAGTCGGACTTCGATCCGTCCCCATTCGCCAAGACAGATTATTTTTGTCTCCCTTCAAAGGCTGCGACGCATACTACCAAAAAGGATTATCAAATCGCGTATATTATTTATCTGCTCCCTCTATCTCTAAATAGGTGTCGGTTTGAATGTTAATACCACGGCTTTGACCGGTTTGATACTAGTATGCATGGGAGATTGAACACGGTTTAACAGCGTGTCGTGCATGTTACACAGTTACAATCTGCTGCCGAATCGATTTGGTCTTTCGACGATACTTGATTTTCTTCCATGGTTAATTTGTTTCACATGACTCTGCCCCAGACTCTGACGATTTTCAATTCGGAAAGTCACGGATTAGAGACGCCGTCAAAGAACGGTTTTGAAGGAGCCGATGCGGATGGTGTAAAGTACAGGTAAGAACTGGACAGCAGTGACTTCTGACTGTTCGAAGCATCACATGACTTTTATACATTTGGATCGAAGAATGAAATCAGCATATTTTGTAATGCATCGAAGTTCTTTCTGAATGCCAGTGACCCAGTTTGGCCCATCTCCAAAGAACATAACCAAAAGCAAGGAGGCGACTAATCCGCATCCGAATCGGAAGCTCCAGTAGTAATCGGCTAGCGGCCTAATCCTGATCGGAAAGTCTGAGGACACCTAATCCTGATCGGAAGGACTATTAACACAAGTCCGGAACCACACCTTGACTGACTCGGAAAGCAAGTATAGCTACCAGGCCGCCATAAAGGGCACGGGCACCCAGCGGCTCTCCCCACCAAAGCCAAGAGCTACACGTTCGCCAAAGGTTCAGTTAACCAGCAAGGTCCAAGTCCACAAACCCTGTCTGCGAGACGCAGCGCGCGCGCACGCAGAGCAACCATGGGGAGCATCATGGGAAAGAAGATCGTGAAGGTGGCGGTCTCGCTGCTCCTCGTCCTGGCGCTGCTGCTCCAGCCTTGCGCCGCCGCACGTCCCCTTGCCGAGACCCCCACCATCGACGGCAGCCGGAGCCTTCACCTGCCGCTCCGTGGGTCGACGGCGACGGCGCTGGCCCCTACAGCGGCGTCTCCGACGGCCGCGTCTTGAAGTGGAACGGGCCGGTGCGCGGCTGGACGACCTACGCGTACGGCCCCGGCTACGACGCCAGGGCCTGCACCGCGTCCAGGACTCGGCCAGCGGAAGTCACAGAGAGCAGGTGCGGCCGCCCGTTGGGCCTGCGCTTCCATGACGGGTCCGGCAACCTCTACATCGCCGACGCGTACAAGGGGCTGATGCGCGTCGCGCCGGGCGGTGGCAAGGCAACGGTGCTCGTCAATAAGGTCGATGGCGTGCCACTCCGCTTCACCAACGGCGTCGACGTCGACCAGGTCACGGGGGAGGTGTTCTTTACGGATAGTAGTATGACCTACCGACGGTCGCAGCATGAGAGGGTCACGGCCACCGGAGACTCAACAGGCCGCCTCATGAAGTATGATCCAAAAACAAACAATGTCACCGTGCTGCAATCTAGCATAACATATCCCAACGGTGTCGCTATCAGCGCCGATCGAACACATCTTGTGGTCGCACTTACCGGACCATGCAAGTTGATGAGGTATTGGATCAAGGGTACCAAAGCGGGGACGTCAGAGCAATTCGCTGATCTTCCGGGCTATCCCGACAACGTAAGGGCCGACCTCAAAGGTGGATTTTGGGTGGCGCTACATCGTGAGAAGTTGGAATTACCGTTTGGTTCAGATAGCCACCTGCTTGCCATGAGGATCAATGCTAACAGAAAGGTGGTCGAAGTCATGAGAGGACCCAAGAGCGTGAGGCCAACCGAGGTGATGGAGAGGGAAGGCGGCAAGTTATATATGGGCTCGGTAGAATTACCCTATGTCGCGGTACTGAGTTAATAGTGAGTGAACGAGGAGTGTGATTGTATCATTAGTGTATAATTTTTTATTTTTCATTTTCCAGTTTTAATACCAGTTTTAATATTCTTTTAGGAGCTTGAATTTATGTCTATATTTCAATCAGTATTGTAGTAGATTGGATACTGTGAAATCTGAATGCGTACTTTGCTGTTCTTCTGTGAAAGCGCTTGGGTATTTCTCTGCCAAAATCTGGTATAACATGTGATCTAGTGTTCATGCAAAGCCGAGAGGACCGTGGATGAACTAAATCCCATGTCATTTAACAGAGGACGAACCTCGTTTATTCAAACAGTCCAGAGGCGTAACGTAAGGAACCCCATTGTCCGGCGACCAGGTGTCCCCGGCGGTGGTCATCGACGCGTGCACGCCACCCGGCCGTTGCCCGTTGGTCGCCGCACCGAGCCCGGTGTTGGCGAACTCGCCGTAGAACACCGTGCTCCCCGAACGACTGATCGGACCCGACCACTGCCGCCGCGACGGAGCCGTCCAGGTCGCTCTCCATCACTGGCGCTCTTGTGCCCCTGCCCCCTGGAGGAACGTGCTCTCCTTGCCGGCGCCCACCAGCATCACACGCCCTCGCGTTAAGGACTCTCACGGTCTCCGAGAACCGTTCGACCTTCAGGCGGAGCACTACCCTCCTGCTAGCTCCCGCTCCGTCGCCGCAGAGCGCGCCGTGACGACGTCGGCCATCGCATTGTTGATGCTCCTGTGCGTCCCGCTTCCGTCCAGCGCCACCACGGCGTCCGGCGTGACGTCCGTTGGCGGCGCGGCCGATGAGCGGTTGGGTACGTCCTGATGAGTGTATCCATTCATGGATCATGACCAACTGAAAGTGGAACGCTTTGCTGAGCAAATCAAGGGAGAAGCCCTTACTGAATCATGGGGTGTTCTTTGAATGGAAGCCCTTTACTGAGTGATACCAAATTTTAGCAGTATTTTTAGAAGTATTTAGTCGTCCTTGCCGTCACTTTATTGTTCCTGGAAACAAAGTCTCTATATTTGGCAGCTCATTGAAAAGTGCATGAATTAAGTCAAATATTTACAGACGCCATGTTTGAAAAAACTTGTGGTGCCCCTCAAAGTTTAAGAGTTCAATTGTAGCCCTCCTCTCTCAACAAAAGCTTCACTGAATGCTGTGCTTGTTTGATTGTCAATTTTTTAAGTAGTACTCAGAACAAAAGATTTACTACATGCTGGACTAAGAATAATTCCTCTTTTCAGTTCATTTATTTGTTCGTCCAAGCTAAACATCAGTAAAGGCCACGTGGTGAAGCATACTCCTGCCAGAGTCTTTCTTACAGTCCAGAAATGTACCCAACTCCAGTGGCACCCAACCATGATTCCCCCATGATAAACTTCTCCACAGTGAACCCTGTGGCATCCACCATGGACATTGACGTGTGCACCCCACTCCACGTCACCCTTCCCTTCGTCTCCGCACCGGCCCCAGTGTTCCGGTACTCCCCATAGTACAGCGTCGTGCTCGGCGCCGGCTGGCCCGGCCACGCCAGCCACCCGGCCGGCGAGACCGAGCCGTCCATGGCGGTCTCCATGACGACCACACGTGAGTACTGCTTCCATGGCCGGCCAAGGTACACCGGCGTCTTGCCGAGGTCCGGCGCGCCGGTGATCCGGCACCGGTGGATGGAGATCCCCGTGTTCTGGTTGGGGTCGCCACGGCCCTGCGCCGTGATGACGTCCTCCTGGCCATGGACGGGCCTCCTTGCCTGGATGACGCAGCCCTGGAAGACGACGGCAGAGTTGCCGAAGATGAAGTCCACCGTGCCGGAGATGTCGGAGTCGGCGAAGAACTGGCGGTTGGAGTGCGTGAAGAGCGTGTCCTGGTGAGCCTTGATCTCGCACTGGTACACGACGGAGCGGTCGCCGCCGACGAGCAGCGCCACCGCCTGGCCCTTCCCTGGCCCGGCGCTGTTGATGATGCTCAGGCCCTTGGCGATGAACCCGGCGCCCATCGCAGCTGCATTCGTTCATCAAACGCAGAGGTCGTTACAGAAAGAGTGTTGGTTGGTTGGTAATCGTGCAGGACAATGGTGGCAGTTTGTACTGTCGAGAGGCTTAAGGAAAAGTGGCAACATTCAAATGTGAGCCGACGACATGCATGGCAAGTGAAACATCGCGGTCGTTGCATTTGACGGTACTACACAGCTCGTGTGGTGAAGTCATGCATTGATGGCAATCGATGATAAAGCTTTGAAAAAACGTTTCGGTACATCCAAATAGTAGTTATCGTGTCATTTGGGAGGTCTAATAAGATCTTGATTGACCAACAGATACAGTAAAAGCAGGTGCAAGCAATCATCCTATCTCAAGGTCAAACCATCCCATTTTTTTTACATGTAAAGTAAAGAGAAAAAGTTTGGCACCAAATTATAATACCAAATCCACGAGTACACTCATCGCCGCCGTGTTCGTGCAAGGGCTGATGGGATGGATGCCTACGTACCGACGGTGGCAGAGGAGAAGATGGTGTAGCCGCCGGCGACGCTCTTGTCGCCGTCGATGATCGTCTTCCCCTTACCGTCGCCCAATAGCATCACGTGCTCCTGCTGGTACGAGATGCGCACGCTCTCCTTGTATTTCCCGGCCTTCACGTGGATCACCTTCCTCCTAGATCCTCCGCCGCCGCCGCCGCTCGCCTCGGTGCCCACCGGCGGCGCTGTGACGGCTGCGATCGCCTCGTTGATGCTTCTGTGCGTCCCGCTCCCGTCCAGCGCCACCACGGCGTCCGGCGTGATGATGGTCTTGCTCGCCGGAGACTCCAGCAGCCTCCTGTCGTGCTCCGACAACCACGACGGGAACGTCGTGCCATTAGCTGACGCCGTGGTCATAGTCGCGGCGGACGGCGAGACGCTGCCGCTGCCCTTGACCTTGTTGACGTGCATCGCCAGCGCGGTGCTGATGAACTGCGCGAGCGCGGCGACCTGCTTGTGCACGGCGTCGTGCCCGGCGTGTGCCGGGGCGGCGAGGCTGTCGTTGCAGGTGGCCTGATTGGTGAGCGCGGCGCTGAGCCACGTCGTGGCGTCGGCGTCGCGCCCCGAGAGCGCGGCGCGGAGCTGGGCGAGGCTGATGTCGAGGAGCTCGGCGCAGTCGTGCATGCCCGACGCCGGCGGCGGCTTGGACTTGGAGAGGTTCCGTGCCAGCGCCCGCGCCGTCGTGGCCCTGGCCATGGCGAACTGGACGGACGCCGCGAAGGGGTCGGCGACGGCGGCCTCCGCCGACGCGAGCGCGGTCTCGCACGCGCCCGGGTGCGGCGTCGACCGGCAGATCAGCGTGACGTTCGCGCCGGACGATGAGACGGCGGCCGTTTCGTCTCCCTTTCCGGCACCGGCAGCAGCAACAGGCACCACCGTCGCTAGAGCCAGCACCGTGGCCATGGCGCAAGACCATGCGACGATGTTCACCTGCCTCCGTGGCGAGGTTGCCCTACCAAATGTTTCCATGGTTGTAGCTGCGGCTGATGAGTGCTCGTTGTGCACACGCAACAACAGGGTAGTTGTTGTGTACGTCTTGAGTCGATGGCTGCATGGTACAGTGCGCAAGGCAAAGGAGGGTTTTATAGAGCTGGCACAGTGCCTTTTTGCCACACAATCAATGCTTGACCAAGGAGAATTTAGGGGATAAACTGCAATCTGTTGAAACGGGATTAGTACATTCACGATTACAAAAACGTCAGGAGCAGGAGCTTTTTGGATGGGAAACATTTTTACAGTATTTGGGAGGTAGTACCTCGGTAGCCCAGCGCTATACAGTTAGCTTTCGATGAACCCTCCATTCCATCACACATAATATCAACATTTTTGGTAGAGTATACTGTATACCGAAGTGATTTTTCCAGAAGTAAAGTAATTAAGCATTTAATGAGATGGGCTAGTACAATCTTAGATTGAAATGTAAATACAAATTCAAGGTCCTCAGAGAATAGTCAGATCAAAACAATTAAAATAAAAGGCATAGAGATACAAATCAAGCATCCTATTCACTAACTATGGCGACGTAAGGTAATTCTACCGAGTCCATATATAACTTGCCACCTTCCCTCTCCATCACCTCGGTTGGCCTCACACTTTTGGGTCCTCTCATGAATTCAACCATCTTTCCATTAGCATTGATCCTCACAGCGAGTAGGTGATTGTAACCAAACGGTAATTCCAACTTCTCACGATGTAGCGCCACCCAAAATCCACCTTTGAGGTCGGTCCTTACGTTGTCGGGATAGCCCGGAAGATCAGCGAATTGCTCTGACGTCCCCGCTTTGGTACCCTTGATCCAATACCTCATCAACTTGCATGGTCCGGTAAGTGCGACCACAAGATGTGTTCGATCGGCGCTGATAGCGACACCGTTGGGATATGTTATGCTAGATTGCAGCACGGTGACATTGTTTGTTTTTGGATCATACTTCATGAGGCGGCCTGTTGAGTCTCCGGTGGCCGTGACCCTCTCGTGCTGCGACCGTCGGTAGTTCATGCTACTATCCGTAAAGAACACCTCCCCCGTGACCTGGTCGACGTCGACGCCGTTGGTGAAGCGGAGTGGCACGCCATCGACCTTATTGACGAGCACCGTTGCCTTGCCACCGCCCGGCGCGACGCGCATCAGCCCCTTGTACGCGTCGGCGATGTAGAGGTTGCCGGACCCGTCATGGAAGCGCAGGCCCAACGGGCGGCCGCACCTGCTCTCTGTGACTTCCGCTGGCCGAGTCCTGGACGCGGTGCAGGCCCTGGCGTCGTAGCCGGGGCCGTACGCGTAGGTCGTCCAGCCGCGCACCGGCCCGTTCCACTTCAAGACGCGGCCGTCGGAGACGCCGCTGTAGGGGCCAGCGCCGTCGCCGTCGACCCACGGAGCGGCAGGTGAAGGCTCCGGCTGCCGTCGATGGTGGGGGTCTCGGCAAGGGGACGTGCGGCGGCGCATGGCTGGAGGAGCAGCGAGACCGCCACCTTCACGACCGTCTTCCCCATGATGTTCCCCATGGTTGCTCTGCGTGCGCGCGCTCTGCCTCTCGCAGACAGAGGATTTTGTGGACTTGGATCTTGAGTTGGTTGGCTGAACGTTTGGCGAACGCTTAGTTCTTGCCTTCTTGGCTTTGGTGGAGAGACACGCAGGGTGCCCGTGCCTTTATGGCGCCAGCAGCCTGCCCTGGCATTTCCGAGTCGGTGCTAGTCCGATTAGAGATGTGTACAGGACTCGGATTTGGTGTTCTTTTTTTTTTTCTGAAAGGATCGGACTGGGTGTTCTCCGGCATTCGGATTTGGATTAGGTGATTATGTTCGCAGACCTTCCGATCTTGGTCGAAGTCGACCCCAGTTTCAGTGATTCATAGGTACGAAAAAATTACTCCACAACAGGGACATCAACATATTGGTTTGATGGTTCAGAAAACAACAGAATTTTATCGAAAGGACTAAATGAGAGGCATACGCATGTAACGGAGTCAGAAATGTGGCAGGAAGAAAAGGCCCACGGTTCGTCTTCTTCGTGTAGCTGTTCTCACATGACTCAACTCCAGATCGATTAGCTCTTCTTGCGTGATCACTCCATTTTACTTATCATTTCAGATCATCCTCGTTTTCCCAGACTCGAAGCATCGATAGCTCGATGAAATCAGTAACCCGGATTCCCATTGGCCTGCACCGCAAATTGACAACAGAAGAAAATGCAGACCTGGGTTCAGGCATTCAGAATTTACTGACCCTGATCTGTTCTGCAAACGAACAGAGTGATCGACTGAAGTGAGATGCTAGTAAAAGCTTAGCACTACCATGGAAAGCAGGCCTTCTCCAGGAGCCGCATCCCGAGCCTGGGCCCTTCGTCGTATCCCTCGCAGATCACCTCTCCCCTGTCGTCTCTGTAGCACACCATACCTCTCACCTGGTCCTCAAACACCTGGAAAGATCACAGCAACATTGGCACGAAAGAGTGATCGAATCCAGGTGCGCAGCTTGCTCAGAAGCTATGGGACAGTGGTTAGCGAAGAACACTCATCAGCTAGATTGAATGCACTCACCGTCATGATGGATCTTGCAGAGTTGGAGAGGTGCCTGGGCACTGAGGTGCGGAACCTCAGGGTCGCCTTTCTTGTGCCGAAACTTGGGACGGCGATGGAAGGGGAGCGATGGCAAGGGCTCCTGTTCGCCATTGGGCTCTTGAGGAGAGCCCTTGCCAGTTTTGGAAAAGAAAAGGTAGCGAAATGGTTGCTGTAGGAGCCAGCTCTTTTTCAGTAACGAACTTATTGTAGTTTGGTTGGTGTTGAACAAGATGGCACTTTTATATGCAAATGTGCAATGCTGCTGTGTCCACAAGCAATGATCATTAAAATGGAGGAAAGTGTTCAGATAAGGTGCGTTGTTTAATCCTGTCTGCCTTTAGTATCATTTACTTGCAGGGTTCATTTGCTAGTGAAAATTCCTCTTCCTTTTGTTGATACGTAATTAAGCCTCTAGGGTTTGGATTTTTAAAACCCCCAATCCTCTCCATTGATGTGCGCTAAGACGGGCACGCGTGTGTGCGTGGGGTGTGAGTGTGGTGTAACGTGGTCGTGCTCAGACTCTCAGCTATCATGCTCGCTTCCGGTTTTACGGGTCCAGTTGGCCCCGTCATAGACATTATCCGCATAATTGTAAACAACATTCTTAATTCGCCATCGACAAATCTTATCTGGTGATGTGATACACTCTTCAAAAATAGATGAAGATGTCTATTGCCTGTAGTGGGCAACTAGACATCAACCCAGTAGCTTTACCCGCACCACCTCAGACTTCGATTTCTAAAGGAAAAAGAAGGAAAAGACGAGGATGAAACATGCCTACTTAGTCGGCCATACAACGACCACTGGCATCGTGTACAATGACAACTAGATAGCATGGAAAGTCAGGGTAATAATTGCTATTTGCTACTATAAACACGAGAATAGAATGACAATAATGTACCATGCACATTCCCGTAAATCAGCATAATTACACTCACAAATTCTCTCTCGAGTATCTGCTCCTCTAATGACAAATAGCCGTGTTACATTGACAGCACTCAGTTAATTCATTGTTGATATATTTACAGTGGGCAACCGCAAATTAACATAGGCAGCCCAACTAGGTTTACATTTGCAAATCTCTTCTACAACAGGGTTTCACGCCGCAGCACCTCATAGCATCGACTGAAAAATGAACCACATCCTTATTCACATGTTTCCTAGCCATACCATCGCCTCTTGGAACAGAAGCCCAAGCAGAATACAGTGACTGTATGGCCTCATCTGACAAACCATTCCGACTGAGATCAAGCGCCTTGAGCTGCTTAGCTGAGATAAGGGCCTCCGCAAGTTCTTGGATAATCTGACAAGAAGAGTACGAGTTTTTTTGCGATGAACTTGCACAGCTCCTATGTGGCCCAGACACCGCACAGTGGTTCTCATTTTCTGCTTCATCTTCACTGTCCGCAACCTGCATATTCTCTAAATCTAGGCTCCCTTGGGCTATAGCATTGCTTGTTTCAGGGTTGTTACATTGTTTCTCTGTGCCTGTTGATACCTCTTGCATATCTTCATACTGCATTAGTGCCAAGTTTGTGTTCTCAGCCAAGTGCAGCTCCTCCAATTGGTCATTTCCTGAAATTAGCAGATGATTATTAGCTTCACGCAGACAATGTTTTTTATTGTTTCAGAGTAACAGTTCATCACCTGACAATGCCTGAATAATACATAAAATTCCAGCGAGTCCAAGGTTGCACCTGTCCAGTGTGAGAGATCTAATACTGCATTGGGGATTCACAAGCATTGCCTGAATAGCATCACATCCCTGTATTGTACAGCATAACATAACAAATCATGCCTTCTGAGATATGTGAATACATATTACCAAAAACATCTGAGTTGGAATTAAACCTCCAGGTTAATTGAATTTCCTCCAAGGTTTAAGTCAAGAATATTGATAAGAGTGAGATTTGCACAAATTTGTGTGAAATCAGGTGCTGTAAGCCCACAATTAGACAACTCCAACCTCAACAAATCTTGAGATGTACAAGACAATGTGTGAGTAAGCCTAATTGTCTCCACCTGCATAAAAGTAGCACAGAAAAGATGATGACATGTCTATTTACAAGCTGCAAATATGAATCATAAATTGCAAGCAAAGCCTTTTCAAAATTTAAAATGTGGAATCAAATTTACCGGTCCAATGGAAGTTCCACCTAGGAGAAATCCTGATAGGCACGAGGATTGCGCAAGCAGACACAACTTATCGACCATTAACTTATTCAGTTTTATACCAGTAAGGCTTAGTTCTGAAAACCTGCAAGGACAAAATGTATGGTTCATAATATTATTATTCGCGACACCTTAGAGTCTGTCAATATATATGGAGAAACCGAGAAACTTTCTGCTAACCTTGTTAGAGAGGCAAGTTTGGATAGAAGGTTAACCATTGTATTGCCGGAAATGGGTTTGTTCTTTCCTGTCAAGAGTATGGAATTCAAGCGTTTTGCATATGAACATTGATAATAATCTTGGTTAAACACAAGCACTAGTGTCAAGCAAAAAAAATACCTAACGAGAGATGCGAAAGTACCGACCCTTCATGCAATGCATCTGCCATCTTCTGAACAGTTCGAGACGTGATAGAGCACTGCTCAACATTCAAGCTATAAAGAGCTGTAACAAAGTGAAAAAAGAATATGTACTTTAAAAGGCAAATGTAAAGGCCCTATGACAGCCAACTAAACAAAAAAAGAGAAGAGAAAACCTCAACAAACATATATCCTCCAGTCCCCAAAAAAGACGTTATATGTGTTTCTACTGATATATATCAAATTACTAGTACCTTTGCATTTTTGCAGGATTGTGAAAAGGTAAGAACTGCATGCATCAGTTAGGCGATTCCCAGATAGATTAAGTACTTCCAGTCGATCAGTCATAACAGCACACTCGCATATCTGCCCAATATGTAAGGGGGCAAAAGTTACTTTGTGATTTTTACGTAACAGATGCTGTAAAGCAAGATTATATCTTTTAATATTTATGTGTTTGTGTTAAGAAATGATTATGGACCAAATCTCCAGAGTTCAAATAAAGGCCATCCTTTGATAAATAGAATATACTCGTTCTCAAAGAAAAGGTTTACATATCTTGCATTTTTTGTAGCACAATTATATTGAATATAGTGTATATGAGCACTACATGTTTGCGTGTTTTTACTCATCTTTAAGACGACCCATGCCACTAATGTACAAAAGGTGAATGAAAAATTTACAATCCTAAATTGAGTACCATATTATTTCACTTTGATAGATAAGTTTCAAGGATTGTCAAAACCTGAAATAAAGCAGTTGGACCAAATCGATTACAATGTAAATCCAGAGTCAAGCCACCATATGTCTGACTTGATGAGGCAAATATGTGCTGAAGCCTTTCAATTGTTTGGTTTCCTGAGATTTTTTAACAGAAATAATAGATCAGTCCAACAAGCAGTAGAATAAGAGCAAAATAGCGGTTCAATACTATCCTACAGATAAAATTCAGTATAGTCAGCAATGAAGTGGTTGAGAATAAGCTACTTAAAAGGTTATATCAATCATGGCTTTGACTTAATGGAAAAGCATAAAGCAGATGTAAGGGATCAGTAGCACATGTTCAGTAGTATTGAATATTGAGGGCCTAAAGAAAGAACCATTAACTGTAACTGATTTCTACAGTGCTATCAAAGTAATGATGCATGTTGTAAAGATTGTTAGAGGAAAAGAAAGTACCTAGTGAGTTATGGGAAAGATCCAATACTGCTATTGTTTTATGTGATTTTAGGGCATCAAGAAAGGGTGTAATTGATAGGTCCTGCAGCCCGCAATCAGAAACAATGACTTCATCTTCGGAGACCTGTCAGAAAATAGAAGACATGCATATTTGGCAAAGTTAAACTATACCTGCTTTCGGACATTTTCATTCAGATACAAATCATATCATATATATCTAAAATTCTTACCTCAAGGTTATATAGTTTGGTCAGCAACTTCTTATTGGGTGCTTCTGAAAACTTTGTGCAGCAATCAACATACAATTTCATCAACAGCTTTGGCACCCAATCTTCATTGTAAAATATGGTTTGTCAGAAGATATTGAGTTATTAACTGATAAAATATATACATTTTCAACATGATGCATTGCTATGCAAAAGAATGAACTTCATTCATGAAAGCCAAGCACCTTTAAATACTGGGTACAGGAAAGGAGAAAAACAGAAATGACAGAGATAGCAGGTGCTAATTATCCAATGGACGCTGAAGAATCCGAAACACAACGAATCTAAAGATTACTCAGCCTCAGTGACCTGGGACAAGAGTTGATAAGCTTATTTTTGTATTTGGGGCAGCTTTAACACTGGTTCATAAGGAAACCGGAAACTTGTGAACTAGTGGTTCATGCTGTTTCTGATCCATTAAAAGGTAGCATTCAGCAGGAACACGATTGCTCAATGATAGTCTAAACTTGTATGAGTCAGTCCAAATACCTGCACTGGAAGCTTTAAATAAAGAGGAAGGTATCTTAACATTGGATGGAAAGCCACATTGTCAAGGATTTTGCCTATTGACATTGCAAAACTCTGGACCAGTTGGTAAGTTGGCACTCTAGGTTAGCATGATGCAGTGTATAAATCAAATGTTATATGCTACTCGTGTATTAGGCATGCTTAAATCCTTAAATTGGTTATATCCTGAGACAACAACGAAGATGGGTATATTCTTCCCTGGCCCAATCTTGCCTAGCCTTGCTCTTGGGCAAGTAAATTTGTACCTGCGAAATAATCTTCACTTGCTTTTGAGATAGACAATTACACTTTTCTCCCATAGAAGGTTTTTATTCCCTACTAGCCGAGGCTAGACAAGCAGGCCAATGGAAACAAAAATGATCAAATGATTTACATGCGCCCTAGTCCTAGCAACTATCATCTGTGCAAGAATAGTAGTCCTGAGAACAAGTAACCCATTTAAATGTAATTTAGATACATACCATCAATAAGAACATCAACACACTTCTGCTCAGAAGAAAGCTGGTCATCATAATATATTGGTGCTGCATCATCCAATACCTTTCCACAATACTTGATTTCCCCAATGACAGGCAATAAACCTAGAACGTAACTTAAACATAAGACCCGGTTCAGAAAATCTAGCAAAAATAAAACGTGAGAGACCTAGCAAAGTAGGATGAATGCAAAGAACACAAAGTAAAATCTAACTGGCGAGGAAGAGGCAAACCTTTGACCCTTTTCTCATCAGAAATTTGAAGATAATATACACATGCCACTTCAGCTTTGAGAGAGTCTATGCTAAAAGAACCTTCATGTACATAAGCACGTGCATCCAAGTAAACCAGATGTTCACCAATTCTGAAGGCCCAAAAGTGCTGCACATAAGAAAAATCCTATTTTATTTTCTAACAAAAGTACAAAACACAGAATGTCCACAAGTGGAGTAATCTAGGTAACTTATACATGATGACTGGCTAAGCACCATGGCAGATTTCTTAAAAGTAAATTCTTAAACAAATAGGAATCCGTACATGAACCATGCATTGATCCTAGGTAGGCTTAAACATCGTTTGCTCCAAAAGAACTCATGAATGTGGCTTTAACATGCAACCGCGCACAGAAAATTCACGAAGGTCGCAGACTGGCAAGGTGATAGGAGTGGAGCCGAAGCATCCTTTGAGGAAAGGTACACATGTCCAAGAACTTCACAAGTGAGCTTCGCATAGCAGCTCAATCATATGCATAATTTACTCTGGTACATGCAAAAGTCAAACTGAGAAACAAAAAAAAAAGGATTCTTGTTTGGTGCAAGGATCTGTTTTAGCACAGTAGCACATGTGGACACACTGGGGTAACTAGCTCAGTAAAAACAACACATTCTCACAGAAATTTTCCAAAATCAAACTAAGAACTAGGGGTTGGAAAGATAGGATTAGCTCAATAATACTTACATTATCAGCATCTGTGGATTGAAAACCAACAACATTTTGGCTTTCATGCCGACTGTTTGAACCAGGAGCACTAAATTTAGAACCACTTGCTGCTGATTTGGAAGCTGATCCCTTTCCTACATTGGAAGCACCTAATTCTACACCTTCAAAAGCATGACCAATAGGGCTACTTGATTTGAATGAACAGATACTCTCCTCGGCCACGCAGGGTGCATCCGTTATTTCATTAGGTTGCAGACCATCCTGCAGGTGGATACTAGCTCTCAATATATGGTGCATTTAGAAAAGTAAAACGTGGACGCTTTTAAATTCCCATCATTATATATAATAATGCTACTTGCACAAAATATTAAAAATCTGCCCCAAGCTTTATATTCCACCTCTCCTCTCCAAACCTCAATCAAACTAGCCTTCCACATCAAGACAATGTATCCACAGGCAGAGAGAACCAGCAAATGTTGTGCAAAACATTATGGGCCTGTTTGGCAGATCTCTCCAGGAATTTATGGAGCTGGAGCTCGGGTACATGGAAGGTCTGTTTACCTGAGCTCATGGAGCTAGTCGAGCTCCAGAAACTTCTGGAGCTGGAGCTTTGGAAAGGTTGAGGGTATTTGCTATAGGCACCTTGATCTTATCTTGGGACTAAAAAACATATATTTAAACTACTTTATTTCATCCTACAAACTCTAACTCCTGCATGGACCTCAGAATTGGAGCTCTGCCAAACAGGCCTGAAGGTGTCTGGGTGAAGCCATTTTATTTCCATTTTAAACCAAAAATGTATATTCAAACCTATATCAGCCAACAAACTAAAGATATGATGTGGAACTAGGAGCTATAGCCCTGCCAAACAAAGATTATGTTCACTTTCCTATAAAGAACATATGTCTAAAGTGTGGTAAGTGTTGTGTTACCTGATTTCTGCTGCTGTTTGCTCCATGATCTGTTGGTCATGAGAAGGAGATGTCAATACAACTAGGAGATAAATTTTAGTCATCCCAATGTGATTATATAATGCTAATAAACACTGTACCTGAGATACTATTAGCCAGACTAGTTGATGCCTTTTTTAATTGAACAATTTCAGGACTCTCTTCGGATTCATCATCTGATAAGACTACACGTATACGTTTTCTACCAACAGAGTGATTAGTGCATGATCTACTTAAAACTGTCCTAGTGTCTTCAGCCACATCACATAGTTCATCAACCTTCTTAGAAGCACTCTGCACCTTGGGTGCCTTTATTTTGGATGAGTCCTTACTCCTATGAACAAGTGAAGCAATAGTAACATCATCATCAGGTTCCCCTGGATACTTATTTCCAACCTGATCATTGTCATCCTCAGGATCAAGCATATTATCAGATGTACAACCACCTTCAGTGTCAGTTTCTGAGCAATAGTCACTAACAGTATCCTTTGCCTCATGTTGATTCAATAGTTTCTTCAAGTTGTCTATTTTTTCCTGCATGTTCCTGAAAAACTAATGTCTCTTTAGTAACAATATAAAATAATACCATCCTGCGCAGAGCACAATATCTGTTCTTATTAACTTACTTTGCTTCTTCGAGATTATCAAATCTGACCATGTGACTGTAATGCATATTCTCAAGGGCAGAAATTTGCACGTTAGGTAGGTCTCCTTCCACAGCAATCCTGAATATGATGTCATGCAAGTATCAGAATCTAAATATGGAAGAAAAACACTTACCACACTTTAGACATATGTTCACTTTCCTATAAAGAACAGTTAACTATTACAATTACAAGATAGACAAACACTAAAGATGTAAAACACTTTTAGAATTTAACAAATAAACACTTTTATGACAGCACAGTAGCACAGATGTTAAAAGTATTATAAGTATTGGATGCTCAGCTTCAGCATAGCTCCAACTCCTCAATGTATGCAATGTTTTCTTAGAGTATTAGAGCAACCCAGAAGGCCAGAACTAAAGATGCAGCTGTCCACAAAATATCAGCATTCAAAATTTCTCAGTTCTTACTCTAATCTGGAAAGGTGGTCAGTGACACCTTTACTTCAATCTGGCATATACCTAGAACGTCAAAGCACGCAAGTTTGTTTGAAATTTTGACTTTTGGACAGGAAGACATTGAGACGTTACCTGTAGCCTTCTTCGTAAGCTTGCAATGCACCAGCCCAATCACCACAAGAATCAAGAACATTGCCAATGTTCACTTTAGCTAATGCTTGACCCTGAAAGAGTAAACATCCCAGATAAGCATATGATTTGAAACTAGAAGCGCCAAGTGTACAATCGAAAGGTAGTCCAGCCAGGTAGGACGCATGTCAGAATATTCAGAAATACATAGGGGCATGTAGACTCACCTCCAAGTTCCCAATTGTCCGATACATGTTCCAACTTTTCATGTACCACTTACGAGCTTTGCTGAAGTTTCTAAGCTTTTGGTATGACTCTGCTATCAACAGAAGAGAGTCACTCAACTTTTCCTTATCATGAAGTTCAGTTGCCACCCTTTTCTTCCCTTTCGAGAATTCTTTGTACTGAAGAACAAATAGTTACATGAGACATTAAATTATTATATTGAACTTCAGTGCCTTGTTGATATTAATGGGGTGAGGATACATGCATTTGGCCTTTTGCATCAATTTAATTATTTCAGTTATGAAACTTGGAAAGTATATAAACCGGCAAATAGTTAACCTTCCAAACCCTGATATTGTAATATAGCAACCAAAATTGTGTACGATGTGTTTATTAGATTTCCACAAAGTTTGAACTGTTGGTGCAACATGAAACAGACTAGTGCAACACCAAATACTGGCAATTAAGATGGAAGTTATAATCTCACCCTAATTGTGTAAATAAAAAGTTCCAAACAAAACATAAATATTTCTGATGGCCATAAACACGGCAAAAAATTATCATATACTATCATAGTAAAGTTTATTCTTACAGTTCAGATCATCATTTGCCTTTTGGAGAGATCATATACAGTTTAAGAACTGTAAATTAAAAGATAGAACCAAAAAAAGACACTTCTTTCAGAAAAGTCATCATGAATAACTTACAAACTGCTATTCATGCACATCATAAACTAGGGGTAAAAAGGAAAAACTAAATGAGATCCAGTGAATAATAAAACTGATAGTTCAAGCTTACAGCTAATTGTAGATAGCCAATAACACATACTATTTCGTAGTTACCATTCAGTTCACTTACTTGTTGCCATGCACATATCATCCTTGCCTTCTCAATAAGATTATCCAACCATGCATGCTGCTCAAGGAGGAGTTTTCTCTCTTTGGATGTTTCACGAGCATTAGAAGTATCTCTGACAAGTTTCTTCAGCTTTTGTACATCTTTCTTCAACTCCTCAAGTACTTCATTTGCTTTTGTAACAGTTTCAATATTCTGCTTAATTTGTTCCACTAGAGCATCCTCATCTTCCAAGCTTGAGGCTATTGTAAGAGCTCTATTGTAACAAAGCTTTGCTTCTCTATACTTTTGAACCCGAGATTGCAACTCCCCCAGATTTATGAATCCTTTTGCTTCACCTTGAGGATGGCATATTTTTCTACATATCGCAACGTCCTTCTCAATGTGCTCTTTGGCTTTATTCCATTTCCGTAATTCAATATAAACATTTCCTAGATTATGATGGAGCCTGGTGCGAGTATCTTCATACAAACCTACCTCTTCGTCATCACATATCTTCAGACCCTGGATAAGTAGTTTCTCAGCTTCTTCAAAATTATCAAGTTCCAGCTCGAGCATGCCCATATTATTGTATGCATCAATAAGCTCCTTTAGAAAATCTGACTTTTGAGAAGGGGACTTCTCCTTTAGAATCCTTGCCAGCTTCATCGAAGATTTAAAATACTTCTTGGCGTTCCTCATAGCACTATGGTCATTTTCGGATTTTGAAAGGATTTCATAGTATGTCCTCCCGAGCTGTGTGCTAGCTCGCTGCTGCTCAACAAGGTCATCAGACTCCTTTGCAAGCTGTAGGTGTTTTTTCTGTCAAGCCAGCAAACATTGAGGAAAAGAAAGTGAGTTCATGACTTCATGTACCAAAATAAGCAAACTGTTCTAATAATCACGTCTCAGTTGAGACAAGATGTTTGAGGTTAACGCCACAAGAGGCAGTGGCTACATCACAAAATGGTCACATTTTCATAGATGCGCTATAACAGGTCAAGCACAACACAATAAGCAACGTAAGATTATCCAAGGTTTATAAGCGGATAAAAAGAAAAAACCATCAGCATGCGCCTAAGAACACCACTACCAGCCAAATTATAGGCTAAACAAGGGGCTGATGTTACATATTCATCACTAAACATCAGATATTTCAAATACATTACCATATCATAACTTAATGTGCAGAAACACTAACAGATAAGTAGTCCACACCAAAAACAGTAAAATGACTATACACTCCCGTAGTACCATAAATTTTAACAAACAAACTCAATACTTGCCACTGTGCAGTCCAAATGCATGTCCAGATCAATAGACTACACAATGGCCCTAAATTCATGAAATTTCTACTGCATTTATTCTTGTGGTCTGAACATCTGGAGGCTATGGTGATAAGTAATGAGGACTGAGGAACGAGAAGCTACCTGGTAGGTGAGTGCCTCGGAGAAGTGACCGAGGAGGAGGTGGACCTCGCCAAGCGACTGGCAGGAGGGGAGGAGGTGCCGCTGGGGGAGGTACTTGATGGAGACCTCGTAGTCGATCCGCAGCCAGCGGAGCGCCTCGACGTACTCGCCGCGGCGCTTGTGGATGTCGCCGATGACGTTGGCCCAGCGGGCCTCCTCCTCCCGGCACCCCTCCGCCTGCGCCTCCTTGAACGCCCGCTTCGCCCCCCGCAGCTCCTCCTCCTCCTCCTTCTTCGACCGCCCGCCGCCGCCGCGCCCCATCGCGGCCGCTAGGGTTCCGGCCTGCTTTTTTCCCCCCGCTCCGCCCAAATTTTCCGCCTGGGAAGATCTCGGAGGGAGGAAATGGCCAAATGATGGGGTTTCTCCCGCCAAAAATATTCGGGGCCGCCGCGCCTCTCCCTTCCATTAATTTGAGTGCCTGCATTCTCGTGGGCCTGACTGAGTAGAAAGCATGCAAATATGGGCTTTTATGCCCCACGGTGAAAAATTCTTGGATTGTCAAAAGAAAGCCCACGCCCAGAAAGAGCCCGATGTCGTTCTGCATAATCCATTGCCTTTGCCTGCAATACACACGTTAGAACTTGCGGCTCTTTTTGTGGGTAAACAAGTTTCTGACCTTCACCCGCTCTGGAGTTCACAGTACGATCATTATCCGACCTAATCTGTCATTCACAAGCTGGTAAAACTGGTACCAATGGTATCTCTAGAAGTTCATGAGAATTGAGTCGTTCTGTTCTTGCCCCGATTAGTCTTTTTTTTTTCTTCCTTGAAAGAAAAATGAGAGCAGTCTAGCTCGAGCTTGCCAACAGCCAGCAGCGCTACCGCTAGCCAGCCGGACGCACCAAGTCCTCGATTCAGCATGGCGTGCACGAACGTCGAACGAAACAGCGCACGGGTCGCCTCCCCGTCCGACATGAGCGCGGCGGTGGCAGCTTTACCGGCGCCGCCCACGACGCGCACGTACGGCGCCGCGGCGCGCGGTGGACTGACGCCGGCGACGATGTCGGCATGGCGTTCAAATGCGGCGCACCTCCCAGATTCCGCGAACCCACCCGCGCTCTCACCCTCGTGCTCCCTCTGTGGCTCTGACCGGTACGCTAAAAAATAATGCAGCCGTTTGGATAGAAGCAGCGACAGATAATGCGGCGGTGGAGGGCTAATGAACTGTGCTCAACTGCTAATCAATCAGAAGGTGAAGGACAAACCTGATTTTTTTTTTAAGAGTGGCGAAAGCATGATTCCGTTGGGTTGCTGAAGCTCTGTTTCCGTTTCGGGAAGGAATACCAGGTCCTACGTTCTCTTATTTCTTCTCGTAGTAGTTGATCAATTACTCGATGCGTGTACCAAACTTAGAATGGGATTGCAGCTGCAATCTGCAGCGCGTCGGGTCGAGTCTGCATTGAGAAATGGAAAGGATTGTGCCGGCACTAGACTTTGAGCGCTCCTGTACAGCAAAGTCCTAAAGCTACAGTAACAGTCTTCAGCGGAAGAGTCCTCGTTTCCTTTTCGTTACGATGCGAAAAAGGAAAAAGAAAAGGTATGCTGAATAGCCTGAATTGCTGACTGAAGTTTCACAGTCTTTGCGATTAGTATTTTGGTCGTCAGTAAGCATTACAGGAAATACTATCCTACAGCCACTTCATTCCTCAGTGGCAACACCAAGTGTGTGCGTTGCATTACGCCTAAAAGGTAGTCCATTAATCTTGATCAGTGATCAGAAAGGAAGGCCAAATAACACTTGTGAGTTAGCAGCAGCTGGACAGTGACTGTACGTCCCCTAGTTGGACGTAGTACAGACTACAGAGTCACATACTACTCATGTTTTCAGAACGCAATTAGCAGCAAAGATAAAGCTCACGAATGCTGCGAGTTTCCATTTTTTTTTTAAAAAAAAAACAACGTTCCTACCAAGCACCAACAACCGGTATCGTACCAAATTGGGTTAGCTGTCCACAATGGAGGGCCCGAAGATGTCCACGCCTCCACGCCACGTGTCGCCAACCTCCCCACTTTGGTGTAACCAAATGCTGGTTGCTCATCCTCACGCAGAGATTAACGCCTGCTAAGAAATTGTAGGAGGTGTGTGTGTGTGTGCGTGCGTGTTTGCGTGTGTGGTGACTTCTTTTCTGAAGGGTTAAACGCGCCCGTGTGTTCTTTTGTAAAGGACAGCACGTGTTTGTTTGAGGGAGGATTTAAGGCCACGTATGGCTGCTGAACAACAAAGATCGCCACGTTCTCGATCTACTCCATGATGGCACGGTGGCAGCCACTGTTGAATGGTTATTTCTTTATGGAGAAATTGGAGAGCAGCAGTTCAAGGCATGCAAGTGACGTAGATATTAACCAAACGTTCTAGACTCATTTGACGAACAACGAAGTCCAGGAGCTACTGTACGACATTGGCTTGAAAAAAGCAAGGGGCATTTGTTCACAAGTTGGACACGGTTAGACATGCATGGACTGCACCATCATCACAAACGAGTTCGATGACGGTCTCCCTCTCCACCACCTAGCTGGCCTCAACAATTGACCGACCGCCTGCCAGCCCAAGTTTGATCAGATCATCAGAGCAAAGAACGAGCGGCCGGTAGACCGCCGTCTGGCGGCCAGTCAAAAGCAGATTAGGTGAGACAGTAATCAACCGTAAATAAAAACAAATATTATCGCAGGTCACGGGGTAGATTATTTCAACTTTTAACCTCGCCTGCTTTAGAAAGAGCTCTAGGTCACGGCAGACTGTCACACAAGTCCGGCGAACTCGTGCCGCGACAACGACGTCGACAGTGAGACCGAGAGGCATTTGGAGATGGCACAGTGCAGGAACGTGCTCCGTGCACGCGCCTTTGCTAGGTTCGGAGCTTCTTCTATCTCGCCGATCGCGTGCACAACACAAGAAAGATGGAGCGCGAGGGGCGAACGGGGCAGAGGCGTCAGCGTCACCTTTTGGACCTTTGATGATTCGTCGATCTCGGGCAGTTGGGCACTTGGGCAGACAGGGAGATAGACGAGAGAGGAAGAGGACGGTCTAGCGGTGGACTCGACGGCAGAAACGTGCGCGAAATCGCCCAGAAGATGTCTCCAAGGGCACGGTGGCTGCTGCTTCGTCAATCGCCACTGCTAAAGATATTTTTTTACGGTCTTTTCCTTGACCAAACAGTACGGAAACATCTGACTAATTGTTGTTACGGTACGGTAGTCATGACGTGTACGAGTACGAGCGAGCGTTTAAATGTTGTTGCCGAACAGGAAGAGAAAAAAAAAGCTCCATTCGGCCGATTAATTGTTGTGTATTAATCTTTGAGTAAAGTGCATCCATCGTACATGAACTTGTATCATAATTTCATTCTGGTCTAACAAGTTGTAAAGGTTGCACCCACATACATAAAGTTGCATGGTTGTATCATTTTGGTCCAAAAACTTGCAAATGCAACACCCACCATACACTAAGTTGTTCATGATGTGCATATATAATCCACTATGCATTAGAAATATACAAATTTTGCAGCTGTAACATGACTTGGAACATATACAATCCACTACTTTATTATTTTTCTCATTTTTTAGATGATTTTTTAATACTATGTTATATTGAACACGAAATACATCTTTTTTATAATACACCTCTATCTACACCATATCACAACACATGAAACAAAAATATTATTAGTAGACGTCCTGGATTGCACAAAAATATATTAATACATAATACCTTGGATCATATATCACTGTATCATACAATTTTATATGTTGTTTGAGATTTGTAACTCGTTAGACCGAAATGAAACAAGAGAATTTTATGTCTGGTCTTATCTATTCTTCTAGCAAGTCATTCTCAGCATGCATGTCACATGTTTGAAATACAGATTCAAGTTAGTGGGCTGTATATGCCCATTGTGAACAACTAGTGTATTGTGGGTTCAATGTCTATAATTTGTTGGACCAAAATAATACAATAATACAACTTCATGTATGTGGGTGCTGTGTTTACAACTTATTAGACTAAAATGATACAACGATACAACTTTAAGTATCGTGGGTGCACTTTACTCTTAATCTTTCTAGTAGACAGATCATTTCTCAACTTCTAAGGGATATAGTTTGAGGGAAAACACTGTAGTTAAAAAAACATTATAGATCATGCTGGGAAACGTGTTCTGAGTGGAAAGGAAAAGATGAATAAGAAAAGTTGGATGAATATTGGTTTTTTTTTTTGAAAACTTGGGTGATCTAAACGCACCCTAAAGGTTGCAAGCTAGCTGAGACTATAACATTAGTAGCTAATATTTGTTTGTTACTATGCCAGCAAATTACATTGGGTTCAAAACTCGTATCCACTTCCCTATCAATTACTAGGGAGATAACTCTCCACATTCTAGCAGCCACCACACTGTCAAAGAATAAATGCGCCTGAGGCATACTATTATATTTATTATGTTAAAGTTACTAACATGTTTATTCTAAATCTAGGTCATATATATTTTAAAGATAATGCATATATTTAAGGATAGTAGGAGGAAGTATATATGCATTATACTAATAAAACAGCCAAATTAAACTAGCATAGCATGTGAACCAAATACCATTTGCCTATTGGTTAAGGATAGACCTAAGCATTTGTGGCCCGGCCCGACCCGACCAGTGGGCCCGGTCCGAGCCCGGTGGGTTTTGGCCTGCCCATGCCTTCTAATGGGATGGGACTGGGCAGTGAAAACAAAGCCCGAAAAAAATTCGGGCCGGCCTGAGCGCGCCCAGACGATTAATTTTATTTATTTTTCAACTAAAGGGACGGGAAGCCTGAGCCCACCCACGGCCCGAACTTGCCCATGGGATGGGTGTGGGTACAAATTTTCGGCCCGAAATAAACCAGGCTTTTTCTCGGCCCGGCCCGAATTAGGCCCGAGTCGCAAAATACTCAGGTCTAGTTAAGGATAGGTTCGTGATGTTATATATTTGTAAGAATTTGTTTAGTTGGTAGAGATAGAAGGAAATTTCATGTAGCAAAATTGTACTATAGCAAAAGTTTATAAGGAAAATTTTCAATAGAAAGGAAATACCGAAGAAATAGTACATGCGACTACATGGCACTACTTCCTCTGTCCCAAAAAGAAGGTAGTTATGGGATGCGTGCACGTGTTATTTTCTCAACTTTGACTCAATTTATAGAAAAAAAACTTGCAACATTTATATCTTCAAATAAATTTGTTAAAAAAAACCAAATTCAAAGATCTTTCTAATGATACTAATAATGTATTATAAATACTAATACTATTTTATATATAATTAGTTAAAATTATAAAACGTTGTTTTATCGGAAAACGAGAACTACCGTTTTTTTATATAAGGAGTACCAGCCTATTCAGCCTGCGCAGCAGCCAGCCGAACCGTGCCTACATCATTCGCACGCTCGGCTCCTAGCAGGCTAGCACCATCCATCCCTCCACACCTTTCCGTTTCTACCCTCGTCGCTTCCTCTTCACGCTTCCGTCGGCTGACGTGCGGACCCCACCAGGCCGCCACCTACGCGCCTCCAGCGGCGGCCAACCAATATATAGGACCCACCCCGTCCGCGCTCTCCAACGTTTCGCCCAGGTAAAACTCGTTTACCATTTCGCTCTCGCAACTCGCCAATTTTTTACTGTGCTCGTTCCGGCGCGCGGCGGCGGAGCTCCCGACGGCGATTGAGCCATGTGTGGCGGTGCGATCCTAGCCAACCTCACCAAGCAGCCGGGCCCGCGCCGGATCACGGAGCGGGACCTCTGGCAGGAGAAGAAGAAGCCCAAGAGGGGCGCCGGCGGGAGGGGCTGGTTCGCGGCGGGTGAGGATGAGGACGACTTCGAGGCTGACTTCGAGGACTTCGTGGGCGACTCCGAGGAGTCGGATTTGGAGCTCGGGGATGGGGAGGACGACGACGTCGTCGAGATCAAGCCCTTCGCGGCCAAGAGGATTTCTTCCTCCAAAGGTATTGGCTAGCTTGGGACGGCCTAGTAGTTTCTGTACTTTTCTGCGCCTTTTGTGCTTGATTGATGTAGAATATTGGAATCTAAGGGTGAATTGAGAAATTATAGGGAGTAGCTGCGGGTTTGATAGGCGATTTGGTGGTTGGATTGGGGAGGAAGAAATAGGAAATTGGGGGTGATTGTTGTTCAGAATTCAGAGTTGGATTTTAGCGGGGGTCGGGAATTCTGGACCTGATTGGATGTGCTTGGGTAGTCCGATTTTGGATGAAGCCTTGTATGTGCTAGGATTCTGAAGTGGGTACCAGCATAGGCTGCCTGGTATTTTATCACCTGGGATTCGAGTGAGGAACAATTCCTTTTTTTTTTACCGTTAGATCTGGAATTCCTGCCTTCTGTGGCTTGAATGTGACGTTCATCAGTAATTGCATTGGATATGAGTTCTCCCTTTGTTGCCTGCCGTAGTTGCGACCTTCTGAATTCTGATTCCACTGGTATTGCTGTTAATTCCTCTTAGCTACAGGGTTTAGGTGTTAACACAGAAGTGTACATTCACATGCATCTGCCAGTTTCACATGGCATCGTGTATGATTTTATTACTTGCAAGTTTTATCCAGCAATGCTGGGGTCATGATCTTGACTGCCAATATAGTTACTATTTGGGAATAGAGGGTCAAACTGGGAATCTTTTTTTTTTAACTTTAGGTAGTCATATTTCTGATCTCTTGTCTGCAAATGAGTTTGTTTTGTTGATGTTGCATAAGCCTGAATGTAGATTTTACAGCTACCATTTTGATGTGACAATGAAAGTATCTCTTGTGCTGCATTCTCTACGGTGGAAGACTGGAAGTTTTAGATATGAATGTGTAATGATGATGTCACCAGGGTCGTTATTAGGAATCCTTGTGTTTCCTATTAAATTGTGAGTTGAACTGTCCTTTGTGCAAATATGAAGGCATTATGGGCATGGCGAATGAGATTTTTGCCTTTTTGGTTGTGATCTTTGGTGCACAAATCAATATATTTGATTGAAAGAGACACTGTTACTTAGATAAGCTGTGTTCCCCTTTGCAGATGGCTTAAGCACCTTGACTACTGCTGGTTATGATGGCCCTGCGGCAAAGTCAGCCAAAAGGAAGAGAAAGAATCAATACCGGGGCATCCGCCAGCGCCCCTGGGGCAAGTGGGCTGCTGAGATCAGAGATCCTCAGAAGGGTGTTCGTGTCTGGCTTGGTACGTTCAACAGTCCTGAGGAAGCTGCAAGAGCTTATGATGCTGAAGCACGCAGGATTCGTGGCAAGAAGGCCAAGGTTAATTTTCCGGTTGCACCAGCAGTTGCTCAGAAGCGCCGTTCTGGCCCAGCTGCTGCTAAAGCTTCCAAGTTAAGTGTGGAACAGAAGCCTACCATCACACCAGCAGTGAACAACCTTGCCAACACAAATGCATCCTACCCACCTGCTGACTACACCTTGAACAAGCCATTTGATCAGCCTCACAATATGCCATTTCCTCCAGCAATGAACTCTGCTAGTCCCATTGAGGATCCTATTATGAATCTGCATTCTGACCAGGGAAGTAACTCCTTTGGCTGCTCAGACTTGAGCTGGGAGAATGATACCAAGACTTCAGACATAACATCCATTGCACAGATATCCACAATAGCTGAAGGTGACGAGTCTGCATTCATCAACAACAATTCAAACAACTCACTGGTGCCTTCTGTTATGGAAAACAATACTGTTGATCTCACCGATGGGCTTACAGATTTAGAACCCTACATGAGGTTTCTTCTGGATGATGGTGTGACTGAATCAATTGATAACCTTCTGAGCCTTGATGGATCTCAGGATGTTGTGAGCAACATGGATCTCTGGAGCTTTGATGGCATGCCCATCGCTGGTGATTTCTACTGAGGAATTCATAGCCGCAATAGGAGTATGTACATAGGGACTAGGGGTGAGCATCATCAGCTGCAAATTTCTTTGAAGATACATGCCATTTTCACTTCTGATGTTCCTCTGTGTTTCAGGAATAAAGACTATGGGAGATTGGGAAGCACCTGCTTGGCACCTTGGGATAGCATATGGTTGTGTCTAGCTCGGATGCAAAAGTTGCATTCTGAAACTCTTTGGTTGTGGCACCTGTTCCCTATTTAACCGTGTTTGTATGACAGTCATTTATGAGACCGAACCATTTTGTCCACCTTTCTATCGTTGCTACCGTATATGGTTTTAACGTTATGAATTTGTGGCCAAACATGCCTTAATATGCATTCGATTGCGTGTTTCCTGCGATTTGGGCAATCGTTGTACTGCTCGGTGGTCGGTGTCTCCTGGCAAAAAGGCCGACATACCTTGTGATTGTTCATTTGTTAAATTCTACATTTTTTAAATTTAAATTAGATAGCTATAGCTTTAAATTATATATGGTCACGATGTATAAGGGTCAAATATGTTTGTTTCTAATTTTGATTCGGTCAGTGCAATTACAATCTTACCTACTCCTATAACTTGATTGGTTCTTGATTTGACATAGATTACTGCATATCTCCACCTTGATTTGTATGCTCCACTCATGGCCTCTGCCTTCAATTTCCACATTGTTCGCTCTCTTTTTTCTGAGTGCTCATGATGTCTTCCACGGTTCCACGAAAGCAATTATGCTCTGGTATTTTTTTTAAGAAAGATCTTGTGCAGAGGATGCGTTGGTGCATGCAGTGCCTATGAAGATATGCGAACTTCACCGGTGAACGACTTGGCTTGTGCGATGCATCTTTCACCGTATGCACACGCGGGAAGTCAGGAACCCAGGTCCATGTCATTTGGTCTATATTTTTTAGTTTCCACAATTTAAACATGTGTTTGGAGGGTGGGTTGGATCGTAATGATTTGGATCGATCCTAAAGGTGATGGTGTTTGGTTGGCAGTTATAAGGGATAGGTCCATCTCAAAACAAAAATATTACCATAAGATGTGTGATCACTCCAACATCTACCAAAGCGAACGGACGGGGACACGGGGTAATATCTGTTCGCGTCACACGAGGGGCATGTGCAACCCTCATCTACTCGCTACCCTCATCTTTTAATCCAAACATACAGTGACCATTTAAATTGCTGTACAACATTTTTAGGCATGGAGACTCTAAAAAAAAGTTAAATCTAATACTTTGGCAGAAGGAGGTGCATTTGTTTCCGAAAGCATTAAATTTTATTACCTCATAGGAGAAAGTGCATTTGCTTCTTCGCAACAAAACTAACTGAAAAGAAAGTATGTAAACCACTCTTTCATCATATGTAACCGCCTATCATCGCTAGAACAGCTGAGACACGAACAGTGGCTAAAGTCGATGTATGCATGACATCAGAATATACTCTCATAATAAAGTTCACGGTGTATGATGAAAGAGAACCAAACATCATAATTTTTTATAGACTTCCACCACAACACAACAAAACGGTGAAGAAAAAAAATGTTGAGGAAGAAGTGGTGCTTTGCTCTCCCCACCCACTATTGAGTATTGACACCTCAAGCATATATATTTACACACGAAAACAGCGGTCCCATTAATAATGATACAATTTCATATGACTAATAATCACCGAGCCTATCTCTATTTTCTTTCAAAAGAAAAGAAAAAACCTATCTAACTCGCCCATAGCTCAAAAAAAAAAAAAGATGTCAACAAATTTATGCTAACGACTCTGGGATGATGCAGGCAAAAAACATGGGAGAAATGTCAACTGGTGTATCAATCGTCTCATTCTTGCCTCCTAATCTGCTGCTCAAATCCGTCTAGTGACTGCCCAAGAAGAAAAACTGATCTTCCAAGTAGCCGGCAATACATTGGACAGCGTTCACTGTAATCTTAATACCAAAAGGTGTCCCCGTGATTAACCCACTGCACAAAATCCTCAGGTAACTTCTGAGACTGAATTTTGGTAATTTGGTTTTCCTGAAAAAGCACCACACAAAAAATTATAACAGTTAAAGTTTCCATAAAAATTGTATCGAACAGATTACAATGCACCAAAATGCTGAGAAGGGGTTGTTTTATAAACAGTATGGATTTCCAGGCCAAATCCTCACCATGATTTCAGGAGTTATGCCACTAATTACATTCTCAGTTGATAGGTTTGCATCTGGCGTGCTAGTTGCGATAGACCTGCCCAAGTACAATTCACCACAGAACAGTTAGGAAAGAATAGTGTTCTGATGATATCTTCAGAGCAGAAGCAATAAGCGGATATTGGAGCAACAAATGGAGAATGTAAAAAAAAACATATAGTCTCGTTCTCAGGATATAGGATTTTATCAAATAGTACTGTAAAAGATTGTACAGATCTGTGATTAGCTGTACAGGGCTAGCTGTGTAATTGTAAGAGCAAGGGAAGTTTATATGCAAACAGTGAGGTCAAATGGAGCTAAACAGCAGACAAGTCAAAAGTTATGATCATCCCTCATATTTTTCCCTTCCCCAGTTAGTTTTCCTAAATCAGATCTGAAGATAAAGATAGGTGCATACAAAATAACAAAGAAATATTTCTGCTTAAGGCTATGATAGTAATTATGCATGAAAGATGAGAGTTATAGAATATAAAGAAAAAGATTGAAAAATTGACCTTTCATCACTTGAGTTGCCTGAAGTAGAGAGCCATTCAAGATCCAGGAAGTTTGAATCACCAGAATCATTGTAATATTCAGGTTCAGCTCTTGGGACATGAACTACATCAGAGGCTGTGGGAGTATACCTAAATAAATTTTAGAGAACAAAGAAGCTCCATAAGTAAACAGAAAAATCTCATTATATGAACTCTAAACCACCACATTCTCGTGGTCTTATGGTAAACTATTTTGCTATCTGTAAACAAGATAAATGAAGGTAAAAGCCTAAACGGCGTAAACCGACCTTAGGGGTAATACCCCACTTTCATAGCCTGATGAAGCTTCATTTTCATGAACTGAATCAGATTCCATGTCTGGA
This sequence comes from Digitaria exilis, assembly GCA_015342445.1. Taxonomy (NCBI): domain Eukaryota; kingdom Viridiplantae; phylum Streptophyta; class Magnoliopsida; order Poales; family Poaceae; genus Digitaria; species Digitaria exilis. The sequence goes on from JACEFO010001619.1 coordinate 887,071, forward strand.
GCTTGTAACCCACTTTGAACATCAGGCTGTGAAGCACTCGACAGTTCATTATGACAATGACCAGAGCCAGATATAGAAGCACTGGTTTCATGAAGAATACTGCCATCTGATCTTATTCTCTTCAATGTGCTGTGACATCAAAATAAACAGTCAATGTAAAGAGGATGCTGCTAAATTATAGTGTGCATGTTTCATTTAAAGGCTCAAACTTTGGGTTCTCTTCAAATGTCCAAAGAGGTCCTCATCTGACGTCTCATGGCGTTCATCAGAGTGTTCAACATAAACAGACAAAGTGCTGCAAATTCAAAAACATTCGACGAGATTTTTTTTTTTTATAAAAACACACACCTCAGCTCTACTGAAAAACGGTATAATCTCCAACCAGTCAGTGTATTTTACTATTTTTAGTTACTGCAAAGCAGTACCAAGTGGCCAAGCCTTTATCACAATACTCGATTACCGCTTGCATGGTTACATTAAAAGTTAAAACATCCTTGTGTATTCTCTAGGGGCATATCATTTTCAGCTATTTTCAATTAACACAGGAGGATACTTAATGTGGCATGGAAAAAATATAGACTGTTCAGTATATCAACTAGCTGAAGGAGGCCTTCATCTATCTTTACTGTGATGAAGGAACATACAGAATGCCAACATGTAATTAGGATCAGAAAATGGAGTATATAAGTCTTAAGAAGTATTATCTGTAAAGGAAACATCTTAGTAATATGGATCCCTGTACCACTAGATTTTATTTTAAAAGGTCCAATTCACAAAAGGATTCTATTGCCATTTCTATGGAGTAAGGACTGAGGCCAGCCTTTTTCTCAAAAAGAAAAGTAACTCCAAGCAACATCTGCAGACAATTTGTAATATTTAAGGAAAAACAAATAACATGAACTGTTTTCAGTACCATATGATGAATTAATAAAAATATAATTTTGTTTTTTTACAATGAAATGAAACGGAACATTGAAATTCTGCATGACACTTATTTCACATGTGCATATTCGGTACAATATGAAGAAATACTCCAACAACATAAAAAAAACAGTACAATCAGAGTATCAGACTGATTGAGAATCAGAAGGAATAAATATTGCACATCAGCAAAGGTTTATATTTCAAAATGCTACAGGCAGCAAAACCATTAAAAGGCACTACCAGAACAATAGAACACAAATATGAGTTCCATGTGTACAGTCACTGTACACCACTAACTTAGAGTTTAAGAGGTATAATATTAGACACTTTTAAGTACAACGAATGTGTTGCATCTTAATGGATGTCCTTGCAGTTATCTCAAAACATGAGAACATTAGCAGCGGATGTATTATGTTGTTGCATACTCCCTCCGTCCCAAAAAAACAAGTCACATTTTGAATTTTAGAGCAGATCAAGAAAGAAGTAAAATGACCTTACTCGCCCCTATTTATTAGCCATATTTGGCACTAATTGATTCTTGCATGCACATACTAAATAAGGTATAATGACTTGTCTTTTGGGACAATTTTTTTTTGAGTTATTTTGGGACAAAATTTGAATGTGCTAGTATGACTTTTTTTTGAGACGGAGGGAGTATATTCTTAATTTACCTTGTGTGGTCATCAAAAAGTTCATTGTTATGCTCCCCGGAAGATGATTCTAGCCCCCACAGTGCAGGTTTTCCCTCCTGCGGCTGGAAGTATCCTAAAAATCTACAAGGGCAACAAACAGTGATAAATAAAATAAAACAATCAAAATGCCGTTAAAGCCCACAATATAACACATTAATGAAAAGAAAGAAACTGCTCTTATGAAACATTGATACTAAGGAAAACATACAAATTTATGGCAGCCTGTTTGTTAGCATCTATACAGGTGTTGCTGTAGTGCCGTTGTAGTGTCCTGAAGAACTCTTGTGACTGAATAAAAAGCTTCGAGTGACCTCTCTTTGCAGAGAATATCTTCAGAAAAGAACACATCAAATAAATAAATAAATTAGAGCAATGCTAAAATCAAACAGCTCGACGTGAAACACCACATAGGATAGAGGGAGAAAGACGACTTGCCACAAAGCACTGAAGATCAATTGTCATTATAGGAAGAATAGCTTTGCAGCTGGAAATATGGGATTAAAATTAAATGGGGCCTTTTGTTTTAGCTTTATCATTGAACTGTTAGGACAACTATGTGCTTTCGCCATTCATAGGTTCGAATTTTATATTCCTCCCAAGAGCAGCTGCTGTGGTCCACAAGAACAGTTTGTGTCTAGTATTTTATTTTCCTTGTAGGCTTTGTGTCTAGCATCTTGGAAGTTTGTTCATGGTGCAATCACAGATGTCCATGTTAAGTACTCTAGTGCGACATACTAGTTTCCTTTCCTTACGTAAGATAGTAGCAGTTTTTTCAATAGAAAAATGGTATCAAAACTCATTCTAGTATATGCTGGAAACAGTTCGCCATGAAGAACCGGTTCTAAAAACTCCAAACCAATTGCTGTATCCACTTCCTGTCATTACAACCAAAGAATATACCACAAGATTACCTTGTTATGAGCAGCCGAACCACTATACTGTACCGCAAGTGTGTCGCCCATCCTCTCGTAAAACTGCATCAAGTGATGGGCCAAGGGAGCTTCTAAACCTAGCTCTGGAGAGTCTATAGAACCAAGTGCATGCAGCTGATGTCCAAGAGCAGCTAAACCGTACGCATACTGAGCAACATTTGTACGATCAAGGCAATCTATGCAGTTTGTTCGCAAGACACCTTTTTGGAATTTTGGTGGTTTTGGTAGTGGCAGTTCACTGTTCTCAACTTTATCTTCTGCAGTTGCATTACCAGAGGAATCAGAGCTGCCAGAGATATCCTCTTGGGCTATATCACCAACAATCTCAGAACATTCAGTGTTGTCACTATTGCTGTTGTCATCACATAAATATGGATCAAGACCACTCCTATAAATCACAAATGGAAAAAAAAAATTCAAATTTTCACAGATAAGTAGTACCAATTCTTAAGGTAGCTCATAAAAGACATTGAACTGTGTACTGAGCAAGTCAGTACTGGGCAAAAGTTCTTACAAAAGAGTGGGCCAGTGTGCAGCAGTATCTGAACTTGGAGCAACTTGACAATAAAAAAACCCGGTTAAACTCAGAGCCCGAAATGCCACTTTCAGCAGAACATCAAGCACATTTGTAGGTTTGCTGAAACAGATTACTTCAATAAAAAACACTAGTACACTACACGACAAAAAAACATAGTAATGGATGAAAAATGTAACAATGAATACCCTTGAGAGTTCTGATGTAGATCCCAATGTAAGAACCTCAGATGATTATCCTCTGATAAGCTCTTGTTTATTGTCTTGATTGCCTTATCAAATTCACGGCGAAGTATAGACTCTCGCCTCTCACGTGTCTTTCAAGTGTGAACAATGAGGACATCCATAACAGAAGCATACATGAAATCATCATTCATGTGCAAATGTAATGACAAGATGCTGCTATTCCAGAATAAGAAGGTAAACTCACCTTAATCAAGTTTAAGATAATAATAGGGTTTCCATATCTTGCTCTAAGATTTTCAAAATGAAGCTTGGTAGCTTCATAATTGTTGTCCCTCTCATGCACTGACAAAATGGGAAACGTTTACTCTCGAGGTTGAAAAAAATGACGGATGCATCATAGAAGGGTTTTGGAGCTTACATATGATATTAGGTTTAAGATTCAATTTTGATGTCTCCTGTGACCAGAATAGTGGAATTGAACCCCTGTTCTGAACAACAGAACTTACTTCACTAGGTCCAGGCACAGCTTCATATACAATTTGCTCAGTCTCGACGTCATTTGCTACTCTGCCCTTCTCATTTACTCCCCTTTTCAAATATCTGCTCATTATTCATTAAAGTAAGCCCACACTAGTAATGGAGACAACATATTTAACAAATAAGATTCACGCACAAACCTGGTTCCAGCATAATGCCTCGAGCGTCTAGCAATGAGTGTGAGCATGATATCCTTGCCAGATATTGAGAATTTATCCTAAACACGTAAAAGCACATCTTTTTAAATAGGGATTAGGGAATGTATCAGGTGCAAACCAACCTCTCAGTGCAACCGTGCAAACTTCTAAGCTGGGTCACACGATGCTGATCCAAGGGGGGCGCAAGGGAGGTGGAAGGGGTGATTTGTAAAAGTGCCTCTAATCACACTTTTGCAAATCACCCCTCCCACCTGCTTTGCGCACTCCCTTGGATCAACATCATGTGGCCTAGACTAGAAGTTTGCACGGTTGCACAGAGAGGTTGGTTTGCACCTGCTACGTTGCCTTTTAATTATTTAGGGGCAAAATCTGAAAACAATAATTTGAAATGATCGGGATACAGAAACGGGGAAGAAACAAATGCTAGGCAATGCGATTCTGCATTTCTGCTAACATGAACCAGAAGTAACCCAGTCACAGCTGATTATCGTAGAACCTCTCATTTTGAATAAAAGCATTTCTAGTACATTCTCATTGAAAAGTGGCTATATGATTCAAAGGAAACTAATTATTAAGGATGTACCTGCTTAAAGAAACCATGGACCAATGCAACGGTCCACATAGTATTTCTGAGACAGTTACGGATACGACGTGTCAGAAACTCGTTCCAGACAAACATCGTCTCATACAAAGTCCATCCTTCCTGATGTGGGTCACTCAAGTTCTTCTGAAGACTTCTCATGATGTGATACGAATAACTGAAAAAGAAATCCTTTCTAAGATCAAGTGTGTTCAAGATCTTCTTGTATCTGCAGGATTACAGAAAGAGTTGGGTTGTTAACTTATTATAGATACACTGATCCATTGTTTTATTCGGCTCACAATTCAATTTCTTTTGTTCAAGAAATAGTACTTTACAAAAATGATCTGGAGAATTACATTAAAAAGGAAATAAGCTGCCCTTCGAAAAGTACCTAAAGTTCAAGAAATAGTACTATTCATATAGTATCCTTCATTGTTTGTTGCATTTAAAGGCATAGTATACAATGGATCAATGGGCTCATAAAGTTCTTAACAATGCAACACAATAACTAAGTTTTCTAGTGCCAAGTACTCCCTTTGTTCCAAATTATAGGTCATTTTGGCTATTTAGATACATAGTTTCAACTTTCAAGATAAGTACATAACAAAATTTATGCGCTTAAAGCTAAATGACCTTACAATTTGGGATGGAAGGAGTAGTTAACAAAAGGTGTAAATTCAATAAGTTAGCAAGTTAAGCAGTTTTATTTTTGCTCATTGTTTTTCCTCGTTTGGTCCAACCATTTTAAGTTAATGAAGAAAATAGTTATACGGCATCAGTAATTTGATACTAAAATGAGGTGAAACAAACCTGTTCTCATCCTTGGAGCTTTGAAAGGTGGATCTTGCCTTAGAATTTGCTAATTCAACCATTGCAGTTCTAGTCACCTGGTACACTGGGTGACTAAAGATTTGCCCGATTCTTTTCTGCTCAGTAATAATTAGCATGTAATATGGCCCAAGGAACTTGATGAAACCTGGGAACAAGATTTTGTCGTCAAATGTATGCATACAGATCAATCATTTCTGTATTTGTAAAAAAAGCAAGGGAAATTTACCAATTATGCCGTAAAACTTCGTAACAAATTTTATTCCGCCAGTTGACTTGTGCTCTTCATCAAGACCTTTCAACAAGTCATGACGTTCACTTTCAGTATATACAGTAGAACACTCATCCATCACAAGCTCTGATGGCTCTGATCTATCAATCTTGAGTAGTCTCCAAAGTGTTTTGTCAGAGTTAGTTCCAAGAATATGAAGTATCTGCAAAGCAAAGCAAAAACATATTAGCACCTCTGAATACTGATTTGCAATTCCACAATATGCAGACATCATCAGAAGTAAATTTACTAATCTGCTTCATCCACAACTTTCAAAACTGGTGATCTATCATGCTAGCATTACGATTATAACAAGTGCCAGGAAGATTCTAACATATTATGTAGGGATAACTTCACACCCCATACCTTCAAACAAATTGTTTGATTCAGCGTTTCATATGTCAGCAGATCACAGTATCTTGTGAGTCCATCCATTACACACAGATAGAACAAAAACAAGCAAAGGCTCCGTGTGACAAACATTTCCAAAGCATGTTGCCATGCCATGTGTGAGCACAAGCATAGTAGCATTCCAAAATTAATTCACGAAGACTGATGATGCTAGTAACGATGATCTAAACGCGGGGGGGGGGGGGGGGGTATGGAACTGGAATAGTTTTGCAGCGAAGCAAACACGATTTGACTTACAAATGTTAGGGGAAAAAATCAATGAGAATTCACAGCTCCCAATGACATGAATATCTAGAATTCCAATTAAATCACGATGACTGAAGTGAAGGGCTGAAGCTATGGTCTAAATGCAAGGGTGGATGATATGGAAATGGCATAGTTTTGCGGCGAGGCTACAACACGATTTGACTTAGAAATATTTAGAAAGAATCGATGAGAATTCACAATTCTCAACGACACGAATATCTAGAATTCCAATTAAATCACGATCACTGAAGCCTGAAGGCTGAAGCTATAGTCTAATTGCAAAAGCGGGCGATCTGGAAATAGCATAGTTTTGCAACGATTTGACTAAAAAAAACAAGGTTTAGAATTGGCAATTCCCACGACATGAACATTTAGAATTCATAGACGATGGACTCCAGGGCGTACTCTGGGTCTCAGGACCATCCCGAACAAACCGATCCGGAGGCCCGAACACTTCCCTCAGCACGCAACGGCAACGACAAAGCAGCTGGCGCTGCAAAACACGAGTTTGACCAGCGCATTGGTAGGCTTACCGACTCGCTCTCGTAGAGCTCGAAGCTCTGCAGGCAGGTGGCCTCTGCCTCCTGCTCCATCGCGACAGCCGCCACCGCCGCCATGGCCGGCCCCGGCCGGATCACCTGCTCGCGCCACCTCAGGCCCCGCCACCGCCGGATCCCCGCCGCGCCGCCCCCGGACGGGACCCTAGATCCCCCGCCGGCAGCTTGAGGTATAGCATTCCCCGCGGCGCCCCCGGCGAATCAGAGCAGCTCCCGCGCCGGCTCGCCAACCGTGCCCGCGCCTCGGGGCCAAGGAGGGTACGGGGCCTCGGGCCGCGATCCGGGAAGCTTCTGGCGGGGCAGGGAAATTCGCGGGAGGACAAGGCGGAGGTTGAAGGCGAGGGAGAATTCCGCGAGGCGAAGGAATCCGTGAGCCGGAGGCGGAGGGGGTGGGAGGAGGGAGGAGGAGGAGGTTGCGGCGAATACAGCTGCTGGCGACAGGTAGGCCTCTGTTACGGCGTTGCGTCTTGTTCCCCGTTTAAATTTAGCTGGAATCCGTTTCCCCTTGTGTGCCTGCCTGCCCTGCTGGGACGGTAACACCAACCAGATAAGCACAGGCGAGACGGGTGACACGGTGAGGCATCTTTGGAAGGTGACAATTAGCCATGGGAGGCTGCATCATGATGATGATGATGACGTGAAATGTGCTTCAGGAAATTTTCTGCTTGCAATTTTTCATTCGGAAGCTTCTATTTCGTACCTGTAATTACTTGCTCTGTTCTTACAAAAAAAAAAGGTAATTGTTTTACAGAGATTTTGAGGAAGGTGTAGGTTGCTGGTAATAGGCTAATGAAGGTTAATGGTAAATATCTTGCTTACCCATCTCCAAGAAAATGTGACTGCTTAATTAGAGCATGTTTTCTGTTGTAGGAAAAACAATAGCAAAATGGAAATTCAAGGTTATTCAATAAAATGCTAAAATATTCCCAACAAAAAACATTTTTCCAAGTATCGACGGGGAAGAGATATTACATATAGTACTGATTACTGAATTAGCTTAGGCCCCTAACGAAGAAAAGGAGCTCATGTTAACAAAATATCCTTGGACACAAATCCTCATGTGTTTTTTTTGTTGATATTTACACGCCAACACGGTGTTATAAACAACATGAAATTGCTTGGATAATTTGTCAAATTGCCTGGATGATTTGTCCATGAGTCATGACACCTACCTCAAATAGTTTTCGTGACATATCAGACCAATGATGTATCCCAGCAAAAAAAATAATATCATACCAATGTCAGCAGGCGTGAGTTCAATAACATGCCATTACTTATACCTTTATTTTTTGCAACCAAAACTTCCAGCACGAAGGAAACCAGTTTGCCAGGTTGGCAGGACATGGCCGAGTCAACTTGGCGGGTAGGAGGAGCAGCGAGAAGGCTGGATCCGCTCAGGTTGACCGGCAGACGTGGCGCGATCCGGTTGTGCTCCTCGAGGTTTGCGTGTCGAGGGCGCTTCAATCATTGGGCCCTCAACGAGGCCACCCGCCAAGCCGCACGTTGTTCTGTTGCACCACAAACTCTGGACAACCTGCTGTTGTAGCCTGGGTAGAGGCCATAGCCGCCCTGTCTACAAAAAGGAGCACAACTTTGACACAGGTAAACAGTGTCATGTGTACTACCTGTGTTTTCGTTTTCTAGGAGATACAATGATATGTGCTGGATTGTGCTATGTTATAGCAAATGATGTGAAATACCTGTGCAGTATACTATGTAGAAGAAAGAATATAATGTGAAATAAGTAGTACTAGTCTATAGCAAATGTTTGTGGCAATTTACAAATGACAAAGACAAAAACTGTGGAGTGAAGTCAGCATGAAAATGCCCCCTTGTAGCAGCAAGAACGCCATTATTGTACGTCACTGTCACTGCAACAATTATAAATACCATATCAAGCGGTGTATGTACATGAAGTCTGAGATATATATATACACACACGAGACAGGTAGACATGTATAAAGTATATCTGTATATTCCTCGACAGTCTGAACGCTACCTCATTTGCACATATGCTCCACGTATTTCACGGGTTTACCAACAATAGTTTTGATACGATCACGCAGTCCTTGCAGCACTACGTCAACGTCACATAAAATCAAACATTTTTTCAAGTGGAACGGCGCAAATCCATTCGTGAATTGGTCGGTATCGGCGACGGGCGATCGAGGTGATGAGAACTGATGACAATGGATCCATGGAGGAGGAAGGGTGAGCAGGGCACACCGGACGCCGGATCGGGCGGGAGTGATCAAGGCGTGCACGCGAAAGCGAGAGGTGCAATAGAATACGCCTTGATGGTTCACATGCATGCCAAGTAAACGCTTGCAAGAGAGGAAGCAATTGCTACGCGTACACTGTATACACTGTAGCGACGAAAAGAGCCACGCGCATGATGCAGGTACACGACGAACGCGTAGCGCACAGTGCCGGTGATGATGTTGTGCAGTGCTCGTGACGGTGATGTGGTGTTTGTGAATGTGCATGCCTGTTTGTGCGTATGGGAAGGGCGAGAGCTGTGAGGCTGCAGTAGTGTAACTAGTGTTTGATCGGCTGACGGGCCGGTGCACTGGGTGATTTTTCCCGTCGCCGATTTCAGATTGTGCTACCTCGTTCTACGGTTGTTGCATGCAATTTTTGCATCTGAAAATTGCTGTGTCCACGTCAGCTAGCGTTTCGTGATATTGTCTTAGCCTCGTAGTCGTAGCTCGTCACTATACGTCATCTCTCGCGAAGTCACGGTCATCGGACCAAGGGGAAAAAACACGCGACAAGATTTCCAACAAAAAAAAAATGATGAGTCCTCTAGAAGTCATTCCAAATCTCGGACAGGCGAGCCCTGATTGTTGCTGAGAAAATGCAAATATAACGTCAACTGTAGGGTTCATCATCGCAAGTTGATGCACATTGGTACATCGGATATATATCAGGACGCAGCAGAGAATTGTCTCTGATACTAGGAGGAGTGTTTGAGACTGTTTCTTTTGGAGGTTTACAAATAGTCAAATATTGCTAGAAATTGAAATCAGTTTAGAGTTTAGGAAAATGGAAATTAGAGACGACTTGTAGTACAAGTCCCGCCATCGATGGAATTCTTGGTTCTTTTAGCGAATTATGCAGGAAATTTTCTAGCTTTTATAAATATAATGGGAGCTTTACGAATTGACATTTTCCTGTTGTTTATCCATGCTTCAGGACCAGAAATGAAAATCCCCTAGTGACAGTGACACAACACGTACGTAATCCTTAATTATTTTCTCAACCTCGGTTAGTTTCAAGGAGCAACAAAGAAAGATATATAGAACGGTTCGAAAATTGAAACTAAAGATCACCTCCAATAATTCCTCCAAAAAAAAAAAGATCGCCTCCAATAAGAAATCATCCTTATGTTTTTAGTATCTTGAACACGCCAAAACTGATGGCCAGGGCCAGGGCAACACAAGACTGACCGATCGATAAAAATCATTGATGGCTAGAAACACATGGGCGGCCGTGGCAGAAGAATTCGTGACACGTCCAAAAGCAACGATATTACTAGCACCCGACCCGCCCGTGGACGTGCATGCACGCGCAGCATGTACACACATGCAACAATCTTTCCTCCGTTCCATAATAAAAGTTATTTCATTTTTTTAAAGTCAAAGCACTTAAAATTTAATCAAATATTACAACAAAGTACTAAAAATTATGATAACAAATAAGTATCATTGGTTTCTCATTAAATATATTTTCATAGTATATCTATTCTACAGTCTACTCATAATTTTGATCAAACACAAAACAACTTGACTCTCCAAAAGTTGGAATGATTTATAATTTAGAATGGATGGAGTACTAAACTAAATGCATGGTCATGGTCACGAGCCATCTCGATCTGCTCCGTAAAAACCTTTATGATACGGAGTGACGATAACGTCGAGCACCAGCACAAAATTTTCTCCCAACCGTATAGGACAACCAAGATCATGCAACAAATAATGAAATGATCATCTTGGCGCACACCCATGCGGCCATGCCATTGCCATGCGATGCAGCCAGAGTCAACAAACGAGACGATTCCAGAGTCAACAGTACATGACATGCGGCGGCGCCTCACGGCCTCAGTGCGATCACCGATGCATATAAAACGAGAGGAGGCCATGCAGAGAGACCGCCGCGCAAGGGCACCGCTGCTTTCGCTGTCGACGCCGCCGGCCAGATCGGGGTGTTTGCCTGCCTGGGGCGCAAGCAATCGACGCCGTGGCTCCACGCATTGTCGTTACCCGCGGCCAGCGATCACGATCGGATTAGATTTTGGGTGGGTTATTACTATCTCATTTACCGGTGATGTGTGCATGGACGATCATCGGTGCATGTCAATCTCAGGCGTCGGATCCCTGACCAAGCATCCATTGGCTTTCGCAGCCGTTTGCAGCTTGGCTTGGAGACATGGAGTCCTGGACGGCAAAGAAAGTCATGCCCTGATGCCCATGCTAGAGTAAAGCTACTAGTCGATCGAAAGAATTAACGGGTCAATCATGCACTCATGCTGCTCCCAAATTAACTAATCTTGGAAAGGATGCTGTATCTATCAGGAACAAGAAGCAACTTTTCCGATTTAAACAAAGAGCGGCGCCAGCCCAGGCCTTTTCAGCCGTAGGCCCGCGGTTGTTGCAGAAAAAGCGTCCACTTGTCTCGCGCGATCGCCGGCGACGAGCAGACCGCCACGTCCGGCAGACCGGGCGTGGTGGCGGTAGACGGTCAGATCAGATCATCGGAGTACTATTCCTATCAGACACAGTCGTAGAGTGAGCGGCTAGTGTTAAGCTCCCACACGAGGGAAAGAAGGGTCTGGACTGTGCGCACTGTGGAGACGTGTGGACCGATGCAAATGAGAGCTCTCGCGAGTTCTTCAGGAACTGTGGCATCTGAGCCCCAGCTCAATTCTGCAGTCACTGGCTCCATCGGTCCATTGCATGATAATCTCGGTTGTGTTCACTAACTATAAAAAAGTACTTTTTTACTTTCTATTAATCCTTTTTAGGAACATGCATCCCAAAAAATTCTCTTTTCACCTTTCTTATTCATCTCCCTAACATAACACGTATCCCATAAAGAAAAAGTACTTCTTACCCAATCCATCTGAACACAGCCCTCGCCTCCGTTTGATTAGTCATTACTTGTACCACTGTACCAGAGAAGAGACATCTCCAAGACGAAGACAGCCGGTCGCCGCCGCGATTACAGGCCACACACGCTGTTAATGCTAGATGCTGACCCTGCCGGGGAGCTGGCAATCTGGTATAGTCCGAGATTTTCAGAAGTCGCGTCTGAAACTTCCGTTCCCTCTCGCAAATGTTCCATGCGAATGAGGCACTTCGCTTCGTCAAGACGTTTAGAATTCCGCTGGCTTCGTCAATTTTCGCTAACTTTCTAGTCACACCGAGTCACATCTTCTATCAATACACGCTTACCAATATACTATTCACACCTTCAACTTTCTCTAACTTCTCCAACTGAACAAGATCCTAAAGACTGTCGGGCACCTGCAAACGGGGTACCCCAATCTGGGCCCAAAACTACTTGGCATCAAGATCCACGACGACATCAACCTGGCTCCACGGCCCAGCAAAGGCCCGCCATCGCAACGGCTCCTCGGCACCCATCCGGCTCGAGGGAAACGATCACCCTCGAGCGGGTGGTTTCCGTCTCGTTCGAGGCTCGGCGGCCTCGAGGGCGACCCCCACCCTCGAGCGGGTGGTTTCCGTCTCGTTCGAGGGTTGGCGAGCTCGAGCTTGCGATCCAAGCTCGAGCCGGCCTCGCTGGGAACAACGCCCAACGCACTGCGACCCATCGGAGTCGTCACGACGCGGTCAAAAAGCAGGGATCACTGCTCCACGCCATCACCTACTCTCCGGAGAAGACATCAGTCAAATCCACTCACAACAGTGGACTCTGAGCGCCATGATGCACGGCCAGACCTAACCCTGCCAGCAGCACTGTGCCAACCACTCCTTTGACTTTACCCCCCGCCGGACGCACCGCCACCCTCGAAGGCAACCTCGAAGGAGACCATGGAACGCCGTGCGCAAGACACCACCCTCGACGCCGTGAACTGTCACGAGAAGAAGGACGATACGTTAGCTCCTGCCATGTCGTCAGCCGGAGTTGGAAGGCGCGATTCCCGCTCGCATAGTGCGCGGTATGGACGAACAGTGCACTCGGCGACAAACACATGTACTAGCACCCCGCTCCCCTTGGTCTATAAAAGGGGGAGGGAAGCCCATGCAAAGAGCAAGACACGCAGAGATCACAAGTCTCACGAACACAGCGACAACCATTTCACTCAGACGCGCACACCGTATCCTGGGACTTAGGAGCTCATCTCTTTCTCCCAACTTGCTTGTAAACCCCTACTACGAGCAGCACGCAATCCGGTGCATCGCACCCCTGCTGGACGTACGGCCCAGTGGCCGGAACCAGGATAAAACTCCGTCTCTCACTCTCGCCATCAGGGAAACGAGTGGTTAGCACCGCAATCACTCGTCGGTGCCGGTGCGACCAAATCAGGCACCGACAGTTGGCGCGCCAGGTAGGGGACCAGCGCTGCGCTGCTCTCATTCCCGATGGCGAACTTCGGCGAAGGACGGCCTCCGCTGGGCGAGAGCAATCTGCTCCCAGCAAAGCAGGAGATCCGGTTCAGGAGCTTGCGTTCCAAACATGTGGCGATGATTATCACATGCGCATCCTCCAGGAGGATCCCAGCAACCAACCGGAGCCTCATCATCAGCCTCCGGCGACACCGCGACGGCGGAGTCGTCCTGGACCTCGCGCACGACGAACGCGCGCTGCAAGGCGCGCCGCCGACGTTGGCGACCCCCATCCCACAAGGGAAGGGGACGCCCTGCGGTCAGGGTCACAGGAGAGGGCTGCTCCCTTCCTCCCAGGGCCCATGTCTGCACCACGCGCTGCGACAGCACATTCCTATCCCTACGGGCTACGCAACTCCGCGGATGCGTACGCCTCTTCCATCCGCACTACCATGAGTGCGTATGGTGACCAGCCTGGTTGCCACCCAGTCTCCGAGCAAGACTTCGCCGATCTGTTGCCCGGCGATTCCCGCACGGAGTCCGATGATGGACACGCATTTATGCGTAGACACCCTGGTTGGGACTACTCGGGTCTCCGCGACCCAGAGGCCTTTATTGCCTTTCAAACAGCGGCGGATTACTGCTTCGGGTATTCCGATGATGAGTATGACCCAACCAAGGAGTGTTTCGTCATCAACGACGGACAACTCAGCGAGGGATCGACGTCCGACGACGACGGCGGGGGTGACGACCAGGGGGACAACGATGGCGTAGATCCGATAGGCGCGCAGCCATCGGACCCATCAGATCACTCTCCTTCCGAGGACGAGCGGGATCCGCGCCACCTGCCACGAGCTAGTGGTGACGTCTCGCCACCGGCGCGCTCCGACCGCGAGCCGGCCAAGCAAGGCGACGAGCACGGCACGGACGCCCGACACGCGGGACGAGTGGCTCAGGCCCGCATCCTTGCTGAGGGCAAAGATGACGAGCTCGCTCCCAGGACAAGCCAGAAGCTCATCGCGGCGGCCGCGCTGCTCCGAGCCATGCCGGAGGCAGCCACCCCCGAAGGGCGGAAACTGCACCTTGAGGCTCAAAAGCTGGTCGAGCATGCTGCCCGACAGCAAGCCGAAAGCTCAGCCTCCCGCCTTCGACGCTCCTCAGCCTCGAAGGGCGAACGAGGAGGGGAATCCTCGGTACGCTCACCCCGGCCCAAAGGCAGGGCGCGAGCACAATCCCGGGGCAACTCCCGCCGTGACACGGTGCGACGTCACGCCAGCAAACCACGTGCGCTTGAAGCACGAACGCTTCCAGCAAAGGTACCCGCGAGGTCACGCCTCCGGGACACCCGTGGCACGGACGATGACGGCGACGCTCGCAATACCCTAAATTGGATCAGGCAGCGAGAGGAAGTCCGGACCCACCAGCGCGGGCGCACCGACGTTGTTTGGAACCGGGATGCGGCCACGGAACCAGCAGGCACGCGGGTGTTTAGTCACAACATCCGCACTGCCCCGATTCCCCCCCGCTTCCGACAGCCAACCACCATCACCAAGTACTCTGGGGAAACGGATCCCAGGGTATGGCTCAATGACTACCGCCTAGCGTGTCAGCTCGGCGGCGCCACAGACGACGCCATGATTATCCGCAATCTGCCACTCCACCTGGCAGATTCCGCGCGGACATGGCTCGAGCACCTGCCCCCGAACCGGATCCGCGACTGGGACGACCTGGTCGAGACCTTCGTGGGGAACTTCCAGGGCACGTACGTGCGCCCTGGGAACACGTGGGACCTTCGAGGGTGCAGGCAAAAACCCGGTGAATCTTTGAGGGACTTCATCCGGCGCTTCTCCAAGCGCTGCACCGAGCTTCCCAACATCACCGACCACCAGATCATCCACTCCTTCCTCGAGAGCACCACGTGCTATAGCCTGGTATGCAAGTTGGGGAGGAGCCCTCCCCCCGACGCAAACCGGCTATTCGAGGTGGCCTCGAAGTACGCTTCGGGGGAGGAGGCGGCCAACGCCATCTTCAACGACAAAAAGGGGAAGCGCCCTGAGGAAGCGTCCGCGGAGGACGACAAGGCGAAAGGTCCCTCGAAGAAGCGAAAGCACGGCAAGAAGGGGAAGAAGCCCCGAGCCCCTCGCGGGACGGGCGACGTCGAGGATGAGGCCCTCGCGGTCGACCCTAACCACAAGGGACCTCGAGGTCCCCCGCGTGGTGGAGGTGTTTTCGACGACCTCCTCAAGAAGCCGTGCCCGTATCACAAGACCGCGGTAGCGCACACCCTCGAGCAGTGTGAGATGCTGTGGAAGTTCTACAACCGCATCCCTCGAAAGGATGGCGGTCAGCCCAAGGACGGTGGAGCCAAGGACGATGACGGATACCCTAAGGTGGAACATGTGTTCTTCATCACGGGAGGCCCCACGGCCAACTTAAAACCTCGACAACGGAGGAGGGAACGTAGGGAGGTCATGCTGGCCCGACCAGCGACCACCTCGTACCTCGACTGGCCATCGGAGACCATCTCGTTTGGTCGCGAAGACCATCCCGACCACATTCCAAACCCCGGGCAGTACCCTCTCGTCGTTGACCCCGTCATCGGCAACACGCGCTTCTCCAAGGTACTCATGGATGGCGGCAGCAGCCTCAACATCCTGTACGCTCCAACCTTGGAGCTTATGGGGATCAGCACCAGCGAGCTGCGGCCCAACAAGTCCTCCTTCCATGGGGTCGCGCCCGGAAAGCGCGTCCAAACCCTCGGGCAGATCGACCTGCCCGTCTGTTTCGGAACCCCGGCGAACTTCCGCAAGGAAGTGCTCACCTTCGAGGTAGTGGGCTTCAAGGGAGCCTACCACGCCATTTTGGGAAGGCCGTGCTACGCTAAGTTCATGGCCATCCCAAACTATACCTACCTCAAGCTGAAGATGCCAGGGCCACACGGAGTCATTACGGTCGGCCCAACGGTCGAGCACGCCTACGTGTGCGACATCGAGAGCATCGAGCTCGCGGAGGCTCTCGCCCTCGATGAGACCCTCGTGGCGGATCTGGAAGCGATCATCAACACGTTCCCTGATGCCAACGAGCGGCAGCAGGGGAGCTTCGCGCCCGCCGAGGACACCAAGACTGTTCCCCTCGACCCCGACAGCCCCGACGGCAGGGTGTTGAGGATCAGCTCTTCCCTCAGCGACAAATAGGAAGTGGTGCTCGTCGACTGCCTCCGCGCTCACGCAGACATCTTCGCGTGGAGCCCCTCGGACATGCCAGGCATTCCGAGGAAGGTCGCCGAGCACTCTCTTGATATCCGCCCCCACTCCAAGCCGGTCAAACAACGTCTCCGCCGTTTCGACGAAGTGAAACGGCGGGCGATCGGTGAGGAGGTACGCAAACTTTTGGAGGCCGGATTCATCAAGGAGGTGTTTTATCCCGAGTGGCTAGCAAATCCTGTACTAGTGAAAAAGAAAAGTGGGAAGTGGAGAATGTGTGTAGATTACACCAGCTTGAATAAAGCGTGCCCAAAAGTCCCATTTCCTTTACCACGTATAGACCGGATCGTGGATTCCACGACGGGATGTGAACTTTTATGTTTCCTTGATGCGTACTCCGGCTACCATCAGATCAAGATGAAGGAGTCCGACCAGCTCGCGACTTCCTTCATCACTCCTTTCGGCATGTACTGCTACGTTACGATGCCCTTCGGCCTTCGAAACGCCGGGGCCACGTATCAACGCTGTATGCTCCACGTCTTCGGGGATCATATAGGTCGTATCGTAGAAGCGTATGTCGACGACATTGTCGTAAAAACCAGGAAGGCGGACGACATGGTGCGCGACCTCGAGGTCGTGTTCAGCTGCCTCAGGGCGCACGAAGTAAGACTCAACCCCGAGAAGTGCGTCTTCGGTGTGCCTCGAGGCATGCTCCTGGGTTTCATTGTCTCCGAACGAGGCATCGAGCCCAACCCCGAAAAGGTCACGGCCATCCAACAGATGGAACCGATCCGCGACCTGAAGGGTGTACAGAGGGTGATGGGATGCCTAGCGTCCCTAAGCCGCTTCATCTCTCGTCTCGGAGAGAAGGGGTTGCCTCTGTATCGACTTTTGAGGAAGTCAGAGCACTTCACCTGGACCGCGGAGGCTCAGGAAGCTCTCGACCGACTCAAAACAGCGTTAACGAACACGCCGATCCTTACCTCACCAAAAGAGGGCGAACCTCTCCTCCTCTATGTCGCAGCAACGACTCAAGTCGTCAGCGCAGTCATAGTTGTGGAAAGAACCGAGGAAGGACACTCTCTACCGGTCCAGCGACCGGTATACTACATCAGCGAGGTCCTGTCTGAGACCAAGACGAGGTATCCCCACATCCAGAAGCTGATCTACGCAATCATTCTGGCTTGATGCAAATTGCGACACTATTTCGAGGCCCACCCGGTGACCATCGTGTCATCCTTTCCGCTGGGCGAAATCATTCAGAACCGCGAGGCCTCTGGACGAATCTCGAAATGGTCGACAGAGCTGATGGGGGAGACCCTCGCTTACGCCCCAAGAAAAGCCATCAAGTCCCAGACTCTGCCTGACTTCATAGCCGAGTGGACCGACACCCAGCTCCCCCCTTCGAAGTCCAGCCTCGACGGCTGGGAAATGTACTTCGATGGGTCGATGATGAAGACCGACGCCGGCGCCGGCCTACTCTTCATCTCACCCCGCGGGGAGCACCTTCGATACGTCGTGCGACTCAACTTTCCCGCATCGAACAACATGGCGGAGTATGAAGCGCTCCTTGCCGGCTTGAAAATCGCACTCGAGCTCGGCATTAAGCGTCTCGACATTCGCGGCGACTCGCAACTGGTCGTCGATCAGGTGATGAAGGAATCGAGCTGCCATGACGAAAAAATGGCGGCGTACTGCCAGGCGGTACGTAAGCTCGAAGACAAGTTCGACGGCCTCGAGCTCCACCACATCGCACGAAGGTACAACGAGGAAGCCGACGAATTGGCGAAGATCGCGTCGGGGCGAGCCACCGTTCCCCCGAACGTTTTTGCCAAGGACATCGACGTAGCCTCGATCACCCTCGCCACCTCGACCCAAGCCTCGACCGCACCCGACGCTCCAACATCCGCCCTCGACCCCACGAGCGCGGAGCTCTTGGCGGACGAGGACGGACCTATGGGATATGAAGCTTGCTCGGGAGGAGAGGACGAGGCGGAGGCGATGGAAATTGACGAGGTTTCGGCACCTCGAGATTGGCGGAATCCGTACCTCGACTGGCTCGACGGAGGCGTCTTGCCTAACGATCGAACGGAGGCAAGGCGCGTAGCAAAGAAAGCTAAACGGTTACTCATCATCGAGGGGGAACTGTACCGACGGGGAGCCTCGGGGGTCTTGCAACGCTGCATCCCGATACCCGAAGGAAAAGAGCTTATCCTCGACATTCACGCGGGCGTGTGCGGACATAACGCCGCCCCACGAACGCTCGTGGGTAACGCCTTTCGACAAGGCTTCTACTGGCCCACTGCCGTGGCGGACGCCACGGAAGTGGTACGAACCTGCGAAGGGTGCCAGTTCTACGCGCGCAAAACGCACCTACCTGCTCAGGCGCTGCAGACCATCCCCATTACGTGGCCTTTTGCCGTATGGGGCCCGACCTTGTCGGGCCAATGGCAAAGGCGCCCGGGGGCTTCACGCACCTGCTGGTGGCGATCGACAAATTCTCCAAATGGATCGAAGCTCGACCCATCAGTAGAATCAAGTCTGAGCAAGCGGTGCTTTTCTTTACCGATATAATCCACCGCTTCGGGGTTCCCAACTCCATCATCACTGACAACGGCACTCAGTTCACGGGAAAGAAGTTCTTAAAGTTCTGCGACGATTTCCACATCCGAGTGGATTGGTCGGCAGTGGCTCATCCACAAACAAACGGCCAAGTAGAACGTGCCAATGGCATGATTCTACAAGGCCTAAAGCCCAGAATTCACAACAAGCTGAAGAAGTTTGGGCACAAGTGGGTACAAGAGCTACCATCGGTGATTTGGAGCTTGAGAACCACCCCAAGCAGATCGACAGGGTTCTCCCCATACTTCCTCGTCTTTGGGGCAGAGGCCATCCTCCCTACGGATCTGGAGTATGGGTCCCCTAGGCTCCGCGCGTACCAAGAACAGCGAAACTGCCAGGCTCGAGAGGACTCGCTTGACCAGGTCGACGAAGCTCGAGACGTGGCTCTACTCCACTCAGCAAGATACCAGCAGAGCCTGCGTCGACAACAGGCTCGAAGGATCCGGCACCGAGATCTCTGCAAAGGAGACCTCGTGTTGAGGCTTCGACAGGACAACCGAGGGCGGCACAAGCTCTCACCCCCGTGGGAGGGGCCATACATCGTCGCCGAAGTTCTCAAGCCCGGAACGTACAGGCTAGCTGACGAGGACGGGCAGATCCTCACGAACGCCTGGAACATCCAACAGCTACGTCGTTTCTATCCTTAGAGTGGCCCCGTGGCCCTCGAAATCTTTGTACATACTCTAGTTTTGTACAAATTCTTTTGAATCAAGTGTCGGTATTTTTACCCCCACAGTTTGGAAGAAAATAAAACGAACTTTTATTATTTTCGAGCTTCGAGGAAGGTTCGAGGTAGAGCCATCCCTCCCTCGGGGGCTACATGGGGGCTAACCCTCGAAAAAATCGTCGCTTTTCAAAAAATCCTTTGCGAAAACCTCGAAGGAAACACGCTAGGCGTGAAACGGACAAGGACAGGGTCGTTTGAGCCGAGTGTTCGCTTACGCCTCGAGGCTACGACAACACCTCACTTCCCTCCGCCTAAGTCATTCACGTACAAACGATCCTAGCGGCGCTTTCCTCTCGAGGCACAGGCATCGGACTAATGCACGTCGCAAGACATCGCATAAAAAGCAAACATCACGTTTAAAGCAAAATAAACGATGTTCAATGAGCAATTTAGTCTTACATAAAAGTCTAAAAGCTCTAAACTACTTCTTTACATTCGGGCTCGATGGCCCGAGACTTTCAGGGATCGCCCTCGCCGCCAAGGTCGTCCCAGCCGCCGCCGTCCTCGCCAGGGAAGAGGACACCCTCGAAGTGGCCGGCAAGCACTCGCGCCGTCCCATCGGCTGCAGCATCGGCCTCTTCCATCGCCGCCACTGCCTCCTCGTCGTTGAGGTCGTCGGCGACGACGTACCCAGCGGCGAGCTTCGAGAGGTCCGCTTGGTAGTGGGTCGTAACCACTCCAAGCGCCTTCCGAACTCCAAGCAGAAGGGCCTCCTTCACGCGCGAGGTGAAGTGGCCCCCAAGCGCTCGAAGGAGACTAGCGAGGGAGCTCCCGGACTGCAGGCCCGGACCGGCAATCTCGTTGCAGGCGGCCGAGGCTGCCTGCACCAGCTCATCAAGCTCGCGCTGGGTCTCCGTCTGCGCCACCAGCACGGCTTCCTTCGACTCGGTCTAGGCCTGAAGCGCCTGCTTCAATGCTGCACCAACAAAGTCAGCCAAACAAGCAACGAAATAAAAGGGTCAGAGCTCAAGCAAATCGGCTTACCCTCGACTTGTCCCTGAGCAGCCTCGAGGGCCTTCTCCGCCTCTTGGGCCCGCTGCTCCACCTCTCGAGCCTGCCGCTCCGCCGTGGCCCAAGCAGTTTGCTCCTGCTCGAGCCGGTCTCGAGCCTCGACCGCAAGACGCCGCTCCTCCTCGACCGCTAGCTCCGCCGCGCGACGCGCAGCCCGCTCGTTTTCCAGCCAGTCACCGCTGTTCGCGAGCTGCTCGTGAAGGGCGCTGACCGAGCCTTCGAGACGGGCGATGACCTCGCCCTTTTCTCGACCCTGGGCGAGAGCCCGGTCCCGAGCACCTCGAAGGTCGTCCAGCTGGCGGTCTCGAGCCTCGAGCGCCCCGGACAAGCGACGGAGCTCCAACGATAGCTCCGCAATCTGGTCGTTCTTCGCGAACGCCTGATGGCGGAGTTCCTGCGAAAAAAGAGCTAAGCTTCCTTTGAAAAAATAAGGCACGGCGAAAACACTGCTTACACCAAAACGAACCTGGTGGACCTTGCCGGCCTCGTTGTGAAGACGAAGGATGTCCTGCAGCGCCCTGCGAACGTCCAGGCCGTGCGACGACTGGACCTCCCACAGGTGCTCCTCCGCCACGGCTTCATCGACAAACCGCTGGGGAAGCACGCGGCGGGTTTGCCGCATTTCCGCGCTCCCACGGGCATGCGCCTCGTAGGACCAGACCGGCGCCGGCCCCGGCGGAGCCACGATGAGAGTCGACGGCACGGCCTCGCCACCCTCGCGCCCCTGCGTCACGGGGGCTCCAACCCCCAGAGCCTCTGCCAGCTCCTTCAGGTGGGGGAACCCGCCGCCGTGGTTTCGCCCCTCTCCCCCCTCACGCGGAGGGACCACCGCGGCGTCCGCCTCCACGGGCGCCGCAGACGGTTCCTCGACGCGAAGAGCCTCCCCAGGCGCGGGGGTGGCCTCCTCGGGTCGAGCGACCTCGGCGTGGGGCTCGGCAGCGGCCTCGAGGAGTTGAGGCGGTCTCGGCTCCTCGAGGACCCGGGGTGCCTCCTCGCGCGGCTGCTGCTCGACCTGCAGCTCCGCCTGGGTGTCGAAGAAAGCGACGAAGTCTTGCACGACCTCATTCGCTGGGCCCAGAAGCTGCGAGGACGAGTGAGGCGACGAGCTTGGCCCGATCTTGAGGGCCTTGGTCGGCGCGAGGGAAGGCGTGCTCCGTCCCCCAGCTCGACTGAAAAGAGGCTCGGTCAGAAACGAAGACGGAACATCAACGACAAGCAAGCAGCAAAGAAGACTTACCGCACGAACGGGAGCCTCCGTTTCATCCTCGAGGTCGGAACGGGAGCCGCCCCCGGGACCTCGCCTCCCGTGGTTGCGCCGGCCTCCCCTTGAGGAGCCATCCTCGAGGCCCCGCCTCCCACGGAGACGACGGCTTCCCCTTGAGGGGTTACCCTCGAGGCCTCCTCGCCCCTCGTAGAGTCGACGGGTTCTACTCGGGGGACCTCCACTTCCGGCCCACGGGCCGGGGCCTCCTCGACGGCGCTCGGGCGCTCGGGCGCCTCGCCTCGATCCTGGGGTTCCTCGAGGGCAGCCGGCGCTACCCCCGATGGGCCCTCAGAGGCAGGCCCCACGGCCGACGGAGGGGCCTCGCCTCGACCCTGGGTCTCCTCGGGAACAGCCGTGGCCGCCCCCGACGGACACTCGGCGGAGGGCACCACGGTCGACGGCGGTGTCCCGAGATCGACGACCTCTTCGCCACCGCCCCCAGACGCCGCAGCGGGGGCGGGCCCACCGACGGGAAGCTCGAACGGAGATGGGCTCCAAGCCCCGCCATCTTCATCAGATCCATCGCGATCGGTGGAAGATTCCGGCGTAGGGAGCGGTGAGAGCCCCCGCTTCGCCCGCTCGCGATTCTCCGCCTCGAGCTTCTTCCTCTTCCGGTCCTTCCGCTGCCGCCGAGCCTCCCTCCGGGCCTTGGCCTCCTTCGCCTTCTCGGCGAGGGCGCGGTTGACAGCCTTGTCCTCAGGGACAGGGGGTTTGGAGTACTGGCCGCGCGATACGCCCTGCAAGGCACCATTCGCAAAGTCAGAAACACGAGAACAAAACAAAAAAGCAAAAACGAAGATCGAAGGTCACTCACGAGGCTCACGTAACCATCCTCGGGCCGCATCGGCACCGCCCACGGGTCGTCTGGCAGCTTGTCGACGGCGCGCCGCGCCCGCTGAACGGCGATGGCGACGGGCAATGGCTCCGCCGCCATCAATGTGCCGGTGAGGTCGGCGTCGGGGGTCATCTTGTGCAACGGGAGCCTCCGCCGCATAAGGGGACGCACCCGCCGCCGGTGGAAGTTGGCGATGACCCCACCAGCGGTGAGACCGAGCCTCGAAAGACGCTGAAGCGCCTCGATCAACGGATCAAGTTTTTTCTTCCGCGCCGGCGGCGACACACCGAAGTGCCAGTCGTCCTGCTTCTGCGTCAACAGCACGCCGGTATAGGGCGGCAGATGTCCTCCGTCGTTGCGGAGGTAAAACCATCCCTTGTCCCAATCTTGGTTATTGGAAACCATGGAACTCGGGATGTAGAGGTCCTTGCGGCTCCTCCGAACTTGGAGCACAAGGCCGCCGGCGCGAACAGGGCGACGGACCCCCTTGGAGACGCTCTCCGAGAAGAGCTCGCCGATGAAGAGATGGCACCAAAGGTCCCAATGGGCCTCGATGCCCAGATAGCCCTCGCAGACGGCGACGAACACCGCCGCCTGCGAGATCGCATTGGGCGAGAAGTTGTGCAGCTCCACCTTGTAGTGGAAGCACAACGCCCGCATAAACCTCCCCACCGGAACGCCGAAGCCCCGCTCATGGAAACGAGCGAGGCTGACGACGTAGCCCTTCGGCGGAGCGGGCTCCGTAGCGGCCCCCGGCGAGATCCAGACGGGTGGCTCGCCGTCAACATTGGGCGGTAGCACTCCGACCTCCACAAGGCTGTCCAAGCAATGCTTGGTGGCGTTGGATGGCTTCCATGGCGCGGGATCGACGTGCTAGGCCATGGCGGCAAGAAGGAGCTCGGACGAAGGAAGAAGACGAAGGCGAAGGCGAAGGCTAGGGCAAAGGGAGCTGAAGGCAAAGGCTAGTAGTGATGAAAACGGACGGAAACGGGCGGGAGAACCCCTTTCCCATTTCCGTTGCCATATTTTTTTGCCGGGAACGGGACGGGAACCGGGATAGCCGGGAACTGGGACAGCCGGGACGGGAACCGGGAATACGAAAACGAACAAATGCGGGCGGAAATACAACGGAAACGGCCGGGAACCGGGATGATACACCGGGATAACACGTTCCAAAACACCACGACAAGTCGACAACATGACAGACAGAGCCACAGCCACTCAACGGCTCAGCCACATACCACAATTCCACAAATCTTGGTTGGTCAGTGGTCACTTGTGCACACCAGTCACCAGTCCACAAATTCAGTTCACAATCTCAGGCGCATAACAGGCTAACAGCACATACTACCACATAGTTCAGAATCACTGGCGCACCGCCCAGTCCACAAATTCAGTTCACAATCTCAGGCGCATAACAGGCTAACAGCACATACTACCACAGTCCACATAGTTCAGAAACACAGGCGCACCGCGTACAACAGCACAGAACCACATATGCACGCTAGACCACAACCTCAAGCGAAAAGTTCACTCAGACCACCAGTTCACCACTACCAGACCACCAGTTCACCACGACACATTACTAGGAAGTCTAGAAGAACAGAAAATAGAAGACCAGACCACCGGTTCAGCATCACAGCTCACCGTCTTCGTTCATCTCATCTGGATCACTTTCAATTCCTCCCTCCTAAATGGACATGTTCTCAAGTTAAATATTTCAAATATAATACCATTTCACTTGTCTATACAGTACTAGCCATTGAAGATACAAAGCAAAAGCATACCTCATCATTCAGTGGGTTATCAGGAGAGACAGGAATAGCCTCTGGAGGTTGCAGGTCAGCAATAATAGAAGGAATATATTTCTTATCTGAAAAAGCAAACATATGTTACCAACTTGTATTAATGTTCAATAAATGAAAAAGACAACTTTTGGAACTATAAGTCTGTAACTAAGAAAGGTATCTAGATTAGTACCTTTTCTTGCTGCATTCATCCAATCTTTGGTGCATATCAGTGCTTGTACCATCTGAGAGTCGAGACGATTACGATAAGGATCAATGACTCGACCAACACCACTAAAGGCAGATTCTGAAGCAACTGTTGACACTTGTATGGCCATCATGTCACGAGCAATTTGTGAGAATAGGGTACTTAGTTGTTTCATTCTTCCAATATCCTAAAATATCAAATGGTTTTTGCTTCAAAGGTGGCTCTGTCATGTATTTATCCAACTCGTTTGTCTCTTTTTTAGCAGCCTCATTATCATCATACAAGAAGCTCTCAAGTTCAGCATCTTGATTCTCAAATGGTGGGTCTGCTGAGCTGCTAGGATTATTCTCCCTCTGTACAACACTAATAGGTTTGCTGCTAGCATAAAACTGAAACAAGTTCTTTACAGCACTGATAAACTCATCAAGTTTAGCCTGATAGTAGTTTCCATAGAATTTCCTCATGTAGTACTCTACAAGTTTATGCTTATACCGGGGATCAAGGAAGGAAGCAATAGCAAAACTTGTACTAGAACAGGTCCAATACTTCTCAAACTTTTCACTCATAGAAATTGCCATGTGTCTAATAGTCAGATCATCACTAACACACCATTTACCAAGCAACTCCTTTATCTCACAAAAACCTTTGTAGAACAAATTGGCAGTAGGATATGAAGTACCAGACAGCAACTCAGTAAGATCATAAAATTTTTTTAAGCACTGAAAAACTATTGCAGCCATGGTCCACTCACTTTCAGAAGGGCAAATAGGCCTATACTTACGGCGATTTGAGGTCTTGAGCCTCATGAAGGCAGGCTTGTAGTGCAAGACATCCCTTAGCATCATGTAGGTTGAGTTCCACCTAGTAGAAACATCAAGTTGAATGCCCTTTGTTGTATCTAGCCCACACTCGCTAGCACTCTTCATCAATGCCTCCCACTGCAAGGGTGATCCCTTCATAGTCAAAGCAAGTGCTTTGATCTTCCCAAGTGCATGAGAAATAACTTCTAGGCCATCTCTTGCTACCAAATTCAGGATATGACATGCACATCTAACATGGAAGAATATGCCATCACAAACCAGAGAAGCATTTCCATTCTCCTGAAGATCCTTAATGATATCAGTGACTGCCACCTTGTTAGCTGAAGCATTGTCTAGAGTCAATGCAAATAACCTTTTTTCAACAAACCAATTGACCATAACTTCTGTAAATGACTCTGCCAACTTCTCACCAGTGTGCCTTCCTTCTACATGAAAAAAACCCACTATTCTCTTTTGAATCTGCCACTCATCATCTATCCAGTGTAAGGTAACACACATGTACCCTTTGTTCTGACAAGAGGTCCACATATCCATTGTTGCACTGAATCGGCTAGGAACAGTTTTCAGATATGCATACAATTTATCCTTTTCTTCTACATATATGTCCATATCTCATTCCTAATAGTAACCCTAGACTTGAATGGGAAACTAGGACGCATGGACTTGATGAAATCAACAAAGTAGTCATGCTCAACAATATTGAAAGGATACTCATGCATGATAATTGCCAAATAGAATTTCTTGACACTGGTCTCTTGATCATACCTGTAAGGCTGAACATTAGTAACATCTTTCCCATGATCCTTTTCTGTCTTCAGCTGCAACTGCCCTTTGACAACACTATGTGATGACTTCAAATGATTCCGAAATCCATTTGTTCCATAGTTGCACTCAGCTCTATATTTATGCTTGCAATTTGGGAAGTTGCAGTGCCCCCACAACTGCTCATACTTCTTTCCATTCACCTCTACTACCTCTTTACGGATGGTAAAATATTTCCACACAACAGATGTGCGTTGCTTCGACCTCTTTGTTGTCCCTTTCTCCGTTACTTCTGCTTCCTCCTCCTCATCATCAAGAGCAACTATATCTGCAGCCGCCACAACACCATCACCATGTCCTTGAGATTGTGGCCCACTAGGTCCTCCCTCACCATCCTGTGTTTGTGTGGGTGGTGTTGGTGTGCCACTGTCAGTGCCAAGACTGCCAAGTTGAACTGGTATAGAAGGTTCAGGTGCAAAAGATGATCCCGGTGCCAGTGGCACACCCTGACTATCACTTTCACATGTTTTTCTCTTGGAACCTGTCAAACAATGAGGTATATGAGCAAATCTGCTAATCATAGTTATGCTAAAACACTAATGCTACATATACAGAATACAAATCTGCAACCAGAAGTCCATAACCAACTAGTTACGCTTATGCTAAACACTTCACAACATATACAGAACCAACTACTGAACTACAACAAGTTACTAGTGTAGTGTCGCCAGGGTACCTGAAATTGATCCGCCACTGCTGCCTCCGACAGAAGACTCAGCTGGTGCCGTCGGTGGTGCTGGCAGCAACCAGCCCAAGCCTAGGTGCTTCTCCGGCACTGGAGGAGTGGACGCAGAAGGACTTTCAGGCCGGGAACGGCCCCCTCGCCCTCGGCCTTGATCTTTGCGCGACACCGACGACATCAGTGATTCAGTGCCTGTGCCGCTGACCACTGTGCGCCTGTGCCGTGCCGGCGAGTTGGAGGGATGACGACTTGAGCCGAGTGCCGACGACGTCACGACGAGCGGCGGCCGGGGCTGCGACGAGCGACGGGGATGGCAGGCTGGCGGTGGCGGCGGCCGCCGGCTGCCTGGCGGTGGCGGAGCCCGGGCGAGGAGTGGGAGTAGGAGGATGGAGGCGGCGCTGCGACGAGCGACGGGCGGGCGGCGGCGCGGGGCTGCGACGAGCAGCGGGGATGGCGGGCGGGCGGTGGCGGCGGCCGCCGGCTGCCTGGCGGTGGCGGAGCCCGGGCGAGGAGTGGGAGTAGGAGGATGGAGGCGGCGCTGCGACGAGCGGCGGGCGGGCGGCGGCGCGGGGCTGCGACGAGCGGCGGGCGGGCGGCGGCGCGGGGCTGCGACGAGCGGCGGGCCTGGGAGGGTCGGGAGGGAGACTGGTGGGGATTTAGGGTTTGGAAAGACCCTTTTATTTGATCTGTATAGTTGGGCTGTTGGGCCGCCTGTTGGGCTGAACAAGTGGAAGCTCGTGGGCCTTTCCCGGAAGAAAATTAGACGGGACAAATACGGGTGTTTCCCGGGTAAATACGGGATCCCGTAAATACGGGCGGGAAACCCCCTCTCCCGTTTCCCGTCCCGGAACTTTTCCGTTTCCGGAAGTTCCCGCCCGTTTTCTCGGATTTTTCCGTACCGTTTCCGCGAGACTCAAAACATGGAACAAATATGGAAAAACGGACGGACGGAAACGGGATTTTTCCCGTCCGTTTTCATCGCTAAAGGCTAGAATGCTAAGGGAAGCGTACCCTTGGCGTGGGCACTGCCGTGCTATTTATACTCCCCCTGCGGAGCTAGGCACGGCAAGACGCCGGCCTTGACGCGACAGCCCCTAGGCTGACAGCCAGGCCTGCCCTGGGAGACGTAACGACGCGGGCCGCGTCAACCGCGCAATCGAGTAACTGCGTCGTAAATTTCGAGGACTCTGGCGCGGCAGACGTGCGGTCGTGTCAAACTGCGCCCGCACGCCTCGCCTGAGAAAGCGCGCCCACTTCTCCCACAAAACCACGAAACCGCGAAGTTTTCGCTACGGGTCTTCATGACCGGCGCAGAACGAGGGCGCATTCAAGACGCCCACCCTCGAAGGAGGAGCCTCGAAGCTCGAAGGCTCGAAGATGCCCCCTCGAGGGAAAGAGGTCTCGAAAGCCTCGATACCCCGCGCGGAGCGGGACCATGGAATAACGCTCGATGCTTCCGCCTCGAACTGAAGAAGCCATCGTGCTACTGATCAGGGGTTCGAACCTTGGGCCTACGAAGGGTTTCGACAAGGGCCTCAGATCAACCGAGTCAGGGATAATCGACGGTACCCTCGAAGCTCGAACGCTCGAGGAAACCAACCGATTATGTTCGAGGCCAGGCAGAGTGCTTAGACCGAGGGGCCCCTCGAGGGGGAGCATCGAGCCCTCGACCTCTATCGAATGAGGTCGAGTCCCGTCTAGCATACTTTTGCGAAAGGCTTCTACGGGCGTGTCCTATGACCGCGAGCCTACCCTCATCGAACGGGGCATGGACGTCCGCTCGAACCACCCGTTATCAGCTCAACCAGGCATCCGTGGCTCGATCCCACCGAGGAAAGCATGGGTCGCCTCCTCCTCAGCACCCTCGAACAGGGAGCTCGAGGCACGTAGAAAGCTCAAAATTCCCCCTACCTCGGGCACGGTGGACGAACCCACGACTGAGGAAGCCGCGGGTGCTCTTCACCTTAGGTGTTGAGACCTTGGGAGAATGACAACCACTCTCCCAAGGCCTCGGGGGCTACACCCGCGGGTGCGCTAGCGCGCCCCCACGAATTCTCGGAACCCACGAAGATATGAAGGCCACGAAAGCCTCGACGAACACCAACCTTCGCAAGATTAAACCTCATCCCTGCGAAGGCTCGGGGGCTACTGTCGGGCACCTGCAAAAGGGGTACCCCAATCTGGGCCCAAAACTACTTGGCATCAAGATCCACGACGACATCAACCTGGCTCCACGGCCCAGCAAAGGCCCGCCATCGCAACGGGTCCTCGGCACCCATCCGGCTCGAGGGAAACGATCACCCTCGAGCGGGTGGTTTCCGTCTCGTTCGAGGCTCGGCGGCCTCGAGGGCGACCCCCACCCTCGAGCGGGTGGTTTCCGTCTCGTTCGAGGGTTGGCGAGCTCGAGCTTGCGATCCAAGCTCGAGCCGGCCTCGCCGGGAACAACGCCCAACGCACTGCGACCCATCGGAGTCGTCACGACGCGGTCAAAAAGCAGGGATCACTGCTCCACGCCATCACCTACTCTCCGGAGAAGACATCAGTCAAATCCACTCACAACAGTGGACTCTGAGCGCCATGATGCACGGCCAGACCTAACCCTGCCAGCAGCACTGTGCCAACCACTCCTTTGACTTTACCCCCCGCCGGACGCACCGCCACCCTCGAAGGCAACCTCGAAGGAGACCATGGAACGCCGTGCGCAAGACACCACCCTCGACGCCGTGAACTGTCACGAGAAGAAGGACGATACGTCAGCTCCTGCCATGTCGTCAGCCGGAGTTGGAAGGCGCGATTCCCGCTCGCATAGTGCGCGGTATGGACGAACAGTGCACTCGGCGACAAACACATGTACTAGCACCCCGCTCCCCTTGGTCTATAAAAGGGGGAGGGAAGCCCATGCAAAGAGCAAGACACGCAGAGATCACAAGTCTCACGAACACAGCGACAACCATTTCACTCAGACGCGCACACCGTATCCTGGGACTTAGGAGCTCATCTCTTTCTCCCAACTTGCTTGTAAACCCCTACTACGAGCAGCACGCAATCCGGTGCATCGCACCCCTGCTGGACGTACGGCCCAGTGGCCGGAACCAGGATAAAACTCTGTCTCTCACTCTCGCCATCAGGGAAACGAGTGGTTAGCACCGCAATCACTCGTCGGTGCCGGTGCGACCAAATCAGGCACCGACAGACTGGGATACTGGAATGAATAAGAGACAATAGACCGACAGATACCAGAGTCAATTCGGAGAAAATTGCATATTTGATACTTGAAACAACGCGTTTCGTAGTTTTAGGACTCGAAACAATTTACACGTAAAAATAACACTCCAACCGTTGTCCTCTTGATTCTCATGACATTTGAGTGTATTTTTTCTTTTTTTTAATCTAAAGTACATGTCTTAGGGGCCTAGAATGATACTTTTGCCTCCTTCCTCGTTTGATTGCACAAATCATGTTTTCTTTCCACGAGCGTGCACGTACGAGAGACTCATCGTCGCCCGTTAGTCGAGGCCATCGTCCGCCATGCATGCACCGTGAGTCGAGCCCGCCATGGAGAAGCCATCGCCGCCGCTGCTGGAGACGCCGCCGCTGGCGCTGTCCCAGCCTGGCGTAGACGCCCTGCGCTGCATGCCCAGGTAGCCGGTGGCAGCATGTCTCCCGGCTGGATCCAGATCACGATTAGGAGCTTGTTCGGCAACACAGGAATTGCTCCTAAGCTGGAATGGTTTCATGCGTAGTTTGAGTGGTTCCATACGTGTCCCTCAAACCATGGGGTTTGGTTCCATGATGTTATACTCATGGAACAAATTTCCATTTTGGCATGGAACGGGACCAAACCATGCTGGGTTTCAAACCCTTCCATGCCTAACCGAACAAACATTTTGGATAGATTAGGATTGATTCCATACTAAGATATTTCATGTGGTTTGGAACCCATTCCATGTCATTTCATGCCAAAACGAACAAGAGACCTTACAGAGACGGTGGACATCTGGCAAACAAACATGGCGTGTGTGGAGAAGCTCAAGCACCTGCCGCCACCGCCCGTGTACGTGAACCGTACAATCAAGTTAGCAGGGGACAAAAGCGTGATTTTAGGTCTCCAATACGCCTATTTAGATTAAAAAGAGAAGAAATACCCTCAAATGTCATGAGTATCAAGAGGACAACGGTTCGAGTGTCATTTGTGTAAATTGTTCCGAGTCCCAAAACTATGAAGCACGTTGTTTCGAGTGTCAAATATAAATTTTTCTCGTCGATTCGTTCTTAAAAAAAAGAATCGAACCTCCGTCGCTCGACCATGGTTTTCTGGTTTCGTTTTCCTCCTCGGCCATGGCTCGCGTCCGAAACTCCGGCGAGCGGCTCGGCTCCTCGATCGCATCACCTGTACGTGGGCCATGGCTTGGTCACTGCTCCTGCTCGATCGAGAATTGCCTCGTGCATCCCCCGGTCCTTCTTCCTCGGCTCAGTGGAGAGGATCGAGGAGTTGGAGGACGGGCTCTTTGCCAGTGGCGACAGGCCGCGACGGCGGCAGACAACAACATGAGCCGGTGAGGGAGAGAGGTGCGAGAGAGGGGGAACCAATCAAGCGTTGCACATTGCTTAATTCCCACCCGGGACAGGGGGCTATTCCCAAATATTTTAGATCGGATTCAATATAAAAAGTTATATGTAAATTTTTAGATCGCGATCAATAGTCTCGCGATCCAAAAATATAGGTGTAAATGACAATAATGGATCCAAATTTGGGGGTGTATTTGCAAATATCTCGTGGCGGCGGAATAGCTTCCAGCGAGCTTTGGCTGCCGCCGGCCTGGCCGGCGACTTCCTGTAGCCCCTCCGCAGAGCATCCCGAGATCGCCTCCACATAGTGCACGCGCCCAGACGCCGCCACCGTCCCCACGTGCGGGCCCTCACGAGATGCGGCCGCGGCATCGCCGGCGCGTTGCGGAAGCGGCGGCTGAGAAGGCGAGGGATCTATTCCAACCACAACAACTCCATTTGTGTTCCATCCGTGCTCTGGAAACTCGAAACACGGTGGAATTGGTCGCACAGGACCAGAGACGACGACGCATTCTGACGGATTTCGGAGGCCTCGTGCGTTCGCCAAACTGGCGGCGAATCGAGAGATTTTTTGAAGCTGCATCGATCTCTCGCTCTTATCACATTATCCACATCCGGAAGCAGGATGCCGACCCGGCGACCCTGCCGGAGCGCTGGAAATCGAGCACCGTCTGCGCCTTTCACTCTGTTTCAGGTTTTGTGTGCCTTTCTCACTCTGCTTTTGTAGTTGTGGCTGTGAATAATTCTAAAAAAAATGTGGTTGTGAACCAGAAACGTTCCCTGTATGATCTGAAACGTGCCACGCGAATGCGAGCGGCACTTCTCTGTTTGTCCATCTAGAACACCGGAAGACTGACTAGAATCTCGGTCGCTAATTTTACCGATAGCAACTGACATTAGGACAGGTTGTTCCACTAAACATCGACATTCACAAAAGATGAACAGCCATTACTCCCTACTACAGCACAAGACAGAACATCCAACCTTCTACGTACACAGTACACTCCTACTCCGTGCTCCGACTGCAGACTGCTCACTCCCTTCCGTTCCCTCAGCCAGGCGCTCAGGCGATGGTGACCTGCACAGACTTGGTCTTCTTCTCCGGCGGCGGCTTCTTCTTGACGGTGACGGTGAGCACGCCGTTCTCGCAGCGCGCCGCGATGCCGCCCGTGTCCGCGTCCTCCGGCAGCCGGAACTTGCGCACGAACGACCGCGGCGCCGCGCGGCGCTCCAGCCGGATGTAGCGGCACCCCTCGCCTTCCTCCTCGTCGCGCTTCCGCTTCCCGTTGTTGTTGCCGCCCTTCATCACCAGCACCCTGTCCTCCTCCTCCAGCGTCACCTGGGGGCAGAGCGCAACACGCGCCAGATGGCAGCCATGTCAGACGACTCGTCACTCAATTCCTGGGCTCTGCACGAGCTTCCTCCATCAGAACGAATCGGCTAGAGCGCGTGCTTACCTGGATGTCGGACTTGGAGAGGCCGGGGACGTCGATCAGGAAGGCGTACTCGCCGGGGGTCTCGACGATGTCCACCGGCGCGCCGCCGCCGACGCCACCGAGCCCGTGGACACGCGCGTGCCCGTGGTGGTGGTGGTGGTGCGCGCCGTTGTGGGCGGCCGAGCGGCGGTCCCCGTCCGCAGCGGCGAGGCGGTCGAGCACCTCCGGCAGGTGGAGGAGGCTGGTCACGGCCGTGTCGAACAGCTCCGTCATGGCTCTCCCTGAGTTCCTTCCTTGCTTGCTCCCCTCGGTCGACGCTGCGACCCCGAATTCGACTGCTAGTGTGGCGAGAGGTGATCTGGAGCGTTGCTGTGCGTTCTGCGATGTGGCGGAGCGGAGCGCGGAAGGGGATGGGGTATAAAGTGAGCGGAAGCGAAAGTTCGAGATACTTCACAGAGGTGGTGTGCTGTCGCTTCCAGAAGGACCGGGACTCCAGGAGACGACACTTGGGATTGCAGGAAGAACGAAGAAGACGCATGCCGCCACTGTAATAGCTGGGCCGCTAACAGCGGGCTGCGCGGGGCTACAACCTTCAAGCTATTGGGCTGCATTGCGACGATTTCTATTGAGCTGGTTGGGCTCCTGGAACAAGATCCATCCACACATGTTTTGCTGCTGGCGTGAGGCCTATGCCCATTCCTTTGTCAGGTCCATGGTCGCGTCACTGGCCCACAACGTAAAAAAAAAATAATTATAACACGTGTCGTACCGATGTCGATGCGATCTGAAGAGAAAGATTCTGATTGATAATGAAAATGATTTTTTTTTCAAAAGTGATTCTAAATCTAAAAATGATTTTTTGATTCTCTAAATTAAATTTAAAATATCAAAAGTATAAAGCAGTAAGAGCAGCAGTAGCATAAACTACTAATTTTAGCTTCCAATCCTTTAGTACTTTTCAAAAAACCATTTTACAAAATCATCCTTAATCACTTCGTTGAAAAACCCGTCTAGCGAAGACTTTTCAGAATTCAGACCAAAATCAGCTTTGGAAACTCTGACAAATAAGCCTTACATTGCCTTCATCAGTTCCACACTCACATTGAAAAAAGATGATGCAACGTTGCAACATTTGGTTGTACAATATTATAACAACGGCCTAATTAAACGTGCAACATTAAGTTATATTCTGTAACATTTAGTTGAAAAAAGTAAAACATTGAAACATCATAAGGGAACAATAAGTGGCGGGGTGCGTCTGATTTCTGACTTAGGGAGCGTTTAGATTCACCTACTTTTTCTAAAAATCTACTATTCATCCTAACTTTTCCCTATTCATACTCCCTCTTACAGAACACGCTTCCCAGAACAGATGAACAGTGCATTTTTGTGCTACAGGAAACTTTCTCCCTATCTAAACGCAGCCTTAGCGTCCGTACACCCGTGACAGCATTTCCGTAAATCATCCAACCAAACGGTTCTGCACGGCGGCATCGTTGACTAATTTGTTAAATTTATTGTCGCAAAAGTTTATGAGTAGAATTAGAAACGGCTTATTATTGTAGCACTAGACAAGGATTACACGATCTCTCCGAGGTAACACGAGGATTAGATTGGTGACACTAGATAGCTGTATCTCTAGACCATGTTCAGATTCCCCACTATTCACTATTTATTCCAACTTTTCACTATTCCTCCTTCACAAAACACGTTTATCAGCGAATGGTACAGTGTTTTTAACCAGCACTCCAGCAGCCACTACCGACCGATCATGACACGGCACCAGAGTACCAGACCACCCATCGTCCAAAAGTGCAGCGTCCCGTCCCATCGTCCCCCTGCTCGCCTCGTCGCCGTCGCCGGCGCTTTACCAGGACGGAAAGAGCGGCGCCCTCCGGCCTCCGCCGTGCACCCGCTCCACGGTGTGCCGCGCCGTACCGAACTTTGTGGGCCTTGCCGCCGCCGCCGTGGCACGCGCGCCAGCTCACCACCACGTCCGCTGCGGCGTGACGCGTGAGCCAGGCTCACCGCTGGCTGGGGGACACCTGGAGTTGCTCATGGCATGTTTATCTTTTCAATTTTATTATTTATCCTTCTAAAAGTACGTTTTCAATTTTTCTATTCATTCCACGAAGAAAACACGCTTGCTAAACACCCATGGCAGGGTCGCAGTTTCCGGCAGCGAAACGCGTGGGGCCTGCGCATGGGTCCCACGAGCCATGACGGGCGGCGTCCGAATCGAGACGCGGTCAGAAAAGCGCGCGGCAGCCGTGCGTGCTCGTGGGGAACCTTCTGGAGGCCGCCACCTAAAATATCTCTGCGTCCCACCGCTCATCTCAACCGTCCGGCTCGCGTCATCCATGTCGGACGGTCTGGATCGCGCGCCGGCGCGTGGGTAGGAAGGCCGCTGGGCGCTGGCCCCTGGGGCCCACCGGGCTCTGGAGACTTCCTGTACGACGTTGGTCGCTGTTATGCTGACTTGCCGATGATGCTCTGTGCTTTCTGGAGGATTGCCTATTTATGTCAGTATTATGACTTATGAGCGCTTTTAGACGCTGCTCTATCTTGCGAATTGTAGAGCAACGAAAACAGAGGAGGGTGAACTTGCGGATGAATGGACGTCGAACTGTACGGGAATTATGGCTCAGATCGTATCTTTGTTATATTTTTGGACAATCTTTGTTATATTATGGTTTTTCGAACACACACACAGGCTGAAAATGACCGGCAGAGTGTTATCAATTACTAGTAGCATCACCAATTCACCATTGCTATGCGATGATTCCAATCGAACGTGGAACGAGCCTTTGGGTTGAGGTCTCGTTCATTTACTAGCTTGGAAGATGCGCATCGAACCATGATTGTCATCCTGGTCAAGATATATGGCTCAAATGTTCTAAAAAAAAGATATATGGCTAAAAAAAACGACGGTGGGCAGCGGTTGCTTACACTAAACCGTTAAATTTTAGGAGCCACAATGCGTAATAGGAAGATGTTTAATTGTGAACCTAGGCTAAAAAGTTCAAATTTTGCGGCCCTGTTTAGATCTCCAAATTTTCACTATTTATTCTAACTTTTTACTATTACTCCCTCGTAAAATATGTTTTTCATCAAATACTATAGTGTTTTTATCTTAATATGAACACAGAGTTAATTTTTGGAACGACGTCTGGCAGGGCTTTGAGCCTTTGACGCCTTGACGGTACATCTATTCTTCACCGTACCATCTCGAAACAGTGCCAAGTTGGCACGAGTAACATCCTACGGAGCACGAAAAAAAAAAACAGATATTCCTCCGCCGAGAAATATTTAACAGGCAAGTGGGCATCATGGCCGTGTTTCTGGAGGCTTCCTGGGGGTGCGTGTGGAGACGGAGGGAGAGGGGGAAGAACGAAGAAGAAGAACAGGCGCCATCCGCTTGCTTCCTCCGGTCCCCCTCCCTCCCTCCCTCCCCGCCGCCGGCGCCTCTCTCTCCGCACGCCGACAGGGGCCTCGCGCCGGTCGCTGCACACGCACGTACCGCGTGACGGAGGAGCTAGACGTCCCCGGCGACGACGGCATGGACGCCGGGGGAGAGAAGTGCGGCGGCGACGCGGCGGGGGAGGCCGGCAGCGACCTCTATGCGGTCCTTGGGCTCAAGAAGGAGTGCTCCGACGCCGAGCTCAAGGTTGCCTACCGGAAGCTCGCCATGGTGAGGAATTGGATTCTTGGCAGCGCCTTTCTGTCCTCTGCTGCTGCTGCTGCATGTCGTCCTTGGTTTCGCAATCTAATCGTTGTGTGCTTTCCATGTTGGTGCTGTAACCTGTTGAGAAAGGAAGCGGGCAATTTCGAGTTTGCACCTGGATTGACTGGCGCCAATGTTCATATTTGATCCATCCATGCTTACTTCCTATTTTCATGTGCTGATGAATCGATGGCGTATTTGCGTTTCGTCGATAGTTGCTATACATAATCACTACGATCTAGCAATGGCTATTTTTCTTCAGGAATTTCGGGGTTGAATTTATCATCTGTATATGTATCAACTTAAAGTGTGATGACAATCCTTTTACCACGTGTATCGATATTTCCTACTAATCGGACAAATCTGAATCATCCAAATGATAACATCATTTGCAGGCCGTTATTATGTTCTAATTCTAGAATATATGTTCAATGAAAAAGATTCTTTATAATTGTGTACAATTGCTTTGCAGAGGTGGCACCCGGACAAATGTTCCTCCTCCAACAGCGTGAAGCACATGGAGGAAGCTAAGGAGAAGTTCCAGGAGATCCAGAGCGCCTATTCCGGTCTCAATCTTCCTTCTCTTTGCACCCACCCCCTGCTCTCTTCCATATTGGCAACCCACCCAACTTTACCTGTTACAAGGACTAACCAGCAACTAATAAACTGAACACCAGCAAATCGACCGATATAGCCTGTTGGTAAACTTATAGCATGGAGCCCTTGTGCTCCAATCCCATTGTTCTTGTGCAGTCCTCTCTGATGCCAACAAACGGTTCCTCTACGATGTGGGAGTATATAACGATGAGGACGACGAGGACAGCGTAAGCATCTGTTTGGTCTGTGTGGCATAATTCTGACTAATAGTAGAGTGATATTTTGTGCTGTTGTTTCAGCTGCAGGGGATGGGTGACTTCATTGGTGAGATGGCCCAGATGATGAGCCAGGCGCGGCCAACGGTAAGAGCCAATTGCCTTCATTGTAGTACAAAGGCCATGTGTTACCTACTATGGATGGTGATTGGCTGCAAAAGTCATACTTGGATTTTGTTGGCATATGCACAAGGCTTAAGCATGAAATATGTAACAGACTCATAGACAGTGAATAGAGCTATGCTTGCAAGGACAAAGATTCTCAGTCCTCTCAACAACCTTTTTTCAGCAAAATGTGACTCCAAACAAACATAACAGCTGCATACAAGAGTATATGTTCTTTATGCTTCTTGTCAGACAATACTGGTTTTATGCGAGTATACGCAAAGTTTTTTTTTCATGCAAGTCACCAGGAAATAATATGCTGAGCCTTTTAACCGAAATATGTCAGGATACGACCTTTCGTATCCTAAATATGTCAGGATATGTTACCATTTCCTTTGGTTTACCTGAAAGAACTTTTACCAACTTCAGTATGTTTGTATAGCTTTTGCTGGAATTTGTATGTTTCATGTTCATATGACAGGCTTAAAAAAGAAGGAATTGTTACCAAAGCTCCGTATCCAACATGGTTTTAAGTGGATACTAAAAGCTGAATTTTTAGGTGATTTTTTCAGAACCTAGCTGGAAACCGACAATTTTTCCTGAACCTGATGTATCAAAAGAGAGAGAGAGAGAGAGAGAGATTGGCAACACAATAACCGTGTACTGTTGAATCTGCAGAGGCAGGAAAGCTTTGAGGAGTTGCAGCAGCTGTTTGTGGACATGTTCCAGTCTGATCTTGATTCAGGATTCTGCAATGGGCCTACCAAGGGTCATCAGGTGCATGGGCAAACACAAAGTAGAACATCCTCAACCTCACCTTCATCATCACCATCTCCTCCTCCGCCTAATATAGTAATGGAGGCAGAGGTGCGATCATGTAATGGCTTCAATAAGCGGTGTTCATCAGCAATGGACTCGGCGAAGCCTCCAAGACCTGTTGAAGCTGGTGCTGGTCAGAGCCAGGCTGGCTTCTGTTTTGGGGTAAACGCACTTGTCATTAACTCAATACCAATTTTACTCTGCTTGATAACGATGCAATGTGGCAGGAAATATAGTTACTTAAATTTGTCTGATTATGTTATTTTTAAAAGATTATTATGGCCTAGTTGGGTCGAGGCAATTTACTTCATGAAATGGACCATTCATGTAAGGTGTAATCAGATCTGATATAGGAGATTGCTACAAAAACTATTACTTGTCCAACTGCTTTGACATTTTTTAGATGTTTTTTTTGTGTAGAAATGATTGTGGTGCTTTCTGAGTGTCTTTCTCAGCATAATCCCAGATGCCTGTAGATTCGTTTGCAGTTTGCGAAGTATGAAGTCTCTGGATGCCATGAAAAGAACTAGGTGGCTATCTCTCCTGATGACGCTTTGTAATATGAGCATCATACGGTCATGTCTTTTGTCTGCAGTCTTAGATGTTGATTTTTGCAGTTGTTGGCTCTGGCTCCTATGTCATGGACCATATTTTTTCCCCGTTGAATTTGAAAATTTTAAAGGTCTATGGAAGGATTTCAGCATGGCTGTTCATTCTTTAAATTAGTTCTTTTTATTAGTCAATAACCAAGTTTATGCTTTTATTCATTGCTTGTAGGTCCTGGGTCACTTGTGTTTGGATTGGGGTAAAAAACACCGTAGCTAAGTCTTGGGAAGTGTGTTTTGTGAGAGGGATGAATAGTATGAATAGGGAAAAATTGGATTGAATAGTGAAAATTTTAGAATCTGAACAAGTGGACTTTGTCATGTGTTTGGACCTAAGCCCTTCAGGACATTTAGTAGTCAATGATCACATTATAATCCAATAAACTGTGAAGGACCTTTCTGAAACTTTTCAAATTGATTGGGCCCCATGAAGGGGCTACGAAAATCTCCACCATAAGACCTATCTTGGCACGAGGACTTGTTTAGCAGGTAGGAGATTTTCTGGATAAGGCATTTCAATGACAGGTAGACCGTTGATGTTGTTGGCCCACATGGTAGAACAGTCCACCATGGCACTTTCCCCGTTTTGCAATTGGACTTTTTGTACCCTCATGATGTGATGTCTCACATTCTATTGTCCTTTTGGGTGGTAGCAAGGTTTTGATTCCCTACGAGTTTTATTTCCTTCAGCATGACACATCTCATTTTCTGCTTTACTCACATCCCTTTCTTGGACAATTGGAATGATACACTGTCTTGTGCTTTTGCTGACTTGTCCGTGTGTTCTAGAAATTGCCAATCAGTATGGTACTTTATGATAAGGCCGAATCTATGCTCTGATGTTCCATATTTATTCTTTTCCTTAAGAACCCAACTGAACTAGTGGTGCCTGGTTCTATGGTCGTTTCTGAGCTTAGACTAGTCATGGTGTGCTAATGGTTGAGGAGAAATTGACCCAACATCGGCTGAGATGGTTTGGACATGTCCAACGGAGGCCCTCGGAGGCGCCGGTGCGTATTGGGGTCCTAGGGCGGGCCAATAATATAAAGAGAGGTAGAGGTAGACCTAGATTGACTTGGGACGAAGCGATAAACAGAGACCTTAAGGAGTGGAATATTTCCAAGGAGGTAGCTTTCGATAGGAGCGCTTGGAGACTAGATATCAACGTTCC
The DNA here is from genome assembly GCA_015342445.1 of Digitaria exilis. Lineage (NCBI taxonomy): Eukaryota > Viridiplantae > Streptophyta > Magnoliopsida > Poales > Poaceae > Digitaria > Digitaria exilis. Next base: position 927,782 of record JACEFO010001619.1, read on the forward strand.
TGAGCCTTGAGCTTTGTTTTTTGGGTTTCATCTCTAGCCTACCTCAACTCGCTTGGGACTAAAGGCTATGTTGTTGTTGTTGTTGTTGTTGTAAGAACCCAACTGAACTAGTGGTGCCTGGTTCTATGGTCGTTTCTGAGCTTAGACTAGTCATGGTGTGCTAATGACATAGTTGCACTGAAAATACTCAGCTGGACTGATTCACAGCAATTTATGGCGATTGATAGCAACCTTATCATTTCATATTGTCCTGCAGATGAGCGACACGAAGCAAGCACCGAAAGCACGAGGCCAGAACACCAGCAGGAGGAGGAACGGTCGCAAGCAAAAGTTGTCTTCGAAGCACGATGTTTCATCTGAAGATGATACCGCTGGTTCCCAGCTCCAGCAGCATGTAGCAGTTTGACCCTTGGTGTAGACATTCGTTGGTCCTTGGCCGTATCAAGGACCCTAGTGCAGCAGGGCGGAGCATGTTGCCTTCGCCAGATGCTGTGATCGGAAGAGGAGTCTAGCTCATCATAGGCCTTACCATGAGACCTTGTAAAACTCGTCGATGCTACTGCGTTTTTCTTTCCCATCTGTGTTGCCTGCGTTGTACCAAGACACAGACATCCAATTGATTCAGTTCTTATTATTAACATCTAGCTTAAGTTGTGGCTTGATCGAGTTAAGAGTATGGGTCATCATTGGGCACAGATCGGATACCTGGACGGCTAGTGGAGCATGTTTAGCTTGCCATGTGGGAAGAGTGATTATAGGTGATAATTAAGCTCTTATTAGAGAAAATATCGTCGGGGACGTAGCTCATATGGTAGAGCGCTCGCTTCGCATGCGAGAGGCACGGGGTTCGGTTCCCCGCGTCTCCATTAGCTTTCTTTTTTTTGGCTGGTTCGTTCAGTTTCATGTTCTCCTGCTATATCTGCTTGATGGCACGCAGTAATTGTGATTTATAAGGGATTCCAATTACTCTTTCGTTTTGTAATCTTTTGGTTGGTTCGCCACCTAACCCTAAACAAGAAGGCCCTCAATATGACGATATCCCTTTTTAATTTCTTTTACTTTTCCATTTCAATTTTCTGTAACAAATGCAATTTATTAATTAATTATAAGCGAAGCAACAGCGCAGACACAGATCAGGCCCATTTAGTGCCATAACCCTTTTTAATTTCTTTTACTTTTCCATTTCAATTTTCTGTAACAAATGCAATTTATTAATTAATTATAAGCGAAGCAACAGCGCAGACACAGATCAGGCCCATTTAGTGCCATGTCCACCCAGAAGAAATACACGGGTCCGTCTCGGCCCACAGCCCATCCTCCAACCAGATCCATTCGTCTGTAAACGGACCAAAACCCACCTCCGGCTCCCCGCTCCTCTATTTTCCTCCTCCCCGTGCGCTCCCCTGTCGCCTCTCCGCGTCAGTTTCTCTTCCCCTCACCGTCGCCGACGCCGCCCTTCCGCCCCTCCCACGCCGCGCTCCACCTCCCCCGAAAATCCTCCTCGCGCGCCGCCACCACTGATGCCGCGGAACCCAATCTTATCCGCCTCCCGCGTGACAGGCGCGGGCTCCCATCGGTAAGCAAGCCCTAGCCCCGGTTTTCCCTAATTCTGCGGCATAGCCTCAGCGATTCTGTTCCTATCCAACTCCCCTGTGCACTGATTGCGTCCATTCATCTGACTCTGCGTGCGTCCCATTCCGCTCGTGCAGCGATTGCTTGTATGGGGGTGGGGTTGTGTTATGAGTTCGCTGGAATTTTGTTTCCTTTTGTGTGGGTGTCGGCATGCTCGTACGCTCAGCGATTGAGGGAGTGGGATTAGATTCAAGGGGTTCAGTAGTTGCAGTGTCAACTGTTGTATGTGGTTTGTTGCTGTCATTGTTGCAGTGCTGATCAGGTTATTCTGGAATGCATTAGTCTATTGCAGTTGCAGTGGTTTATGGGAGAAATCAGTCTTGTAACCCATCTATTTCTGCCTGTTAATACAAAATTCAGAAGGTTTATATTGGAAGGGCTGGTATGACCTGGGTTCAAATTTTTCGTAGTTATTGTGAGAAGTACAGTGATCTAGTTTTCAAATGTCTTCCTTGCATCTATCCCTTGCTGGCATTTCAAATGAGGCTTTATTATATTTTTATATAAGTTTTTCGTTTTGTTGGTGGCTCATCTTGGGTTTCATCTCTAGCCTTTCCCAACCTGCTTGGGTGTTGGGACTCGTTTTGCTGCTGCTGCTATTGTCATAGCATTTTAATTGAATGATATTAACTGATCAGAGGACAAATTTAGAAATTAGTGTCATCTTTCTTTGCTGCACTGTGCAACTGTTGTTTATTTAAATATAAGTTATGTTCCTAGGACTTCCTTATTATATGATCCGCATATAATTTTATCCTCTTTGTGTTTCAGATTGGAAGGGCTTGCCGCATCATGCATTTTTAGTGGATAAACATTTGTTCTTGAGTCTTCGCTACTTCCGTTGTCATCAAAATGTCTGGATTGCTGAATGTATGTACTTACAGTCTTACTTGATTATACATGCCTCTGGATCTTTTTTTCTAATATTATATATTCCCATTCTATGTTTCTGTTTAGTTACTACTTTGTTCCAGGATGGATGTTAGCAATGAATGATCTAAGTCAAGTTTCCATAACTTCAACCATCTTTAGGCATATTGCGAAGAGTTATATGATGGAATCATCATAAAATACTGAACAGTGCCACACCGTTTTATTTTCATTCTTCATAGACTGATAAAAGGTCATTGTCAAATTTGTGCATTGGAGACTATATCAAGAAGTAAATCATGGCTTGCTATTGTTATGTTGTGAGTAGTTAGGTCATTGCTTGCTTGTTTAGCTGTATTTTTTTGTGGACAACAGACAAGTATTACATCCTTAGAGGCCTGCTTAACTCAATATAGCTTTGCACTTTACACCATTGAGGATTAACTTGATGTTCTTTTTTTAATTCTTTCCTTGGCAGTCAAACCTTAATAGTTCTGCATCAAATCTTCCGGACTCAACCGGAAGACCATTTACAGCATCCTTTTCGGGTCAATCTGGAACAATACCAGGTTTCCATCATTCTGGTGAGAATATAATACTGACTTTTGTTGATCCATCTATGTTTGTTACACAACGGACATGAAGTAAAAGCTTTCTTTTCCTGATATTTTCAAAGGTTTGCACAACATGCATGGGAGTTTCAACCTTCCAAATATGTCTGGAACACTTGCAAGGAATGGTGCAATGAGTGGCCTTCCGTCCTCTGGGGTTCAACAACCTGGAGGGAGCATTTCTGGGAGATTCACTTCAAATAATCTTCCGGTTGCCATGTCTCAGGTTTTAATGCCCTCCTTAATTCATACTACAGTTCCTTTTCTTATTCTGTGGTAAATATACACATTCATGTTAATGGCCTCTGGAATCCAAGGACCAAATTTTTATAGTTGAAGTGGTAGTGTTATCTTCAGTGCATCCTTGTGTAGCAGGTTATTTATTATTTGGTCCTTTTGCAGATTCCACATGCACATTCAGGTGTGAATGGTAGAGGGATGAATGTTGGTGCAGGTCCAGCTTTTAGTAGCAGCATGAATATTGGTGGTAACATTCAAGGTTTATCCTCAAGCTTGGGCACCGGTGGTAGTCGCAATTCTGTTCCTGGGATGTCAGTATCTCCATCGTTAGGAAACCTGGGTTCACGGATTACAAGTTCTGTGGGAAATATTGTAGGTGGGAGTAATATAGGAAGAAATATAAGCTCTGGTGGCTTGTCCGTGCCAAGTATTGGATCACGCATGAATCTGAGTGGCAACACTGCGAGCGGTAGTCTAAATTTGCAAGGCTCCAGTAGGATGATGAATGGTCTGCTTCAGCAAGGTAATTGATGACCCTGATACATACCCCATAAACATGTGGATTCTATTATTCAGAAAGGAAATTGATGACACTTATATACATACCCTATAAGCTAGAGAACAAACTGTGAGCTAATTTATGTAACTGTGACAATGAGCCAAAATAAGTGAAAAGCTAAAGTAGCGCCTCATGAAAGATTTCCTAAGTTAAACACTAAAACCAAGTTTTTAACATTTCCAGTTCTCCCGTTCTCATGTAATAGGACAACTCATCTAACCCCGATGTGCATGTTGCATAAAAGGATCCTGATAAAAGCTTGTACATATATTTTTTTAAAAAAATTGTCTGATAGTGAAACGTTCTTCAAAAATTTGAATGGTTAACAAGAAGTGTGCATTGTATTTATCAGATTGCATGTCTCATTTAACCCTTTTTTAATATATAAAACCAGCAAATCCTCAGTTGATAAATATGCTTGGGAGTTCATATCCAACATCTGGAGGTTCATTATCGCAAAACCAAATTCAAGCAGGAAATAGTTCTCTAAGTTCTATGAGGATGTTGCATGATGCCAATGACACTGCTCCATTTGACATAAATGATTTTCCCCAGCTCAGTGGTCGACCTAGTTCCGCTGGTGGCCCGCAAGGACAATATGGTAAAAGTGCTGGAAACCTATTTTTCTAATTATGATTTGGAGGATGCTTTTGCCCATTTCTTTAAGTTGCAGGGTCACTGCGAAAGCAAGGAGTTGGTGTTAATACTATTGTTCAACAAAACCAGGAATTCAGTATTCAAAATGAAGATTTCCCGGCTTTGCCTGGATACAAAGGTTGTTAAATTCATATTTGTTACTATAAATTGGCTATTGATTTAGTGGGATTTTCTCATTTTGTCATCAGCGGTGCATTATCCGTTTGATTGTGTTATTATATACGACCTTGACCTTTATCGGCTGTGTGCCTTTGACAACTTGTTAAATCGCCTCTTGCCACTTTCTACCTGTTGAGCTTGTGTTTCAACTGTTTAGTTATATACAATGGCCCTGACGTGTGCTGTGAGCTTGATATTTCTTTTATGTTATTGAACTTTTGTGGAAGGCTGCTATCTTTTCAGATGTTTGTTGTGGGATATATTTTACCATCTTGATGCATATCGGATATTTCTTTGAAGCCATGGGGCCCTTACTTTAGTTTCTGTTGTAGCATTTGTATGCGTTCAGGTATAACATGTGGTTCTTAATGGCAAACTCATTGCCTTTTGCCACCCGAAAATGGGCACTGCACGACTTAGGGCTGTTCCTTCATGGGTTTAGCCTGTTTTGGAGCAAAAACCAACCCAACCCAACTAGACCACGGTTTGGTCACACCGTTGCACTGGTTTACACTGTTTAAACTAGTTCATGACCCACATACACAACCTGGTATGGTTGTTGCAATCATCACCAGACACATCATCTCCACCTGCCTTGGCCCATCCTGCTAGTGTCATTCCCTCCCTTTTCCTTCCTGACGTGCCCTCGGCCCCTCCTACTTTCCGCCAATATCACAGAGCAGCACATGTGATGGATGGCTACCGCATGATGAGTGCTTCAAAAAGGAGTGGAGCATATTTGTTTCAGAAATTCCTCCCAATTGAGACTCCACTCATGAAAATCTCTGCTTCTTGAGGTCCGGTGCAATAACTAGTGGTTTGAGGCACATGCGGCAATTGGGAGGGAATTATCATCAGCAAGCGTGCCAAGGGTTTGCCAAGGAAACCATCTCACATCAATTTCACTACTACGATCGACGATCCGACATTTATGATGCACCGACACTTCTAGGAAGTTTCGTGTCGGTGTCCGACACCGATACTTCTCCGGCACTCCCCCGATATTTATCGAGGAAGTAGTGTTAGATTAAACATTTAAAACAAATACATTTAATCTGACACCCCGCCGACACTTCCCTGACTCAGCCATGTCACCTCTGGCCCAAGAAAGACATCCTTGGCTGTGAGAATGATAGCTTTATCTAGGCAGCCACACCTATTGATGCGTTTCTCCGGCAAAATAGATGTTGCCAGAGAGGTGATGAGAGTGGAAGGCTACTGATTTTGATAATACTTTCATCTTATTAGTAGTATTTTTTATTTATATATATGGCGTATCCCGATGTACAACACCAGTGTCGAAGTTGGTGTAACAGTGCCGGCATGGATCCTTTGGTGGATTGTCATTCGTATTGCCCCCGCTGCTCTCGCATCGCATCTCCTGCGATAGCTATTGTGTTGTGCTGGATTCGTTGAACACAAGCTGTCAATGGATTCTATAGGTGGCTTGATGTGTTTCTGTTTGCTGCCTAGATTAGACGGGCTAGCTGGTTTTAACTTTGATCCAGCTCCACGTGTGCCGAAACTGTAGATATGATTGGTTGATTTAGCAGGCTGTTTGGGTTGGAACCAAGCCATGAACGGGGCCATTTTAACACAACTGTCGACTGCAGTGCAAATAAGGGGGGTATCGATATTATTCGATCAATGGTCAACTTGAATTGCAATGGGCCATTTTTGGATTGTCATTAAGCGGAAAATCATGAACCAACGTAAATACATAGTCCAATTATAACTTGCCCACTTGTACGTACATGCCAGCCAGCCTATTGTTCTGTCAGCATTTGAGCAACAAAAACAATTTCCTAATATGCTGGCTAACTGCACTGTATACGTGAGACATTGTTGGCATTAGTTAGAACTTAGATTAGTACATAACCCCACAATTTTTTGTTTTTTCTATCTAAATTAATAGATGATATTGGGAAATCATGTAAACAAAAACTCGACCAGAGGGAGAGACATCCCTCTGATTTTTGTCTTAAAGAAGCTGGTACCAAGATTCGAACCTGGGCCGGACACAGGTGTTTCATCGACCCCCGGAGTTCAATGCTCTAACCGTTATACCGCAAGTGTCTTTGTTGAATTTATTAATAATTCGTACAGAAAATTTATTTTATGATCTTGTCATGTTGTGCTTGTACATGGAAATGACATGAGTACAACACTAGACATGGTAGGTAAATCAGGCCATTATGCAGTATACCACCTGAACCATCCAGAGATGTTCTAGTGATCTAGTCTCTTTGGAATTTTGTCCGTTTCAAGCAAATAGATATGATGTTACTGCCCTTTTAGCTGGACATAAATGCCTTGAGCCCTGTACCATATGTGTCACAGCCCTTTTCTTCGCGTCTTGCACCAAAATGATAATGCATATTGGAAATAAAGTTTTGCAGTAAGGTTTTACTCTTGGGCCAATTCTTACCCCCACGTTTTCTTTGCTGCGCTTTGGTCAATTGCAATCTTTGCTGCTGAATCATTTTCCTATAAAAAGGTTGTTTGTTTTGGAACATGCCGTATCAAAGTTCAATTCACATGTTGACTTTTTTAATTGTGTTACCTATGTTGAACCTGCATTTTGAGCTATTCCATTCCTCATTGAAGCTTCTATGATTTATAATCATGCACACAATTAAATAGTGTCTCTGTTATATTTCTATCAATTTTAAAAATTCTTTTGATGAATACTGCACTAGCTTAATGCGATCTTTTTTAAACTCTGTTTTAACAAGTTTGACTATATAATAACCTCTTGTGTTATCAGGTAACTCTTCAGATTATGCTATGGAGTTGCATCATAAGGAACAACTTCACGAGAATGTACCTGTAATGCAAACACAGCAGTATCCTGTGGGTTATTGTTTCTGAAATTTGAACCATCTTTTCATTGAGTTTCTCTCTCTCTCTCTCTCTCCTTTGACATATAATATTCATATCGACTCAGATGGCAAGGTCAGTTGGCTTTAATTTAGGAGGTAGCTACCCACCAAATCGTCAGCAACTCCAGCAAGGTGCTAATTCCGTAAGTGTGCCATGATTTTCCTAAATCAACCATCTGGTTGATCTTTCTGGAGGAATGTATCACTCTGATGCATGATTGAACTTTGATGCTTATGTCGCTCCTTTATTAAACGATGATAAATGATAATAATCTCAATTATGTTCTATCAGGTCCAGAATTCCGGAACCCAAAATATTGGACTAAGACCACTCAGTCATACTCCTAGTTTGGCATCATATGATCAGCTTCTGCAACAATACCAGCAGCCGCAGACTCAAAATGCTTTTTTCCAGCAGATGCCTTCAGCTGCACATTCATTTCGGGATAATCAGATTCAAGAGATTCAGGGTGGACCATCTCCACCTGATCCATATGGCTTGTTAGGATTGTTGGGAGTTATGAGGATGAATGATGCTGAATTATCAGCTCTTGCTTTAGGAATGGATTTAACAACATTGGGATTGAACTTGAACTCAACAGATAATCTATACAAGACATTTGGCTCACCCTGGTCTAATGAGCCAGCAAAAGGAGATCCTGATTTTCATATCCCAGCTTGCTACTTCTCTGAGCAAACTGCACCACTACTGGTATGACCATTACAACAACAGGCTATTTCCGATTAATGAGATTTTTAGATCCGCATTATCTGATATAACCCCTTACTTTCTCATGGTGTGTCTGGTTCAAATTATGTTGTAACAAATCCTTTCTTGTTGCAGACCATGCTTTTTCCGAAGTTTCCAATAGTAACACTGTTTTACATCTTCTATAGGTACTTCTATCATAATATGCTCTACCTAGCTGTATTAGGCTCATCATTAGCCACCATAATAATTTTTTTTTTCTTGCAGCATGCCAAAGGATGAAGCTCAACTATATGCTGCCCACGAACTGTGAGAAGATGGCTGTCATTTCTTTCATATATCCTGGGTTTATGGTTATCTGAATTTGCATGCTCCTTGCTTTATAATGTTATTAAATGAAGCTTCTGTCTATTAAAATATTGGATTGCTGATAGTTCGCTAAGCTCGATAAGTGTCTGTAGCATTGGATTGTTGTCCTTAAGTTTTCTTCGAAGTTTAGCCATTTTTTGAGGTAGCTAATTAGCTATGTATTATCTTTCATTCTGCCTTCTATTGAATAGCAATAGCATCTGTCAAAAGCTACCTTGTCGTATGTACCATACGTGACAACCTAGTAGGCTAGTACAAAGCACAATTGACCAAACAGGGCTTGGACTATTTTTCTATGTACATATAGTGCATAAATGCATTTGAGTTTTTCTCAGATATAATCGAGGGTGGTTTTATCATAAAGAATTACGGTCATGGTTTGTATGGTCTTCAAAATGTTTTGTGCCTATAGTGTAAATGTATTTGATTTTTTTCACAGATGCAATCGAGGATGGTTTTACCATAAAGAATTAGGGTTATGGCTCACAAGAATTCCAAATGTGGAACCTCTAGTCAAAACTCCTCTCTATGAACGTGGTTCTTATTGTTGCTTTGACCCACAAAATTGGGATACAGTCCGCAAGGTTTGGCCATATGGACTTATACTGGAAGAATATGTAGCAGAATACACGTGCAAATTACAATTAATTTTGCCTCTTGCTGCAGGACAACTTTGTTATCCATTATGAGCTGGTAGAGAAAAGGCCGGCACTGCCCTCTGTAGCACAAAATGTTAGATGAAAAAAGGTTCTGGGTAAGACTCTCTGCGGTAACCAAGTTAATTCTTTGGCGTTCTATGATTCCATTGTTATTTACTTATTTTCAATGCTATCAGGTACCTCCTTAGTCCTGGTTCAAAATCTGTCCCTGTTGGATGATACAAAGAAACTCATATTACAGCATCATTTCCTATCTCATAAGGTATGTAATTTTCAATAGACAAATATGATTGCCATTTGCCGAAGCTGTTTTGATTGCAAACTTTCACGCCATATTTGCATGATCTGAAGAGATTTAGGTCATGCATGTCTCCCAATCACCAGAATTTTGAAAGAAATTGGTATTAGGGTTGGGTATTTACCAGGGTTCGATTTGGGGATTTAGATCTTGGGATGAGGGCTTACCTGGTTCTGGTGGGTTTGGACTTTGGATGGACACTGTGAAGGGGGCTGCCTTGGTGATTCGCATGGGTTCCGTCCGTGCGATGGGGGTGGTGGCGATGGATGACAATCTTGTCAGAGATGGTTTAGCCGGCTGGCGGATTTGCCGTCAGAGAGTTGAAGAAGGTTTGTTGGGGGTGGCAGCTGCCTGAGGTGTCTGGTTGGGCCTCAACCTTAGGAGGGTAATGGAGAGGTGTGGTGAGATGGAGAGGCAATCGGGTCGAGCAGAGTTAAAAGGGTTTGTGAAAATCTTATGGTCACTGAATCTGAAGGCTTAGAGAAGTGATTCTCAATAGGAAAGGGAGCTTCAACGTTAACCTTTTTTTGTGTCTACTGTAACATTCAATTTGACGTTTCTTAACATTTGATTTGACGTTTTTTTAGGAGATGCCCAGTGACAGTTGGCATCTTATTTCTCAAACAAAATGGACTGGCAACATTCAGTTTTATGTTTCTCCAATATTCATTGCCAGCTGGCATTTTATTACACTAACAAAAAAAGAGGATCATGAGTTGCTATAGTTGTGTGTAAACGAAATTAATGATGCGTTGATTCTTAAGGAAAGAGAGTGAATTGGTTGCAGTTATTTTTTTGGTGATGAGTTGAGCATAACCTGTGGCTTCGTTTGATCGTTTACTTGGACAGGATGGGGAGAAGAAACTCAGAAACAAAGGTAGTACTGATCTGCTGGGTAGAACAGAAGTTGGGATGTCTGGTTGACAGCCCTTGTAATTATACTAAACCAGTGGTAGCGAATGTTATTGCATTTTGCTGTGATCGTGGGGGGTGTGCACTCCCGTTAAACCTTCCTAATGTTCAGGATTAGTTCCCTGCACAGTTGCCTTTCCAGCCTCGAATGACAAGCTAGTCTGCACTATGATACTCGTGTCTTAACCGCCTCTCGTAACAGTACACTGGCCTGCGTGGAACCAGGTGGGTGCAGGGTACTAGGAAAATACATTGGCCGAAACTAGGACCGACGACAAACCACACTTTGGGTCGATGGGGGCTGGTCGGTCAGGGGAATGAGTTATCGGTGTTTGAAATGGTCAGCACCCTTCTCGTTTTGCCCTTGTCCATAGGGTGGTTGGTGTTGTCTTTGCAGTTTGCACGCGATATAACGTGGCGATAGAAAGTAGAGGTACTGCGACAATCCACAATCCCCTTCAGTCTCATCTTGTTTGGTTAATCTCATTCTCATTGGTATGCCAAGATGGTCAGTCTCATTCTCAATGGTGTGCCAACGGTTGTTTGCTTAATCTCATTCTCAGTCGTGTGCCAACGGTTAGAGATGGGATTAACCGGATAAGGCTTTAATTGTGTGCTATTAGACCACCGCTATCGATAGCTGATTTGTTCAGAGAGCTTTGTCAGGTAGAGCTTTGGCACAGGGAGTTACTCCCTCCGTCTCAAAACGACTACAATTTTGGGACGGACGGTGTACGTGCTCTGCTCTGTTGGACGGTGTACGTGCTCTGCTCTGTGGGTTAGTACGTGGGCGCCTGGTCCATATAGCCATATAGGGAAGTTTCCGCTTGGATACTGACCTGAAGCCCTGGCATGATGTGATGCCTTTTACCTGTAAGGGCTCACTGCAGATGTGATGCCTACATGTAATGCCTTGTGAGCAATGCAGAACACTGATAAGTCAAGGGGCCCGTTCCTGCGCTGTGAATGCACACCAAAAAAAAATGGCTTCTATCGTGCCAAAGTTCCACAAAACTTACACAAACAAAGAACTCTGTCAAAAATTGTAAGATTAATTGCAACCTGCTAAAAACATGGCTCAAAGCCCATGACCGGAATTCCCGAAATGCAGAATTCCATGAGAGCGAGTCAAGGAACACTGAATTCTACGAAGCCGAAGCGGTTTCTTGAGGTGAACAAACGGGGGTGTCCTAACTCCTAGTCGTGCCAACCAGAAGTCCAGAGTCGAGACCCAGCAGCCGGTTCCACTCCAAATGAAGGCCCTGAACAAGCCATGGCCGGCGGCGGTCACGGAGAGCAAACTCGCCATCGCGCTGTTCGCCGGCCTCTTCCTCGGGGCAGTGGTGATCTTCTTCTCCGTACCGCCCCCGTTCCCAGCCCGTGGCAGCATCAATGGTGAGCCGCTCTTGCGATTTGCTAAAAAGCCTGCTCGGCTCGTGAACTGTGATGCATGGTTGCTCTGGTATACTAGTGGTATTCTCTCTTACCGCCTTGCTTTGTTCAAAGTTCTCTTGCGGGTCTCGTCGGAGAACAGAGGCGCAGGTTCGCCGGCGGGGGAGACGATTAGTCATGCACAGCCACAACGAGGTGATCGTCAGGTCCCTCGACATGTCGAGCCTCCACGAGGCCCCCCGCTGCACCGTATGCCGTAGCGTGCCGGCCGTGGCGTTCGCGCTCGGCGGCCTGACGTTCAACTACTGGCACGCCTTCAGCGACGTGCTGGTACGGTGGTCCCTCTCTTCACGACGGCACGAGCCTTCGCCGGCGAGGTCGAGCTCATCGTAACCGGCGCCCAGCCATGGTTCATCGTCAAGTACCGCCGCGTCACCGCGCTCTCGCTGTACGAGGTGGTCGACCTCGACGCCGACGGCGGCGAGGTGGTGCGCAGCCTGCTACCCTCACCTCATCGTCGGCCTCCGTGGCCACCGCGACTTCGACATCGACCCGTCGCGCGCACCGAACGGCTACGACATGGTCGCCTTCCGCAAGTTCGTCCGGGGCACGGTCCGCGAGTTCGTCCGGGGCACGGCGTCGGGCTGATGAACATGGTGTTCCTTTCGGTTAAACAAAAGCATGGTGTTCCTGCGCGCGGGCGGGGTGGTGGTGCAGGTGATACCGTGGGGGAAGATGGAGCCCTACGCGGAGGGGTTCTTCGGCGCCCCGGCGGCGCACATGGGGATCCGACACGTCGCGTCCAGCGTGGCCGCCGAGGAGAACACGCTGTACGAAAGGTACGGCAAGGACCACCCGGTGATCACCGACCCGGACGTGTTCTACAGGAATGGCAGCAACGCCAAGGTGTGCTGGAGGCAACGCCAAGGAAATAGAGCTTGTTTATGAGCGAGTAACTTCTTGGGCAACAACCGCATGGTGGACTCAGATTCTCTGGCGGCCACGGATCCATCGTCAAAAATCAACCGGACGGCTCGCGGGAGGTCAACCTCTTTTTCAACGAGAACACAGACTGGGCTCCCCGCGCATCATCCACGGACACAAGGCGGCCGCCAGGTTCGGTGCCGTGGGCCGGGGATGCTCGGTCAGGTCTCCCGCCTCATGCCCTCATCACCGCGCAAAGTTGGCACTCGACGGCCTTGGGCTCGTCGAGCTGATTGCGCCCTGATTCCTCGCCGACCATTAACTCCGGCGATCTCGAATTCTCAGCATGGTTTTTGTGTGCTGACGTGCTGTGTGCGGGTAAAATTTTTTCATTTTGGTCGTATGGACCCCTGGACGAAAGATTTTGAAAAATGAACCCGAGGCTGGACGCCAGGTCCCTTAGCGCCCAGGTTGCACGGGTGAGCGCCATGGGACCTGGCGCCCACCTTTGCCACGTGGGTTCCAACGTGGCTCAAACCCTAGATCGGGCGCGGGAGCTGGGCGCTAAGGGACCTGGCGCCCAGCTTCCAGACTTAAGCACGCCCGCGAGCCGGCCGCCCTCTTCTTCTTCCTCTGTTCAAACAGAACAGAGGGGCGTCCAGCGCCTCCTCCTCCCACCCCCTCCAAATCCCCCACTCCGGGAGGTCCACTCGTCGCTGTTGGCCTCCACCACGACGTTGGGGAAGGTAAGGTCACTCTCCTCCCTTCATTTTGGTTTAGTTTTTGTTGCTTGTCTATTGAAAAACATGAAACCCTAGGTCTAGTAATTTTGTTGAAAATAACATAGTGTATGTGGTTTTAGGAGAAGTGAAGAGTCTAGAATGTCAACGTATGTGGTGGTAAATATGTGTGTGAGTACTTGTGCTACATTGGTAGGTATAAAAGTGATAGGTATAGTTGTGAAAATGAGAGCCTAATATGTTTTTTTCTTTTTACAACTGTTAGTTATGGATGACTTGTGGCGTCAGAAGAACTGGAAGTATCGTGCTCAAAAGAACTATCCCGATGTGTCTTCCAAGGACGCCCCAGTCCCTCCCGCTCTCCGGACTCAATCGATGCATCCCGACACTGCTGCTCGAGCGTACTACAAGTGCGGTGATCATCGTGTAAGTAGTTGCCATCCTAGATTCGTACATGCCGATACAATATTCTCAACACATTCGGTAACTTTTTACGTTTGATGCAGGACTGGAAGCAATGCAACTTCTTTCAGTGGATCGATGGTCCTGTGAAGGTGGATGAACACATCCTTCTCTTTCGGCCATCTTCGTCGAAGAATTATGAGTCTTTTCAGCGATGGCTCCCTCCTCCTCCTAACCCACCAATATGACTGATGAGGAGAAGAAACAAGCCATTGCGAGACGTCTGGAAACACCACCATTATGACATTGTGGTGATCCTGCTCAGATTCATCGCACCGTGAAGAATTGTTCTTTCACCCCAACGTTTGAGTGTCGCAACAGAACAAAAGTGAGTTAACTTAAACTTTGTTTACGACGCCTTGATAGATTGGCATGGATGTTTGTTCATTTGTTTGTATTTGTCAAAGCAGGGTGGATATCCGTTATGTTCTTTTTCTAAGTATGATTATGGCCCGAAGTCATATTGGCCTGTGGATGAGGAAGGTAGCAAGAAAAAGGAGAAAGAGAGGTGCATCGCACCGGATAGACTATGTTATTGTGGGATCAAAGCTAACTATGGTGTAGTGCCATTAGAGCTTGGAATAGGTGATTATTGCGGTCACATGGTTGGGGATGATTTGGTGAGTTTTGTGTTCTATTTCCGTATGTTTCATACTGTCGGTGCCTGATTTGGTCACACCGGCACAAACAAGTGATTGCGGTGCTAATCCACTCGTTGCCCCGATGGCGGGTGAAGAGACGGGGGTTTTTATCCTGGTTCCGGCCACGGGGCCGTACGTCCAGTAGTGGTGCCAAGCACCAGTTTCGTATTGCTCGTAGTAGGGGTTTACAAGCAAGATGGGAGAAGGAGGTGAGCTCCTAAGTCCCTGAGCTTTTTGGTGGCTAAGTGCGTTTGTATGTGTTCTGTGGTGTCAACCTGCTGTCACTTGCCCTTTTGTATGGGCTTCCTTCCCCTTTTACAGGCATAAGGGGGAGGGCGTGAAGTACATGCATTCGTGGCGCAGACGTGCTAAGTGTACTGTGCTACCCATGCCGCGCACGATGCGATCGGGAATCGCGCCTTCCAACTCCGGCTGACGACATGGCAGTGGTTGATGTGATGTTCTTCTTGCGACAGATCAGGACTTCGAGGGTGGCAACTTGAGTACGGCGCCCGGATCCAAGCTCTGTAGTTTCCTTCGAGGGTTGCCATCGAGGATGATAGCGCATCCGAGGCAAGCAAAGTCAAAGGAGTGGTTGGCACAGTGCCGTTGCCAGGACCGGCCTATGCAGTGTCAGATCCGAATCCACCACGCCTGGTGGATTTGACCGATGTCCTTTCTGCAGCATGGGCGGTGGCGTGGTACAATAAATCCTTCTTTTTGGCCGCAGGGGGGTCATTTATGATTGGTGTTGATGGTCGCAGAGTCTCGGGCGCCGTTCCCGGCGTAGTAGGCTCGAGCTTGGTCCGCAAGCTCGAGCTTACTGGGCCTCGAACATGACGGAAACGCCGGCTCGAGGGTGAACGTCTCCCTCGAGCCTCGTGGCCGAGCCTCGAACGTGACGGAAAGCGCCAGGTCGAGGGTGAACGTCCCCCTCGAGCTTGGCTGGGCTCGATCGTCGCGGATCTCCCCGCTCGAGGGTCCTCAAGCGGGGCGAGCGCCGCGGTGGCGTTTGTCGCGATGAGCCTTTGCTGGGCTACGGAGCCAGGCCAACTTCGTTGGTGGGCCTTGTTATTGAGTAGTTCTGGGTCTAAGTTGGGGTACCCCTTTTACAGGAACCCGACAGTAGCCCCTGAGCCTCCGCAGGGGTGGGGTGCAACCCTGCGGGGGCTGGTATCTGTCGAGGCTTTCGAGGCCTCTGTCCCTCGACGGGTCTTCCTCGAGCATTCGAGCTTCGAGGCTTTCCTTTCGAGGGTTGGCGCCTTGAATGCGCCCTTCCTTGTTTCGCGCGGGTCATGATGACCACCGAGGAAGATTTCGTGGTTTCGTGGGAGAAGTGGGCGCGGCTTTTCAGGCGAGACGTGCGGGCGCGGTTCGACACGACCGCACATTTACTGCGCCGAACTCCACGATCCTCGCGGCGCAGCTAACGCGGCTAGCGTGGTAGACGCGGGCGGCGCCGTTACGTCTCCCGGGGCGGGCCTGACTATCAGTCCTATGGGACTGTCGTGTCAAGGCTGGTGTCCTGCCGCGCCTCGCTCCACAGGAGAGTATAAATAGCACGGCAGGGGCTCCTGCCAAGGGTGCGACTCCCTTGCCTTCCAGCCCTTTGCCTTCCAGTCTTCGCCCTCTAGTCTTTGCGCCGTCTTTCTCCTTCGCCTAAGCTTCCACCTGCTGCCATGGTTCAACTCGTCGACCCCGCGCCGTGGAAGCCATCGACGGCCACCAAGACTTGCCTAGAGGGGCTCGTGGAGGTCGGAGTGTTGCAGCCAAACGTCGACGGCGAACCGCCGGTTTGGATCCCTCCGGGGGCTGCCACAGAACCCGCCCCGCCGGCGGGCTACGTGGTCAGCCTCGTTCGCCTCCACGAGCGGGGCTTCGGTGTTCCGGCAGGACGGTTCTTGTGAGCGTTGTGCTTCCACTACAAGGTGGAGTTGCACAACTTCTCATCCAACGCCATCTCGCAGGCGGCGGTATTCGTCGCCGTCTGTGAGGGGTACTTGGGCATCGAAGCCCACTGGGACCTGTGGCGGCACCTCTTCTTCGGCGAGCTCTATTTAGAGGGCGTCACCAACGGGGTCCGTTGCCCAGCTCGCGCTGGTGGCTTCGTGCTCCAAGTCCGGAGGAGCCGCAGGGAGCTCTACATCCCTTGTTCCATGGTTTCCAACAACCAAGATTGGGACAAGGAGGTGTTCTACCTGCGCAACGACGGGGAGCGTCTGCCGCCCTACACCGGCAGGTTGCGGACGTAGAAGCAGGACCGCTGGGTCTACGGGGTGTCGCCGCCGAAGCAGAAGGACAAGCTCGCCCCCCTGATCGAGGCGCTCCAAAGCCTGTCGAGGCACGGCCTCACTGCTGGTGGTGTCATCGCGAACTTCCATCGGCGGCGGGTACTTCCCCTCAAGCAGAGGAGGCGGCACCCTTGTACGTACATTGGGTGAGAAGTTGTGCAACTCCACCTTGTAGTGGAAGCACAACGCTCGCAAGAACCGTCCTGCCGGAACACCGTTGGTGGGCCTTGTTATTGAGTAGTTCTGGGCCTAAGTTGGGGTACCCCTTTTACAGGGACCCGACAGTTGGCCTGGCTCCGTAGCCCAGCAAAGGCCCATCGCGACAAACGCCACCGCGGCGCTCGCCCCGCTTGAAGACCCTCGAGCGGGGAGATCCGCGACGATCGAGCCCAGCCAAGCTAGAGGGGGACGTTCACCCTCGAGCTGGCGCTTTCCGTCACGTTCGAGGCTCGGCCACGAGGCTCGAGGGAGACGTTCACCCTCGAGCCGGCGTTTCCGTCATGTTCGAGGCCCAGTAAGCTCGAGCTTGCGGACCAAGCTCGAGCCTGCTACACCGGGAACGGCGCCCGAGACTCTGCGACCATCAACACCAATCATAAATGACCCCCCTGCAGCCAAAAAGAAGGATTTACTGTGCCACGCCACCGCCCATGCTGCAGAAAGGACATCGGTCAAATCCACCAGGCGTGGTGGATTCGGATCTGACACTGCATAGGCCGGTCCTGGCAACGGCACTGTGCCAACCACTCCTTTGACTTTGCTTTCCACGGATGCGCTATCATCCTCGATGGCAACCCTCGAAGGAAACTACAGAGCTTGGATCCGGGCGCCGTACTCAAGTTGCCACCCTCGAAGTCCTGATCTGTCGCAAGAAGAACATCACATCAACCACTGCCATGTCGTCAGTCGGAGTTGGAAGGCGCGATTCCCGATCGCATCGTGCGCGGCATGGGCAGCACAGTACACTTAGCACGTCTGCGCCACGAATACATGTACTCTTACACCCTCCCCCTTATGCCTATAAAAGGGGAAGGGAAGCCCATGCAAAAGGGCAAGTGACAGCAGGTTGACACCACAGAACACATACAAACGCACTTAGCCACCAAAAAGCTCAGGGACTTAGGAGCTCACCTCCTTCTCCCATCTTGCTTGTAAACCCCTACTACGAGCAATACGAAACTGGTGCTCGGCAC
Organism: Digitaria exilis; assembly: GCA_015342445.1. Taxonomy (NCBI): domain Eukaryota; kingdom Viridiplantae; phylum Streptophyta; class Magnoliopsida; order Poales; family Poaceae; genus Digitaria; species Digitaria exilis. The sequence goes on from JACEFO010001619.1 coordinate 945,982, forward strand.
CACTGCTGGACGTACGACCCCGTGGCCGGAACCAGGATAAAAATCCCGTCTCTTCACCCGCCATCAGGGCAACGAGTGGATTAGCACCGCAATCACTTGTTTGTGCCGGTGTGACCAAATTAGGCACCGACACATACACTCCTACATTTATTTGACACGTCTAAGGTACAAACTGTATGTTTTGGCTTGTAGCGAACTCGAAAGTGTCAGTTTGAATTTTATGCTGAGAAGCCAACAGTGGACACTCAGATTTGGTTGAAAAAGAACAAGGGAATCCATCCTGAGGTGTTAAACAGCTATGTCAGGCACCGTAAAAAAGATACAATTGAGGAAGCGAGAAGAAGAGGACTATGGCCTAGATCTAATGGTAGAAAGGATAGCACTGGCCAGAACAATGTTAGGAGGAGGTCAAATGAAAATATTCTTATGAGTTTGGATCCACGAAATAGGGAGGTGGAGAACAACAAGAAGAGAAGGGAAGATGCATCAACACAAAAGTTTCAAGAAGAGCTAATTAAGTCACTTCAAAGCTGGTAGAGGAACGCAAGTACTCCTGACCCCCAGTTGTACGTGCCTGCATCAAGTAAAAATAACGTGAGACCAACAATTGGAAGTACCAACAAATATTATGGAAATAGTTCGGAAATAGTAAATGAGACAAACATTTCAAAGTACCTGCGTCGTCCCAGTCCTGGAGATAGTGGATGTACATCCAAGAAGCTGAATCTCCAGTGGTGTCGGGGAAAAGAACAGAGCCGAACATGTTCAACACCCAAGCCCGGCAGTAGTAGGTGACTGTCAGCTCATCTGCATCGTTTGGGCACACGGCGAAAGTCCCTCTAAGCCAACGTAACGGGATGCTAGCTGACCGTGTACGTCTCGGCTGTTCGTCGTCCCCCACATCGGGGGTGGGTGGTGCTGTGCCTAAGAACGCCTCCACGCGTGCCCTCCATCCAGCAGAGACAGCTGATCCACAGACTGGCCGCCCTCTGATGCCCAACCCCAACAACATAGCTGTATCCGTGACCGTCATCTCACCGCACGGCAGGTGGAAAGTGTGAGTCTCTGGCCTCCACCTATCGATCAGCGCAGTCAGGGCTGTTGGGTTGAACAGCGGCAGACCTCTCCTCACAATTGTGGAGATAACGTGCAGGCCAGCACGCTGAAGGAGTGGCGTGTAGCTGTGGTCGTAGTGTATGACTCCGATGCCCTCATGCGTTCGGGGCCGAAGGATTGGAAGGGCCTGAAAGCAAGGTGTACATGAGCAATCAGTAAATTTAACATGATTACATATATTGTATACTAAGTTTTTTTCGTACATACCTGGTCTGGGTTGGCCTCGATGCGCCTCGCGTGGTGCTTCTGGTCGTAGTGCTCGTCCAGGAGCCGAAACTGAGCCGCCATCCTGCATAGAAAAAATGTCAGTTAATCAAGGAGTTTGAAAAATATACGAAAAGTACAAAGACACAAAACAAAACATTAACCTACCGTCGTTCATAAGTTCTCATGTTGTGACCGAGAGCACCACACTTTCCACATTGTGTTTCCACGGGGTCGACTACAAAGGGATTCCCTTTTCCCCTACGAGTTTTCCCTGGAATCCGATCCATTTGCATCTTGTATCTTGTTCTTTTACGCGTTCCCCTGCCCTGCCACTTGTGTGTCTCGTCGACTATGTACTTTGGCCCATCGTACGCTGGCCACTCGCTTTCGTCATGAAAAGGGAACCAACGAGCAGACCAAGTGTCCAAGTAACATTGAGTGAAGAAAATATGAGGGATCTTCAACTCTACAGACACCCGACGTGCTCTGCAAGCAGCAACCATGTGCCCACAAGGGAAATGGAATTGTTGTGGCCGTCCACATGTGCATGTATTACTCAAGATGACAACCGTGTGCTTCTGACCCTCTGTCGCCTCGCCGGCTTCATTTATTCCACTTGGCACAGTCACCTCATATGTCCCAGACTGGTGATGGAATAGACTGCATTCAAAACCGTTGGCTGCTAACTTGGCTTTGTCCAGATAAAACTTGGATTTCGGAGTCAATGTTTCACCATTCCTCAACAAATTCCTAGCCTGCCCTTCATGCTTTGCAAACCATTCTACAGACTTGTAAAACGTAAACGCAAGTATGGCGGTAACTGGCAACTGCCTGGAGCCTTTGAGCAAACCATTGAAACACTCGGCCATGTTGCTTGTTTGAAAATTATACCTCCAACCACCATCATGTGCCCTAGACCATTTCTCCACGTCAATCAGCAATCCTCGTAGCCAATCTCTGCCTTCTGCATTCGTTTTTGGCTTCAAATCCTCTAGTTTCTTTTCAAATGACTTAATCGTCAGTTGCCTTGCAACATTCTCAAATAATTCAAAATTCTATTTTACATGATCCTTCTTCACCAAATTGTCAGCAAGATACCGACTACACCAATGATGCACAACCTGTGAATGCCCTGGAATCGATTCAGTCACGGCGTTCAAGATACCGGCGTGTCTATCTGACAGCACACAAACAGGCCTCCCAGGACCTACAACATGGATCCGAACCAAACGTAGAAACCATTACCAACTACCCTTATTCTCCTTCTCAACCAGACCAAAGGCCAAAGGAAGGAGATGATTGTCTCCATAAATCGTGATAGCGACAAGGAGTGTCCCCGTATACTTGCCTGTTAAAAATGTGCCGTCAATATAAAAAACAGGCCTGCAGTGCCTAAATGCCTCCACACACTGACCAAAGCACCAGAATGCACGCTGAAAGATCTGTCGGCCATTTTTCATGACATTTGGAATGGGGTCATACTCATAGTGCATACTGGGATTGACAGCTTTCATTGCATTCAGCATCACAGGCAATCGCTCATAGGCCTCCTCCCAAGAACCATATATCATTCTTAAAGCCCTTTGATGAGCCCTCCAGGCCTTACCATATTTGATTTTATATTTCCACTTCAAATTGACAATCCCAATCACAGCATTAATGGGCAACTGAGGTTGAAGCTTAACAACAGGTAACACGCGATTGGCAATGAACTTTGAAGTCAATTGATGATGCTTCTGATTTATCTCCGCCGAACCACAAGTGTGAGGTCCAACAACAGTAGTGATCTTGAATTGTGGAGAGTCTTTAATCTTTCTAGCACACACTTTCCATGCATAATTACTATCCTCGCACTTAAAGGTGTCGGCTTGAGAGTTCTTCACACGGTGTGGCCTGTTATGCACGATAGCGTACTCCTTCAACCACATCTTAAGTGCATCAATATTCGGAAACACATGTCCCTTCCGAATCATTATGGTAGACTCCGGCATCGGAATGACAGATTCAACTACCCCTCCATCAGCTACAGCTCTGTGTGAATCTCTGAGGTCACAGAAATTAGGAACAAGAGGGTCATGGTCACGAAGGAATTGTCTCATTATTTGTGCAGTTCGTGGTGACACAGGAGGCACCGCACGGTCATCATCAGAATCAAGGGCACGTGCGGTCTCATAAGTCTCATCATCGCCAGTCACTGGGATATTGCCACGATTCAAAGGGCTACCATTATCTGGAATTATCAAAGCTGGAGCCACAAGCACGTGTGTTGGCAATGCTTGTTGGATAAGGTCTTCAGCACCTCCTGCTCCATCAGAGCCATCTCTCCTTTCATCTAAACCGCCTTCCCTTTCATAATCTCTACCACCACCGCCTCTGGGCTCATCCGCAATGTCACCTACCACATCATCAGCAAAGCCACCTCCCATATCATCAGCAAAATCACATGCCATATCATGATCACAACCACCACCTCCCATATCATGATCACAACCACCACCTCCCATATCATGATCACAACCACCACCTCCCACATCATCTTCTTCCGGTACTTGCGTCACCGCAACCTTACAACGACCTAAATCAACCACCAAGCCTCGAGATAATTGTCTCACCACCTTCTACACAATCAAATCCAACGCTCTAACTTTAGTATTCATCACAAGAGTTACATAATTGTTCCAATCCACTTCACCAGCAATTGGGATCAGTCGTTTGTTATTTCTCCCATTCAACCCGACATCAATGACTCCTTGAACCTCAACATCAACACCAGACTCTGACCATTGCAAACTATCCTTTATTCGTCGCACAAGCAAACCATACGACGGTCTAGCATTGAAAAACAATAAAACCACTTCCATCTTCTCAAATTCAAAATCCCCCATACGATTTGTCCTCACGTTACCACCATAACGCAATGTGACTAATTTATCTATCTATTCCAACAAAGACAATTTAATTGCATCACCAATATTGCATGAACCTCAAATCAAACTTTCAATTTGAAATTCCTATATATTTCCAATAAACATAGGGGATTTCATATTTATTTTGCTAAACAACACAACAAATATCATAGAAATTGATAAAATTGCTAGCAAAACGGTCACACATATCCACATTGTCCATCTACACAGCTAATTCAACTTAATCCCCGCAATAATCAAATATTCAACTCATCATATATTCAAAACCTAAGGTTTCATTTTCAACTACAAAGACAACAGGAACTTCATGAAAAAAGAAGAGGAGAGGGAGGCTACCTTGCTCCTTGACGAGGGTGGCGGCGGAGGAGGCCGGTGGCGACGGCGCTGGGCGACTCTGGTGAGGAAAGAAAGAGAGGAGAGGAAGAAAGAAAGGGGCGGCCGCGGCTTAAGTGTCGAAGCTGGGCGCCAGGTCCCTTAGCGCCCAAGTTGCACGGGTGGGCGCAAGCTCCCGCGCCCGATCTAGGGTTTAAGCCACGTTGGAACCCACGTGGCAAAGGTGGGCGCCAGGTCTCATGGCGCTCACCCGTGCAACCTGGGCGCTAAGGGACCTGGCGCCCAGCTTCGGGTCCATTTTTCAAAATCTTTCGCACAGGGATCCATATGTAAAATCTTACGAAAAAGGGCCAAAATGAAAAAAATTTACTGTGAGCGGAGCGGAGGTGACCAAGCGCTGCGGGCGAGGAAGAAGGAGAAGATGCAGCAGTGGGCGCTGCAAGGCCACGACGGGAAGCAGGACCGGCACTGGCGGCCGGCGCTGCAGAGCATCTCCGAGCCATAGCAGCAACAGCAAGGTCTCTGAAGCCGCCGCCAACTAATGCTACAGAAGGGGCAGCGCCATCCGGGCCTCCCGTTCTTTTCAATAAATTGCTTGAGCATCAATAGCAAGATTGTTTCATCTTCATGTGATTTAGTATGAGCACCAGTTGCTACTTTGCAGAGTATGAGCACCGCCTCGGCGCCTCCTCCACCTACACGCACTGCCCTGGCCTCGACCTCTTCCTTGGCAACATGCCGACATTCGCCACCTACTTCCTCAGCGCCAACCACAGAGGCTGCTCTCTCCAGTCTCCTCTGCTCGCCGTGGACACTCGCCGCCGGTCACCTCGCCGTCGACGAGGTCTACGAGGTCACCTACAGCACGTCCCTGTGGACAGTCTTATTACTGAATAAAAAAAAAAAGGACGGCTGGCAGCCATATCGGAATGTTGCAGTCAAAGTACAACCTGCAGCTTTCGCAAGAAAAAAAAAAGGAAATCGCAATAGCTTGACTGGCATCAGAATGGAATGTAGACGCCGCGTATCTCTGGTCACTCAAATTAATCCAGAGATGCAAAGACTTTCCAAGTTCTCCTTTGATAGTTAAATACATATCATGTTAGTGCACTAAACAGTTGCATCACCATCCAGACTTATTCCTCATCATTAGTTCTTCCTAATCCATCCCTCAAAACAGCCATGTTTTCTCCAGCATGCATAATTTTTGTGTTACTCTTCACATTGCAGTATAGCTCCTCCTCATGCTCTGCTGCAAATAGTAGTACTCTGATGGTGGGCCAAGAGCTCACCAGCAGCGACAAGCTCGTCTCCAGCAACGGCAACTTTGCACTCGGCTTCTTCCAAACAGGCGCCAGTAAGTCCTCCACCAACACCACTTTGCCCAATTGGTACCTTGGGATATGGTTCCACAAGCTCCCCAAGTTCACTCCTGTATGGGTTGCTAATAGGGATAATCCAATCACTGAGCCAACATTCAATCTATCAAAGCTCGTATTATCAAAAGAGGGCGATCTTGCCATCGTGAATCATGTGACCAGGTCTATAATATGGTCCACCCAAATTGTTAAGAGACCCAAGACCAGTAACAACGTCATAGCTATGCTCTCTAACAATGGAAACCTTGTTATACAAGATGCCTCAAACCCAGCCATTGTTTGGTGGCAGAGCTTTGAACACCCCACAGATGTTTTCCTCCCAGGTGCAAAGATTGGTCGGAACAAAGTCACTGGCAAGACATACAGATTTGTCTCAAAAAAGAACTTGGTTGATCCAGCCCCAGGTTTATACTGCATGGAGCTAGATCCCAGCGGTGCTAAGCAATATTTTGTAAAACTCTGCAACTCATCTGTAGTGTACTTTTCCACTGGGGTATGGAATGGGCAATACTTTCCTTCGGTGCCAGAGATGACAGGTAGTACATTTCTCAGTTGCAAATTCAACGACAACGAACAAGAGGAATACTTCACCTACACCCCATCAGATGATACAGTGACCACAATCTTAGTGCTTGATGTATCTGGTCTTGCCAAGCAACTTCTTTGGAAAGAAGACTTGCAAGATTGGGAAACTATATACATCCAACCCAAAGCATCATGCGATGTTTTCACCATTTGTGGACCTTTCACAGTTTGCAATGACAACGCCCTTCCACTGTGCAGCTGCATGTGGGGATTCTCTGTCAAGTCGCCAGAGGACTGGAACCTGGACGACAGGACTGGTGGATGCATAAGAGATACTCCACTAGATTGCAGTAGGAACAAAAGCACAAAAGAGTTGACTGACCAGTTCTTTCCTATAACCAGTGTCAGATTGCCTGATGATGCCCATGCCACGGGAACTGGTGCAAGTGCCCAGCAATGTATGCAGGTTTGTATTAGTAATTGCTCTTGCACTGCATACTCTTACAGCAAAAGTGCATGTTTAATATGGCACGACAAACTTCATAACGTAAAGCAGTACAATGGCACAACTGACACCAATGGAGATGTTGTTCTTCACCTTCGCCTTGCCACAGCTGGAGAGGGGCACAGCCGGAGAAATGGTCTGAGAAGAAAAATGGCAATCGGTATCCCAGTCGGTACAAGCATTTCTGGTCTGATTTTGTTAGCACTTGCCTGTCTATTGATTACTAGGAGGAACAAGAGCATGTTGTGTGATCACCCAAACAGCATTCAAGATGGTGGAGTTATAGCTTTTAGATATGTCGATTTACAGCGTGCAACCAAAAATTTCTCAGAGAAGGTAGGTGGGGGTGGTTTTGGTTCTGTATACAAGGGGATTCTATGTGATTCAACTACCATAGCTGTTAAAACTCTTGATGGCACACGTCAAGGAGAAAAACAGTTTAGGGCAGAGGTCGGTACAATTGGAATGATTCAACATATCAATTTAGTCAGACTGATTGGCTTCTGCTGTGAAGGTGACAGAAGGATGCTTGTTTATGAGCATATGCTGAACGGCTCTCTTGATGTCCATTTGTTCCGAAGCAGTGGGACAGTACTAAGTTGGAGTACAAGGTACCAAATTGCTATGGGTATTGCTAAAGGATTGTCCTACTTGCATGAAAGTTGTCGAGACTGCATTATACATTGTGATCTTAAGCCGGAAAATATACTTCTTGATACATCATTTGTTCCTAAGATTGCTGACTTTGGGATGGCAAAACTTTTGGGGAGGGACTTCAGTCGAGTTCTTACTACGATAAGAGGAACCATCGGGTACCTCGCACCGGAATGGATTAGTGGGGTGGCTATCACACAAAAGGTGGATGTTTATAGCTATGGAATCCTACTTTTAGAAATCATATCAGGAAGGAGGAACTCACTTGAAGAATATACAAGTAATGGTGATGGAGCTATTTATTTTCCCGTACAAGCTGCACGTAAGCTAATTGAGGGAGATGTGCAGAGTTTGCTGGATCCCCAATTACATGAGGAGGCTACCATGCATGAGGTTGAAATAGCATGCAAGGTTGCATGCTGGTGCGTTCAAGATGATGAATTTGATAGGCCACAAATGGGTGATGTGGTTCTGGTTCTTGAGGGTCTAGTAGAGCTCGGGATGCCCCCAGTGCCAAGGCTGTTTCAAACTATTTTGGGAACTTCGAATTCTGCACAGCCTGAACACGAAGACAATAGCATGAAAAATTGATAGGCGGAGCTCGGATAAACTGATCATGTGATATTTCTAGTACGAAGCTATGTTGTCTCATTCTGCAAATACTTATAAATAGATTTTTCATGTGAGTATAGTTCCAGAATGATTGACAATGCCTGCTAAGCATATTTGTATTATTACATAATTGAAACACAATAGGTTGGCCATACTTAGAATAAAGGACAGTAGCTAGCTACTTCCCTGCAAAATAGTGAGAAATCGGCTGACCTGACTAATTTGTGAAGCAAGAGCTCCTGCACGTCTATCGTTAAACGATAAGAATTCGGCTGACCTGCTGAGATTTTTATGTGCCACGAATATCGTTCTCACATCACAGGCAAAACTCCATATTGGGACCAGGAGCTGCATCCTGCATACAACATATATTTTTAAACAGGCACTTCGTCGAATAATACATGGGCATGGATCTGCAGGCACCACGCGTGAACCTCGCCACGGTGATCTATGCACACCGCACAGGCGCCATGGCTGTCGGAGCGGCCAGCAAAGTCGCGCATCAGGGGCGAGTAAATGGTTGGAAGGGGGAAGGTGCTTGCTCCAGCTACGCATCCTCCGGTTGCTCGCATATGAATTCTCTGCTCGATCGAGAAGACGTTCAGGCTAATCGCGTGGTCTAGGTCTCACTGTCTCAGTGGTTTCTTTCTTCGGTGGAAACCGAACCATCAGTAAGGGCAACGTTTTCAATCCGTTCCGTTCGCTCGCCTGTGCACAAGCCCCAGCCACAGATACACCAGCAGCCAGCAGGAATTGCACTTCCGGTCAGAGTCAGACAAACAAAGTTCCAAATATTTTTACAATTTACTATCCATCAAACAACAAGCAGGGCAATCAGATCCGATACAAACCATGCAATCAACACATATTCGCTTCGCGAAGTAAACAGAATACAGCACAAGAACACGTGCTTCTGAATCTCCTCAGGACTATACAGATCAAAATTTTGCTGCTGCGCAATTCCTCAGCTGCTATGCAGAGCTTCGTCGCCTTGGCTCCTCGACCCCTCACTTGTTCTTTTTGTGCTTCATCTTCTCTGTCCGCTTGGAAGCGAGCACTGCGCTGGCACTCTTCCCTTCAAGCTTCTTAGTGACCTTCATCACACTGGACATGCCCTTGCGCGCAGACGCCTTGCGGTCTGACCTGCGGTTGAGCAGCTTCCGGTCCAGCGGCCAGTACGCATAAGGTTCCATCTTGTCTTTCTTCTTCAGGTCACCGCCTGCCTTCTTGCTTGTGTACTCGTGGCCAGTGTAGGCCCAGCCAGAGCTAGACGTCTTCCTTTTCTTCACGGACTGGCTTCTGATAGAGCTCTTTCCATCGAAGTCACCGTCGTCGTCACGAGAGACAGGTTTCTTTCTACGCTTCTCCCGCTCGTCGCGCACAATTATACGGCCTTCGGGGTCCATCTCGAACTCGTCGTCATCGTCGTCAGGTGCAGTCCTCTTTTTCCCTGATTTGAGGGCCAGCCGCACAGTTTTCTGGTCCAGTAAATCCAAGGGTTCACCAGTCGAATGGTCAATGGACTTCTCCAATAAGCTCTTATCTGATTGGCGCCTCCGACTCGACCTAGAAAGCATCAATGAAGAAAGTACTATTTCAGTTGCTTACTACAACTTACACATGTACGCCATTATCTTTTCTCACGTACCATGTCGAAGCTTTCGATCCAGCACGAGAAGTAACAGTACGATGGGTAGAGAAGGGACCATCTGATTCATCGTCATCACTTCCAAAATCTGAAAACATCTGTGTGTGATTCCATCTACTTTGCCTGTAGGAAACATGGACCAGATACTTGAGCAAACAGAAGCTGTGGGTAGCACATGCTAAAATTTAACAAAACAACATTAATCATGTCGATCTCCAAACTATCTACAAATTCTGGTTTCCAGAGCTAAGAAACTTGACAGCACACTTCCATCAAACAGAATTAGTGCACGTTGATCTGAATATAGCATGGCATAATACCTTGTAGCTCCTGAGACCACAGACATGGCATCCCCATCCTCAGAAGATTTGGACTTCCGCATTTTCCGCTCATTGATCTGAATCATGTACTCCATAGTAAGAGATAGGAGAATAAAATATCCTTCCTTTACTTTGCAGTTTGAAAAAGAGTGCAGCATAAAACAACGATGTTACCTTCCGAATGTTGGTGAGCAATTTCATATGCTCTTCAGGCATCACAGCCTTCACAGCATCTAAACCGCATTTCTTCACAAGAATTTCTATGAGTGATTTGACCTAACAATAGGATAATGGTGTCAATAGCATGTTTAATGAGGAGAAAAATGCAAATTTCCTTTCTCTTGATTCTTATATAACAGATACCTTTGCTTTGAAGGAATTCTTTGTATCACTTTGCCAGCTCAACAAACCCTCAACAACTCCCTTCAAGTGCTCATGCAGCACATCAGCTTTAGATTTAGCCACTAGAGCTTTGACAAAACCTAAGTTTGCCTAACCACAATATTGATGGCAGTGTAAGAGCTAAAAAAATATAAAATAAAATTATCAAAAGGGTAAAGAAATAGAATTATGCTGTTCAGTTTACTTTGACAATTTCCCGGTTGTTCCTCTGCATAAGCAAGAAAGTCTGAGGAAGGAGCCTGTACGCGACTCCAATAAGCTCTGAGAACTCATATGTCAGCCGAGCTAATCCAGTGACAACAGCGCTAATTGCATATGGAGTTTGACCAGACACCAGACCACCAGCGACCTAAACATAATATCCATCAGAGTTAAACCAAACTATACGTGTGTCTTATGTCTATGAAACATAACATAAAAAAGTGATATTGTAATTCATGGAGTAACTAATCACTTGAGAAATTGATGAGCAAGTTGTGCTGGTAGTAGATAAGACAATTGAATGTTATTACCATGCCAAAAAACTGGTGCAAGCTCTCCCTGCTCTCGTCATTTCCAGCATCTTCACATGCACGAGCAATTTCAATAAGCAAATCATAAGCTCTGTTTCTTGTTTTCTTATTTGCCTGTCAGTAAACATCCGCAAAAAACTGTTAATCACAAGGATTTCTTTTGCATATCACAAGTGTAGTTGGAGAAGCTATCCTATAAAAATAGTAGCTTGCTACTACTTTGCTTGTATAACCAATGCTAAGCTACATGATTATTCGCTGACATTTTTTTCTTAAAAAGGTGCTAGCAGACCAATAATGTCAGTACTGATTTTCAGTAGGAATCTCCTAGAATATCATCTGTATAAATACTTTCCAGGATCAGTTTTAGTTGGCCATAAGAAAAGGCTATCAGAGTAACAGTACAAGTGTAAGACTCATTTTAGCACAAATAATGCATTGCAAAATGGACAGATTGCCAGCAATCTGGTTGAGCCATATCAGCTTTCCAGGATATGATTTAGAACTAGTGCAAAACTAAATTAAAGTTTAAATTACCTCTTTTAATGCGAGTAGAATTTCTGTGATGAAAGAACTAATAATTTCTCTCTTTCTAACCATAGATGAATCCTGCAGGCAGACAAGTGTATAGTTTGTTACAGCTCTCCTGGTCAGCAGGTATATTTGTTAGAGAAAAAAAATACAACAATGCTTCTACCAACCTTCAAAATGTAAACAATGAGGTGATACAAGCAGTCAAGCCTGTAGCGTTTTGACGGAAATTGACAGGGCATCGATGAAATCATTAACTCCAACAGGACATCCAAATTCTTTTCAACAAATTCAGCATCCTGAAAGAATCAGAGTTCATTAAAAATAATTTTTTTTTATATGCAATAATTCATATGAAGACTTAAAATACTAACAGACCTTAACTAGCATTGAAAGGACCTTGTATGCCCTCTTTTGAATCAAAGGGTCACTGTCCTGGAAACAGCAAAATTATCAGGCACGCTGAAATTAGATTATTAGCTAAATGGAAAAGGAAATCATAGTTTACAACGATTGAACTATAATGTGTACCTTAATTGCAGGTTTCACATAACTGAATAGCACATTGATAGACTTCGCAGCCAAGCCAGGCATCAATGAAGCTGCAAAATCTAATAGCAGAGCCCTGAAATTCAAATCAAGACTTGAGATTAAAATCAGACTTCAGCTGGAATCTACAAATATCTACAAAATTAGAACATAAACTCATGCAGACCTTGTCATGCTATTTGTGGTGCCATTGGTTTCGACTTGCATTGAATTATCATCCACTGGTTCTGCATTAACAGCTTTTGTAGCATCCAACAACTTCCTAATCGAATCAATGAAGAACTTGCCAACGACATCTTTGTCAGATATTGAAGCTATCTCGCTTATCGCAGGCTACAGGTTCAAGCAAGAAGGGGGGGATGCAAGTTACATACTTTGAAATGCAATCAGCAAATAATTCAATTAACAGACTCATGTAACTTCAGACTTTCAATCCACAAAATAGAAGACTTCCTTTAAGGTAGAGATGATAGTTTGGTTCAAAAAAGTATTGTTTCAAGAATCCGAGCAAAGTTATAATTTCAATCTTCATATACCAACTTCAGACACCAAAACAAACAATTCCTCCAAAAATATAGGTGCTTAATCTTTTTTTTCTGCCAGGAAAACGGATCCCCCAACCACAGAAATATGATCTATCTTAAGTTGGGTAGTTAATTCTTTTTAAAAGAAAAAACAAAACAGAAGAGAGCATACAAAATACTCCCTCCGTCCCAAATTGTAAGTCATTTGACTTTTTTGGCCCCAACTTTGACCATTTGTCTTATTCAAATTATTTTGCAAAATATCATATTTTCTGTTATGGCTAGCTTTAGTAATAAAAGAATTTCAAGAATAACTTAAGTTTGACAACATTTGTACAAATTTTTTGAATAAGACGAGTGGTCAAAGTTGGGGTCAAAAAAGTCAAACGACTTACAATATAGGACGGAGGGAGCAGCACACAACAATAATATACCTGTAATAATCCAATAGCATCATTTGAAGACGTCAAGAATATAGAACAAAGTACTTCCAAAAGATCTGACGAAAAAGCGCGTATGGCTTTCAAGTTTTCTTCTGCCAGACTTTTAGTATAAAGTTCCTTGGCTCTTCTTTCAGATTTGCTTATTTCATCCTCAGCAAGAATACCTTCTTCCATAGAAAATGAAATTGCTTCTTTGTTTTGTTTTATCAAAACCTATAAAGACCACAAGTTAGAAGATACATAGAAGAAATTAGATTGGGAAAACAGTTAGTGTAACATAAAGGAGCCAATGCAGAGCACCTGAATACTGGAGCAAACAATGCCACGCAATTCAGGCTGGTTTTGGAGAGTGTCGCATAAAATGCTTTGTAGAACTCTAAAGTTGCTTGAAGTGTCACATGGATAGTTGCAGCAAGATGGCAATAAAGACCACAGAGAATACACATAACCTTCAGCTCTCTTGGCGGAGAAAAGCTTGTCATCCTTTAAGAGCTGCTCAGTTAACATATTCTTAAAACATTAAGAGTGCAGTTCAAAACAGAAGTAATTTTGTAATGCACAGAATTTTCAATGAATGCATAATACCTTAGTAATGCTTTTCTCTATGGCTTTTACAATACCCAGGATATCTTTTAAGAAAAATTGCAGACTGGCACCAATAATATGTTTGTCTAGAATAGGGAGTATCCATTCATTTTCAGCACATATTGACCGAATCTGAAGAATTTCAAGAACATTCTTCGGGCCCATTGCAGAAACTGCTGAACCAAGGCAAGCATTGAGCTGCAGAATAGAAGCAGATGAATGTCAACCAGGAAACTAACTATCATACAGACACAAAATAAAATTCTTCCATTCTCTTTATCAAGGCATGCATTGAGCTGTGGCATAGAAGCAGATGAAGGCCATTCACATGAACAATATCATCTATCGTCCATTCTCTTTGGAATATCTTAACCAGCATAAGATATGTCTATTAGGCTAAAGTATGAGCTATACAATAACACTAGTGCACAGCAGCCATCAACCCCCAGAGAAGCGCACTAGCACAACATTTCAATAAACCCCAAGGGTGTGTTCGGTTGATCAGTGTTTTAAATGTACCGCCTAGGCATCCAGGCGTACCAGGGGGGCCTTAAGGTCCTAGTTACGACTTGTCGCCTAGGCGATAAGACGCACCTAGGTCGACCCTTGCCTTGCCGCCTTTAAAACACTTGCTGGCATAAGGTTCTGTAGACCTGTATCATATATCCTGGATGAGGGAGAAACAGGTTGAATGGGTGCAATGCACGTGAAAAGTAGGGTGTTTAGTTGGTTGCATGACTGGATGCAGTGAACCTTGTGAAACTGTTTGGTTGATTGCATCAATGGATGCAAGTGACATTGTATGTGAGGCTGGCGAGTGGAATCTAACCGGAGCAATACATCCACCCAGCCTGCATGAACGGGGACAGCCAATTTGGGTGTATCCACCAGGCCAGGATGAGGGCGTATTTCTGCATCCGCTCATGCAGGCAACCAAACACTCATCTTTGCGAGTTTATAAGGATCCACCGGTGCGAACAGCCCTCATGCGAGCAACCAGACACACCCCAAGTTCTTTTATCAGCAAACTTATATTCTAAGCTGTGGCTACTAGCAAGGTAGATAAGCAAGCAGAATCTAGGTGCCTTTGTAATTGCATGGGAAAAGGTACCTGCTTCCGGAAAGAAAAATCATCATCTGACATGTTTTGCATGTCGGCCAGGTCCTTAACTGCTTCAGGGAATAGATCAGCTGAAAACTCTCCTGTTTTTAATGTTAGGCATCAGCTCAGAAATTCATGATCCTTAATAAATGAGTTCAACTAATAGAAGTGTAAAAGTATAATTATTCAGTTTCTCCAAAAATAAACTTTCGGACATGGACATTTAGGTTGATTTTGCAAGTAACAGTGCCCAAGAACAAATACAGTAGATTTTTTTATTTTAAAAAAAAACAGCATGCCTCTGTGCAGATGACTAGGAACTTCAAATCATCAATATTGCTACGATATCCATGATGATATGTGATTCCCCTAATAACAGAATCAATAACATGGTGCTGTCTGAAATATATAATCAATCGACATAAATGAGGGAGGATACAGCCATGCACTGAAATACATACCCAACTTGTCAAATGCCATTGAAATTACATGAAATGATTTGTCCCAGACATCATTATAGCGGACATCTAGCAAGCCTTCTAGGATAGCACATATCTTCTCTATGACTGTGGGATCCGATTTTAACCCTTGACGCCTAGCCTTGATCTGAGCAATGCCCTGAGACACCATGGTTTCATCTATGCAGTTATCTATTAAACCTTTAAAAGCCTCAACAGAAGCAAACCTTGCCTCTTCGAATTCACTTGCCAATATATCTGGCAAATAATTTATGAAAGAAAAAGGTTAGGTACAAGGAAATGCTATGTAAGAAGGCAACGTATCCTATGAGAACTCAAATATGGGCCACATGATCTTGATCCAAGGGGAGCGCGTAGGGAGAGGTGGGGGGGGGGATTTGTAAAAGTATGATTCACTTTTGCAAATCCCCCCTCCCACCGCCTTGGATCACCCTTGGATCAAGATCATGTGACCCAGATTTGAGTTCTCATAGGATACGTTGCCATGTAAGAACCATAGACTGATGAAGAAATGCCAAAAGTTGAACTACCTGCAAGTGAAGTAAATACTAATGGAAGCTTTACAATGCATATGTTCTTATTCTGATTGTAAATTTTTTTAGCACCAACATGTAAAAGCCGTGCAATTGAAGCCATTTCATCTCCTGATTTCCTTTCTGAAGACACTGACAGCCCCAACGAGCACAGAAGGTCCAAAAGCACATCAGATTTGAGCAGTAGAGTTTGACTCTCACCAACAGCATTCAAAATCTCCAATATACTCCTTGTCAAAATAGGTTGATGCAGATCTAGCAACGCTTTAAAATACTTCAATATTGTATTGGAAGGCTTCGATGCCATAAGAGGAAGGCAGCATTTCAGACCATTCAAAATATACAGGACCTCCTTAGCCCCCTTAGGCCCTTCTTCTACCACAGCTGTATTCACAGCACTCGATCCTCCGGCAAGCAGCAGAAACCGTTCAAAGCATCTTGTTATTCCTTCACTTGCTGGAACCAAAATTGTTTGTCTCTGGAAACTTAGGAGAACATCCCTCAAGCATGAATGAGCTTGCTTTCTCACCTACAACCCATCAAGGTAAGCTATGATTTAATCTCTCAATGACTATGGACTCGTATTTTGGCGATGACTCAAATCTCTTGGTGTGATGCATCTGAGACATGAAATATGGTCTATTGTATACTTAAAAATGCAGGGAGCATAGAAGAGGACAGTTTCAAACTTCTCAGTAGATTTGAACAATATACTTCCCAAACTTGGCAAAATGAGATGGTAAACAACAGTTCTACATACTAATGAACTCGAATGAACCAATACTACAAGTCTACAACCATGTTACACAAGCAGCAAGTAGTCGCGCTACCCAATTAGGAATTTCAATCTGTGTCACGGAACAGAACGAAATTTTTTACGGCAAAAGTTTGAGAATACTTTGCCGTACCTTGGGCCGGTAATCAGTAGCGAGCCGTAGAATCACCGTATAGAGAGGCTCTACTGTCTCCCAGTTCGCCTTGTCCCCCGCGGATATCAAATGTGCCAGGCATCTCAACCCCGCCCTCACTCCTGAGTCGGGTGTCGAAGGCAACTCGAGCACTCGCACCAGGTCGTCCGCGACCTCACGCCCACGGGTGCGCACCACGGCGGCCGGGAGCGCCGGCAGCGCCGCGGAGATGAACGCGAGTAGCGCGCCGGCAACGTGGTTGTCGGCGCCCCCGGCCCCGGCGCGCGCCAGAGGGGCGAGCGCCGCAGCGGCCGCGGCGAAGTAGGCGACGGGCGTGGCGTCGACACCCCGGTCCCTGACGGCCCGCGCCATGGCAGCGGCGGTGGCGCAGAGGTGCTGGTGGTCCTCCCGCGGCGAACCGCCGAGGCGCTCGAGGATGGCCGCGGCGAGGTCCGACTCCCCATACAGAAGAGAGAGGTCGTCGTCGCCGGCGGTGGAGCGCGGGGTCTGTGGGAGCTCAGACATGTCGACGTCGGCCATGGCGGGCGGGCGGGCGGGCGGACAGGTGTGGGGGGAGCCGCACGCGCCGTCCGAATGCGGTGGAAGTTCGGGAAGCCGACGCGCTAGGGTTTTGGGGGGAGTTTGGAGGAGACGGGCTGTCTAGCCGTGTGTTTGCTTTCTTGGCGCCTGCGGGTACGGGCCTTTACGTGGGCTGGGCTGAATTTAAGTGAGGTGGATATGTTTGTTTGCCAACATTTTGTTTTGGACTTTGGGCTGGGGGATTCTTTTTTAAAAAAAAAATAGCTGAGGGGAATTTGAAGGAGCTTTTACAAACTTTTGGTCAAATTTCGCTCAAAAAAAAAACAAACTTTTGGTCAAATGGGGATTTTGCATTTCTTCTAAAAAAAGAGAGAACTTTGCGTCTTGTTTAGGCGGCAAGGCAGTACTGAGCTCCGGTCAATATTGTGCACTGCCCGTCCTAAAATAATGTCAGCAGCCTACAAGCCACCCAGCAAAGGAGAGGAGCCAAGTGAAGATCAGTCAACCAAGGAAGCTGAGGATGCTAACGGGCCAAGATTGAGAAGTCAGAGGCCCAAGAAGCCCAACCCAAAGTATATCAGCGGCCCGTGGGCGAGCGGAACCCGCGGTTCAGTGTGATTCGTGTCGTGTGCGTACCTGCTATCTGTATAACGGAAAGAGGTGGCGTGAGGGAGAGTCCAGTCTGGATGTAGTAGAGAGAGGCCCCGGTGGCGGTGGTGGACAACGGCCGGCGGTGATTCTGTACTCGTGTTATTGTCTAACCCAGTCTAAATTAGTCCAATTCGTATCACGGTGCTTACAAATAAATGTCATTCTCTGCTTAAAAAATACATGTCATTCTAAGTGTCTTTTGAAATGTTTAGATTCTATGAATATGGACGAGTAATTGTCTAGATTCATGTCATCTTCAATTAGTCTTGAATCACTTCGCTGGAAAAAAAAACTATTTGGCAGAGCTCACCTGAGAATCAACTATGGGAATTATGCTAAAAAGGCCCTTATTAGTGCCGTACTAGGCTACTAGTCCGTTTCTTCAACACGGAGCATCTCACAATCATGCTACAATGCATGACGTCTTGCCCTCTTTGAAAGACAAACTCATCTAGAATGGAATGGTCCTTCGTATAGTCATTCTATAAATTTTAGTGAGACGAGGTCATCACTCGTTGTTAAGCTAACCAATTCATTAGAAAAGAAAATGCGGTGAACTACTAGTAGTGAACTAGTGATGCGAACATTCCATTCGCACATCAAATAAAAATTCATCAGAGGAGTGCTGTTAATAATGGACCATTACATCCCTCAAAACAGCCTGCCTAAACAACCTCAACCTCCTTGAATGAAAAACCAATCATGGTAGAAAACCCCAATCCTCTCCAAACGAAGTTTGATCAGCATACATAAAAACCCACTGGCACTATTGGAATCTAGAAATTCGTCGTGTGCCTGAGGCACACGGCAAAGGTAATACACACGGCGAAGTAAAATAAGATAAATAAAAAATATGTTCGGCGTGTGCTAAGCTCCGAGGCACACATCGAACAAGGCGTCATCCAGCCACCGTTAACGGCGCAACCACCGCTAGAGGAGTGGGCCCCGCTGGTTAGGTGTTCGCCATGTGTGGTTCTAGTGGCACATGATGAAGACATGGTTCGTCGTGGGTCTGGATGTTGGCACACGACGAACCATGTTTTCGCTGTGTACCACACCTACTCTGTGTGATTTTCGTGCGGCTCATGGCAAAGGTAGTCTTCGCTGTGTGCCTGACGAAAAGCACACGGCGAAGATTTTAGCACACTGCGATTTTCAGTTTTTCGGTAGTGTGAAACGGAAACAAACCTTGAAAACACTGGCATCATCACATTACCGTGCATATAGGGGGGGATTGGTTGTTGGAGACAGTAGCCAGATCCTCAAGCTCCCAGCCAATCAGATCAGGTTGGGCTAGCTATGGAAGAAAATTGCTTTCATTTGGCTGGGTTGGCTATCTGCGCTGCGCCGAAACCTAGGGCGCTACCAACAGAAGACGAACCCATCCATTTGTCATCCAGGCACCGATCGAGCGACCCCTGCTGTCCGATTCCAACCCCTCCCAACCCGGCCGGGGCGCCCAACCCACGACACCAACCGGCCGGGCGCGCGCGCGCGTGCAATTTTTTAGGGTTTCCCGTCGCTGTCCCGCGCACGTCGGCCGCGCGCACGCCACGCCCTGCCACCGGGCACCGGCTCCTCCGGCGTACGGCAGCGTCGCGCGCGCGTGCCCTGTTGGCCACTGTGGCTTGCGTTCTGAACTAATTTGTCTGCGACTCCTCGTCGTCTTCAGGCAGCATTTGAGTTGGTTGCTCAGTTGTTGCAGTACGATTTGGCGTGGTGATCGAGCAGAACATGGATTAGGGGGTGTTTAAATTGGGAAAGATTCCCCGAAAATACACTGTAGATGAATAGTGTTTTGTGTGTGGAAGAGATGGGATGAATAGGGAAAAGTTAGATGAATACTGTTTTTTGGTGGGAGTGGGTGAAACTAAGGCTGTGTTTAGATTCAGAAAAAAGTATTTCTCCAACAAATTTTTTCTATTCATCCCACACACAGAACACACTTCCCAATATACTATTCATCTAGAAAAAGTATCTTTACTTACGATCTAAACACATCCTAAACGCACCCTTAGTGGATGGGCACGATCGAGGCAGCAGACGAACAGGCAACCAGCGCCGGTGTGCCGCCCCGGATCTATCCACAGTTATTATCTGGCCGGCCGACGGCGTCCTTCTCCGGCCTGTCACAAGATAAGAGCTACAGGTAAGAGTGTGGGCGATTAGGTTAAACTTGTGGTCGCGATTAAGAAAACCAGTGCTGACCTGAACCTGTTAACTTTCGTCCTGGAGGAGCTAGGCGCCCTGCCAAAGCCGACGGTCGCCGTCGCAGGGCCGGGCCGACCGTCCGGTTAAACTAGCATTACTGCCATCATCGCCGAGTAAAAGGAGCATTCTTTTTTACCTAAACAAGCGTAACAGGAGCAATCCAAGGAAAACATGCGTCCGGTTAAACAATCCAGTTCAGACAGCGACTAACTGCAACTGCAAGCAAGGAAGCTTAACCTTCTTCTTAAACAATACTAACCCCTGGTTTAATTAGCTCAGGGAGATGGAGATGGAGCGGACCCCGGCTAGATGAAGATCCAAGGTTTGGTGGTCTGCCATTTCCTCCATGGAAAGCAAAGCATCCGAGGCGGCAGCAGGTGTGGCCTCTCTTTCATCTCCCTTTCACCAAAAAGCTTGGCCATCCATGCCTTGCCACCACACACACCACTCGCCCTTGCTGCCTATATATATACACACATGCCCGACGCAATGCTCGCTGGCATAGCTGGCTCATCTACCATTCCGTTTCTGCTTCGATCATCGGCTCGCCGTGGAGGAGGGGCGAGCAAACCCTGCTGGAGAAGCAGGGCACGTGCTCGGTCGATCGGCCGCCAGGCGTGCATGGTCGATCGATTGCAGCACGTGCGCTCCTTCTCCATCATGGATTCTCGCCCCGTCGCTTCGATCGATCGATTGCCTTGAGCTTGCGCAATGGGAGGGCTCTCACCGCCGGCCTGGTGCTGGCCGGGTCGACGGCGGATGCGTTGGTAAGAAATCATAATACACCCTCCATTTCTTGATGGTTAGCTAGGCAGGAATTCTTAGATGAGAGTAGCTAGCAAATTAGAGGTTGTTGGTCAGTAGCAGCAAGGTCGTAGATAAATCCTTGACCTAGACATTAGTCTCTGGGAAGTCATGGGACTTCGTTGAAACTTCCATGAGATCTCTTGTTCTTGTGTGGTCGTAAACTCGTAATCTTTTTTGCTGATTCGGTACATTCAAAGTAGAAAAAACAATAGGATGCATCGATTTGAACTGGTTTACCTGAAATTGACCGGTGGTGGCGGCTGTACCAATCTTTCTGTCAAAGTTGAATTCGTCTCTCCAGTTAGAAGCATTTTAGAGTTTTCCATAATGAAAAGGCTATTTTTCTCCACTTCACTGTCATTATTCCAAAATTTCCAGTCCAATGACTCCGATGCAAGGTTAATTCTGTGGCCAAGCTGCCCCTAGGGAATAGAACTAGGGTACGAGGACCACTAGGGTTTGTTAGGTAGCGCTAGCAGAATGTCTCAAGCTTGGATGCTAGCAGAATGTAGTAGGCACAAAATAAATTTATTTGACTCTCTCTGGAACAAAAGGAAAATCATAGAATTTTGAAGGATTATATTGCAATAATTTAGGAAAGTTTCATAAATGCTCTAAGAAAGGATTGCACCGTATGAAAACTCCTCTTGGATACATGACCCCTTGTGAATTTTGGAGGAAAGCATAGCATGATGGTTTTATTAAAGGTTGGGCCTCATCGAAATTTTCTAAACATGTCTTTTCGGATTCTTGCACCATATCCAAATCCTGCATTTTGAATCATTGTACTAGGACCGCCAAGTTCACGCAACCCAATTAATCTATCATATGTTTTCTAAATCCTATATTTAAAAATCCCTCAGAGGAAAAGAAAAAACCTAGGAAGCTCAGGTATGTTCTTCCCAAATCCCCAACCCATATACTGTTCCAACTGAAAGGTAGCATCTGGTCAAAATCACGCGGCAGTATATATACGCTCCAGATTGTTCATGACATGTCCATGTTTCCTTTTGCCCATAGAACAGTGTACATGAGAGATGACACCTACCACATATGAACCGTACCAGAAGAGATGCTTCTACGTGCAGAACGCACTGATCGATGACCAGTGTTTTAGTACCACATCCCAGGCCCAGGGTGTCAAATCGATTAGATGCTGGAGCTGGACATTTGCTAGCTCCTCCGATCCACGATTCAGCTTCATCTCATGTTTAGACTTTAGAGGAAAATGTATGTGAAATGCATTCCCCTGGCCTAAGCAGCACGGCATACTGTATGTATACAAAGTGGATTTTCACTGTCATGGTGCCGCCAGAATAGTAAAGATGACAGATCTCTGAGCACGACAATTCATTCATGGAGCCAGTAAGAATACAAGGAAAAAGTGGACAGAGATTCAGAAGTTTCTTCATCGCTCCATTTCCGGCCCTTCATGCACATTTGATGGATATCTATACACAGTTACACACCACAGTAAAACTACCATTAATTGTTCCCCGCGCCACATGGAATTGCTTGGCAACCATAGATTTCCTAAGCAACGAATTGAGCCCGCCAAGGCGTATTACATTTTCCTTGGCAAAGCTTGTAAACAGCCAAGAAAATGTGATTCCATAGCGGGCGACATCAGACAAGGAAACAGAACGCGAAGCACAGATACAGAAGATTTCAGGCATCAGCCTGAATTCGAAACCTTTATTTCTAAAATTCACAGCAGCTATACATTCTCAGTGCCTTGATCTAATCAGCCCCTACCACAGTTGAGGGATCGAAAAGAGAAGAATGAACGATGAGCTGCAATAGCAGAATCAGAAAGCATAAGCTCAGTGGCAGAGAAATGAAAATATTTGATAAACTTCAAGAAAATTCGTGTCAAGATGTTAAACGTGCCCTGAAAAGAAGTGCATTTACCTTTTGGTGATTGTTCCTGTGGAGATATCTCAGCGAGCTCAGACTTTGCAGGAGAAGCAGCTACAAGGCTTTGCAACGAGCAAGATGCTGAAAATATACCAGTCAGTCCAGCTGTGACTTGTGAGTGCCATACTTTAAAGAGCCACTCGGCTACAGGTAACTAAAAAGCATTTAAGTTTGTAAAAGGATACTTCAGTTTTTTTAAAAAAAATGGCATGAAAAAATTCAGAAGAAAGGAGCACGTGGTAAAATTACCTCGTGGAGAAGATACCGGATAGCCATGTTCAGTATCGTCAGAGGCAGCATCCGAGGAACCCATCCTGGGCTTAATCGAACCAGCGGACTGCCACCCGCCGCTGCCGCTGTCGTCGTCGGGGTCGGTCAGCGAGGACACCGACGGCGACGCGCACTCAATGACGGTGACCTCCCGGCCTCTGTTCTTCTTCCCGAAGCTCAGGAACCTCTTGAACCCCCTCACCGTCTCTCTCGGCGACCTCGCCGCGCCCCCGGAGACCCTGCTACCCGCGCTCCCCGGCGGCGTCTTCGGCGCGCCGCCACCGCTCTTCTTCTCGGCGCGCTCCTCGCGTTTCCTCCGCAGAAGAGCGGCGTCTTCTTCAAGCAGCCTCTCGATGGAGCTGCACGATGGCCGCGCGCTCCTCAGCCCTGACGACCTGACGGAGAAAGGAGACTCGTCGGAGCTCTCTCTCGCCGGTGCTTCCTCAGCATTCGTCGTCGCGATTTCAACGGCGGTGGCGCCCGCTGGTGCTGGCATGATCTCTTCGCTGTTCTCTTCTTCGTTTGTCCTGACGTCTGAATCCATCGCGGCATCTGAACCAGCCAGTTTCAGAGGTTCAGAAACCGCCATGGCTTGCTCCTGCTTGGAGGTGTCCTTGTGGATGTAGACGACGTAGCTCGGCTCGGCCTCCGAGTCGCTGGTGATCTCTCCGTTGGGGCTTCCATGCTTCTCAGGTGAGTCGTCTATCTTCTTCTCCTCGCCGCGTTCCTCGACGTCGGCATCTTTCGCTTCATGTTCGCCGTGCGCCACGGTTTCGACCACCTCGCCGGGATCTGACAACTCCGGCGAGGAGACCCGCGTGTTCGTTGCACCGGTGACGTCGCTACTGTTATCCTTGACGACAAACTGCATCAGAGGACAAGCAGAAACCTTCGGGGTTTCGCCATTGGCAGGATACTCGCTTGAGCAGCTCTGCACGAGCGCAGCCTCACCGGTGCCGACCTGCAAGACAACCTCTCTGCCGAGAGCTTCAAAGCCACCGGAGCTAGCCGGTCGGGGCAGAGAGCGCGGCAGCTTCGGCTTCGCGGACCCGTGCCCTTTCACGGAGCTCTTGCGATGCAAAGATGACGACGTCTTCGGTCTCGCCGTCGCTGTGGTAGTCCTCGCCGCCGCCGCGCCGTCGGCGTGGCCCACTCGGTCGTTATCTTTCCTGGCTTCCACGACGGCTTGTGGCTCTGACGACGGTGGCGGTTCTTGCGACACCGCCCGGCGCCTCCCGACGACGTCGGAGCGGGTGTTGCTAGTGGTGGTGGTGATGGATGACGAGAAGCTCCTGGTCCGCGCGTGCTTCTTGCCGGTGATCCTCCTCGGAGCAAGGGCAGCGTCAGAGCTTCTTCTGATCTTGTCGTCGTCCTTCGGCTCAGTTTTCCTCTGCACGTGCCACACGACCCAGTTAAACAAACATGCTGATCGACAAGGATTTTTTTTTGGATGTCTGCCTATTTTAAAAATTGGAATTCCAAACCGTGCACTAATTCATTTTGCCTTGTCCAAATTATTTATGAACCCCGTAAAAGATGATGGCGCTCAAGGCAAACACAATAAAACAAAAAATCTAGGTATACAAATTACTCCCTCCGTTCCAAAATGTAGGTCGTTTGATTTTTTTAGCCCTAAGTTTAACCGTTCTTCTTATTAAAAAAATGTACAAAATTAGGTCACTTCATTACTAAAGCTAACCATACAAAAAATATGATATTTTGAAAAAAAATGAATAAGACGAGCGATCAAAGTTGAGATTAAAAAAGTCAAACAACATACATTTTGGAACAATAGCTACCAAACTACAATAATGTATTTCCTTGCAAGTCCTATATTTCTTTTTATTTAAAAAAAATCCCCAAGCAAATATGTATAAGCTCAGCAAGGCTTCTGAAAATACTACCCCCCCTTGCCTAAAAAAAAATACTACCCCCCTCCAAAAAAAGACACTCGCTTCTTGAGGAGTAAAATAATTTTAGTTTTACTACCTTTTACAGAACAATGCTAATATTCATGGTCAAAAATATATATCATTAGATTAATGATGAAAAATATTTTTATCTAAAATCTTTGTAAACACATAACTGTTTATAATTTACTTTGTAAACTTGGTCAAATATAAAAATTGTTTGGCTCCTTGGTAAGTGAGAGTTGTGTTCTTTTTTGGACGGATGAAGTGGTTGTTAAAATACTGTTCAAATTTTAACCCTATGGCCGACATGTGCCTACGGTAAACATCAGATAGGAAGCATAGCATCTGCTTTTCTCTCGAAGGCAATGTGAAGGAAAGGAAACGATGAGTTTGATAGCTTTAACAATTCCGACCAAAAAAGTCAAACCAGCCGACCCACGTATACTCTATACTACATCTGGACACGACGACGCAACGTGTTTAAATGACACGCACGATTGCACGAACAACATTTATCCCGGCCCTTCACCTTTCGGCAGCCGACACGGAAGGACCCGTGTCACAAAGGGTTGACTCTTCAACATGGCAACAAATAAAGCTGGTACTCTCTTCTGTCTGAACGATCAAAATTCAGAACCCATTCTTGAGGACAGGTGCCACGGAATGAACAGCTAACGCAGTTGAACACCACAACGAGCCTGTCATGGCATCTTCATTCATTCATTCATTCATCCGTTCGTTCACATCTCGTACGGTGTGGATTTTAATGCTAAGTTGCTGTCGAGAACGAAGTCTGAACATGTCAAGGACGTGGGGGCATTTAGGATCTGAGAGGAGGCTTCAGGTTCTCAACGTGACGAGCTTTATTGCTACCAAGCTAATTCTTTTTTACACCCACATTTATTTATTTTGCTCTCAGCTCTTTTTTTTCCCCCTCTCTCCCCGGGAACTATCTCAGCTTATTGGTACATTGTAATTTGGTCATCGACAAAGTTCGTCACGGATGGTTTTTTTTTTTTCATCAAGGAGTAGTACATGTTGCACTAGCAGGCAGGCATCACGCGTGATGGAAATGCATGGAAGAACATAGGAATTAAACTTATGACGTGGAGTATATCTCATCTTGAGGCAGATCGCAGAAGGACGCTGAAGAAGAAAAAGGAAGCCTGGGATTGTGCTTTTTTGCCGGACGCTGAGAACGCATGGAGATGACAGGAATGTGTCACGTCGATGTACGTGTGGCCCACCCTAACACCCTATGCTCATAAACTCTATCGTCGCAAGGATCAAGAGGAATCATAACAAAGACCGGCTCCATACGTCTCTGGAGAGACAAGAGGACCATCAAGTTGGACATTGATCTTCGAGTGGAAGGAGGTAAGAATCCATGAACAAGACGTTGAAAAATGGCAACACGAGATGAACCCGTTGCAGGCTCTTCTAAAAACTAGATGGAACCGTGAAAAAAAAAATGGCAACGCGTGTCGTGACAATAACCGCGAGCCAAGAAATTAAACGTGCAGCTTTTTTCGTATATGGTATATAGCACGTAACTGAATTACCTACCTCGTCTCCGGCGTCGTCCGTCGTCGTCGTCGCTGAGGGGTCACCACCGGCGCCGGCGCCGGGCGCCCAGTCCCCGGCGGCGCGGGCGGTGAGGTCGAGCTGCGCCCAGAGCGCCTTGACCTCGGCCTCCTTGCGCTCCATGCGCGCGCGCCAGCCTTCCCGCAGCCGCTCGTCCCTCCGCCGCACGTACGCCTCGTACATCCTGCCCCTCATCACCTCGCTGATGATGCCGTCCTCATCCTTCTCCTCCTCCCCGCCGCCGTTGTCGTCGCACGCGGCGGCGGCGGCGGCGGAGGCATCCTCGACGTGCTCGATCGCCGCCGCCGCCGCGCCGGTGTCCCGCTCGGCGAGCCGCTGCTTGTACCCGGCGAACTGGCGCTCCGGCTCGGTGGCCATCGCCCACAGGTCCACCGCCTCCTCCTCGCCGGAGACGCACGGCATGATCGCCCGGCCGTACGTCGTCGATCGCCGCGTGACTCGGGGTTTGTCGTCACGTCGGGCGTCGGCTCCGATCCTGCGCCGCCCGCCCCGCACGCGCTCGTGGGAACGGAGAAGAAAGAAATATAACGAGACGTGGCGGAGCTTGTTTTTTTTTAAGTTCGTGGTGGGGAGGGTGGCCGGCGGCCGGGGGAATGGTCGGAGGGTGGCCGAGCAGCCGGCCAGCGCGGGGGCTGTGGTGGCGTGCGTCGTGGGGCGCACGCGCGCGCGGCGGCGACCGGCGGGTTTGTTTGTTTGGAGTTGAGAGAACGGACGGCCGGGCGTGGGGGATGGATTATTTGGGGAAGGCCTCGAGTAGGACTCGTCGCGCGGGGTCGCAGGTTGGCTTGGATGCTGTTCGTGAGCGGTGGTTGTTTTTGTTTGTACCGGTGGCGAGCATGCAGGGCAGCCAGGGAGGACGTCTGCTACTAGTACCTGATGAAGATCATCATCAAGTTGCGTGCAGCCTCGCTCACACAGACACACGGACACAGAAGATACGTCCGTCGTGCAGGCCTACGAGTTTGGTTCCAATCAGTCCTCCTGACACAGTGCGTGGCTTAATAATGCAACAAGACTTGGACATACACTGATGCACCGATCCGTCGGCGGGGGTAGCACGGTGGCGTGCGCGGCGTACCTCTGCTGCGGCGCCCGGCGCGTCGTCGTGCCCCACCCAGACCAAGATCCGGTTCTCTTGCTTGCTGCTCGTGGAGGACGGTGCGCTCTGTCCGAGAGAATGTGATCGAGGTCGAGCCCCTGCGTCAGAAAGGCGCCGGCCGGAAGCGCGCATGCAGAGCAGAGCGCCGCCGGTTGCGTCGTCCGCTTCTGACGCAGCTCATTTACTTGCCACCCCCGCGATCGTGGCAGTGGCACCCGATGCAACACCTGTACGTTGCCGCATTTATGGTCTTGTTATGTGTCGGAGACCGTGTTTAGTTGTGGTGGAGAAAAATACTTTTTTTCTGGAATGCGTGTTATGTGAGGGGGATGAATAGGAAAGGAGAAAAAGAAATTTTTGGGATGCGTGTTATGTGAGGAAAATGAATAGGAAGTAAAAAGTACTTTTGGAAACTAAACGCGGCCTGAACGCCTTCGCGAAGGGAGGTTTTATTCCCGGCCTGTCCCAGACATTACTACCATGCTGCTAAGGCCCCGTTTAGATTCACAAAGATTCCCCAAAAAACCACTATTCATCCAACTTTTCTCTATTTATCCCACCTCTTCTACTCACATAACACTATTCATCTACAGTGTTTTTTTGGTGAACAGTGTATTTTCGGGGAATCTTTCCTCGATCTAAACGCACCCTATAAGCTTGCTACCAGCGTCACGGGAATCTGGTGGTACAGCAACTGCAAGTACGGACTGTCATAAGCGCTCTACTTCGATCGGGTCGGGTCCCCCATTTCATTTGGAGCTCATTTGTGTACTGATTGCATGCGTTGTGGGACGCCGTCACTAGTTCTGTGCTTGGCCAGGTGATCAGGTCACTTTGCCGGCTTCCTGAGCACGAATGTATCGTGGATGCGTGAGCAGTGGATAAACTCATAAAAGCAGAGAGCCAGCTGAAAAGGCAAATCGATGTATTTTGTACACCGCCACGTTGGCAGTTGCTGAGATGGCAACTCAGACAGTTAGCCCCGTTATGAAACGAAGTGAAAAAATAATAATACTTAGCATATAGGAGCATAACTTGTGGATTGGGCCTATTCCAACAGAATGGGTTTAAATTTGTGCTGTGTTGGTGGGCAAACCATGCTTGTAACTCTGATCTCTATATAATCTGTTCATTTTACAATATTCCAAGAGATGGGTGAAGACCATCAAGTTCACCCTCAGATTCAGATGTACCCTAGAACAGACATTATAGTAAACATGTTGCATAATTGAGTGCAAATATAGATGCCGTCAGCTTGGATTACATACTAATGACCAGCTACAGTGTGCAAGTTTGGTGCTACACCTTCATCAAAACTAGTACTGTATAATAACAACAAAAAAAAAAACATTACTACAAGGTTAGGTGACTAGTGGGCTAGTGGCTACACCATTCCATCATCTATCCTTGCCCTCCCCAGGATTCCAAGGATTCATCTCACTAAAGCCCGTAGGCACTGAAGTGTTTCACCCTGAACTTCCACTCTCCCCTGCCCGCGTCAAAGGACACGAACTCCGCGCCCTGCTCCTCCGCCTTCTTCATCAGCATCTCTCTGTACTTTTCCACCCGTGGACCCTCGTGGTACTGCTCTCCGGTCTTCTTGTTCACACACTTGATGTTCAGAAGAGTAACCTCTGCAGCCTTGTTTAGACCCTCACCGACCGGGGGCTTATTGCTGTCATCCTTGTACACAATCACCTCCCGGTTGTTGAACTCCACGGTTGACTCCAGATCAAGCCCCCTCACGTCCGTCTCCCCCAGGAACTTGATGCTGCCATAGCCATGGCGCCCCACAACAAAGTCCTTCAGCCGGTTGCAGTAACCTGGCTCACCACGTTCTTTGGCAGCAAGCTCCTCCAGGCTAGGCTCTGTGAAGTAATCTGCCTGCGGCAGCTTAGGCAACAGCCTCTCAACTGAAGTACCCTTCCCATTCTCGTGATGACTGGGCTCATGCTGCTTGCCAGTTTCCATGAGAGAGGGCATTCTGCTTGGTGACTTGACAGTCTTATCATGCCCAGTTTCAGTAGATGCACCTACACAAGTTCACGAAATCAGCACATGAAATTTGAGATACAATTAAACAAAAACCAGTCCTGTAATGGCAAGAGTTACCTTCATATTTGTCCAACTCAAATGAATCCTTTGAAACCGATTTCTTATCAGTCTCACTTCGCAAAGGCCATTGCTCGATTGGCCGGATAATCAGATTCCTCGGGTTCTCTCTTGGGATGAAAAATGCGTCTGCTTTTGGTGTTGCAGGTGATTCCTCATCATCGGCAAAGAATGGAACCTACACCACCACATTCAATGCATTCTTAATGGCACTCAAAAGCTCCATAAATGAATCAGGCACATAAAATTACTATATGCTTACGTGTATATTCATTCATTACCTTGCCATCAGATATTGGATTGTATTTTCTTGGCAGCACTTTTATCCTTCTCTGTGACAAATGCCTAGGAACCGCCATGGACAATGTTCTACTCGGAAGAGGCTTCTCAGCAACCTGCAGCCATCAAAATGTTGCAATCAACCAAACACCCTTTCTTTCTTTGTTCTTTTGAGCATCCAAACACCCCTTTCTTAATGATACTGCTCATAGAATCTCTTGGTACCACTTGTTATTCGCTATTGAACAAGAACCATATTTCTATCTCTACTTTTAACCTGCTAAACAAAATCATTAGAAGTACTGCAAAAAGGAAAACTAACCGGCAAACTTGATATTCCATATTGAACCGAAGGAGAAGAGCCACCATTCCCAATGGACATCTGAGGCATCGCTGGAAGTGTCCCAAATGGATTCGAAACTGGAGCCGGCTGCATGACCATATTGGACTGGCTAGGAGTTCTGTTTCAAAATGCAACAGGATATGAAAAGTTAAACAAATAATGTATTATGTCAGGAGAAAAACATGCATATATGCTGCCAAAACCCATTTGCAAATTCTGAAGATAATTATGATCGACTGCGGATAAAATAACCATATCGCAGTTCCATGTAATCACACATAAGCTAGTAGCTCAGAGAACCATTCAAGAACTTTTCTCTTTGCTATCCATCTCCACATTATACTGATCACAATATAATTCCTTCACCTTATTATTATAGCTAATAGGTGTTTCAAACCTTCAAAAGAAAATTACTAAAAAGAAAAGGGAATAACATGCACATTGAGAAGTAGCAAAAGATCATACTGCTGTCCAATGAGGGCCTGATTAACAGTGTTGGAAAAACCAGGAAATCCACCTGTAGAACCTGCAGCATCGCACAAGACCAAGATTAGTTTTTGAAGATATAAGTTATAAACAGAGGATTTGGACACAAAATACTGACCTAACTGAGTGGGAGATTGGAAGAAATTGTTCGATGGTTGAGTAGGGGCAGGTTGTTGCTGAAATGTTGTCTTAATAAGAAGCAAATGTGAACTTATTAGATACAAAAAGGCATTAAATATGAGAAACGATTATATAGTCTATAATATGAAAAAGAAAAAAAAAGAGATGCTTACCGATGAAAAAAGTGAAGGCCCGCTGCCAAACATATTGCTTGGTTTAGGTGCGCTAAATGGATTTCCAGAGGAGAACAATGATGTACTTAACGGCTGCTGTAATGCTGGGGAAGTTTGAAATAGTGGTGCTTGTTGAGTGTTAGCCAACGAAGAGCCAGTCCCAAATGGGCTTACATTGTTTGCAGTTGATGTGCCAAACAATGAAGATGTAGTAAAAGATGGAGTGGTATTTGTAAACAAGGCGGAACCTGTTGATCCAAACATTGTGGTACTAGTGGACGACGTGAATGGGCTTGAACTAGCAGCTGGTGTACTGTTAAATGAGGTGCTGAACAGTGAAGTGCTAGTTGCAGGCTTAGAAGCAAATAGATTGCTTGAAAATGGGTTTGGGGTAGGGTTTGGGGTAGGCTGGCTAAATGGATTGTTTGGAGTATTTAATGATGGAAAGATAGGAGCCACTGCTTGAGTTGAAGGGTTTGGTCCACCTGAGAGTCCAAATATGAATAATGTCACACATTTTACAAGAACATGTTACATGGACCTAACAAATCTAGTAATATTATAAGAACAAATTAATAAAGGGAGTATCCAATACAAGCATGTTGTATAGTCGATTCTATTATAAGAACGAATTAATATTACTTGCCTTGGTTCACTTTTAGTAGGTGCATTATGATTTTGAAAAAGTCTTTACTGGCATACTTTGACCATCAATTTCTCTAACAGATGTATCATCAATTGCTACAAAATGAATGCCATACTAAAATATCTTTGAAATACAATTCTAATCATAAACCTTTATACACTAAGCATGCATATAATTTGGTTAGTTGGTCAAAACTTATAAAGCTTGACTTTTTAAAGCCCTACTAATTCCAAATGGAAGGAGTACTTGGTTACTCCAGTTCATACAAAAAAACATGCTAAAAGAATACACGGAAATAAATTATGGTTTAGAAGAGAGTTTGCAAATCAAGTAAAATTCTCAATTCCCAATTGATTTTCCTCACCCTTGTCTCCACGCTGGTAGTCTTCCCACCTCAATTCTTCATGACTCTTGTCTTTGTATTCAGGCATCGCGGATATGGAATCAAGTTTTGCAGCAGTCTGAGTACCACTGGTAGTGGTACCACTATCAACGTCTGGTGTTTGAGCATAAGGTTTTATTCTGGTTCCTCCAGCTTGATTACCAAATTGTGCTTGCCCAAAAGCCGGTGCTGCTGTCTGTGAGCCTGAAGGTCAAAAGTGAACAAACAATTCATGAAACAGATAAAGGATGACATGGCCAGGGTACAAACAGTGAAAAAGAAAGACTTGCTAGAATAGGACTGGTGAAGTAATAATAATAACTAATAAGAAAAATAAAAGAATCAGTAAATGCTGCATCATATGGAATAAAATACCGAAATTGGTTGATCATATATTATAGCTATGAAACAATGCAAATATCCAATGGGAAAACCTACCAAATGAAGGATTCTGCACACCGAATGGTGATGTTGTTCCAAAGGGAGAACTACCAGAGGAAACTGCCGTTTGTACAAAAGATGGTGAAGCGCCAAAACTGAATCCACTGGTTGATGTACCAAACGAAGGTGTGCTCGAAGATCCAAAACCTGGAGTAGCACTATTCACACCAAATGCTGTGGTCCCTGAGGTTCCAAAACCAGGAGCAGACGAACCAAAAGCCGGTGTGCTAGAAGCACCAAATAAAGATGTCGACGTTGAACCAAATCCTGGAGTGGTCGTGGCACCGAAGGCCGGTGTAGTTGTGGTGCCAAACGCTTGTGTGGTTGTACCGAATGCTGGTGTAGTTGTGGTACCAAATGCTGGTGTAGTTGTGGTACCAAATGCCGGCGCCGTCGATGCACCAAAAGTGCTGTTGCCGAATGTTGGCTGTGTTTGCTGGAACGTGTTACCAAAAGGACTTGACTGGCTAGGAGTTGATCCAAAACTTGGCTTCTGTCCAAACAAAGATCCTGCCACATGTGCAGAGAAGAGTGTGACATAGAAATCATATATGTATACATCGTTATTGGTATAAAGAACAACAAATCTTGCGTCAACAACACAACAGAGCAGTGAATGAATTTGCATAATTTCACCCG
Organism: Digitaria exilis; assembly: GCA_015342445.1. Lineage (NCBI taxonomy): Eukaryota > Viridiplantae > Streptophyta > Magnoliopsida > Poales > Poaceae > Digitaria > Digitaria exilis. The sequence continues at coordinate 979,410 of JACEFO010001619.1, forward strand.
AGTAGTTATGTATAACAATTGTAGCATGAAGTATCGGAAAGCAGTAAGAAAATAAAGAAATATTGCAAGACACGGGCAAAACTGCAAAAATGGCTCAATGCTGTTCCCAGCCTCGGGGGGAAAAGCAAGCATCAGAATGTCATCCATGATTACACAACCTCGAGAGTTGTTTCGTAAACTTAACAGCCTTGTACTATCAGCATGGTGAACCCGCAAGAGAGCAAGAGAGAAGGAATAGGGGGTGCATAATACGTACCTGAGCCAAATGCAGATGATGTGGCACCGAAAGCAGAGGCAGGCGATGCACCGAAAGCAGGCGTGGAGCTCCCAAATGGAGAGGATGAAGGGGTACCAAATGTGGGAGTATTTTGCTGCTGGCCAAAGGCACCAGTGGATGTAGTGCCAAATGTGGGGGTGGATTGCTGCTGGCCAAAGGCACCAGTGGATGCGCCAAACGGCGAGGTTCCAGTCTGTGCTCCGAAAGTTGTGGTTGGGCTGCCAAAAGGTTTCGGCGCGAAGGGATTGTTGGCGGCAGGTGCAGCCTGGCCGAATCCCTGCGGGGTTCCGAATGAGGTCTGGCCAAATGGGCTAGTGGACGACTGCCCGAATGCTGCAATGAAGAAAGCACACACGCGTGCAAGAGGTGAGAACATAATTATTACATACAGCATTGCAAGAAAAAAAAAGTGTAGTCTAAAGAGACATGTAAGGGGTTAGAGCAAGCAAACCTAAAGCCATAACAAGCTCGATTTATATACAAATAAAAACGATGAGCACTGAAGCGTTGCTTTGAGTTTGGATTGCAAGTGTCAGAGGAAGTCCGGTTTGGTTCCTATCAAGTTAATACGGTGCTCCATATGGACAATAAGTAGCAGAATGTTAGGTTAGGTGTTCCACGGATCCTATCAAGTCTAAGCTGCAGGTAGGTACCCTACTATTCGATCGAAATCGGAACCCTAGCGTGCGCGCGCAGGCATATGAACAACCCGGATATGCAATCAAATCATCAGCGCAATAGACATGTTGAGTACGAGAATATAGGGTTTGAAAGCAAAGGAGCAAAGCAAAGGCCATGGAATCCATCCAACCCAATGTGATGGAACCGACGAAACGACGAAGAAGGAGGTGCTTACGGTTGGTGGAGCCGAACATGGCTGCTGCGTGAGGGAGGGCGCCGATTCGCGGCAGGGGAGGGGAGATTAGCCCCTCGATCGCCGGCGACGGCGGCGGTGGCGGCGGCGGGAGAAGCCGACGAGCCGAGGCAGAGGCACTGAGGCAAGGCGAGGGGATCTGGCGAATTAGCGATAGGCTATCTCTATCTCTCAATGAACGGTGGGGCCCCTGTTGCGCCGCTCCCGTCTTCTTTATATACGGGGGACCTAGCACTTGCCTTGCCTTAGAACGACGCTACTCCTTGCCACGTAGCGTACACTCAGGTAGCGTGGCTTCAACGCAGCAGGCAGATTTGTCACACAGAAAAAAACGCAGCAGGCGGGCCGGTAGGCCCAGAAGATAAGCCAGTTCAAACCAAAGAAGAAATGGGGCCCAATATCATAGTCTTGGTTGAGTTGGGCCATCTACAGTAAAAAAAAATCAGGGGGACGCGCGCGCGGGTTTGATGATGTTAATGGCAAGCCGCTTCACACGACGTGGAAGAGGGAATCCCTCTGTAACCATGGTACTTGGTTACCTGTTCCTCCCTCACCTGCATGCGAACACGGAACATGGAGGGAGTAGTTTATCACTAGACCCTGTCTTTTTTTTCGAATAACTAGACCATGTTTAGTTTCTCTAACATACAATGAAAAAAAAGTAACAAACGGCTAAATTTAGCCCAATGGATCGGGGTCTAATACCACGTATGGGACAAACCACATCCGGTCAAAAAAAATAAAATGGTTGTCACTTTTACTTAGGTCCAAAATCTAAACCTTTTGACATTATTGCTTTAAAATCTGTATATTTATTTTTTTATATGTTTCATTATAAGCTTACTACTATACATATACAATAAACCAAAAATATAATTGAATTTTTACTTTGATTTTTTGGGATATCTACCGCACACACGAGTGTGTTTACGCTCGAATCTCCAATACCATGTTCTTCAACCTCTCACCTCGCGCCCCGTCACCCTAGCCGTGGGCACGGGAGGGTCTCGGCGTCTCGCCGGAGGCTCCTGTCGTCCTCCGCCGTCATGGCCTCCGGCGAGACCCTCCCACCGCGTCTCCTTCCACGACCTCTACCCTATCATGGCTGCTGTCACCATGTTCCAACCTGGTCTAACCGTCCTCCACCACCGTTGCCTCATCACCCCTCGCCCACCACCTCCCCAAGGTCGGCTCGTTGCCCCCGAGCTTCCCTCTAGGTATGGCGATGGAGGATCTCACCGAAGCCCCAACCCCAACCCGAATCCCTAAATCTCGTCGGAGTTGATAAAATGTCTCGCCGGAGTCGAAGAAGCCTCCGCCGCCGCCTCTCCCACCTCTAGCAGGAAGCTCTTGCGCCGACAAAAATTCGAATGCGGCTAGACCGAGCCAACCCACAGTATAGCTTTTTCTTCCGTTTTTTTTCCTTCTTCCGGGAAGGCAACGCATCGTTGACGTCCTGCCGTCCCGGACTCTGGTGACTGCGTGAGTATACTGAAGAGTGAAGTCTAAAATGAGCCATGCCGTACTGTAGGCTCAGCTGTAACCCTGTCGATTTTCCGTTCTCGCCGTTTGTAATAATAGCCCTTCCCATTTCCCACGCCTCCTCGCCACTCGCAGCTTCCCCTCCCATGGCGCTGCCGCGCCCAAAACCCTAGCTCCAACCTCCAAACCTCCTCCGAATCCTCCCCTCCCGCTCCCGGCCCGCCCGACACCACCGTCCCCCACTTCTCTCTGCGGGGGGGACCAGGCCAGGGGGGAAGGCCCATGGAACACCACCACAAGCCCGGCCTGCGCGTGCGCCTCCGCATCACCGCCGCGCGGCGCCGCGCGTGGCTCTCCGCCGGCCTGCACTCCGCGTGCCGCAAGCCCCCGCGCCGCGACCCCTCGGACTCCGTCCACAAGGTCGCGCGCCGCGAGATCGGCGGCGGCCACCGGCGCCCGCCGCGGCCCGCGGCGCCCTCCTCCGCTGCATTCTCGTGCCCCGAGAAGTTCCGCAACTTCCAGCTCCAGGTCCGTGCTCCGCGCACCCCGGCTCGCAGCTGTAGGTTCCTGCTATGGTCTTAGAGAATCTGGTGGCGCCCTATACACTCCTTTCGCCAGCTGATCCGGGAATACATGCGGTGTTTACTGTTTAGGGATGTTAAATGCCTTGTTCGACTTGATTCTTATATAAAATGGAGATACTTGTTGAGGTGTTATTATAATGGTTAGAAACTGAATAACTGATGCCTGATGATTGGGTGAACTGAAGTTGCTTCTGAAAAGGAGTGGGTGTGGTTAGATCTGGAACTCCAAGCTGTACTGTAATAGGATTACCAATTCCAAGCGTCCTGTCCTGGTTCAGAGTGCCAATAACTCGACCCTCGAGTTCATTCAATACAGACCCACATTCTCTTCAGCTAACTAGACAACATGTCAACATGTGCTTGAAATGAATATAGCTTAGAAGTTTTAGATATTACAGTTTCTCTTTTTTTTTCCTTTTCCTTTTTTTTTTCTTACCACTTGTTAATCCTCAAATGCTCCTAATTGTGTGTACAGCTATCAATGGGATTTATGAAAATTGCTGTTTATGAGGAATTGGAAGACTAATAAATGTCAGTTAAATTGCAACTTGTGGGCTTTCATCCTCATGACTAGGTGGATATCAAGACCTTTGTTCTGTCAAAAGGATTTTGGAATAACCAAACCACCACTATAGCACATTTGAGAGCATGAGCTTACCAAAATCAGCATGTGAGCAAATAGTAACTCTGACAGGTTGCACTTTAGTTTTTTCATAATATGTGGAAATATTATTTTTTTTCCTATTTCAAATTTGAGTGATATTGTTTGCAATTGCGGATAGAAGGAACTGAATAGAAACACTATTTTTAGTTTGATGTCTTTTGGGATATGGATATTTTCATATTGGTCATCCAAAACAGAAAAAAACCTTTAGTACATAATTTTCGAGTGGGTAGTACTTGTGCACAAGATCACTGTTAAATACTAATGACATGCAATGTATAAATGAAAAGGACTTTGTTGTGTACTATCTGTTGTGTTGCCATGTAGTATTATTTAGCTGTTTCACTGTAATTGAGGCATTTGATTGTGTGCAGGAAGAATATGACACCTATGATGATGAAGTCCATTTTCTTGTCCAATTGCCATTTCTGTGGAACAGAACCAAAATTATTGAAATTGTTGCAGCAAAGGATGTTATATTTGCACTTGCCCAATCAGGTTTATGTGCTGCATTTAATCGAAGTAAGTCTCATGCTTTGCAGTATTTGTTTATGATTTCTTTCTGTTTATGTTCCTGATAAACCTTCTTATCGCATTGACAGCAACAAACAAGCGCATATGCTACTTGAACATAAGTCCTGATGAGGTTATTAGGAGCTTGTTTTATAATAAGAACAATGACTCCCTTATCACCGTTTCAGTCTATGAGTCCGATCGTTTCAGTTCGTTGAAGTGCAGAACAACTCCAATAGAGTAAGATACCTCATCCATTTCTTCTTGACCTAGCCTATGTATTTTGGACTTTTACTTCTAAGCTGTTGATCTTGGTGTCTGCAAAATTACATGTGCTATTATTTCTATGTTTTTTGTTTATAATTGGTGCTTTTAAAAGTTATCAGTAGGGCTATTATGGCTTTGGATGTTGGTACGTCTCTTAGATGCTTGCTGCTTTATTGTAAGACGTGATAAGTTTGGTAGCAATATTCAAAGTATCACTATTTTTGTATTCTTTTACTTATTTATCTCATCTGGTTGCAATTGCTTTTAGGTACATCAGAAGAGGCCATTTGAATGATGGATTTCCTTTATTTGAAACTGAATCATTAAAATATCCTGGTTTTGTCGAGTTTGATGATGTTAATGGCAAAGTATTGACCTTTTCGGCCCAGGATAGGTAAGTGATATTTTTGCTCAACAGTATGACAGCAAGCATATGCACTGTTTAACGCTTCTTCTTTGCAGTACTTACAAAGTTTTTGATCTAAAGAACTACAACTTTCTGTATTCCATATGCGACAAGAACATTCAGGAGATAAAAATAAGGTTTGCTGTCACTGATCACTGATAAATTCATATTTGATCTAGGTAGTTCATATCTCGTTCTTACAATCTTACCTATATTCTCTTCCATCAGTCCTGGAATCATGCTCGTGATATATCAGAAGACAAATTGTCATGTTCCACTGACGATATTGTCAATCGAGGATGGAACTCCGCTGAAAACCTTCAGTCAGCTGCTGCATCGAAATAGAAAGGTTGATTTCATCGAGCAGTTCAATGAAAAGCTACTCGTGAAGCAAGATAAGGAAAATCTCCAGATTATCGATGTAAGCCACTGCATTCGTTTCCCCGTTAATTCTTTCTTTCGTTTTGGGAGCTGCAATTTGTATTTCATTTTGAACTGACTTTAGTTCCTGATCAGGTTAGAAACTCCGATCTGATTGAAGTCAACAAAACAGAGTTCATGACCCCCTCAGCATTCATCTTTCTCTATGAAAATAATCTATTCCTGACATTTTGCAATAGGACAGTTGCAGCCTGGAATTTCCGTGGAGAGCTAGTTACATCATTTGAGGATCATGAATTATGGCATCCTAACTGCAATACAAATAATATATATATCACTGCTGACCAGGACTTGATTATCTCATATTGCAAAGTTTCAAATCAGGCGGTCACAGATTGTATTGACACCGAGGCTGGAGAAGGTATAACTAAATGCAAGTCAAACTTGTCATTGCTTTATCCTACTTCCTTTCCTAATTGGAATGTACTTCCTGAATTTTTGCAGCTTCGTCCATGGGATCAATTAACATGAGCAACATCTTTACGGGAAAGTGTGTTGCGAAGATCTCCCCCAGTGATCCTACTCTCACAGTTGCTCCTCGAACGCGAGGTGACAAAAGCAGATCTACAATCCGTAGCACTGTTTCAGAAGCTCTAGAGGACATCACTGCTCTCTTCTACGACGAGGACCGCAATGAAATATACACTGGAAACAGCAAAGGCTTGGTGCATGTCTGGTCAAACTAACCTTGACATCCACCCCCAGCCTTGTACATACCTCTTGTACCTGTATTTGTTGTCCCTTATAGAACAAAATGTAATGCTCATCATGTCTGATTATAGCGGGACTGTAACTTCTTAGACATTATCATTGGTAGAATAATCTGAATGTAGAGTATGTCTTCAGGTAAAGTATTTTGGCGAAGGTTCTTTACATATTTCACTTTATTCCAAAACCTGGTAAACTTCTCTCAAGTATCGTTGGAAAAATGCGGATTTCGATCTGATCGATGCATTAATTAATCTGGTTACTGTATAGCTGTAATCGTTTGCTGTCTCTGTGGGCACTAGGCAGCCATTTACCACGGACTGTTGGCAACTGTTATTGGTGGTTTGGCCCACTAATATGACTAGCAAATGAAAAACGTCATATTTTAGAATTATTTAAGCAATTCACTATCTTTCTGAAAGAGAAGAAAATTTAACATGTTAACTCTTTGGCTACTCTTGTGTTCGGATTGAGGTAAAAAATGTAGATAGAAAAAAAAACTGCAGCTAATAGCATGTGGTGTGAGAATAGTTAAATAGTGAAAGTTGAAATGAATAGTATTTTTATGAGATTATTGCGGTTTTACCCTTACTATGAAGTGCAATCGTGTTTTTACCCTTACTTTTTTCAACTTTGTGAATTTGCCCCTATTATTTCTAAGTTGTTGTGAATTTGCCCCTGGTCGTTGTGAATTTGCCCCTGTTTTGACCGTTGACTACCATTAACTGGGGGCAAAATCACACTGATTTATAAAATATAAGAGCAAATTCACAAAGTTAGAAAAAATAAGGCAAAATCACAATTGCAAATCAAAATAGGAGTAAAAACACATTAGCTTTTATTTTTATTTAAAAAAATAAATAATGTTTAGTTTGTAATTGGAAGAGCAATGTCACTTGGCGCCCTGGGTCGAGCAAAGTAGCTCTCTTGCTTGTCTGCACGAATCTTCGTGCATAATCTGTTTCTCTCAATGATTCGAAAAAAAAAAATCTGTTTCTCTCAAATGATTGCTGCCATTAATGCCTCTCTTACAGCTGGATTAATACGTCCCGGACTCGCTGTCGCGGCAGTAACAAATCCACTCCAAACTTTAACTACCGACTTCTTCACAAACTCACAGACCTAACGAGTCTCCGACATGTGGGGTCCTCCTTTCTTACCCCCACCACTCAGTAGCACGCGCCTGCAAGCAAACCTCACCGCGGCGTGCGGGTAACACCACCCCCCGTGTAGTTAGCTTACTAGCAACGACACTACCGGCCGTAGCCTATCGCCAACAAGCCAACAAGCCCACCGAAACAACACGCGCGGCCGCAGTAAACAAGTCCGCCCGCCACGGATACAGCACGCGCACGCCTCCCCGTCCTCTCCCCCTCTCCTCTCCCTTCGCCGTTGGGGTTGGCTGTTGCGAAGCGAGACAAGCCACCGGCTCCGCCCCCGCCTCGCCGCCGCGCGCCTAGGGTTTGATGGAGCCCGTTTCCTCCTCGGCCGCGTCTCCTCCGGCGGAGGAGGAGGCGTCGGCGGCGGCGAGGAGGAGGATGCCGGAGGAGCTGAAGCTGCGGCGGAGGACGCTGGAGACGGTGCTGGAGCAGTGCCAGCGCGCGCTCGAGATGATACGCGAGGCCGATCTGGGGGTGGATGAGGAAGGGACGAATTCGGGCGAGGTGCAGGAGGGCGAGGCGGACGGCCACGGCGGCGGTGACGAGGGGGAGCAGCCGCCGCCGCCCTCGGACGCCGACTACGAGACGGACGAGGTAAGGGGAGATCTCGCTGCGCACCTCTTAATTTTGTGGTCTGAAGATTCGTACAAGTTCAGGAATTGGGTCTGAGAGGTAGTCACTAGTCAGCGACATTTAGGCGTTTAGTGATCTGGCTGGATTGGAGGTTGCTGCCTGCTGGAGTTAGACCTCGTTCACTCGAAATTGCTACCGTTTACTCGATCGCACCTCGATATTGCGTTATTTACTGTTTTGGTGGGGCCATGCTGAGTCAGGAAACGAGTTAATTATGACAGTTTGGTATATATTGTTGCATTCTTGTTTATGATGGGTGAGGATATGTGGGAAGGAGTGTCGGTGGTTGCAGGTCCTTGAGGTTAAATTTGAATTTAAATCAGATAGGTTCTATATAGTCCAATTGACCGTGTCGTGAAGGGGGTAATAAACAAGGAGATGGCGTAGCAGATGTGGCCATGGATTGTTGGAGTAGTTGATAATTGATTATTTCATTTCACATTCCTCAACTTATGGAGTTAGTAAATTTTATCAGCAGATGTGGGCATATATTTTGGAATAGTTAACTGTGAAGTTCTTCCACTTTAGGCACTGTTTATGAGTATGACACTTCCCAACTGTTTATGGAACTTATACATGCTGCTTTGTTGTGGGTGGCATGAACTAAATTATGCTTTCAATGTACTCATTTGCTTCTGTTCTGAAGCTGCCCTAAGGTCTGCACATCTTCATTCACTTTGCAGTTATGCGATCTTCTCCAATCAAGGGTTCAATCACCTGAATTTCTCGAGAAACTAGATAGCATTCAGAAGTCTGTATATCAACATGGTGCAGGTGTGTATTTATTGCCAAGTGAATCATTACCTTTTTCTTGATCTAGAATTTAAAAACACTTTTTTCACAATTAATGCACATATTGAACTTTTTCACATTTTGTAAATTCCCGCTTGTTTACTTAACCTGGTAACTTAACAGTTCTATAATATTCATGTAACAGTAGATGAAACTGTATCATGGGATATTGTAAGTGCGGCAGATATTTGGGATGATAAAAGCATAAACGTTAGTGATGATTCAGAGGATGGATATGTTCTCGTTAAGCAAGAGGACATAGTTGATGGGATTGCATGCTTCATGGCTGCATACTTGCTGTCACTGAAGCAAACTAAGGTATACAAGCTTAATTCACTTATAATGTGGTTCTGCGAGTCTATATTCTGTAGTGTTGGAAGTTGGATAATGTGACTACCAGTAGTTATCAATCCAACATAGTCTGTAATCCTTAAGCTAGGTTTCATGTAATTTCTCCATTCTGCTGTTTGTATCAATGGGAGGAGGGCCTGTATCTGTTTTATGTTTCCATGCATCGACTCCCTAGATTATCATCATTGAAGAGAATATCATATTGCTTTTCAATTTTGGAAATCATCATGATAATGATTTCCAACTCATTTTATGCAGGACTTGACACCTGATCAACTTCAACAAGGTTAGCACTGTGTTATCTTGATTGAAATTAATTTGTTTGCCGAGGGGGCGAAAATCGCATGTTAAAATTCCCACTTTTCATTTTTTTTCAGCTCTTAGCAAGACATTTTCAGCTAAAAAGAGGAAAGGCAAGCTTCAGAAGGCATGGGATGGAACAAAAGTTATTTATAATGTAGCTTCGTGGAGTGCGACAGCTATTGGGTAAACTACCTTTACTAAATAGTTACAAATTCAACCCTTATGGCATTCTAAGGTGATCTCCAGATCGGGCTGAGGAATGTTAAACCCCTTTAGTTACATGTGAAGTTAGCTCCAATGACTAACCCTTTTGATTCTGTAAAATAGCAGAAGCTAGGACTAGGATCATCAACTAAAATTTGGTTTCTGCAAAAACATCACATGCTTGCTAATGGCACATGTGCTTTTCAACATTACTATAGGGACAGAGTCTTCAAACTCTCTTAAACTCAATTCCTTCCAGTAGACTATGCTTAAAGGAGCAATATGCTGCTGGAATAGCTGTCTTTCCATTGAAACAATGATAGCTGAACCCAGCCAAACAATATGATCTTTAAACTTTAGGCATTATTATGGAGGTGTAGATTTTCCTACATTATTCAGCATGTAGTTGTTCATATTAGTATTTACATTGCTAGTATCTTCTGCACCTATCATTTTCCAAGCACTTGCACAAGATTACAGTGTCTTGGGTCTGGCAACAGTGGTATTATGTAGTGATAAGTTTCAAATGACCTTGCAGCTTCTAAATATTCCTGTTGCTGCTAGCTGTGTCACTTGCGTATACTGATTCTCAACTGTCTTTGTGTAGAATCTACCAAAATCCAGCGATTGTACAAGCAGCAGCAACAGCCTTTTGGACATCCTGCCGTGTAATATCCAAATTTCTTTGAATGATCCTTATGGCTGGACGGTGCAAACCTGCAAACACTGTCCATGGCAATGTTAAAAGCTTCCCTGTGTTCCAAGCAAAACCTAGTACCGAACTTACATTGATGTAAATATTCCTGACCTGCCAGTTCGTTCATTGCTTATAACAGTGATATCATGTCAAAAAGATTGTCTGCTCGTAACTTCAGACTGCACCATGGATGACATGTGGAGCTAGTCTCTGGCATCTCACGTGATCTAGCGGTCAAACGCATCTCCCTGTGTTTATCAGCACCATTGTATCAAGCCTCCAATCATTAATGTACATATGCCCAGGGTTGCATATCAGCCATCCTACTCAACATTGGTGTATCAGTGTGATTGTAAATATCTCCATTCGTTTGAATAAATTCATCTGTGCCTGTTTCACCTCAGTGGAAATATGATTTCATTGTGCAAATAAGAAATGTTCACAATCTGAAATTTGTAATGTTATTATTAGCAGATGATACGTGTTGCTAGAGGGGTATTGAGTGCTTGAGAAGCAAAAGATCATGAAATAAGTAATATAAAGCTACGAGTACTAGTTTGTATTGTACAGGCCTGTATTAACTATGGATGTTACAAGTTACAACACAATCCTGTTGGTACTGTTCCAGAATAAATCTACTGCCAAAAGGAAATTACAATCAGCCCTTGCAGGGATTGCATGATCTGGAAATAGGTTACAATTTACAAAGTGGCAGGCTGTATTCACGAAATATGCTGCGGACGATTTGACCATGTGCCGCTACTCCTTTCTGAGCATAAACTGCCTACTAAATTAGAAAAGCTAATTAATAATATGGTCATTGGGATTTATCTGGTCTGGAACGAAAAAACAGCGCCAGTGTAGACCGCAGTCATAGCGATGATAGATACTCCAACATATGTGCACACTGTTGCTGCGCAGACATACAGGTACCTGTTGGCGTTTAGGAATAAGTAGTTAGATAACAGTGAAACCGCCCGCCTGTAACAAGTCTATTATGGATGACGGTGCAACAAGTGAGAACATTCTGGTCACTGCAACATTTTATATGTTGTCGAAGAAAGACTGAAAACAAGAAAAATGATGCCATTTTCACATGAAAAATCTTCTTGAGCAACGATGCTTACAGAGAAACCATGTCGACATACTAAATGACTGATCACTGTGCTCTATATGTATGTAATACTACAATAGTAGTGGCCAGATATTTATTTGTAAGACTTCTATTAAACACTTACTTTGGTGAAAATACGCTCCAAACGAATAAGTGATTCCTCATCAGTAGTAAAACAGTGGTATATGAGGTCAAAGCAACAGAATTAATGAGCAAAGGAAGCAAACATGGCAATGTGACCATTTTGTCCAGGATATAGCTCAATTTCAACTGCCGCTGAGTAGAGATATCATCACTATCTTTCACGGATATATAAACCAGCATCCCAAGGTATAACATCAGAGGCGATCCATATGTAATAATGAACATTAGTATACCAGAAAGAACCGTGGAGTAACTTGAAACGCCCTGTTAAAATTCATTAGTCAAATAAGAAGGAAATGGAGAAAAGGACACTCGAGGAGGTCTAGGTTAAACTCACAATGAATGCTCCAGCAACATCAATGCTGGCAAGGCTATTTGTATTCCCAAGACCAAAATGACCAGCCATCCCCAAGAATTGCATTGCAATAACCTACACATTTTATTGCAAACAGTCAATAAAAAGAAACAATTCCCATGATGCCATGAGTTTGAAAAACAAAAACATTGTGTTCATCGAGCAAAGATTACAAAAAAAGTTTAAGAAACTAACCTGTACCCATTGCTTATGCAATGTTTTATCTAGAGAAAAATAAGCTATACTTGAGAATGTTTGCAAGAAAATGAGCAAAAGAGGAATTGCGTTAATGGGTTGTTGCAGAAGCAACTGCAGAAGACACCAGAACATTATGTATGTTATTCCAGTGAGGAAAACTGAATTCCTGATGCCACGAGAATCTATATCCTTTACAGGATTAGAATCAGAGGATGCTGGTTTAGCTTCCATAGAATATATTGGAAATATCCAAGGTGAAGCAAGAACAGTGGAAGATATTGAAACACTAGCAATGGCGTAAAACAGTTTAGCTATTGATGTTGTGTTATGGTTGATTGGTAATGAAGTATTTATCTGATTTTCCCAGATATGCAGCAGAACCAGAAGTCCGCAAGAAATGTGGCTCCACCATACTCCTCTAACAACCTTAGACTTTGCTCTGAGTAACTTGAGTGAAACTGAATACAATGTCATAACTGCAAGAACCGAGATAGTCTGAAGAGATTTTACAATAGAAGAGTCAGCTTGGGCCAGTGACTTCGAAATGTCAGGAAAGTGAACCCAGTTAATCCCACCTTGATGCCAAGCTCTTATAACTCTCCCGGCAATAAGAACAATAAGGACAGTACACAACTTGTAACCATCTCGCTTGCCTGGGGTTAATTCATAATTGGTAGCATAGGAAAAGTTATTTGCATCAAAGCTCTTCCCTTCCACTCTACGAACTAGTGTTGAATTTGATCCTTTTAGCATTGACTGAACTGTCTTGATGAGAAATATTAAATACAAAGTAGAAGTGAGAAAGTTCCATGTATATTGCTCTTCTTCCACAAAAGAACTCGAACCAAGGCTGATGACATAGAGAAAAATTCCAATAAGAATGAAAACCTCATCAAGGTGCCAGCGTTGATCCAAATGTGACTCAGACTGGTGATAAGCTTGACTCAGAGATTGTCCCTTGAATAGGCTAGACACAGTGCCCATGAGAAAAAGGCATGACAATGTCATCAACAAGATTGCAGAGATAAGCAAATAGAATGGTTTCTGCAAATATAAGAAATAAAGGGAAACAAGTCATTCAGAAGAAAGGTAAATCTAAAAGCTATTTGAAACTAAGGTACAAATATGCAAAGATAGTAAAATTACATCTGTTGCTCTGTGAGACAACCACTCACTCGCATATCTTAAGAAGCCATGGTAGTTGTCCACAGCAGTCCCTACGTACAGGGCTTCAGCAGACCTGGAACGACAAATTCTTTTAAGCAGGGATGGATGATGATGATACCCATTACAGTTTAAGGATCTCTGCAGAAGCTTACTTGAAATCAGAACTTTGTTGGAGCCGTGAGGATTGATGAGAGGCAAAAGCTTTAGAAAGAAAATGACAGATCTTTTTCTCAATATATTCAGGATGGATGTCAATCCCTAAACTGTCCTCCGAATTAATACATTCTTCAAGGCAGAAAGCAGGTATTTGTGCTTGCAGCAATCTTAAGATTTGCCATGAGTTAAGCTCTAAAGTCCGTAGTTTCTGGTCATCTGAAACAAGATGCAGTCATCATTTCTGAACAGAAAGCTAAGAGTATTTAATCATATAATTTGTAAATAATTAAATATTCTGGTAAGACAAAAAAAATATGATGAAAGGACACAGGTGACATGCTGAAATACAACTGATTAGGCAGCCCACCAAAATAACCTACTGAAATAATTTAAAAAGCTCACAAGTATAAATCATCTACCTCTGATTCATGATGTACCTCAATGCACCTAAAATGGAAGGTAAACATAAAATTACCTGTCAAAGAATTAAAAAGCTCTGGAAGCAAGACACCTATATTGTTCTTTGGAATTGGTACACCAAATAGAAGAGCGAGAGTTGGGGCAAGATCCACCTGCAAAGGAGGATGTCAGAGTTGTGCCTTGATCTGTTGGAACTATCCTTGTAGTGCTGTAATTATCTCTTCAGCTTAATGGTGAAGACACAAAGCTACTGATTATAAATGTATCATAGACAATAACAATGATTTCTATACTGAAATAATACGCAAAACTGAAGCAGAGCACTACATACAGAACCTCTACAATTAACAGAAATAAAGGTCACTAATAATGTGTAGACTTTACTTGAAGTGCTTCATTCTGGTCATAGGGCGAACAATGTCGTCTCTGAACACTGTGTCCTATAAAAAGGGCAAGTGAATCGGTTTCCTCATATGAAGATCCTCCATGATTACCCCCTTCAGTCATGCCATGATCACTGACCACAACCTGGAATAAGGGAGCACGTAGCCCATAAATTTTTTGTTGGATACACATTTTTGGGAAGAATTTCTATATAGCCAAGTATATACAATGCAATCCAGAAGGTAGAGCAAATGCAAACTTTGGCTTGTTACAATCTATATAGGACAATGCAATAAATATCACTACAAAAACTAGACATAGAGAAAGACTTTATCAAGCATACACATATATGAATTAACAATATAAGTACACCACTTGCCACTGGATTCTTGAAGCAATCTCAGGCCAATATTGAAAGTTTGAAACAAATATCTGTCACATAATGTGTATGTGACTAGCAAAAGAACATTATTTTTAGAAATAAGAAAGAATCACAGACCAAAAGTGTTCTTTCCAGATTATCCTGAAGGCTCGCATCATGCACTCGTCTAATGACATCATCCATCTCCTTCATCTTTTGGGTCATCAAAACACTATAATTTAACGTTTTAACTCAAACTTATCATCACATAATCGCAAAAAAATCTGAAAGATGCTGCGATGTTTACCTCCGGCGGCCACCTATATGGCCAACATGATCTAAGCCTAAATAGTGAAGAACCTGGAATTATCAACAGAAAAAGAATTACTCAGTACTCTTAACAAGAAATTGCAAAATACTGGAAAATAATGATATGAAGAGATGTTTATATCTTATTACAACAATATTAGTCGGACACAAGAACTGCATGGTTGGAATTAGATATAGCATTATCAGTCCACAAGGAATAACACACGTGAAAGCACCAAGGTAAGAGCAAAAGCTTACCAAGACACTCCAGTCTTTTGCAACAAGCTCAAAGTCTAGATGGCGTGAAACATTGAAATCAACCTCAGTTGTATCTCTCACCTGAAAGATAGTTACAAATCATTCAACAGATTTTTATTAATAAAAATACTAGCGTGCACAGAACAAATAAAGCACTGGCACAAGCAAAAGCATCAGGTCATAGGCTAAGTGCCTAATATGCAAATATCTGCAAGCATAGCCCAAAGAAGCAGACACTCTTCTAAGAGAATGCGGTATGATCATGAGAAGAATGACGAGGTTTTGAAATTTAGTAGGGAAAAGTACGCCTGATAGATGGTATGGAGAGGCAAGTTACTAGCAAATTCTAAAATAAACACCCAACTTTAGTGATGTCAGATTTCTTTAGAACAACACAGTGAAGAAGCAATGTTTTGAAGAGTAACAGGTAGGCCAGAGTTTCAGGTGACACACATTATAAGCTTATCTTTTCCCCACGTTCAACTGTAAGAAAAACATGTGATGCATAAATGTTAAAAAGGGCTTACATAAAAACTGCTCACTCCATCTTGTCTAGCAAATAATGTTGGGAACAATTTGATCCATGTCTCATCTCCCAGCATCACTAATTTATGACCAATCATATGAAGCTGATCTGCATAGGTGTGCATTAGTGCAATATGATATAGCTTATAAGCAACTTTAACTCTACAAAGAATGTGGGATAGATATTTGTGGATGATGCAGAGGGGTAGGAAGGCACAGAGAGGTTCTAACCAAGAAGATTGTCCTCTAAGAAGGCTTGAGTATTGAAATTAAATGCTACATCTAGAAAACCTCCAATTGCCCCAGAAACCATAGCCTGAAAAGGAGTACTGTTACTATTATCATACGATTAAACAAAAGGGTATCTCTCGATATATAGAGTCTTACTTTTAGTCGGGGCATTGTGACAGTTGGAGGTGCAGCTTTAGCATGGTAACCTGTGGCTTTGCAGCCAGCTAGCAAAGACTGAGTGTATGGCATAGACTCCATCATTTCTTTACTTGGAGGGTTTCCACCTCTCCCAAGTACAAATTCAGCAGGTAGACCATCTATTACCTACATTGACATTCATAAAAAGGCAGAAAAAAAAAAGAAAAACAGGTAAAACAAACTATCATCGAAAGGACTATGCTGTTAATTGTTGAACCAAATAAACATGCATATCAATTCAGGGCATACCATCAACACTAAGCGATCGTACACAGGAGGGATCCCAGAGACTTCCTGGCGCACAAAAATAACAAGGCGAACATCAAAATCGACGTGGAATTTCCATTTTCAGGGGAGGATGCATAGTATCCAATGTGCACAGCATATTCATCAACTAGCTCAACATTCCAGAGCTTCATTCTCGCAGCATAAACGACGCAATACGCAGCTGTACCAGGGAAATCTAGACGAGGAATGCAAGCAGTTGCCAGTAGCAACGCCTTACCCTGTACAGAGATCTGAGTTGATTCGGAGGAAGCGCCGGCTCCTGCTCCACAGCATTGACGGGACCGCACGACGGCATTCGGTAGCTCTCCGCTCCACTGCACAACCAAACACAGAGTCACCAAAGCAAACACCGTAAATTCCACAGCCGCGGAGGAACCAGAGCTGAGCAGAGCAGAGGGATAGAGAGACGCGGACCTAAAACCGTGAAGCGTGGGCTTCACGGGGAAGAACCCGTAGAGGAAGAGCGAGAGGCCAGCTACCTGGAGCAGCACCGCCGCCACGGTCCACCATGCGACGGCGGCGCCCATCGCCTCCCTACGCGGCGGCGGCGATCGCCGCGGAACGGCGGGCGGAAGCTTCGCCCAGCCGGCACAGCTCTGTGAAACGACGACGACTGGGCTGAAGCTGGCCACCTCAGCCCATATTTTAATGGGCCAGAAAAGGCACCGAAGCCCTATAAAAAAAACGAAAAAATGTGCCTCAGGCCCACCAGAAGCGAGGCTCGGGCTCCCTCTCTCTTCAGGTCTGGGGGTGCGATAAAGCGCTTGCTGTGGCAGCTGCGCCTCCCGCTGCTGCTCAGTCCCGCTGCTCTTGCTGTTCTCTGTGCTATCCGCTAGGGTTTATCTACTCGAAGGATGGCGTCGGTGCAGTTCTCCGGCGCGGGGGTCGGCACCGCAGCCTTTGCTGCGAAGGGGAGGGCCTCCATCGAAGCGCTCCGGCTTCCGGCGACGGTGGCCGTCGGCAAGGCCCGCCCAGCGCGGCGGGCGTTTCGCGGCCTCGTTGTCAAGGCCGCCACCGTCGTCGCCCCCAAGGTGCGTGCCTCGGCAATGTAGCTTTGTGGTGTAGTGGCGCCGTTGTTCTCACGGGGAATAGGGTAGTGGGATTGGCTTTTGCGTTCTGTTTCATATGCTGGCCAAGGCAGAAGAGAGATGGGGTGAAGTGGATGATAAGACTCGAGAGTGTTGGTGAACGCTGATATGGTGACTAGTGCAGTAACGTTCCCTTGGGCTGGATTTTGATGAAGCAGAGAGAAAATTGTTAGAAATTGGAAATGCTGGTCTGTTAGGACTTAGGTAGCGGATAGCCTTTTGTGATTTGGAAATCCAATGTCGTGAATTGAATTACACTAATGGCTGCATACTAGAGAAAAACAAATATAACTAATACCTGTTTGTGGTTTGTTAATGCCTACATGCGGTGAATTGCACATTTGCACCTGATTAAATGGTCAGTGTTGCAGTGAATTGTGTTATGAAAAGAATCTTTAAATGTGGATTCAATCAGCATGTTCAGAAAGGCCACAAAGAAATTGTGCTTAGCCTGTGACCTGCTAGTCTGTTACAATTTGAGTTCAATATCTGGTCCAAACTCATACGTAGTAAACATTTTGTTGATTGGGCTATATCTTGCAGCCTGGTCACTTGGGGCAGATCACCACATTTGTTTTCCAGAAGGTATTATTTTATAAATTGCAGAAATGAATCACTATGTCTTGTTGTTCCATTGCAGTATACAACACTTAAGCCTTTGGCTGATAGAGTGCTTGTAAAGATTAAGTCTTCCGAAGAGAAGACGACTGGTGGAATTTTGCTCCCAACGACTGCTCAGTCCAAACCTCAGGGTGGTGAGGTAGTTGCTGTTGGAGAAGGAAGGACCATTGGGGATAAGAAAGTTGATATCAGCATTCAGGTATATTGTTCTTTGCAAACATTTAAGATCTTACATGCCTGTAGTTTCCAGTAGAGCTTTATATGCAGATATTCCCATGAGAGAATGTGTAGCTATATTCCATGGGCCGTTGGTAGACAGCGAAATGATGTCCCTTTTAGTACTTTGCATCCACCTAAGATATACCCTTGTGCTGAGGTTTGCTAAATCATATGGCACCATTTTTAATTGGCAGCAATAGAAAAAATATACTTAAAAGTCGTATGCTGTAACCTTGTCTCAGTTTGAGTAAGAAAATCACGTCTTAAACAGAGCGAGCCTTGTGCAAGATAAAGCTGTCAAAGAATGTCATCTTCGCTTCCATCTCAATTATTTCTACATGTGTTCTGATGGTTCTTGATACAAGAAACGTACTAACTTGTGTATTTCTTATACTCTAGGTTGGAGCTCAGGTTGTATATTCAAAGTATGCCGGAACTGAGGTTGAGTTGAACGATGACAACCATCTAGTTCTAAAAGAGGATGACATTATAGGTATCTTAGAAACTGATGATGTGAAAGACATGAAGCCGCTAAATGACCGTGTTCTAATCAAGGTAGTGATCTCTTATGTATTTGATCTTCAACCTTTTCTTTAGAGTTCAGTATGCGTAGCCATTCGAGTTGGGGATCAACCGGCACACCCTTTTGTTTAACCATCACCCGCCTATTTCTCTTCTGACAGGTTGCTGAAGCTGAAGATAAAACTCCAGGTGGTCTTTTGCTTACCCAAACTACCAAAGAGAAGCCGTCTATTGGAACGGTCAGTTACACAATTCATTAGCTTCCATTGGGCACTTTTTTACCCTGACGAATCAATCATCATTAATGCAACAAATAATGCCCCATGGTTCCAAACAGTACCGTTTGAACCCTTGAGTCGTGGCAGAGCTTAACTATGACTTTGCATCTAGCACAAACCAGAATCATTTGAATGAACGAACGAACGACAGTATTTCTTGATCGGTCACAGGTCGTAGCTGTTGGCCCGGGTCCCCTGGACGAGGAAGGCAATCGGAGCCCGCTGGTGGTCTCAGCAGGCAGCACCGTCCTCTATTCCAAGTACGCCGGCAGCGAGTTCAAGGGCACTGACGGCACCAACTACATCGTGCTCAGGGTGTCGGATCTGATGGCCGTCCTCTCCTGAGCTTGTGTGTGGGTTGCTGGGTTCTCAACAGCTCATAATACCTATCCCCAAAGCTCTCCCATCCTGTTGTAGCATCGCCATTTTGTGGGAACAGGTTCCCTGGCAGTCCACTAGCGGCCTTCTCCTCGGTCGTATGTTACTGTATCTCGGAGGAATAAACAGTCACACTTGTGATTGGGTTGGGTCGCACAAAGGGATTTTCTTGTACTGGCATGCGTATGATCGCTGCGATGCCGTTCAGACACCGTGTCCGACCGCTGGGGTTGCCGGCTTTGGTCAACCGGATAGAGATGGTGACAGGCAGACGACGCATCAGAGTACGGCTACGGCAGGGAGCATAGCAACACGAGCAAAGCTTGTCCTGGCGCCACACGCAACGCAACGCGACGCGACGACGCCCACGCAAGCACGCAGGCAGCCGGCCAGGCCCCGCCGCGGCGTTGCAGCGTCTCAGGATCCGGCGTCAGTCCATTGTTCGACCGGTTCCGCATTGACCACAGAGAGAGGGAGCAAGCAGAGCCACAGCCAGTGAGCCACTCCCCCGTCGCGTCGCCTCCGGCGATTACGGCCGTTCACTCGAGCGAGCCTTTTATATCCAGAAGGCCACTGCCGTGCCAGTCGACTCTGCCACAAAAGGAAAAGCGAAGGGCTGAGGCTGGCCGATATCATCTGACTGATGAGACACGGACACCACGAGACGATCGCTTTCGCCGGTTTTGACTCGTCGATCTCCGGCGATTCGCAGAGACGTACGTCGCCGAGCTCGGCCGGATGAGGCGATGGCAGTGTGGGAAAGTGGAGGCAACAGCGGCTCCGACCTGCCGCGCTTTTCCTCCGCGGTTGCTTTCCAGCGGATCGCGTGGGGAAAAAACTCTCTCCCCGATGATGGTCGTTTCTGCGACCGGCGCGGCGCTGAATACCGACCGCGCCGCTACATGCTACTCCTTCCCCGGCCGGCCGCCGTCTCTCGAGGCGGCGATGAGAGAGAGGTTGGTGACGACCTCAGTGTAGACTTCTGTTTGATGTTTAATCAGTGGCAACTAGCTGCGTGTCTCAAATTCTCAATGCAGCGGGACGGTTGTTTGCACGTATATATACTACTAACGTACGTAAACTTTTTTCTTTTGCTCAAAAGGATATAGATTATACTCCATCCGTCCCAAATTGTAAGTCGTTTGACTTTTTATCCCCAACTTTGATCACTCGTATTGTTCAAAAAATTTATGCAAATGTAGTAAAATTTTAGTCATTCTTGAAATTCTTTTATTACTAAAACTAGCCATAACAAAAAAATATAATATTTTATGAAAAATTTGAATAAGACGAGTGGTCAAAGTTGGGGTCAAAAAAGTCAAGCGACTTACAATTTGGGATGGAGGGAGTATAATGGTAACATAATAAATGCATAAAAGTGGCAGCACATAGCTTTTTCTATGAAAAGAAGGCAAGACCTTTTGCCGTGCAATTTTTTTAGAAGATAAAAAAGAAAATATACAGAAAGGCACTAAAAGGCAGCTGCCAGCACCAACCGAAAATCAAAGGAAATGATGTTTTTTTACTTGTCACATTGTTTTAAAATGATGTTGTAGTGCATGAGACTGCGAATTAGGCAGCATCAATATACTTGTTCTAAGAATGAAAAAAAAAAGAATACACATAGTAGGCCAAACTGGAAGTCTCAGAAAATCAAAGATTAAAACAATTGGTGACCTCTCTTAGTCTTGTCTCCTGCTTGTAACTCTAATGGTCATTTGCTGTTGACAGATTCTTGGATTATGTAAGCTACTTGTAGGGTTAAAGAAATTTATTTTGAAAGGTTTTCTATGTTTTTCTTTTCAATTCCCACCAAAAGTAAATCACGATTACATTAAAGTTTTTCTGCTTAGTCTTGGCCTTTGGGGATCTTACTCCTGTATCTTCTCGACCACAAGTAGATTGATTCCTTGGACCCACTAGATTCTTGTGTTGAAGTAAGAAACCTACATTTTGGTTCACTAGCTTTGCTACTTTTCATATTGGTGATAACTTCAGCCTGGCAAGTCCCAATAAAATTGTATCTGTGTTTTTTTTTTGGCAAAAAAATTGTATTTGTGAGTGGTTTTTTAATGAACATTCTGTCACTTTCTCCATTCTAAATAACTTCATCTTGCATTATATTTCCTCGTTCCTTTGCATCTCCAAAAAAGTATATACATCACCATGATTTACAAGTCGTAATTTCGCATATAAGATTAGAATAATAAAATAGAAAAGAGTTACACCGAAGTACTTTTCGTGTTGATCCACTAACAATAACCTAACGTTGTCAATCTAACTAATCTTTTTATTGAACTTTTATCATATTATAAATACTTTTGAATTTTCATATATAGAAACGTGTAGATACGTGTATGTAAATGTCTAAAACCACTCAGTAAACAAGGACGGAGCTACCACAGAAGGGATCGATCGAAATTCTATCTAGTTAGTCTAGCTAGTCAATCAATGAAAGAAAGCAACGCAACCAATCATGCATAGCTATTATTAAGAGCGTAATAAAACCAAAGGGAGAAGAAAAAAAAGGTTTCCCAAATAGGACAAGATAGCATCATCCAGATCAAGACCAGAGCCGACTCGGCCCCACCACGGGCACCGGCCCCGCACAGCTAGCTAGCGGACGCGCAGCGGACCGCCTGCCATGTGGCTGGCACCACACCACCGCACGTCGCCGTCCGACGCGCCATTCTCGAGTTGAACCTCGGGTCAACGCGCCGCGCGCGACCTCGCCTCCAGCTGCGTCACGTATAAGTAGCCGCGCCACCGAGCCCACCAAGATCCATCATGCCTGTGACGATCGACGTAGCAATCGCCAGCAGCAGCAGCAGCATCTTATTGAGCTCCACCTCGTGGCGCCATTGCTGTTGTTGCATCGCGGCGGCCTCGGCGCAGCATCATCACCGGCAGGGCAGCATGTCGTCGTCGTCTTCGCCGGAGACGGAGAAGAGCGGCGGCGGGAAGAAGTTCAAGGGCGTGCGGAAGCGCAAGTGGGGCAAGTGGGTGTCGGAGATCCGGCTGCCCAACAGCCGTGAGCACATCTGGCTGGGCTCCTACGACGCCCCGGAGAAGGCGGCGCGCGCCTTCGACGCCGCCTTCGTCTGCCTCCGCGGCCCTGGCGCCGCTGGCGCAGACCTCAACTTCCCAGACTCGCCGCCGCCATGCCGCGCCGGTGGCCGCTGCAGCAGCGACCCGCAGGAGGTGCAGGCCGCCGCGCTCTCCCACGCCAACCGCGCCGCCGTCGTCATCACGGCACAGCAGGCGGCCGCGGCGCTCATGGACGCCGACGAAGGCTCGTCGGAGCTGCTGCTGCCGTGGGGCGGCCCCGCGGCGGACGACGCCATGGCGGCGGGCGCTGATGAGGTGGTGGCGCCCGTGCGCGCCGACGGGAGCATCGACTGGCGGCCGGTCATGGCGCACCCGCCGCCGCTCTTCTCGCCTACCGGGTGGGGAAGCAGCAATGCCTACGACTTCCTGCAGGTGCCGCCGCCGCCCGACGAGGACATGGAGGATTATGGTGCCCATGGCGCGAGCGCGTCTCTCTGGAGCTTCGACTTGAGATCAGACTCCTACTTCAGATACTAGCTAGCAATACTTTCCAAAAAAAAAAAAAAAAGAGACGCTAGCGATCGAGCTATACATGTTGTACAAATCAGCTGCGGACTGCGGTAGCTTCAAGAGGTGGGCCATGGCGGTGGCGGCGCATTGATCTACAGCTAACTGCATCCCGCATTGCTGCTACGAGGCATTAGTTACATGATCATCACTGCTATGAGTACATATGTACACATGCATGATCAGCATATAGCAACCTTTTTTGACAAAATTTTGGTGATAATGATGGATGCTAAGTAGAATTCAGGAGACTGCGGTTCATAGATAGATCGTACAGAAATTTTGATAAAGTGTAATAATAATGTGCTGCTCCCCTTTAATTTCCTTAACTTTGTTTTATGGGGCGCTAGAAAAAAAGTTGTAATTTTATGGCATATATTCTACCCGCTGATGAAAGCTTACATGTCCTAGCATGCTTTCAGTTAAAGTCTAATAGGCTATGCTGCTATATATCTAGAAAGATGCGGGAATACTTTTTTTCATGTATCTTTCGATCATGCATATGCATCAACAAGTTGCAGCATAGATGAGAAAGCACATCATTTTCAAGCACGTGTCTTATACATCGAATAGTATATGATCCATCATGTCATGATCCTGCAGTCTATTTTTCTCTGTGGTGGACTCTATGCTGTAATACAACCCTTGCAAGTTACAACTATCAAGTGTTTTTTTTTAATATTGACACGGTCCATATATAAACATAACTTCGACAAAAAAAGATTTATCTTTGAGAGGTGTATGTTTCCATAATTGAGCTGGTTCAGATACTCATAAAAGATGCTTTTAGTGTTTTTTTTTCATTTTGAAAAACAGCGCAAGAGCTCTGGCAATTTAAATAAAGCAGGGAAAAGAGTTTTTAATTAGAAACAAAACTAGGGAAGGTGCTACGACGACAAACATGGCTTTTGTCAAGGTCATGAAACTTGTGTACCTTCCAATAATTTTTTTAGAGGGGTGAGTGTGTAAACCTTGTAAAAGTAATCCTCAAATGTTATTACTTTTTATATACGAATGGATAATTGTAGCCACCTTTGTTCATCAACACGTTGTCATTGCCGACTAGCTAGTGCTACTGCACAGAAAGCTGTAACAAATTATTTAATCTTTAAGGACACTAAATTTGCATGTTTTTTTAATAAAATGGAAATTAAACACATGAAAAAACTATGGAATTTTCCTAAACAACAATACGGTGCTATATATGACTACAATTTCCTATGTTCAGAAATACACTGGTCAAAGCCAAATTTCTCGATCCAATCCTACATGTTGATATATCCAAAAAAAATGACAAAAAGAACCTTTATCGGATGGAGTTTGTAGTTGCATGATGACCTAGCTAGACTCATGACGATCCGCCACAAAAGGGAAATCAAGCTACTTTTTGATAAACAATAGCAGCTCAATCTGAAACAACACAATTGTGGCCACACACAAAATTAAGTTCACGAGCTCTTGCTTTGTTATAAGCAAATTAAAGCGGCATGGTTGACTTCATCTTGTCCAGATTTAAGCACATGAGCCGACACTATATTTATTACTCTCTCCATCTCAAAATATAGGTTTGCAAGCAACTCAAGATTCAACCATTTTTTTGCGAGTAAGATTCAACCATTTTAATATTTGAACAATTAACACTCAATTTGATAATCTATACATTGTACCATACAAATTTGATTACATTTCAGATCTGTGTTTGAGAATAGTTCACATGGTGTCATTTTCTATGGTTATAGTGCATTGTAACATTTGAGATATGAAAGATCAAAGTGTGATAGATGGGGGCTGTATCAGGTCAAAAACGTAACCAAGGCTTACAGTTTTCAGATGGATGGAGCACTACTACTGTGTTGATCTAGAAGCTGCATGCTGTGGCCAGTCGCCAGACGACATGGACAATAACAGATAGGCACACCTAATATACACGAGTAGCTAGCTGGCTGGTAGTCTAGTCTCCCTTTCTGTCATCTTCCTTTCAACCAAACGCACTTTGGCTTTGGCTTGACACTGCCGTTTCATTCTCTCGTCCTCCATGTGAGTTGCGTGCGATTAATTTGATTGGGTGGAGGCTCTCCTGTCCAGTCACGCGCGCCCGCACCTGTGAATAGAGAGTATTAGCACCAGTTTAATTTATATACTTGTCCCTCCGTTCAAATAAAATTCATTTCGACCTTAAAATAATAAAATTCATTTAACTTCGACCCCTAAATTTGACCTCTTGTCTTATTCAAAAAATTAGTGGTACAAAATATCATATTTTTTGTTATGGCTTGCTTTATATTAATAAAAGTTTTCAAGAATGACCTTAATTTGACTATGTTTGCTCAATTTTTTTAATAAGACGATCGATCAAATCTAGGATAAAAGAAGTCAAACAAACTATAATTTGGAATGGATAAACTACTACATATTCTAGTCCAGCTTGTTTATTTTGTTTGTAATACTGTAGTGGACCATCAGCAGCTTGTGTCAACTTGTATACTACGACCATAACAAATGTTTGTGATGTATACTACTCGATCAGTGTTGCAATCACATCATGTGAAAAAAGAGAGTATTTTATTTTGTTTCTAGAACACAGCAGATATGATATATGATGAACATGAACTAGTAGGGATGATACAGCTAGCTTAGACTTCAAAGTAACAGAAAGAAACACATCCCGTGTTGAATAGATAATCGTTATGTTCGTTCAATTCTGACTCCTGAGTCTACCCCTAGGCTAACTCGGGGCGCGTTGACATCCAATACTGAAGAATATACGTTGCACTTGGAACAGACAAAAGACGACAGTAGATAGCTGCCAGGATCCGAGTTATTAAAAAACAAATCAGTACGATGATTTTGGCAGTTAGCTGACACTTGATGAGAACAAAGATAATTAAGAAGTAACATGCATGGTTAATAGAACAAGTCAGTACGTTACTTTTGTCAGAGCAGGCAAACTAGGCTCGCCAATATAAGCACGTCGGGCAAAGAAGAGAAGAAGATTGTTACAAACTAGTAGTAGCTTATACAGCTTATAAGCTCATGGACGAAATTGAGTCTCAGATAATAAAACAAAACTTGACTGAAGAAGCTGTCTATTCACAAAAATTATTATGAGGTCACATGGTAGCTGGCGCATGCGTCATGCACGCATGAATATAAATGTCTCCGCGTGTGCGTGGTCCAACGTTAGAGAATGAAGCAAGCAGAGACCAGTCTCAAATAAACTTCTCTCTTCCTATGCCCCTGTGCCCTTGAGCATAACAGGACGCTTGTGTTACTTGTTAACAATGTGTTTTTTCTGCTCAGTGTGACGAGCATATACCGTACCCTAAAAAGTCAACAGAGAGGCCGTGTGTTTTTACCTCACCTTCCTTAAGTTCTTTGTGGAAAACTTTTCTTTCGATCGTCCTAGCAAAATCATCGTTATTTCCTTTTTTTTCACAAGACGGTCGTCATGGCTGATCTACTTCAATACTGAAAAACTTATCAAAATGTGTCTTTTGTGCTGTTACTAAAAAAAAAAAGTGTCATTTGTGTTGGTGCCCCCTCTTCTGGGCTTAAGCACTGTGCTACGTACCGAAGAAGGAGCTGATCGAACTGTCTGCTGGCTAGGGCTGTCTGCCTGTCTGACGAAGCTGGAGGAAAACCCAGAGGCAAAGACTTTCTCTGCCAAGTGCAGTAGCAGTGCTGAACTAATCGACAGCGAAACCACCACGAGCAGGAAAGGGACGCCTATGGAAGGCGATGTTTCAGCAGCTGCGTCGTCTCTCAAGAGTTCCCGCTCAAAATTCATTTAAAAAATTAAGTAGCCGTCATCATCAAATTATTGCACGAACCGGTTAAACTACGACTGTAATGTTTGATAACTAGTTGACTAGTAACTAGTTTAACGGTAATTGCTGGTAGTAGCTATCAGAATAGCTGTGCAGTAGTCATTCAATATTATTTATTTGTAGAACAGGTCAATCTGCTGCAGGAACAAGCAATGTTAATTGGAGCACTGCAGCTGTCAACATGACACCCGCAGCGATTGACACAGCAGTAAGAATAGAGCACGTGGGTGGGATTAAAAGATGTGGCCGATATGGTTGCTGATGCGTGGCATCCAACAACAGTGATGCGCGTGGAGGATCTTATCTGCTCTAGGGCAAAAGATTCGCTGGTTCATAATTCTCAGGACGCCACTACTCGCCCAAGAGCTATCTGAATCAAGCTGCCACGTACAGAAACGCCTCCGATCCCTGCGTGTAGTGTATCTCTCTCTGGATGCACACACCTCGCTTTTACTGAATGGATACAAGCCGTATTTTATATGCTTTAATTTGTTGAGGTTGCAACCAAGAGAGCGAGGCCAGGAGTGAGTGACATCAAGAAAGCAAGAAAGAAAAGAGGCTTGGAGCTATGGAATTATTGAGTGGCTAGGAGATAGGATGAAGACGATTCAGCTGATCGTGATCGATTTCTGTCCAGTTCACGGCTTTTGCTTATCGCCTACTGGTGCAATCTTCCCTTGCAGCAATTTGTTGCAGCTCACTATCAAGGAAGTTGGCAATGAAATGACAAGTCTTGGACTCTTGGTAGTTACTTTCAAGTGTTACTTTGGAACAGTACACCCATTCCACATTTCCACTGCGTGAACACAGGTGAAAGCGGAACAAGGGGAAGTTTGAATGGTTGTTATAATCAAACTTCGTACCATACTCATACTGTTGATCTGATGAATTATCTCCAAGCCTCACTTATCTTTTTTTAGGAAATCCAAGCCTCACTTATCTGATCGTGAAAACTGGCAAGATGTAACATTTTGCAATTGGATCCAATACAGTGAAATAACCACCATCGTCACCAAATGTAAATCCCAGCCCAATAAAGAGCTGAAAGTAAAAATAATAGTATTGCTATGTGAGATCATACGGTTCTTCTTCCCTTGTTGACATGATCACATGAATCAAGATTGATACCAGAATACTGAACTTAGAAGATCTGCTGGTTTTAGGTGATTATGTACAGTAACAGTAACAGATATATCTAAAATCAGATTGCTATTCTAATGTGAGGAGGTCTGATCAAAGAACACTAGGTAGGAAGTTTTTCCATTCAAGGCACCTCCATAATTCCGAGGCGTCCTGTTTCACAGGTAAGAAAAAGATGCCCATCGAACAAATCATATCGAGTCATTGATAACCAAAGGTCCCTTTGCCACAATCAATCCAAACAAGAACACCAAAATATGAATTGAGATCCACCAAATGTAAACAGAAATATCCCTTGCAGTCACGCAACTATCGTTTGAATCCATCACTCTAACTAACATCATCATCCTTCAAACTTTTCTTAACAGTGCATTGCATATAAACCTCAATCATTTTACATGTAGCCCCTAAGAAAATTGGATTGCGATCTAACTATATGCAAAAAAAACCCTACCACTATATATATATAGCCCTCTAGTTTGGATCACGATGAATAGCCGGGCGGTGAGGAAGGGGTGGTGCAGCAGGAAACAGAGAAGGTAACGGCGATGGAGCTTCTCATCGAGAGGGAAGGAGACTGGAACAAGCGTCATCCTCTGCCCCTGCGCTCTTCCGTCCTCCATGGCCTCCACTTCGCATTGAAAATGGTACGATCTTGAAGCTGAAATTGTTTGCAGTGGATACTTGTGTCGATGCATAGTGAGATTATCTGTTTACGCATACTACGCGGTGTTTGTGTTGACGACCTCGCACTGAACTGGGACATCGTAGAATCCAATTCATGGTTTTTTGCTTATCACAGGATGAAGACGATTCGGCTGTCGTGATCAATCTTTTCAATCCATGGCTTTTGCTTTGCTTATCGCCTATTATTCCTCTGTGGTGCAATCGTCCCTTGAAGCAATTTGTTGCACCTCACTATAAAAAAAGTTGCAGATAAAATCTACGAAATGTCCAGTCGAACACTACTAGTTACATGTTCACTTTATACCGCGTGAAGACAGGTGAAAGTGGAACAAGAGCAAGTTTGAATGGTTGTTGCTCTGCTGAATTATCTCCAAGCCTCACTCATCTAGTCATCTGATCGTGGCAAGTAGTAACATTTTGCAGTCCGGCCAAATGTAAAGCCCAGCCCAACAAAGAGATGAAACTAACGACTACGGCCACTTGAAATCACACTGTTATTCTTTCCTGGTTGACATGATTTGATTGATGCTATATGCTATAAACTCTGCTAAGCAAAGAGATGAGACAATACATTGACATCATAGATTTGTCTCCAAAGGTTCTGGCAATGCACAATGATGATGGCCAAATCACCGATGAGATACAACCAGCCACTGTAAGCGGCAAACCTATGACGAGGAGAATCTCCTCTGTATTTGGTATTTACAATTCTAGAGCAAAAAACGTGGAAAATTAGAAAACGGGAGAAAAATTGATTTCAGATTTCAGAGTGTAAGAGCACCATTCCCGCTACCTCTATCATCTGTGTAGTATTTGCTTCAGAAATCATAGTCAAGCTCTGTGCTGTTCAGGGATACTGCCCGCTTAACGAGCTGCCCTTGTTCATTATAGACGTCCAGGTTCTCACATGGTTTTGGGAACACGGACCCGACGACACGCCCCTCGACATAAGAGCACTGGAAGATGTGCTTCTTCTTGTAGCTAATGCCTACTGACATGTCCTGGAAGCTGATATCCTTTATGGGGATGACATCGCTGCCATGAGCACGGACAGGTACGCGAACACCCCACCCATGGATTTCTCTGAATGATATGCTCGTGATGTCAGGGAAGGCAGTCCGATCGTATCCATCATCAGCATGCTCGTTGTAGTCAACCTTTATTACAATCCCAGCACGGACATTGTCGAATGTTATGTTGCGGTAGGAGATGTTACGGATGTAGCCACCTCTTCCTGTAGCAGTCTTTATCCTCACACCTCTCCTCGATTCCCATATGCGGACATTCTCCACAGAAACATTTGCAACTCCACCAGACATCTCACTTCCAATTGAAATTCCAGCACTGCATGTAAAACAGATAAATGGTGTAAGCCTCACCTGTAATGCCCAATGTTCTGTGAGCTCCAAAAGGGGGAAAAATGCTATCTCTAGGTTTGGCTTCAAAGCTCCGAGGACTAAGCATACAAACAAATAGTATATACAAATCCATATAGCCAAGGTCTCTCAATTAGTCAATTCTCACCTCACAAGAGAACGAGCTCTTACATTGCGGATTAATATGTTTGAAGATGGACGTCCATATGCAATTCCATATTGATCCCAGCCGCTCTTTACAGCTATTGCGTCGTCACCAACAGATATATAGCAATTCTCAATGAGCACATCCTGACAAGAATCTGCATACACTTATGTCAGCATCAAGAAATCCAGATAGTATCAATAGTCAGCATGGTAGCCCAAGTGCTTTGGTACAATGCCCAAATGTTATGGAAATGCAGTACATGCTGAAGCCATTCAAGACAGATAACACGATGAATACCTGGATCTATGCCATCTGTGTTTGGAGCACCAGAAACAGGAGATAAGATAGTAACATTTGAAACTGTTACATTTGTGCAATCATAAGGATGAAAGTGCCAGAAAGGTGAATCACGCAATGTTATGTTCGCAACAATAATGTCCTTGGACCACATCAGCTGCAAAAGAGGAGGTCTCGTGTTATTCAGCATTCTTCTGCGATGCTTCCTCCACCAAACTTCACCCTGGCCATTTATGCTACCATTGTGTCCTATTTAACAGACAGAGGAAGGAAACAGATGAAGTTCAGATAACTACCATTCAATGAGGAAGAATAATAGAAAGAACATCATTGTTCTGTTAGCGTACGATTGGGGAGCAAACAAAATTGATCAGTTACAGCCATAGCATGGGATTTACAAAGAGGTGAAGTTTTTGCATTCAAATGAACGTGCCTGTTGAGGCAGTAAAACATCATTGAAGGACACGATAGTTCAAGCTGTAAATATTAGACTATATTGAAATATGGGATCTACCAGGGGCGAGTAGTTGGTCTATGTTACTAACACATGATGCTACAATGTTGCAACCATTATATTGCTTAATATGTACATTGTGCACATTTTTCAATGATGTTGCTGACTTCTGCAAGGCATTTTGTACTTAATTTAAATAGTAGCTTATTCATCAGAGAAAACACAAACCAGTAATAACAACATCTTTCAAATTCTGTCCATGAATGAGACTTCCAAAGCGAGGTCCTTTTCTCTCCCGCCCATACCCATATGATGGCAGTGCTGGCATCAGTGGCCAATAATTCTCATCCTGTTCAGATAACAACTGAAAGTCAGTAAAATAAACTAGCCATCAGAATTTCAAAGTACCAAGGAACTTTGGGCAGCATTGCCATTCAGTAGCAACAAAATATTAGTCTGGTCGTCTGGAACTCATCGGAGATCAGATGACAAACATTCTTATGTACCATAGTTGGTAATATATTTTATCCATCAAGTCAACTAACCAAGCTAACTCTATTGTACTAAATGCTAAGCAATGATCAGTACGATCCGCACGACGTGAAAGTAGTAGTATTAAATAACTGTTGGAGCTTATGAAGATCTATTCAATTACTAATTCTGGAATTTCACAGCTAAGCTCATATAAACGAGAGATTTCCTACCGGGATGCCAAGGATCTCAGCGCCCTCAGCAAGAAACAGGGTCATGTGGCTGGTCAGGTTGAAAGGAGCCGTGAGCCACCGCCCGGGGGGCACGTTGAGCTGCCCGCCACCGCGCTCCGCAAGCGCAGCGATGGCCTCGACGGCGCGCTCGAACGCCTCGGTGTTGAGCGCCCGCCCATCCCCGACGGCGCCGAAGTCCGTCAGGTTGTAGGCCGTCGGGCGGAGCCGCGGCGTGGGGCGGGACGGCGCGAGAGGCGCCGACATGAGCCTGAGGAACACGCCCCCACCGCCGGCGCCACCGCTCCCGAGGGATATCGAGGTGCTCTGCCACAGGAACACCAGAGCGAACCCGACGACCCACGCGGCGGCGAGCAGCGTCTTGTTCGACGCGACGAAGGAGGCCGCTCCCCGGCGCTGGTGGATCCTCCCGCCGGCCGTCTCCACCATGTCGCGGAGGGGCCTCTCGCTCCCCCGAGATCTCGCGACCTAGGGCACGGCGCGCGGCGCGGCTGGGCTCAATCGGTGGCACGCGACGTGTGGTGATCAGGCTCCGCGGAGGCGTGGCGAGGGGGAGGGGGAAGATGAGGGTGGGCGAGAATTTCCGCCATGGGAGTTGGTGCGGAGGTTTATAAGATGGAAGAGCCGTTTGAGTGAAGCCGACGCGACGGGGATGAGCGCTGTGTGCAGTGGAAGAAGATGGCGAGAATTACAATGCTGCCACTGTGAGTCCTGTCGCTATACGGGCCCTTGCATCGAGATCTGACGGTTAAAGATATGTATTTCCCACTAAGGATGCCGTGCACAGGTTCCTTTCTCAATTTTGACTTAATTTTTAGAAAAATATATATGCAATATTTATATCTCTAATAAATTTGTTAAAAACTAGATTCAAATATCTATCTAATGATACCAATGATGTATTATAAATATTTTTATATATAATTGGCTAATGCTTAAAGATGTTGTTTTTCTTGGAAACAAGAATAACATATATTTTGGTACGGAGGGAGTATGCTTTCGTTGCTGCTGATGAGTGAGGATTGCCCTTTCCTCTTTGCCTGCTTGTGCAGCTTTGGCAATGGCCCATTTGAAAACTGGAGTTTTAGTGTGAATCTTCGTAATTTTTGTGAAGTCACTTGATAAAATTTGGTCCAGAGAGATCGAAGAAAAGCCGAAGAGCAAAGGGGTAGATCTTAGAGTTTAAAAAAATCGAAGAAACAAGATGAACTGATGAAGGCGCAACAGATCTTGTTGTAGTTGGACAAGACATGCAAAAGGTGTCTGACCTATCACTCTTGCTCCTACTTTGTTCAGGCGTCGGCCGGTGAGCGTTCCACAATCTCTTCCCGGGTTGGGTTTGACGTAGCAGCTACTGCTACTCTACTCCCTCCCAGCTGCATCATCTGGTGACTGGTGAGCCATGCTTGTCGTTAGGCGAATAAAGCTCGTCGACGATCAGCATCGGTAGATCGGGGGAGGTACTATGCCCGTCCTTTGGATTATCTGATGCACCTACCTGATGCGACCGTTGTCTGCCGTGCATCCATGTAATAGTAATGTCGATGCGGATAACTAGCGTACAACTCAGGTTTCTAGTAGAAGATAAGTACTGTGAAGATTTCTTGGCAACATGTTGGGAGCTTTGTGAGGTGTCAGATGACTGGTTTGAAGTGGAGGCCTGGTTTCGAAATCAGTCACTTAAGATGGCAAAATTTAGTAATTTTTTTATATGACATATTTCTCAGTATGTTTTTTTTGGTAAAATTTCACTATCAAAAGGCGCTCAGTAACACGCGTTTTTTTTGTCTTTTTGAGGGACCCTCAGTAACACGAGTTGAGAGAGGGTTAAAAAAACTGTTATTTAAGAAAATATTAGAAACGGGATTTGGGCCAAAATATTGTGGAGCGGGGCAAACCCATCCATAACACGGGCCCAGAACGAGGCCCGGCCCAGAGATTCCCAGTCACCAGTCATCACCACGCCGCTGACACCGTCGTCGGTCGTCCTCCTCGCCGCGCCGCCGGTTCGGCTGCCGCCTCACTGCAGCACCTAGTCGATTTACTGCGCCCCCTCCGCTTCCACAATTACTGGTCCCGCGAGTACTGGATATCCATCCATCCGGATTTCGCATTGATTTCCTGTGTCGATAAGGATCCCTAACCTCTTGGATTCTATGGGTGAGTTCTGTTCTGGGCGATCACGGGAGCAATTGGCTCGAAATACCTCCCTTCCTCTCCATTCGCCAGCGGCCCGATTAATTTCGTCTTATTCTTTTGGATTTATGTACATGATTTTATTCCTCAGCGCGCGCAAGATGAGCCTCAGCTGATGCTATAGCGATTGGGACACAATCACACAACACGAGAGATTGGAATCCAACTGAGCCCCCACGCCGCCCTGGGGTAATTCTGTGCTTCTTGTGTCACAATCGTTGCAATGCTCTAGGAGATCGTGGCGTCCTCTCATTCTCTCCTTACACATTGTGTTGTTCAGTTCAGAATGAAGGGAGTACTTCCCATTAAGGGTGCATCGGGGGCCTCAGGGCGTGACAAGAAGGTTCCTGCAAAGCTTGAGCTTGAGAATGTCTTGAACCGATATTTTGGATATTCAGGATTTCGAGGAAAGCAACTCCAAGCTATAGAAGCTGTTCTGTCAGGTCTGCTAGCCTGTGTTTTGAGATGTCTTCAGCATTATGAATTTTGTTTAATACGTTGAACAATTTATCTGCAGGACGGGATTGCTTTTGTTTGATGCCAACTGGAGGTGGAAAGTCGATGTGTTATCAGATTCCGGCTCTAGTGAGAACCGGCATTGTTCTTGTTATTTCACCCCTGATAGGTGAATTGGCCCGTCAATTTTCCATAATGCGATACCATTTGTTACTTGATATACATACTGACGTTTCCATAATTTGATTGGGAAATTTGCTAACCAGCACTGATGGTAAGATTTGTTAGCCTTAAATCTCCTTTTTCCTGTTATTCCTCATATGCCATGGAGCATCATATGCTTTACTTATAAAATTTACAGGAGAACCAGGTTGCCAGCCTGAAAAAGAAAGGAATTGCAGCTGAATTTCTCTCTTCAACACAGACATCTCACACTAAACAAACAGTAAGGTCCCAACATGGTGCAAAGTAATTCTCAACTCGGACATGCTAAATTATGTGCCAGTTTTGGACCCTCCTGTAACGGCTTCAATCTGTATTTTCAACTAGATCCCCTATAATGCAACTATTCCATGTAGTGCAATAGCTTACCCCCCCACATAATCGGACTTTATACTTCCTTTTTTTCTTCTGAGCTTGCTACTGTATCTAGTAGCGAAATATGGAACATCTCTTGCCTAACTGCTCTATTTTTGAAACTCCTTTACTCAGATACATGAAGACCTTGATTCTGGTAAGCCTTCGTTAAAGTTACTGTATGTGACTCCTGAGCTTGTTGCAACACCTGGTTTCATGGCTAAGCTTAAGAAACTATACCACAAAGGTCTTCTTGGTCTTGTTGCTATCGATGAGGTCTGAATTAAGCAATGACTTCATTAACACTTTGTTGTTCTTTGATCTGTTATAAATGGCACCTGTTGCTTATATCTGCCATTCGTTTTCCTTCAGGCTCACTGTATTTCAACTTGGGGCCATGATTTCAGGTATTCACTGTTTTGTTTCATTTCGTTTTGTTGAATTCTTATTATCAATCTTCAATTTGTAATTTTTTTTACCAACAAAATGTTGTTTTAATAAAATGCAGACCTAGTTACCGGAAGCTTTCATCATTGAGGAAGCAGTTCCCAGACATCCCTTTGTTAGCTTTGACAGCAACTGCTGTCCCTAAGTAATGCAAGCTGATAACTTCAATTGACCTCCACTTTTCTATCTTCATATTTTTATGGTCTCATCTCCGTGTTCTTTTCCTCTGCCAGGGTCCAGAAAGATGTCATAGCATCATTATGCCTACAAAATCCAGTAATTCTTAGAGCATCATTTAATCGACCAAATATATTCTATGAAGGTAACTTTTGACTTTATTAATCATTTATTAGCATCGTAGTTCAAGAGCTTCTCAATGTCTTGAGTTGCTTTGCTTGAATGGTCTGTTTTTCCAAACAGATTAGGGTACTTATT
The DNA here is from genome assembly GCA_015342445.1 of Digitaria exilis. Classification (NCBI taxonomy): domain Eukaryota; kingdom Viridiplantae; phylum Streptophyta; class Magnoliopsida; order Poales; family Poaceae; genus Digitaria; species Digitaria exilis. The sequence continues at coordinate 1,015,356 of JACEFO010001619.1, forward strand.
TTCTAAATTTCTCCTCTTTTATATATTAAATTAACTAAATTTGCAGTTCGTTACAAGGATATTCTCGACGATGTTTATTCTGATATATCAAATTTACTGAGGTCAAGCGGAAATGTTTGCTCAATCATATATTGTCTTGAACGGGCAGCTTGTGATGATCTAAGCATGCATTTGTCACAGCAGGGTGACTCCTCTGCTGGTATGCTTATTTAAAGTCATGATTAACACTTGACAACTTCAAACTATACTAGGATTGCTACACTGGGATTGTTCTGATGTTTCTATGTGGTTCTCTTAACTAGCTTATCATGCTGGCCTTAATAGCAAAGTGCGAAGTTCCGTTCTTGACGACTGGCTTTCATCGAGAACACAAGTGGTTGTTGCTACTGTAGCATTTGGGTATTGCTTCTCATCATTTCCTTTTATATCACTTCGTCCATTTGATATGGTGATTCCTGGTTCACCAAGTTTCAGAGTACAAATGCAATCATCTGACAGCAAATTAATCATGCATATTCAACCTGTAGTTTATATATTCTACTTAATTTTTTAATACTAATGTGGTACCATGTTTCACGTATATTGCCACTTCAATGTGGGGCTTTGACTTGGTTTCTGGATGCTGCTCCCACAGAATGGTACATAATACTGCAAGTCTGTTTTACTCAGTTCCTATTTCCACAGAAGTGCTTGGTAATATATTGGCCTTGTCATCATTTTCAGGGTATTGATAGACAAGATGTCCGTATTGTATGCCACTTCAACTTGCCAAAGTCAATGGAATCTTTCTACCAGGAATCAGGACGGGCTGGTCGTGATCAACAGCCTTCCAGGAGTATTTTGTATTACGGATTAGATGACCGGAGGAGAATGGTAACTAATTCTCAAACCATATATTTTACCATATTGAACACTAAAATTGATGTGTGGTTTTGCAGGAATTTATTTTGAGAAACACCAAAACTAAGAAATCACAGTCGTCTTTCTCTTCGAATGAGCTTTCGGAGAAGGCTCTAGCTGACTTCAGTCAGGTTTTTACTACCAAACATATTTATTGGTCCACTGGACCATGCAGTTGGTTTCAATGCTATTATATTATTTGCCTTTCTGGATGCAGATTGTTGACTACTGTGAAAGTTCTAGCTGCCGGCGAAAAAAGATCATTGAGAGCTTTGGAGAGAAAGTATGAGAACAATCCCAGATTTGTCAGTACGTTTTATGCTTTATGTTATTTCATATTTTTGAAATGGTGTAGGTACAACCAACTTTATGCCAGCGCTCATGCGATGCTTGCAAGCACCCAAATCTAGTGTCCTCACGTCTAGAGGAACTTCGTCGTGTGCCCAACTGTCGCTTAGTAAGATCTCTCCAGTGTTTCAAAGGTATGTGCACCACTTGACTTTGTTTTTAAATATTTATTTGCTTGATGACTCTTAGTAGGCTCATCTCTCACACTGCATTTTTTGTGTGTTGGAATCTTTTTGTCTGCACGACAGCTCACTAGTTAATCAAGCACACTTGGATACAGAATTCTGGAATCGTGAAGATGAAGTAAGCATATCAGCTGAAGACATATCAGATTCTGATGGTAGAAATGTCGAACACTACTCTGTTTTCATTTCACTTTTTAGTACCTAAGATTGTTACTCGCATAGATTGGAGTTAACTAAAATCTACATCTATTTAAGGCAGATGGGAATGAGATAGTGAGTAATATTGCCATTGCAAAAATTCCAGCGAAAGCTGGCCTGGAAGCAAAATTCAAAGCCCTGGAGCATGCTGAAAATGCTTATTATCAAGGCAAAGGTCAGACCAAGCAGCAGGTTAGATGTTGCCCTTTTATTGTTATTGTTTGTGTGAAGACAAGGATGAGAACTGCTTGTGCTTCAATAAAAAATGTATATATACATTTCTATCTGTGAAAGGCTGAGTTAAACTTGCTTGCTCAAGCTTTCATACAATAATTACTAGTTCTAAACGTCAGATGGTACTGATATAACAGGGTGGTGGCCTTGTTGACAAGAAAAGTATATCTCAGGTATTAAGAGATGCATGCCGGAAAAGATTGTTGGATGCCCTTGGGCAAGCAAAGCGGCGATTTGGGAATCTGCCGTGAGTTTGCTTCCAGCTTGACACTGTTAGAAATGTGGTTCCAGTATTAATCACTTTGAGTTCTCTCTTACATGGTGACAAACCAAAGTTACCCAAAGCCCCAGACATCTAAATTAACCGTGTAATATGTTGTGTTCTAAATTCATTTTTCTTTGCTATGACTTAAAGAAAAACCTCCTTGATTTTTACATCTGCCGTTATTTGGCATGCTTTCAGATGCGATGAGGCCGCCTCTGCCACACACCTTGAAACAGAGTGCTTTAAAAAGTATGAGAAAGTGGGAAAGACATTCTACAACTCACAGGTAGCTGCTACAGTACGGTGGCTGTCATCTGCAACATCCAACCAGATGCATGATCGCTTCCACACTCTCATCGATCAAGCTACAGATCATGGTGCATCAAGCTCCCCCGATGTCGTCCCAGAATCACCCCCAGCAACTACTGAAGCCATTAGCACAAGACCAGGAGAAACCAGTAACTACGAAGCTAATGACAGACCGCAGAATATTCATGAGTTGGAAGAGATGAAGCATTCTGATGAGTCTGCAAATACTGCTGCACCTTCAGCTGGAAACATGGAGCTCCCCCTCCCTGCAATACCATCATTCAGAGAATTTTCGAACCAAAAAGGAAAGGATCGTGCAAGTACTTCTTCAAATTCAAACGTGGGAAGCCAGCCTTCTGGTATTCGTAGGAAGTCCAGTGGTCTGGTTGAGAAGCAAGCCTGCAAGAAGATGAAATCGTGATTCTGATTTGCTGAGCTTCTTTTCTCCTTCAATAGATTTTTGCAGCAGGCATCTGACTACAACTTTCCTGTTTGCTGAACTTTTGGTATTTTTTTTTTCTCGAACACGCAGGAGAACTGCGTATCATTATATTAAGAAGAATAAAGCAGTGGGTTTAGAAACCCCTTACAGACACACACACCCCCTTAAAACATTAAAGGACTTCTCACAAACTTTATCTAAACTTGACCCCTGACCATTTAGCAAGGAACTCATGTATTGGCTGGCTCTAAAGCAAGGAGATTGGAAATCCCCCGAGCTCCGGCCAAACTCCAAAGGTGAAGTTCATCCCTTACTAAATCCAAAACTTCATTTAGGTTTGGTTGGATCCCATCAAACACACAACGGTTTCGGTGATTCCAAATGGACCAAGCCCCCAAAATGATGATGGAATTGAGACCTTTTCTAACCTGACCGTCCATTCTATTGATTGTGCTCGACCACCATTCATCAAAGGAATTGCTGCCTGGCTGTGGAGAGAGATGTTGGAGGCCGACCTTTTGTAAAATGTTGTACCACACTTGTCTAGCGAAGACACAAGAGCCTATCAGATGGTCAATTGTTTCTTCCGCTTGATCACAAGTGGACAGCGCTCAGGGTGAGGCAGACCTCTCTTGGCCAGACGGTTTGCAGTCCAGCATCGATCATGTGCAACTAACCACATGAAGAACTTACATTTGCCTGGTGCCCAACTTTTCCATATTCTCTCCCATGGCCCAAACTGAACAGCCCCAGTGAAAAAACCCTCATATGCAGATTTAGCAGAGTACACTCCCGAGCTAAAATTGTCAAATATGAGTGTCCTCTACATCTGAACTTTTGGTATCGAACGATAATTTACACTCTGTCAATTAATTTGTTAGATTTTTGCAGAAATTTGACTAGAATTTCCCTGTTTGCTGATGTATTTCGAATCAAACAGATGCTAGACATTTCCTATCATTCTTTTGTACAGTAAGGGCACCTTCTCATATGGATGAGACAACGAACAGGGAGAAGTTGAGAGTGGTGGCGAACAGTGATAAATTTTAAATAATGTTAGATACATTTATCATAACTAGCATCATTCCATCACCTTTTACAACGGTTAACAACTACATGGAAGTATCTGTATTGAACTATGAAGATGTATTGTTAGGGCTATCGCCCATAGGATCAGAGGAGTCTTTCTCAAGTTCTGAGATCAGCTGCTCAATGTTTCTTCTGTATATCGGCATGTAATGATCATTGATCATCATTTTCGAAAGTCTCAGCTTGCCATACAGGGATCTGGGCGTCAAGAAGATCCCCATGCGTGACTCCCTGTTTGTCTCATCATCCTGATGAACATCAGGGTCCTCTTCATGAGCTGTTTCTTCTATGCTGGAAGTTAATATATGCATGATTTTTCCAGGAGGGTAAAATCTATGCACTTCCTTGGTCTCACTGAGCACATCTTCACCTACACCACCCACCTCCTCGGCAATTGTACTTTCAGTCATCTCTTCCGCTATGTCATCATCTTCTCCCTCCCCCTTCCTGTACAACTCGCTTTCAAGTTGCTGCCACAGCTCCACATCAGTCATCCTATCCTCGTCCACATGCTGATCAATGATGTCCTCATCACTGTCTACCTTGTCATCTACCAAGCCAACTGCATCAACTGCCGTAGCAACAGAACTCTGCACCTCTTCTGATGCAGAGCACTCGATAGCTTCTGATACAACTGTCTCTGAGGTTTGTATTGTGGTTTCAGTCAACAGCGAAGTGGATTCCGATCCACTGCTTGTAGATGTTCTTATCTCCTCTGTTGTGATAGTTGAGGTAGATGAAACATTATTCCGCCGTCTTGGTCCAATACAAGTCCATGAGGATAGTTGCAGTGTTGGTCTTGTCCATGCTGCCTGCGCTACACTGCGAGCCCTCCTCATTACAACCTGGACATGAGAATATTATCATTAAGTCATGGGCAGTGAAGAGGTATATAACTCAAAAACCAAACTAGCTTCCTGAAGATGGTGTAACACATGAAACTTTTGAAGGTAACCTGTGTCCCGGTAGATACTGGTCTTAAGATGGCGCCGGCACCAGCTACTCTTGCTTTAGCATTTGCCATAGAAGGAAGTCGGGATCCCAAGGCTGACGCAGAACGATAAAAAGTGCTCAGGATTCTGGTTTGTTCGATCTGGTGACGGAGATCATTTAGCCAAGCAGACGCTGTCACCTGTTATGAAGGAATAGTAGCATCATCTCATGTTCTCGTGAAAGTACAACCTATATGCAGGTGTACTAATAAATTCCTAGCCAGAAACAGCTATAGTTCTGTATCATATCAAATTAACAAAGTCAGGAATATTAAGTAAGACACCTCTGAACGAAGATCATCTACTGAAGCGGCTGAAAATGTTGGAACCAAATCAGCTCCATTGATGACTGTAGTGATAAAATGCACTCCTGACTCTGCCAGTTCCCATGTCATACAGGCAGCTGTAAAACAGAGCATCGTCTAAGAAACATGTATATTTCCTTAATATCTCATTTCTTAGTGTATTGCCATGTTATACATGTAGCTGTAAAACAGAGCATCGTCTAAGAAACAAATATATTTCCTTAATGTCTCATTTCTCAGTTTAATGGAGTTCAAGCTTATCCACATCTAGTATGATAGCAACATAAAAAATAAGATACAAAATTTATGACAGTACAATCATAACATCAGTGGACTTATCAACAGGTTACTTCTAACAACCGGATTTAATCAACAGAGTTTCAACAACACCAATCACAAGTTGAAACCAGGCTGCGTAATATCAACAGCCTTTGTGACTATAAGAACATAAAAGAAGCTAGCGACATTAGGAAAAAGGGAGGGACATTAGCCTAGAAAATGAGAAAGGATGAACGACATCATTTTCATGGTTTGATGGATAAATTAATATTTTAAAAGAAAAAACAACGTAATATGGAAACCTGGAGCAAACGCAACACAGGTAGAAGAGGCAAACTCCTTCTGCTCCCTCAGGGTGTATGTCAAGAGAGCAGCTGTGCCACCCCCAAGTGAATGTCCAACAATCTACATAGATTGCCATGAACACTGATTAATGTGACACTTTAGGAGAAACATGTGAATGATGCATAACAAGTCAAAATTGTCATGCTGTAGTGATGCTTGCATCTCTAGAATCAGAGATAAGAAAAGGAGCTATTAAACAAAGAGTACCTTTATTTTAAAGTCTGGATACTTTTGTAATGCTTGTGCCAGACAAGGTGCTGCGAGCTTTGCAATCCACCTAGCAGCTGCAACCATTCCAAAATGCGCATATCCTAGTACTAAATCGCTAACACCACCTTCCTGTAAAATTGTATGGTGAAATGGAACCACAGCGCCAGTGGCAGCTGTTAATGTATCTCTGATGCTATGAGTTCCCCTAATTAATAGCAGTATGCATTGTTTGTCTCTATCAAGCAAAATGGTGAAAGCTGGCTTCAGAATCTGCAAGTAAACCAAAAAAAGTTCCTGAATCAATGCAAAGTATACAGTGTTCTCGTTTATAACTATCAGAAAGCTAAATTAGCAAAAGAATGGTTACCCATGAGAAAACAATAGGAAGTTTTCACTCACTCCTGCTTTAGGTTCTTGCATAAGAACATCCTCCGCAGAGTAGCCAGTCGCCTCCAAAAACAACGGGAATGGCTTCTTGGAGAAATGCCAGCAAAGGGTCAACAAATTCAGAAGATACTTTAAGTCAGCAATAACTTCAGGTCCTTTGAGCTCCACACTATCATTTCCGGCGTATATGCTTGCTACAGATAAGTGTCCCTGGGACACATTTTAGAATCAAAGTTATCAGAAACTTGTAAAAGAATTAGCAACCAAAGTGCAACTATAACTTTCTATTTATCTAATAATAGAACCAATCAAATTTTATGATGTACAGCGCAGTGCTGGTAATCGATTGGGCAAGAAGATGACATATACAATATAGGAGTGAAATGTAAATCATTATGTATTGACTGCCCCCTTCCAACAATGAGAATTAGAACAAATGGAACAAAATTACCAACAAAGTATCAGTGCCAACCTGCCTCTTGAGGAGGAAGCTGATCCCGAAAGCAAGGTCGCCAATGGGCCACTTCCCAAGTGTCTCCGAATACGTGAACCGCAGTGTCTCTGACAGAGTCGAAATGGTTTCTAACCAAGTGGCAGGGGCGCGCACATCCCTCCGTGAGACCCGGCTCCTGCTAGGAGAACCCGGCCCGCCCCTTGCCCCCACATCCCTGCTGCTACTGCCACATTCCCCTTCCTGATTCAGTCTCTCTGTATGCAGGCGCCGGTTCAGTGTATAGTAAAGCAGTGCGGCAGCCCCCGCTGCGGTCGCCATTGTTGCGGTTGCCATACCACTGGCGCACAGGCCTTGAGAGTCCCGGCTTGCGACGTACAGGGAAGTTAGTTGGTCACAGCCTCTGCTGCAGTTCTAAACCCAGAGTTAATGACGCAGTCAGACGGCGTTATTTAATCCCCGGGCCTTCCACTGGAGATGCGATCTTGATTCTTGGGGGCAGTACAAAGTCAAACCTGGTACCACACAGAAAAACCGAGTCGTCATTTCAGCAAGGCCATCGATTGGGCACCGAGGCAGACAGTGATCACCAACACCCTAATTTTTTCCAGTGATATGAACACTAGCAGCGTCAAATAAAACACCACACCAACTCAGGAAATCAACCGATAGGTCCAAGAGTTCAACACAGGCGAACTAAGATATCATTTACGAATTTCTGGGAGAAGTTATTAACACCCAAAAGTATCGAGAGAACAACAGGACGGGTCGGGGAAAGACGTGTTCGATCGGAGAAGGTACCTCAGCCAATGCGCGCGGCAGCTCTGGAGGTCGGTCGGGTTGGACTCGGAGGCCGGAAGCGGCTAGGGTTTTGGGAAGGGGAGCGGGACTCCGGATGCGCCTACCCGGCGCGAATTTTGTGGGAGGAGAGAGGAACAGAGAGGCGGCGGAGGAGGCGGTGGTCTAATCCGCGTCGAATCTTCCGAGGCCGGCGCGCGCGACGCGACTGGGGAGGGGAAGGGAGGGCGCCCACCGGCCGGACGAGGCGCGTCTCTTTTTTGCCTTTTTTTCCGGGAAGAAGAAGAAGAAGAAGCGGGCCGCCGCGGAAGCCTCAACTAGTGTTGTGATTGCTGAAGCGGGGTGGGTTGGCCCGAGCAGCCGCGTTGCAGGTTGCTTCGAGGCCAAGCGGGCGGGTTCTGGGGCAGGCAGTTTGGACCCAATCCGAGCCCGAGGTCGTCTACTCCGTGTGGGAGCACGGCGGCTACAGAGGTATATGGCTCGGGATAGAACTAGAAGTCTAGAACGGCCCACTCATGAATGATTTAAATTTGCTTATAATAACTGATTCAGCGGTCGTGGTCGTGCTCGTGGTGTATACACTGTATAGTATTTGCCTTTTGCACCAAAGTGCTGTCTAGTTCCGGTTAGAAATTTTGTAGGCATCTGCAGTAGTCCTCTTTTCCAAACTATCATATATAACAAAAATATTTATTAAAAGACCACCGAAGATAAGCTTTGGGTTTTATCTCTGCTCCGATTGACCCGGCGAATGGAAAGGTTTTTTTTTTTATCTCCTCTCCGATTGTTCAACTTAATCACGTATTTGTTAATACAATTCAAATTTCAGCTTTAGCTATGACAAATCAGCTTGAGTTAGGTTTTATGACAACTCAATTTGTAATTGGTGGAATAACAGGTTAATATGGCTTGCAAACATTTATAGGACAAAAATGTGTTTCAAGTACACTAAGAGCCGTGTATTGCCCATTTGCTCCCTTGAAATCTCTGGAATCTGCTTCAGTTGGGGAAAAAAAAGGACTGAGAAATTACATGATAGATTCTGGATTTCAACATTGCGTCCCAAATATTTCAACAACTGCAGTGCAAATGAGATGGGAAAACCAGCTTCTACTGGGTCCGTCTGATCTTTGAAAATGTGCCGGTCTCAGAAAAGTATGTACTTTGAGTTCCACCTCCAAGCGGGTTCCCTTGGGCCTGTGGATTTGACAACTCTATTCCCTACACAAGGGGAAATTAACATCAGATGTGAAATAATGGCAGGGAGATTTTATCGTGCACTTAATTCTAGAAATTAAAAACAAGAGTGATCTTCCATAACAGTTAAATGCACGAGATCCTAGTGTGGCCTAGCATAAAAATCAGTACAAGGTGCTCTAACACAAAACAAGGCCTACAAAACTAAATGAGGGATTAATTAGAGATTTCAAGGAATTGAGCATATGCAGGTAAAGACTTAGACAGGTCCAATAGGGCCTTTTCAGAGTCCCAAAACATATAGTACATGTTAGACAGACACACAACACGCAATACCAGAAACAAGATCTCACACCTGAACTGGTGTAAATGCCAAGCTAGATGTCAATCCTGAAGTGGCACCACTGCTACCATAGCTCTTCTCCTTGAATCTGATATCAGAAGTTCAATCAAAGTGAGGCTGCAGCAGAGGATATTGTGAAAGAAGTGAAGCATTTCAATTACACAGCAGATATTGCACAGTAAAGTAACATGATGCAACAAAAAGTATATCAAAAGTAACCTACAAGGCTTTGACTGCTAAAAACTCTTCATTCATGTGATGCAAAAAAGTATATATCAAAAGTAAGGGTTTTTTTAAATACGAATCTAAGGATAACGATTTTTTCTCAAAAAATATGCATTAATAGAAAATTTTCTATAACGCCTTACTTAAAGCACAATTGGAAAGAAAATTGTGCGTTAGATAGCATCCTATGTAGGTGTTTGTGTAGTGCCATGTTTATTGCTATAATATAATACTACAAAAATAAAAAATAGCAAATACATGCAGAATACCATAATGGACAAAGAACAGTGTAACATACTTTTTGGCCACTTTAGCAGCAAGTTTGCTTTGTCCAGCTGAGACACGCAGCTTGCCACTTCCTGCCTGTCCGAGCATGCCATAACCTTCCCCCAAGCCATCACCTTTATAACAACAAAATGTGATTTGTCATTTGTGTCCTCCAGTGTAGGAAAGCTGAAACTATACGCAAAAAATATGTCGTGTAATGCTAACTGACCTAATGAGCTCTCCTCTGGAATTCCAAATTGCATCCGGTTTGCAAGCTTCATCATATCAGTCTGCGCATATCTGCAGAATCAAGTTTTACATATGAGAAAGAAACAATTAATTAAGTTAAAAATGAGGCACTCTGTTTCTGCGTGGAAGCTTAGAACAGTTTACCTTTCTTTCATTTTTCGAAGCCGACGACCCCCTCTCTTCTTTTTAGGCTCAGAGTCTGGAACAGGAAGTGGCTTTGGAAGCTTAGCAGGAGGTGGTTCTTGCCACTTCTCGATCTTCTTGCGAATTTCTTCTAATAAGTTTCGACCAGCTTTTCCAGTTGTATCACCTCTAATTGAATCTATCCTTGCCGCTAGAGTTGACTTTGCAGCAATAAGCCTGCAAGCCCTAGTCCGCAGAGCTGGAGGTGTGCTCTGAAATACTTCAGTTTGTTCAAGGTAGCCCACACGAAACTGAGATGTGGCAGTAGAGAATCCAGCAAGGTTTTTCCTCTTTGCACCAAGTAACTGAACATTACAAGCAGGCATTTTTGCAAGAGCTCCCAGACCACCAGCAGTACCCATCAGTTTCGAGGCAACAGCACTGCCAACAATGGCAGAAAGGTTTGGCGCAATGTAGCCCATTCTGCTCTCCACAAAGTCAAGCACTTTCTTCTTCGCAGCATCAAGGGTAAGGGCTCTGTCACATGCTTCAACGGTTTTTTCCAAATTCTCCTCAGAGAGAGGCTTCCCACTTGTTGTCGATGCTGTCACTGAGACAACCATTATAATTGCAGAAGGTAAAAGCCCTTCCAGATCTACAAGTGTTAAATCCATCTCATTTCCAATCTTTTTGACAACACGGGCATAATCAATAGGATGGTGAACGAGGGACTCCAGTTCAGGAAACTTCAATCTATACTTGTCACGTATGAAATTATGGATTATGATGATCTCATTCTCAATATCTACTGACAACGCATTGCAATCAACGATAAGCTGGTACTCTGGATCCTCCTCCAGGATGGAACCTTGATTGGAGAAGTCAGTGCCTTTCTGAAGTGCATCTTCAACTTTCTACAAATAAACAATGAAGATATAATGTTACACACTGGGATAATAAGACTTCTGTTGGATACGTATTCAGGTATTGTAGGATCATATTATTTTGTACAAACAGCTGCACTATTAATTATAATCAAAGCTATTTATTAACACTCCAGACATATGCATCAATGCTGGGACAAGATACATGTTAAACAAGTAAACAATGACCTGGCGCAAAACATTGTGCAACCTAATATAGTGTCCATTTTCCATTCAACCACATTACTACAGTTTTTATGTTTGCAATGAAAATAAATCACAAGAAAGATATATATAAAGGAGAAAGGCATGCTGAAGAAACTGGTTATGATTTTGATTACATACTTGCATTATGTCCTTATAGCGCTGGGTCTTCTGCAACTTTGATACGCTATCTAGATCATCATAATTAAGAGACTCAAGGTCATGCATATCATCATCACCATCCTCATCCATACCAGCTGCCTCAGCATTGTCTTCTTCCTGAAAATTTTACAATAGGTCAGCAAAACCACCTAAAGAACACAGTTGAAAATTCAATTACATAAGATATACATCAGTTTTTGTATTCAAGAAAAACAGAAATCAACTCACAGGATAGCCTTCATTGTCTGACAGTTCATCAAGATCCGCTAGAAAAGAATCGGCAAGGCTCGCCTATGAGGTGGAACCATGAGATAACTAAAATTAATGACAATAAAATAGCATTTTGGAATTGAAAAGGCCTTCATATTGCAGAAGATACTCAACAAGAGATTAACTCACCATTATCCTAGCGTAAGATGTTTCAGCAGCAGCAAGAGAACACACAGCCTTTCGTCCTTCTTTATTGATTGAATGTGAGCAGCTCAACCTAATTTGTAACAGCAGATAAGGGAGTATCAGGTACAATGCCACTAAAGCAGGAGTGTCACTGCAGAATCAACATGGTCTAATTAATATGAAAGGTTAGAAGTTAGAACAAAAAAAAAATTGCAGGTGTATAATATATTGCGTTTAAATTCAAACTTAAAACTAAAGCAAAGAATCGCACCCCTCTGCTTCCATCCATAAAATGACCTTTGTACTAAAGTATCAAATGAGTGGCAAGAACCCTAATTATGGCAAATCTAAAACTGAGGACATCCGCAAGCAGACTGAACGTGGGGCATCAGGCTTAAGCCAAACCGCACAAAATCGAAAAATAAACTGCAGAGACCTTGGGATTCAAATCTCATCATATTTACTGAGATGAAACTTGCCCATTGAGAACAACCAAATCGCATCATGGATAAATTAATTGGATCACTCGGGTACCATGCAGCAAAAAAAATCGGTAACTCGACAGATTCCAGAATTTGGTTATCGCGGATACCCTAGGCGCTGAATCGTTCTTTCCTCTTCTCCCCTCTTTCCTATCCTCTTCCTAGTTCCTAGGGTTCATCGAAGGAGGCGACAGAAGGTTTGGGCGCCACGGTCAAAAGGCGTAGATCAAGACCTGATTCGATTCCAAAAGCGAGGAAGGGGGCGAGCGGATTGGGCTCGACGGCGCCACGAGTTCGAACTCGGTAGAATAATACGGCAAACAAGCAGGCAGGCTAGGGTTTACTTACCAACGACAGGAGAAATCGCTCCGGCGTGACGCCTCTCCACGAGAGGGAAGGGGCTCGATGGGAGAGCGTGCGACTCCCGTCGCCGGCGGCAAAGAGGGGTCGGCGGCTCGGCGCCGGGCGAGATGCTAAACGCCCAGGCCCAGGCAGGTACAGACCTGGAAAAAAAAGTAGCGATGATTTTGTGCGAAAATCCGGAGGCGGGCCCGTCCGCGTGCTGGGCTGGGCCTTGAAAAGCGAGGCTCAAGCTCGCTCCCTCCACCACAGTCGCCCGCTCGCTGCGCGCCGTGTAGGCCTGTAGGGTGCCGCCGCCGACATTCGATTGGTTGTTATTTTTTCTCACCTCACAATAAATAGAATTAAATGTGTTTCTGGGTGTTCATATACGGAGTAGGGAGTATATAAAAGAGGTTACGCCTTATATTATGGGAAAGATGGAATATGTTTAAATTTCAGATTGGCATCATTGACAAATCACATTACAAGATTGTAATATACTTTCTCATTTACTTTCACACATATACACACCTCAAAGATACGGCAGATCAAATCAGCATAGTTACATTTGTAAAAAGGCTTGTTAATGATAGAAACTTACATATCAATCTAACCAAAACTGCACAAAATCAACTAACTAATTTTGGTGTCAGAATTACATTTCACATGACCCAGAGTCTGCTGTACATGGGGAAAAATAACTGGTGGTGACACGAGACTGGTACACTTTTCTGTTAGCAGACGAGGATCATTTACAGACAAGGCCACTCAAAGCCATGTTCACATTGTTAGTTATAGATATTGGGACAATATCTACATCCCACCAGAAGTCTCTTAGCAGCCAGAAGATGGAAGGAACTTGTCATAGGGACTAAGCACTGGCAGCTTACAGAAATTCGAGTCGCATTGTCCAGGTATGGACAGAAATCTATCTGCTTGAGGATCCTCCAGAGATGACTCGAGCTTCTCCGTGGACGATTCACCATTCTGAGAGTTAAGAACCTTATGAGCACAAATGCATAGGATAGAGAAATAACTAGATGGTGCCACAGTAACTTTTATTACGACAAAATAAGGAGATAAGTTACATCTCATTGTAAATTCATCTATTGGAGATTGCACAGCGAGTCCAAACAAGAAAATGCAATACGAAATTAAGTGTTATATCTAAGGAATATTGTTTCCATCACTTTGTGATACAGCAATTGTTTTAGATTCAAACAATGCCCACTGACCATGAGCAATGTTTCTCAAAACTACTGACAGCTGCTTAACTGCGGATGGCTTAAGCTGGTCACTAACCTCTTTCTGTTGAACACTCATGCAGACTGATAACCTTTGCTGCCTTCCAATCAAAAGTGCTTCACATTGGTTGGCTACATCCTTGAAAGGCAAATCATGGTTTGTTGATACTGACGACCTCCCAACATTCTGGGATGTTTCCAAAACCTACATAAAGTATAACTCTTCTCAGAATGTATTGTCAATAAAAGGATCATAGTTCTATGTGCAAGAGTATGAAATTCTGTTCTACTAATTGACAACTGGTAATATGCACAAAATAATTATTGAATATAATGCACGTGTAATATGTTCTATATTTCAGCCCATTTTAAATAATGTAGAATAACCAGGAGATGAAAACATACGGAATCAAGAAGCTGGTTAACATCAAGAAGGCTGCTATCTGTTCGCAAGTGAGGCTCTTCTATGCTATCAGGTGGTTCAATGAGGGTATCATCTTCAAAAACATATCCTAACGGAATAACCTGCAGAGGTCCCATAGTATAAGAACAAAAGCAAAAGTTCACAGGTGTTTAATAGTTCCTTATCTATCACAAACGAGACTGATCACCTCCATAGATTTTTGGGGCAGTTTTCCATTTGGTGCTGGAGATTTGGGTGTTTCACCCAAAGGACAGATTTCATCTGCTGAAAATTCCTCAAGCAGCTGTTTTCTAATGGTAGATAATTCTGACTGCAGAGAGAACAAGATCAGAATATTGTCAAATAAGGAAGTCAGAGATCACGGCATAAGAAATTCCTCAAGCAGTTGTTTCTTGCAGTACCTCTGATAGATCTTTCAGGCTATTAAGTATAAGAGACACTGATGTTTCTTTTGACTGATCTACATTCATGTCAATGTTGGAGAGCGATTTTAGAGCAAGATCGTCATCTTCTTTTGAACCATAGCAAGGTTTAGCTGCACTATCGAGCACCTGCAACCTACTGTCTTCAACTAAATGAAGAAATGGATCAACCTACAACAGCCACATATAAAAGAAAAGGTTAAATCGATCACCCCCCCTGTCAAACAGTTCACTCAACATGTCTATAAAATAGCTGGACTCCCTAGATTACATAGCATTGTCCTGGACATGTAAGGATCCTACACTCTAACTGACAGGACTATAGATTAGCAAGCAGTTGCAGTACCATCTATTTCTAATGAAGTGTTGATACTGCAATAGCGTACATTGAGAGAGTTGCCCACAAAAAGCTCAGTCTGGCCCAATTAGGATAGACCTGCCATGGCAGATCCAATAAGGAACAAACTAGGCTTGGACCGAGCCTGAAAAGGCAAGGACCGATAGTAAAAGGAAAGCTTTGATCTGGTGGAAGAGATACTCCAAGCCTGAAGGTGCCTGACCAGCAATCCAGATCCATCAAGGTCTGGTATTTAGAAGATTTATTTAATAATTGGTCTAAACAAGGGGGGTGCAAACACAACTTATTGTTATTGACTGGAGCCGCATCGATTTGTTGGGCTATCTGGCTCACAAGAAATGATACCGTGTTTAACAATTGTAGACCAAAAACTTATTTACAGGTACTCTTCAGGGGGACACATTGGCTTCGGTTCTGGGCTCTGTTGCAGCGTACTGACGATCGACGAGAGGAGATAGTCGAGGCTTGCCAACTTCTAGAGATTAGAGCTATGCAGTTCTTCGCGTCCCACGGATGGCCTTTTGTTATGCGGATTGGTCAATAATGTTTATCACGGTGTGTTTTAAACATGAGGTGTGTTAGTAATGAGGTGTGTTAGTAATAAGTATGGACTGAGGCCTCTCTCATGAGAGGTTGTAAGCCGGATTTTTTCCATTATCTAAAAAATCAAGGTCTGGTATTTTTTAGAGTTGTGCGTACCATTCGGGAAATGCACATACAAATTTTTAGGTAGCTACATAGCGCCAAAAATTACGGTGGATTTTCAATCCAGATCCACCAAGGTCTGGTATTTTTTAGAGTTGTGAGTACCATTTGGGAAATGCACATACAAATTTTTAGGTAGCTACATACATAGTGCCAAAAAATACGGTGGATTTTCTATTATTCCACATAGTTCATACACATGGCTTCTCCACGAAAAGTAATGAAGCAAGGAAGATTTGTTTTCACTTACTGCACTCTCTGTCAACACATGCTTTGCAACTGGAATGAGAGATGGAATGTTAAAAGCTTTTGAAAAGAACACGAGCATCGAAGTTGCCAAAGCAAAAAGCGAGCGCCTGCGTGATGGTGAAAGAAAACCTGCAGAGCATGTAAATAGAATCAAATTATCAATATATACATATGTTTACACAAAAAGCATTTGGCAGAAACATGATGCTTTCTATATAGTACAGTACAGCATAGCTCCCCAGATTATAGTTTATAAGTGAAGTTCCATTTAGTAACTACTTTGATTCTGACTTCCTTAGTTCCAGCATAATAGTTACTCCCTCCATCCCAAAATACTATTTGTTTTGGCTTCTCTACATACATAACTTTTACTATGTAGTATCTAGACATAAGTATATATCTAGGTGCATATCAAAAGCTATGCATCTAGAAAAGCCAAAACGAATAGTATTGGGATGGAGGGAGTATATGAGAAGGGCCCCCCAGTGCGGCCCAAGCTGACATCCCAGCATCATTATATTGGCATAAGTGCCCCAGCACAGAACAGTCACCACCTGACAATTTAGGTGCAGTCTTAGGAATAAGTTGGGTGTGGTTGTTTCATGCTTCAAAGTTTGCTTTATGTTGGCCTCCATCCCTTTTTTTTTCATTTTCTCTTCCCTTGTTCTGTTGTTCCATTGTGTGTGTTGGAGTGTGTTCCGTTGTGTGTTTGGGTGCGTTCAGTACTAAGACTAGGGGCTACCCTTTTCTTTTGCGCTTTCTCTTCTATCTTAATAAAAAGGACAAGCGGCTCTCCTACGTCATTCGAGAAAAAAAAAAGTTGTGTTGTTCAGTTCACATCTCTCTCTTATCTGTTAGTATCTGTTGTTGTTGTTGGACCCTGTACCTCTTTTACTCCTTAAATGATGAACAGGTCTTTTGCTGGTTTGAGGGGGAAAAAGGAATAATTGTACTGCAAAATTAAACTATGCCATAGTTTTAGAAGCTATATAAAATTGTGAATTTGAGTTACACTACCATAAAATGCCTAAATATTTGCTAGATTTAAGGACAATCTATAAGAATGAAGATAAATAGGGTTACCCATTTGGTCTAGTGGTACAGGTGTAGAGCATAATGAGTTCTTTGTTTATATGTTTGCTTTCCACAATGCATACGACTTTTCTTTCAGAGGTTCAGATCATTCTCTGCTTCCAGTAGATTTGTTCTCTAATGTTGACATGGTCAACAAATCATGCCACTACTATCCTCCCTATACACATTGTGTGAAACAATATTGGTTAGTACTGTGCATGAGCATGACGCATGAACCCTCTTGGTCCTACCACCGTGACCATTATCTAGACTTCTAGTGGATTTCAGGAACTTATAGGCCACATACTAGAGTTACACATGCCTCTACTAAGTGTATTAAAAAAATATTTTCCATAAAACACAGAATTGAATGTCCACTAAGACGTCAGGCAACCAAACAACCACACAGATAAAGATGAGAGGGATGAAATTTTACCTGCTTGTAATGAAACACTTCTTAATGAAAAAGCAAGCTGAAAGCTACCAATCAAAACTTCGATGCCTGAGTCCTGTAGAAGAGTAGCTTGGTACGAACTAAATGAATCAAATCAGATGAGAAGGAAGCGAGAGGGGAGCTATGCAAGATTAAGAGTATATTTGTATATGATCACCCACAATCTAGCAAATCATACTTACAAAATGAGAGAAAATGGTCCGACTTTGATACATGAAAGAGAATAATAGTTTATGATGTAATTGGCAGTGCAATAAATCCAACATTTTATGGATTGTGCTACAATTTCCTTAGTTTGCTTTGTCTTTGAACTGCCAGATTCTGTTGAACGTGAAAAGTAAAACAGAATTCCAATACTGAGTAATACATAGTGCTGTAATATAGACAGCATTATGACCTTGTTTCACATAAACAAGAGGGAACTCAAAGAAACACCGTGGTATTTTGATATAAAGCAGAGTAACTATCTTCTCACCTTGGCTCCAGAAAACAATAGCATCAAGCTATAAGTATGAGAAATTGCTTCATAGTTTCTTGGAACATTTTCAGGCGACAATGCCTGAGTCCATAACGAGGAAAGAAGAAGATTTGCCTGGCGAATACTGAGCATGAGGGTGACAGTATCCTGCATATGAATCAATGAAACTTTTTATTCTAGTGGCAGAGGAAAATATAGTTACTAGACAATCTGTTAGCCACAAAAAAGAAGGAAAAGCTAACATGGACCTTTTCCTGAGTGGGTGCACTCGGGGTACTTGCATCTGTGGAAGAGGTAGGAGAAATATCTTTTGTACTAGCCATCCTTTGAATAGTCTGTGACTTGAATAATCTTGCATCATTTGCACTGTTCTCTTCTGCATTCTCACTGATGGGCATTAGCTTCATGTTATCCAGTTGGGGACTTTCACGAAATGAAAGCATGTCTCTTTTTAATTTCCCAAACAAAGCAGCAGAAGATGAAAACACTGATGTTGTTCTAGATAATGTTCTTCTTAGATCGATCTTGCTTGCTTGTGAAGTGCCTGAAAATGAGCATGGAGAGACAGAAGACGGAACAAGAACAACCGAGAAAATCCGATGTGCTCCTAAATGTGTCTCACAATCTGGATAGACCATTGCTAAAAGCAATTGATGAAACAACGCCTCAGGAAATGCCTATAATGTGTAGCACATCATGTTAAAGATATAGCACAGTTAGTAGAGGGTGGAAAAAGAATAGTGTTAATCAGCTTACTTTGCTCTGATGCAATAAGTTTGGCAATGATGCAACTATTTGAGCAGTGCGATATGCTGCCGAGATAGTAGATCGTGCAACGATTGTAGAACTTGAAATGTTCTCCAGCACCACAGCTAGTGTATCAAGGATAGGCCCAGCATCACCAACCTGAAGAGCATAAAAATAATTGAACAAATTATTCATAACTTGCAGCTGTAGAGCTACAACAGAAAACATAAAAGTAATATTCCTAAAATATATTTAGAAAAATTGACCTTTCTAGACAACTGAACAAGACATTCATCTACAGCTTTCCCATATCCGTTACTCCATTTGGCCATGTTGTCACCAGAACCTGCATCACTGGCCAAGGATTGCATGCTTTTACCCTTACCCATATGCCTGACCATATCACTTATTGCAGCCATTAGCGCTGTAGAAGACTGAGGTTTGGAGTGCTCAGCAAGGCGTGCAGTAACTTCAATGATTTCTAGAATCATATCCGGTTGTTTCAATACATTCTTATGTTCAAGATGCTTGATTAACATAGACAGCAATATATGTGCATTCTGTCCTGGCATACAATGTCGTAAGTATCTGTCAGAATCAGCAATGGTTGAAGATAAACCATGACTATATACATTATTTAAATGTCACAAATAAGTGCAAAATGTACATTAATAAAATAAGAGAATTGAGGAGGCAACGAATACCAGATTTATCCATCACAATTTGCATATCTAGAAGGACACACAGTGCAAATCCTTTAGAAGGTGACCATAGACTGTTATTATCAAAATAACGAAATATAGCCTCCAGAACTCGTCGCACTGTTGTTCCTTCCCTGGATATTCTAGCCAGGTTGTGCAGACAAATTCCTGACCATATGTTTGGACTTTGTGATTCTTCTCTGTGTTGGAAAATGATTTAAAAGAGATAAGATATTAGACAAATTTAACACGACATAAAACTTCTAAGTATTCTATATGCCTGAATTTATTTACATTGTCAAACTTAATTCACCGTGGGTAGCTCTAAGATCTTTCCATGAAGGAACCTTTGTCAAAATGGTAACAGCACGAGGTTCATGACCTTCAGATTTGAGAGCTTCACTCACCCACCGGATTCGTCTGTCCTCAACAGTGGTATCATCATTATCAGAATTTGCGTATGGGCTCTCATAATTTTCTAGAACTGCAGAAACGACCTGTGAAACCATGAACAACAATAGCTGAGAACATACAAGTGGTGGTAATTATATTGACACAACATTTTACACTTCCACCTATATGAAGTTAGCAGGAATTATTTATTACAAGTTATTTACAGTGCTATGATTTGGAAGAAGAAAAGCGCACAGTGCTATGAACCACCCAGGATAAGTTATTAAGATCCCAGTTTGACTCATCCTATTTATGACTTATGAAATGATAATAACGGAAAGCACTATGGGTTACTAGTGTACAAAATTAAAATACCAATAATTCACCAAAAGGAAATAAAAAATTGGTTGGACTAAGATAACTGCTTACTTCTTACTAAAACAACTTAGTAGCTCATGGATAAGACAAAATAATACACTTACACTATCAAGTTCTGCAGAGATATGGGAATGCTCACCCATAAACCAAATCTGCAAGCCACAGAAATCAACATTAGGTGTCAAAATTCCAGATAAAGAGAAGGAAATGCAAAGGTAGCAGAGACAAAATTAAATAATATCCTCTCCTGCAAACAGACCCCATAAAGGTTCCAAAGAACTTAGAGCCTATTTTCTTTCCCAGCAGATGATTTCATCCCCAGATGGGACAGTGCAGGATCCACTATTTGGTTGAAAGAGATTGAATCAATTATGTTGAATAGTATGGTGCGTGAAGAAATAATGAACATTTTAAATACATCATATCATACTGTGAATTACTTCATGAACAAAGGCATCATGCGGGACAAGCTAATCTTGAACCAAACAACAGACTGTGGGCCCTTAGGCCACATGGAACAACAAGAGCAAGTACCATTGATGAAAGAGCTTGAAGCCCAGCTGCATGAAGAAAACATATCTTGTCCTTTTCACCCATCTCTTGGGCCAGATGACATAGTTTAGGAATCTGGCTTTCTAAATTGAACATGTAAGTACTGTCAACCTATAATGAGGAGGGAATAGTCCACAAGTCAAAACAGTTTGAAAAGAGAGTACTAAAGCATGATACATCCATTTTGCAATTGATGATGCCGCAAGAATGTTTTAAATACCTGATTGTTTATAAAGTCAAAAAGTGTTTGACACGCTATTTTCCGCAAGTCATCCTGTCTATTTTGCTCCAATAATGTCTCTACAATTGTTAGCAAGCTGTTGGCAAAAAGTGACCTGAAAAGCAGTGGTATCACCCATTACAGCAGTTAAAGTATTAAATGGATGTTCAAGATTAAATACTAGAAGGGGGGAAATGCAAAGTGTGATGTTTCATACTTTGAAACTCATAGGCATATGCAGAGAGAAAATGCAGCTATGTTTATAAGTAAAAACAACTTACAGTTGCTCCTGACAAGAACATATCACCTTTCGATAGATTGCCATGACAATTTTCACTGAACCATAGCGCTCAGCCCTCATTTCCTTATAGCACTTTTGCTCTAAGTACACTGTAATCTGTAAAGGAACATAAGCATAATATTCAGGACAGTTTTCATTATTGAGCTCATACTTGAAAATAAAACAGACAGCTAGAAGAGGCATAAAAAGAAATGCACCTTTGGAACACGCATTGGATTCCTTGAAATATATTCACAGAGTTTCCCTATCTTACGATCATTGGGTCCTTCCTCCTGAAATGAACAAGCACTTTTGCAGCTAGCACATTCATATTACATGGAGTTGCCAAAACGAAAGGTTCTTACAATTACATGTCCATCCTACAGGTCTACAATACATACTTTTGTTGCAAGGTAAAATATGTTAAAAAGGAACTAAATAGAACAAATTACTGTAGTGTGCAACATTATCCCTGATGCTTAGAAAAAGCAGCGTATATTCGTATATGACCACAATTTTTAGCACTTGCAACAGATCTGAGCAGTGAGCATCTAACCTGGTTCCGGGGGAAGATTTCTGCGAGCAGCTTCTTGTATCGCTTGACCGGATGGCGGGACCTCGTCCGCAGGGACGGGCAGATGAAGCAGAGCCTCTCGCATGCCGGCAACACCTCCCTCGAGACCACGCCCATCGACATAAGGGTTCCTCAGGCTTCACCAGCGCTCGTCCGCACAACATGTGTGCTACGCCATTGCCGCTCCAGCCCAAAGTAAGCTGCTCCGACAGGGAGGAACGTTAGCCAAATCAAACCAGAAGAAGCATCACTGCCAAGCGCCCATTCCACGGCCCAGTGCGTGCACCGCCCGCCCACCAATTCAAAGCAACATCATCATCGTTACTCGAAAACGCGATGAATTCCCCCGCGAACGAAATGCGCGTCCCCTAATCAGCGGCACGGGCGCAACCCAACCACCGCAAGGACCTCGAAACCACACCTGGGACTGGGAGACGGAGACGCCGGTGCGGCGCGGCGGGGACGTGCTGCGAGGCGCCGCCGCACGTGCTCCGAGGCGAGGGCGGGGCCGAGATCGATCGATCGGTGGAGCGAGCGAGCGGTGGGTGGGGGAGAGAGAGAAGGGAAGGGAAGGAAGGCAAGGGCGTGGCGTGCTCCTCGTCTCCTCCTCTTCCTCTCCTCCTTCCTCTCGATCCGCGGCGCCTTCCCTGGCGCGCCTTTGTTGCTGCTTGCCCTTGACGCGCGCGCGCCCTCGCGTCGCGCGGGATTGTCTATATCTGGCGGTGGCGGGGCACGAACAAGCCAGCGTTTTCCGTTGGAGAGGCGCTTTATATGCGAGCGAAGGGTTGAGGCTGTGAGGCGGCGCTCCATTGGAGGGAGCTGGCGTGATCAGCGGCGGGGGGCGCGTGGAGGTGGAGGTGGAGGTGGAGCCGTAGCGCGCAGTGGCTGGCTGCAGCCTCCGCGATGGCCGATGCCCGATGGCGCCGCGCCCGCCGAGACAGAGGAGAGAGATGGGCCGGGGGCCGGAGGGTAACCGAAGGCTACATGAGAAGTGGGCTGGGCCCGCACACACTTTAATTGGTTATCTTTGGGACTTTAATTGGGCCAATGTAGCTGGGCCAGGCCTGTGGTTGATTCTTCCTTCGTTTGGCAATGGAGCCCTCGGTATGTACGGATGGGCCACCATGATTTAATTGGGGGATGCAAAGTGGCCAAATCCTAAACCATCGTTTATTTAAAAAAACTAAATCATCGTTTTATTATTGGATCTATAATTCTAACAGAATCAACAGAATAGATGCCGTTTATTGGGAGATGCTGGACTCCCTACTGGATACTGGTTGCTAGTATCTGTGTGTCGCGTCATCTGGTGATGAGCAAGAGAATCGTCAACTTCCTTCACTCTCGGGCGAGTCCATTTTGCAAACAGTCCACATGTGTTGTTAACTTGTCATCTCTCTCGTTAGCAACATAAAGTTGCAATGTTTGTTTCTTAGTATTCGACTGCTCGTATTGATTCCTTGTTCGTTGAGCTCTTCTTGAACCTGCCACATGTTTTAGACAGAGAAAAGAGTACTTGTCGGAACAAAATGTGATGATAGTCATTGGTTATTTTTCATAACAGCACTCTTGGCCTGTTTGATCAACCAATCATAACGACAACGGCCAGACTTATTAATTATTAAACAAGACAAAAAAAATGCATGTATAGTATATTGAGCCTGCTTTCGGTAGGTGCAACGCTTATCATCATCCGATAGGGGGCGTCCGTGAGCCACAGGATCTTTGAAAGGAAAGATGCCAACAACCATCAGGAACGACTCGTTGTCGCTTCTCGGAGGCTTAAGGATTCAAAGATTGGCATACAGGTTAATAGAGAGGCTTAAGGCCTTTTTTTCAAGTAAGCAAAAGGCGAACGTGCGCATCTCTTATTCATGTGATGAGTAATAGAGGTCGGAGCAGGGTCCAATTGAGTAGCTGATGAACTATAATGCTAGAGTCTAGAAACACATGGTACACCGTGCAACAATGTGGCGTATACAATGCAGGCACCAAGCTGTAATACGGAGTTAAACGTAAAATATTATAATTATGCGTAATTAGGACTCACTTTGTTTTTTCAGAAAAAAAAGGTTAACCTCCTTTCATGTGTCCATTACTATGGTACGAAATTTTTTTATGACCATGCTACAAATCCCTAGTTATCGTGTAATTAATCCAGTCGCGTGCATTCTATAGTACAATAAGAAATATAGAGCGTATATGTGGTGTACAATGTGTTCGTTTGAAATTTGGCATGTACTAGTACACCTTCTGTAGGACAACTAGAGAAAAGAGAGCGCTCGTCTATGTCTGCATAGCGTACTGTGTGTATCAAGTGCATCACAGGCATTCATAGAAAAATGATCTAACACCGAAGCAAGAAAAAAAAAGAAAATAAAAATGGTTGATAGACAAATCTGAAACAAAGTTTTGATTCTTGTTTATATGGCTTCTGAATTTTGATTCTTCGATTCCCATCAAGAAAGTAGACAAACAGTAGAGTTTTTTTTTAATACAAAGGGAGAGTCTGTTTCATTAAGCAAATGAAAAAAAATCCCAGCCTCTGTACAGATAGATAAGAGTCAATTGACATGCTAACATTGCTAGCAATTAGCAAAGAACACAGCAAATCAAAGAGAAAGAGAGCAAAAGAAAAATGTTTAGAGGGTGAGAGAGAGAGAGATTGCCGTCTATACAAGCAGACCACCACCCCTGTATCACTGCACAGCGGGCTCGACGAGTTTCCGTTGCCGCATCATGCCTCCGGCCGTGAGCTGAGCTCAGAAGTCAGAACCCGATGGCGACCACCGGCGCGAACGCGGTGCCGAAGGAGCAGTCAGCGCCGGCCGGCCCTCGGAGGGCGCTGATGGCGGCGGCGCCCTCGAGGAGGTCATTGATCGCCGTGGCGTAGTAAGCGCGCAGCCGCCGGAGCGTGCGCCTGTAGAGCAACGCCAGCCACCGCATCCGCAGCCGCCGGATCGCGCCGAAGAGCCTCCTCTTCCCGCCGAGCCTCGCCACCGCCATCTTCTTCTTCTTCCCCGACGTCGGCATCGGCGGTGCCGCCCCGGCCCCCGCCTTCGTCCTGGACACCGGCCTCCGTGGCACCCGGAACAGCATCGCTCGCCGCGGGGTGCGGACTGCCACCGCCGGCGTCGGCTGCATCAGGTCCCCCATCTCTCGCCTCTGGAATTCTGGTTCGATCTCCTCCCGCCGCTTGCCGTCGAAAGGAGGATGGACGACGGCTATCAGGCTAATGGCCAGTGGTATGTGAATGATTTGTGTAAAGCGTATGGGTAGTTTAGGATGCTGTTAAGCTTGCCGCCTGCAGCATTGTTTATAGCAATGGAGGTGGACGATGGGTATAATAGCTCTCGGGAAATGGTGAGGTCAGAGAAGCTGGCGTGAGATCAGATGTACACACATGTGGCATGTAAGTATGCATCCCCTGTTTATAGTTGCAGCATGAATGGGTTGTACCGATGCTGCTGTTACCAGCTTAATACGCAAGAAAGCATCTTGCTTAAAGTTAAATTGGCAGGTTGTGGTTTACATGCCCTGAGCCATGGAGCTTTCAGTGATGCTAATTGCTAGCTGCGTGTGTGGGAGAGGGAAGGAGCATTTTGTCCTGCTCAAGTGTACGTTGACAGACAGCGACCGCTTTGGACTAGAAATAAAATAAAATTCATGCACATGATAGTGCATGGATACCGATTAGTTTTTGGTTCAATCTCAGCCATTCCCAACTGCTTGACAGTGAGACATCTGAATTGTGATGGGTCATGAACGGTGAGCAAGGCCGATGCAAATGGATACCAATGTTGTTGTTGTTTTTTAGTTCATTTACCATGACCTAAAAGATTTTGATGTTGTATCATCCCTAGCCATTCGTTATTATTCTTTTTTTCCCACAGCGGGCATTCATCACAAGTATGGTCGTAACGTATCCACAAATGATGCAGGAATCAACGAGAAAGCAGGGGGGGGGGGGGGGAAGAATCATACAAAAGACATCAAGCTCAAATATCGAGCTTGTTCATTAGGATGAACAAGCCAGCCTAAATGTGATTCTGCTACCTGTAGATTATTGTCTTCTTGTGATGAGTCATGGCAGCATAACTTGTGGAGTAAGCATACGTCGACAACGGATGCTAAAGAAATGGGTGGCATGCGTCAGAGCTTACCTCAGTGGCTCAGTCTGTGTGCATTGGCACACTCAGCACACACTATACAATACACACCAACTTGGTAACATGTTCATGTAATCATATATAGTTATCGGTTGTTTATTATAATGTAGTGTATCAACCACACGTCTCTAGATGGTCAAAGCTTCATGGATACATAAAAAACACATGCATGGACAGCAAGGATACGTTACCTGCTCCATGTTTAACGTTTTGAATACTCATTAATTGGTGTACGATCATTGTTTTCTTGTTCTCTGAGGCCCAGCGCTATCTTGTGGGATTAGTTTGATTTTTTTTTTCACGAGATCCGTGGGTGCGTCGCGAATTTGTGGCTGGAATGTGTTTTTTTCCAGCAAATAGGGCCCAGAGCTATCGAGCCTTTACGTATTCCTACGGCCCACGAAAAACGAAAGGAATCGCGGCCCACGGGCCCTCTCTCGTTCCTGTTCCGAAAGTTGCTCCTTCTGATGCGGCTCATGCGGCTTCAGACAAACAGACCGATCGATTGCCCACTGCCCCACTGCAAGTCTGCAACTGTTGTATGCCCATCAAGACGGACAGACTTATTTTGCTTTTATCATCGTGTTCTTTATTTACTTTCCACTGCTTGTTCAAGAGAAGTTTTACAACGCTTCGAAAAATAGAGAATTGTTTATTTTTAAAGATCCAATGGTGGTAAAATAGGAGATACCTGGAGGTACTTATTAAATATATTTTTTCATTAAAATAAATACTTAGCTAGATATTCAGCTAGATCAATGGCTAGAATTAATCAGCCACAAAAGTACCCCGTGGTACCTCCTGGTACCTTTCAAGCATTGTAAAATTCCTCCTAACAGCTGACGCGGGGGCAGACCCCCCGTGTTCTTCGATATGAATATATGATCGGCATATGCGTAAATAAAGATAGATTGTGTTTCCTTAAAAAGTTTTATTTACACCTTCAACTATAACAAAACTCTAATTTTCAACCCACAGCTATAAAACCAGACACAAATGACCATCCAACTATGAAAACCGTGCAGATTTGACAACTTGAGTGGTTTCAAATGTGGTTTTCTTTTTATGGACATATAAAATAATTTTGTTTAAACTAAAAAATCATAACTAATTCATTCTAAATAAAAAAATGAAACCAACACTAAAAGTTTTCAAAAAATATAACCTGCCTATCGGTGCGCTATAGAAAGTTATTTGGGTATTGTTTATGTATGTTGCTAGTGTTTTACTATTTTTCTAAAAAAACTAGAATAGTAATAAATAAAATGCAAATAACATCAAATGGTGTATCAACATATAGTTTCTATTTTACAAAAACAATCGGCACAAGTTTCATATCTTTTCGTTTTAAAATGAATTGGTTATTAATTTTTAGATTAAATTATTTTAAATGAATTTTGGAAAATAAAAAACACCTTTGAAACCACTCAAAGGACCAATTTTGTACGGTTTTTATTATTGGGCGACCCTTTGTACCTGGTTTTGTAGCTGCGAGTTAGAAATCGGACTTTTGTTATAGTTGGAGGATGAAATTGGACTTTTCCAAAAAAAAACAAAGATTGGCGATGATGTCTTATCGGATTTGTTACGATCTTTCTTCTTGATGACATACGGAGTGTTTCTTGTCGTGGCGCCGTGCCTTCCCGCGTCTTCTTCCCTAAACCCCTGACGACCAAGAACATTGGCATCATTACATGCCATTGTCTATCGCCGGCCGGCCAAGGTGGCAGTGGCATGACCACGAGTCCACGTCCACGACGACGCAGTGACACCCCAGCCTCCAGTCGTCGTTTTATCGTCTCTCTCAGTTTCGCGTCTTCTTCGACGTGGAATCACTTGTCTGTCACCCGCCCGTGGTTGTTGCACGCACAGCCCAATAATCCCTGAATGTGCTTCCCCCAAATCCACCAACCCGTCCACATACGTGCCCTCCTTTTCGCCGTGATCCCGTCCAATTCCTGCCTGAAAAAATGATGGTGATCTTGCAGGATCCTTACAGCCTCTGTGTTCATAGAGGCAACACCTTCTGAAGAGGAAGCATGTATCTCACAGGCTGTAAAAAAATTGGCACTGCTATGCATGAAAATGCTGAATCATTCCACGACTATACCATGAAGTAATTGCCCTTGAAGTCAAACCCATACAGAGCTGCACGAAGCTGAATCACTTGCCCTGTTCACTCTGGTTCAGAGTTGCCCTGAACTTGCTGCGTTTTGTAATATGTCTGTCTCGAAAAAAAAAAAAGCTAAATTATGCCACGATGCTTGAATTATTGATTGGATTGGCATCACATGATCTGTCCAGCGAATGAATTAATCCACATCCACCGTTCGTGCGGAAAATCTGCAGAAAAAATTCTGAATATGTGGTTGGATTATCAGCTGGAGTTGCAGGCAGGTGCACTAGCTGACTAGAGTTCAATGGCGCGGAGTCGATGGCTGAGGCGTGTGCATGTGCCGGCACGAGGCAAGGATCACAGGTTCGAGGAGATGGCAGGCGCGGAAGAACGAGATGCGGCGGCTTTCTGGCAAGTCGCAGCGAGGCACGCCGGCACCGCTGCGGGATGCTTAGCAGCAGCGATGGTGAAATTCGCCTGTGGCGGCGCGACCTTGCCACCGCCGGCTGCCATTGTTTCACAAACATGGATAGAATATTTATAAACTACTATGAGTATTTACTAACATACCTCTAATTTGGATTGTGATCAATATTACGATCCAAATGAGAGTGTTATCTATAAGTATGTGACCTAATATTTACACATAACTCCCTAATTTGGATCATGGTTTATTGACCATGATCCAAATCTTTACAAATATGCCCAACATATTTTCAAATAACACCTCAATTTGGATACTCGCAATAGCAAGGCATAAAATGGCATCAAGTCATGTCTGACGGCATGGTTACTGTCATCCCTACTGTTGTTATCGTTTTTTATGTTTTCACGGCAAATTCATCCATCGCTTGTAGAATTAACAGGAAGTACTGGATGCACTTCGGAATCTGTTGGTGCGGAAGCGTGAAACTACAGATACTTGTCCAAAATGGCCCAAGCTGAAAACTGTTGGCAAAATAGGCAAAATCATCCCTAAACTTTTGGCTAAGGGCCAAGTCCGTCCTTATACTTTTATGATGGCCAATTTAGTCCTCGAATTATAGTTGTTCACTTCAGTTAGGTTCTCCGTCCAAGTTTCCCGTCCACGGCGTCAGGGAACAACGGAACGTCGTTTAATTCGGCCATCTGCTCGTTTCCTAGTCTGAGAACACCCCGTCCGTCTCCTTGCTCCAGCAGACCAGCATCACCACGTAACTGGCGCCACCATCTTCTCCTTTCATTTTCGATCAAACGACCCATGTGAATTAACGCACCTGACTCTGAGGCCCCACGCACACACGCAACTGTGCTTCTTCTTCCTTGCTTTCTCGTTGCTCTCTCTCTGCTTTGCCCAGTAAACTAGCAACGGCCAAATCCATCACCACTGGTCTACTGTTGGCACCAACAATGAAGTAAAATCGATTACCCAAGGCCTCCTCTTATCTCATGCGCTCTTAATTTCGTTAGAGATATCTTATTTTCCATTAATTTCGTTAGAAAAGTCACTGAGTCTGTCTCTCTCTACCTCCTTCGGTGTATTTCCTAGCCTCGGCGGTCGTGCCCTTGTTGCTGCTGCACCTGCTGGGTATAGCTCAACCCGGGATGGATCCTCACCTACCGCGGCTTCGCGCTCATCGCTGCGCTCGACGGATGTGGAGGCGGCGGACCTATGCACGCCCCAATCAGGAGCTGCTGTTGTTGACCGTGATGCAGATGCTTGGGCCACGTCGTGCTGCTCGCATCGGCGCGGCTGTGCGCACTGGTCGCCGCGATGGCCAAAGGTTGCCGTCTCCTCGAGAGGCTCCCCAAGATGCCTGAGGTGGAAGAGGAGAGGCCGCAGCCAGGGAGACGACGGTGTCACTATCGAGATGCAGGACGTGGACAAGGAGAGCTCTTCGGCGGCCGGAGACAAGGTGAACTGGCCGGCGCGAGGTGATGCACGTCACGGCGGATGAACTGCTTGGTTCCAGATAGAGGGCAGTACAGTAAGGCACGGCAAGAAAAACGGCGTTCACGTGTTCTCTAACGGCGTGGATGTCAAAGCTAACGTAGGATGTAATTGAAGTGAAAAACTACAGTTCAAAGACTAAATTAGCTGAATCAAAATTACGAGGATAAATTTGACCATTTATTAAGAGTTTGGGGACGATTTTACCAAAACTGTTCTACTTGTACCTGAGCCCCGACATTCGCGATTACTTCAACGCTACAACTCGAGTACCATTACTGGTGTAAACAGTGAAAAGAGAGAAAAGATCACTGTCCCTCTCGCGAAGTTTGGATGCATCACGCAAACGCTTCAGGTACAATCGATCCCGGATCCTGCCTTTTTCAGCCGCGGATACTGCACACTCGAAACGTGCACGAAAGCCACCTGGCCGTTTCACCAAGCAGCCAATGGAATCCAGGCTCGTTGTAGAATTCCGGAGCCTGGGAAACCAGCCACAGCCAGACGGCGAAGCTCCCAGCAGATGCAGATCCAGCAGCAACCAAACGACAGCGTGGCGAATCAAAGGTCCACACACCTCGCTGGGCCCACAACTTTTATAATATCTCCCAACCAAACCAACCACCTCTCGGCTCTCGGCACAGCAGCTATCTGCCTTGACCAATCTGCTCCCGTGCGCCATGGCGAGGATCAGGGCCCCGCGTCTCGCCGTCCTCCTCCTCGCTCTCGCCGCGCTCGCCGCGGCCGCTGCGGCGGCATCAGGCGAGGCGCGCGCGCAGTCCACGTACATCATCCACCTCGCGCCGGACCACCCGGCGCTGTCCGCGGCCGCGCGCTCCAACGGCGGCGGCGCGGCGGTCCTCGCCCGCCTCCTCCCGCGCCGGCTGCGCGCACCCCGACCGCACGTGCTCTACACCTACGCGCACGCGGCCACGGGCGTCGCGGCGCGCCTCACGGCGGAGCAGGCGGAGCACGCCGCCGCCGGTGAGGGCGTCCTGGCCGTCTACCCTGACCGCACGCGGCAGCTCCACACCACCCACACCCCATCGTTCCTCCACCTCACCCAGGCCGCCGGTCTCCTTCCGGCCGCCACGCGGGGAGGCGCGTCGTCGGCCGTCGTCGGCGTGCTCGACACCGGGCTCTACCCTATCGGCCGGGCCTCCTTCGCGGCGCCCGCCGGGCTCGGCCCACCGCCCGCGTCCTTCGCCGGCGGATGCGTCTCTACCAAATCTTTCAACGCCTCCGCCTACTGCAACAGCAAGCTCATCGGCGCCAAGTTCTTCTACCAAGGGTACGAGGCAGCTCTCGGCCACCCCATCGATGAGAAGAAGGAGTCCAAGTCGCCGCTGGACACCGAGGGCCACGGGACGCACACCGCCTCAACGGCGGCGGGCTCGCCGGTGGATGGCGCGGGGTTGTTCGACTACGCCAAGGGGCAGGCCGTCGGCATGGACTCCGGCGCTCGCATCGCGGCGTACAAGATCTGCTGGACCTCCGGCTGCTACGACTCCGACATCCTCGCCGCCATGGATGAGGCCGTCGCCGACGGCGTCGACGTCATCTCCCTCTCCGTCGGCGCCAACGGGTACGCCCCCAGCTTCTTCACCGATTCCATCGCCATCGGTGCGTTCCACGCCGTGAGCAAAGGTATCGTCGTCTCCTGCTCCGCCGGGAACTCCGGCCCCGGCGAATACACCGCCGTCAACATTGCGCCGTGGATACTGACCGTCGGCGCGTCCACCATCGACCGCGAGTTCCCCGCCGATGTGGTTCTCGGTGACGGCCGCGTGTTTGGTGGCGTGTCTCTGTACGCCGGCGAGGCCCTGCCGTCCACTCAGTTGCCGCTGGTGTTCGCCGGAGACTGTGGTTCCCGCCTGTGCCTGATGGGACAGCTCGACCCGAAGAAAGTGGCCGGCAAGATTGTGGTCTGTGAGCGTGGAAACAACGCCCGTGTCGAGAAAGGCGCCGCGGTGAAGCTCGCCGGTGGAGCCGGGATGATCCTCGCCAACACAGAGGAGAGCGGCGAGGAGCTCATCGCCGATTCCCACCTCGTGCCGGCGACGATGGTCGGGCAGAACTACGGCGACAAGATCAAGGCCTACGTCAAGACCGCTCCGTCACCGACGGCGACCATCTTGTTCCGCGGCACGGTGATCGGCAAGTCGCCGTCGGCGCCGCGGGTCGCGGCGTTCTCGAGCCGAGGCCCCAACTACCGCGCGCCGGAGATCCTCAAGCCCGACGTGATCGCCCCCGGCGTTAACATACTCGCGGCCTGGACCGGCGCCGCTTCTCCGACGGACCTCGACATTGACACGAGGCGCGTCGAGTTTAACATCATCTCCGGGACGTCCATGTCGTGCCCGCACGTGAGTGGCCTCGCCGCGTTGCTCCGGCAGGCGCACCGCGACTGGAGCCCGGCGGCGATCAAATCGGCGCTCATGACCACGGCGTACAACCTGGACAACTCCGGCGAGACCATCAAGGACCTCGCCACCGGCATTGAGTCGACGCCG
The DNA here is from genome assembly GCA_015342445.1 of Digitaria exilis. Taxonomy (NCBI): domain Eukaryota; kingdom Viridiplantae; phylum Streptophyta; class Magnoliopsida; order Poales; family Poaceae; genus Digitaria; species Digitaria exilis. The sequence goes on from JACEFO010001619.1 coordinate 1,047,987, forward strand.
TTCGTCCGTGGCGCCGGCCACGTCGACCCCAACAGCGCCCTCGACCCCGGCCTCGTGTACGACGCCGGCACCGAGGACTACGTCGCCTTCCTCTGCACGCTCGGGTACACTCCGTCCTTGATCACCGTCTTCACCAAGGACGCCGCGGCCGCCAACTGTTCGAGGAAACTCGCGCGCTCCGGCGACCTCAACTACCCGGCCTTCGCCGCCGTCTTCTCCTCCTACAAGGATTCAATCACCTACCATAGGGTGGTGCGCAACGTCGGCAGCAACTCCGGCGCCATATACGAGGCCAAGATCGTCGCCCCCACCGGCGTGGATGTCACGGTGAGCCCGAGCAAGCTCGCGTTCGACGCCAAGACCAAGAGCTTGGCCTACGAGATCAAGATAGCACCGTCAGGCAACCCGGTGATTGTCGACACCAAGTATTCCTTCGGGTCCATCACGTGGAGCGACGGCGTGCACAACGTCACGAGCCCCATCGCCGTGACATGGCCGTCGAACGGAGGAGCAGCCGCTATGTAGAGTGGTGATGCCATTTCAGCGTTTCGTCTGGGCAGCTTGTATAGTTTAGGACCTTGAAGCTCGAGATCTCCACCTCGCCGTCCAGCATTCAAATAAGACGCTGCGTTGCTGCCGCGGCGGCCATTGATTCTGATGGAGGTGAGGATTGGATGCCTGATTGTGCGATACTGCGATGTGTCATCCAGTTGACTGAAGTATGGAATAATTTATCCAGAGCATGACTGCAAGGAGTAGGAGTAGTTTTTTTTCTTTTCGATGCTGATTCCACTGCTCCGATCATGGATCGTCATGCTTGCAGCTGCCATTTTCATTTAGTACCAAGTTGGCAGTGGAATCAACTTGCAAGACAGCAAGCGCCACATAGCAGATGGCTATTGGACATGTATGAATAAGTTTGTAATGCTTGATCCTTGCAGTCTTTTACATCAGCATAATCATGAGTCACACATTCTCTAATTGCTTCGTGCTGTACTCTAGATTAGACGTGTAAGTTTCTTCACAAGTTGACATCCAAGCCATAACGTGTGAAACAATGAAGCAAACATATTGTTATAACTAGCGTGAAACAAATCCGAGATTAAAAAAAATGGCAGTCGAGCACTGAACGAATTCCAACGGGACAACGTTTCTCTCTCCCCCCTGCATTCTCCATCCGAGTGCCGCCCCTGCTCGAAAAAAGGATTCTCGCTTGAAGGAATATATTTTCAGGTGGGCTCCTGCCCCTCGTTGGTTCCTCAAAAAAAAAAAAAAGAATGGTTATGTCGTTGGAGCCGACCCTCACAGCCTCAGACCCTCAGTCACTGCGACAACTGAGCTGAAAGCCTGAAACCGGGGGTTGTTGAGCTGAGACGGCGATTGTGTGGTTTAGGAGTATTCGTTAACCAAGACTTACCGGGCTGATTTTTATATTTGAGCTCTTTTATAGCGCACAATACCACAATTAGCGGTACAAGGTATAGAGAAGATCTAACCATCCACCTAGGATAGTAATTTAGTCATTACTACGTATTAGGATTAATTGAATCGTTTTCCCCCTTCCTGTCTGCCCGAGCTTTTTTTCGTGCAAGGTTATGAGCCACCACCGCCGCCGTTGGGACTGTTTTACTACCTATTAGGACTGTTTTTTGGAGAGTTGTTACTGATGTATTCCTGTTGGTGAATATTTCTAAACAAATACTAGTAGATTTTTCATGAGAACTAAATCGATATGATGATATTTACTAACATATTATTTTGAAAAATTAATTGTATGGATCCCACATCAGGTATCCTTCCAGTTTAAATAAAAAAAGTACCCATCATGCCAAGTCAGTTGTTCAAGGCCAAATTTAACAAAAGGCGATTTCGAACCTCGGATATTTATTAGATCTGATTATATGCCGTGTTAGATCAAAGTTATCTAGGCTCCTAATTGTACTTACATTTATTTTTCTTGTGTTGAGATCTGCACTCATGTATTAATGTTCTTTGTAGTTGGTTGAAAATAGCGAAGGCAATGATTTGAACACTTACGAGAGCATGGAGAATGAACTTCAAACTGTCAAAGTTAGTCATCTATTTCTTTCTTCTTTGTGTTGTCATTTTTATATATAGTATCATTACTGATAAAAATGGAGCGATGCTGAAACTAGGCAACTTATTTTTTTTCTTAACGCAACCTTGTAACAAACAACAGAGAGGCGCTCAATCTCCTCACATCGCCGCCGCTTGGCTTGCCGCCGGCCAGCTGATGGCAATGGGGCTCGTCACCCTGTGCTTCCCGTCGCTCCACACGATGGACCCGAACGTGTACTTGTCGGCCACGCTCCCTTGACCCGGCGTGAAGGTGATTGCGTACCCTGCCGCCTGCTGCGTCGCGCTGAACTGCAGCGTCGAAGGCTTCACCGTCACGCTAACGCCGGCCGGGCTAGAGACGGTGGCCGTGTACGTGGCCACGACGTTGCTCCCGACGTTGCGCACGATACGGCGCTGTGTTACCTCATCGCCGGAGCTGAACACGACAGAGAAGGCCGGGTAGTTGAAGTCACCCACGGTGCCTGGCCGCGTCGAGCAGTCGGTCACGGACCCATCCCTCGTCAACACGGCGATCTGGTTCGCCGTGTAGCCGATTGCGCACAGGAAGGACACGTAGTCGTCTGTTCCGGCGTCGTACACGAGGCCCGGGTCCAAGGCGCTGTTGGGGTCGACGTGGCCGGCGCCACGCACGAACGGCGTCGACTCAACGCCGGTGGCGAGGTCCTCGATGGTGTCGCCAGCGTTATCCACGTTGTACGCCGTGGTCATGAGCGCCGACTTGATCACTGCTGGGCTCCAGTCCTGGTGTGCCTGCCGGAGCAGCGCCGCGACGCCGCTCACGTGCGGGCACGACATGGACGTGCCGGAGATGATGTTGAACTTCACTCGCCTCGTGTCGGTGTCGAGCTCCGACGGTGAGTTCTCGCCGGTCCACGCGGCCAGGATGTCCACTCCAGGGGCGGTGACGTCCGGTTTCAGGATCTCCGGCGCGATAAAGTTTGGGCCACGGCTGGAAAAAGCGTCCATTCTCGGGGACGATGGCGTCCGACCGACGACGGTGCCGAGGAAGACGATCGTCGCGACGGGGGACGTCGTCGTCCTTATGTACCTCTTGATCTTGTCGCCAGCGGCGAAAGAGACGGCCGTCGCGGGGAGGATGTTGGCAGATGTGATGGCCTGTTCTCCGTAGACTTTGGAGCTGACGAGGATTGCTCCTGCACCGCCGGCAGATCTCACGGCTTCTCCTTTAGCTGCTCGACCGTTCACGCCAGGGTCACACACCACGATCTTCCCGGCGACCTTGCTGGAGCTCAGCTTGCCAGCTTCGCAGACGCTTGACCCCACGTCCCCTCCATAGACTAACGGTAACTTGCTTGGACCAAGTGGCGTGCCGGCGTAGAGGGTGGTGCCGGTGAAGGTCTCACCGTTGCCGAGGACGACGTTCCCTGGGAACTGGCGGTCGACGGTCGACGCACCGACCGTGAGGATCCACGGCGCGACGTTGACGGCGGTGAACTCACCGGGGCCTGCGTTGCCAGCAGAGGCAGACACGACGATGCCATTGCGTACGGCGCTGAACGCTCCGACGGCCGTCGTGTCGGCGTAAAACTGTGGCGCCGTGCCGACGGCGCCGAGCGAGACGGACATGACGTTGACCCCATCCTTGATGGCCTCATCGAACGCCATGAGGATGTCAGACGACGCGCACCCTCTCGCCCAGCACGCCTTGTAGGCGGCAATGCGTGCACCCGGTGCCATGCCGACAGCTTTACCTTTGGCGTAGTCGAAGAACCCGGCGTCCGGCACGGCGGAGCCCGCGGCGGTGGACGAGGTGTGCGTGCCGTGGCCGTTGGTGTCGAGCGGAGAAATGGACTCCGTCTCCGAAATCGCCACTCCGTGCGAAGCAGCAGCAGCCTCGTACCCGAGGTTGAAGAACTTGGCGCCGACGAGCTTGTTATTGCAGTAGGCGGTGGCGTTGAACGCCGGCGTCGAGACGCAGCGGCCGCGGAACGTCTTGGGTGGCGGAGGCAGCGATGGGTCCGGGGCGAACGACGCGCGGTCTTTTGGGTAGACGCCGGTGTCGATGACGCCCACCACGACGTCCGTGGCGCCGTTGGACGCCGGGAGGAGACCCGACGAGCTCGACAGGCCGAGGAACGTCGGCGTCAGCGTGGTGTGGAGCTGGTGCATGGCGTCGGGCACCACCGCGTGCACGGAGTGGTCAGATGCGAGGTGGGCGGCCTGGGACGCAGTCAGAAGCGCCGCGAACCCCGTGGCGGCGTGCGCGTACGAGTAGAGCAGCCTCGGCGCCGGGCGCGAGATGCCCGCGGGGAGGAGGCGGCGGAGGAAGGAGACGTACGCGGTGGAGAGTGTGCGGGCTCCTGACCTCGGCGCGTGCGCCGGCGCGACGTGCACAATGTAGGTGGACACGGCCTCCGCTTCGGACTCTGCGGCGGCGACCGCCACGGCGACGGTGAGCAGGAGGCATAGCACCCCGGCGTGTCTTGCCATCGGGGCACAGCGAGAGCGGTGTATGGGTGGTTGTGTTGTTGTGGATTTCGGGGGACGGAGGCGTCAATAAGTAGGCGAGCTGATCAACTGTTGCTTGTGCCGGTTTGGTGTCAGCAAGACTGCAGCTAGCCCAGATTGGGCGTCAGAACAAGGTTACTGATGCCAGATGATGTGGGAGAATGGAAGCCGATGGATACAAATCTGGAAACGAAAGTGCCCTGTCATGCTCGTTGTAAATATTGTAAGAGATCTAGAGAAGACTCGTCATCTAGTTATTGGATTACCGCAAGTGGCCAATAGGCCCCGTTGCTTCTTCCTGGGAAGGACGACCTTCGCGCGATTCATTATAAAGGATTATGCACACGTAAGGTGCCTGAAAATTTGTCAAACATTACTACAACTACATTGTAGTCTAATCTGTTCACCAACTTGGATGGTTTATTAACACGCAATGACGCATGTCCAATGATCCTAGTATCCGACTCAACAAAACTTCATCGTCAGAAGATCAAGGAGGCAGTAATTTTCACCCAAATACAATGTCAAGCTTAAACTGGTCTAGCAAAGAGGCAGTAGTATTCATCAGAAGTCTGCATGTCATTTTGGCTGGTCGGTCAGCCCGACCCAGTCCCTTTGCATCCCCATGGCCTGCCTGACCAAGAATCTCTACACCAATTTATCTTGACTCTTAATTTTCTTCATAGTCACAGCACGCAAGGAACAGGACAGAACTAAGATGCGTGTGTTGTTGCTAGCCCTTTTAAATCGAAGTGGACATGGAAAACCAATCGGTAGCGGAGAAGGTAAAGTACTGTTTGAATCTGATGGTGGGCCTGAGAGCGACCTTCGACCTAAACCAAAGTTGAAACTTGCAGTGCTCTTCCAATGGGACATTTCAAGGTGGTGGCAAAAGAGGAGGCATGTCCCTACACGCTAAGGAAACAAATGAATGAGGAGAAGAAGTTCCTTAAAGAAATCCTTTTGGACCCACTTACAGAATGTCTGCTCGATTTTATCACTCGACAAACCATGCAATGCTATAAATCAAATCATATGCATCAAAATATATCTTTTTTGTTTCCTTTCTTAGGGATTTTGTTGTAGGTTCAAATTTTGTGCCAATTAACACTATACCCTATGCTACAAGATTGCTCTATTCTTTTCCATTTTTTTCCCATTGTTTGAAGCATCTGGCATTACTTTAGCCCTCAATACATGAAAACGTAACACAAATAGTAGTAATGGAAAATTATCAAAATATTTTCTAATATATGTTATGACTTTATGTACTGTCCAACAAAATGTAAACCCAAAACACAGATCATACAGGATGAAACAAAAACTAAATAAATATATATATATAGTGGATTGGATTTTGAAAATATACAAGGAATAATCTCCACAAACATCATACAAGGCGAAAGGAAAAAAAAAACAAGAACAATCTTATTGGTGATGAATTGTATACTGACGTCCCCCACGGCCCGTGACGGCCCAGAGGGTGGAAGGGCCTCGCCCCATGAATTTTCAGCCAGCACTTCACCCAACCAGCATGATGCAGCTCACATCGCCGCCACTTGGCGCGCCGGCCATGGCCAGGTGATGGCGATGGGGCTGGCCACCCTGTGCTCGCCGTCGCTCCACACGATGGATCCAAACGAGTACTTGTCCGTCAGGTTCCCTGCTCCCTGTGGCGTGAAGGTGATCTCGTACCCCTGCGTCCTCTGCTTCGCGTCGAACCGCAGCTTCCCCGGCTTCACCGTGACACGAACGCCGGCGGGGCTCGTGACGCTGGCCGTGTACGTGGCCCTGAAATTGCATCCAACGTTGCGCACGGTGCGCCGCTGCGTCACCTCCTTCATGTTCGGGCCGAACACCGCCGAGAACGCCGGGTAGTTGAGTTCACCGGCGGTGGCCGCCGAGCAGTCGACCTCCGAGTCATCGGTGATGATGGCGATCTGCTCGCCGGTGTAACCGAGCGCGCAGAGGAAAGGGACGTAGTCGTCGGCGTCGGCGTCGTAGACCAATCCCGGGTCGAGCGCGCGGTTGGGGTCCACATGGCCGGACCCACGGGCGAACGGCGTCGAGGCCTCGCCGGTGGCCATGTCCCTGATGACGTCGCCGGCGTCGTCCACGTTGTACGCGGTGGTCATGAGCGCCGACTTGATGGCCGCCGGGCTCCAGTCTGGCCGCGCCTGACGGAGCAGCGCTGCGACGCCGCTCACGTGCGGGCACGACATGGACGTGCCGGAGATGATGTTGTAGCGCACACGCCTCCTGTCGGTGTCGAGCTGCGACGGTGAGCTCTCGCCGGTCCATGCGGCAAGGATGTTGACGCCGGGCGCGGTGACGTCAGGCTTGAGAATCTCTGGGGCGCGGGTGTTCGGGCCCCGGCTCGAGAAGGACGCCATCCTCGGGGAAGAAGGCGTCCTGGAGACGACGGTGCCGTGGAAGACGATCGTCGCGACGGGTGAAGCGTCTGTGCCCATGTACTTTTTGATCTTCTCGGTGGAGGCGAACGTGATCGCCGTCGTGGGGAACATGTGAGGACTGGCGTATGCAAACTCACCCAACTCTTTTATGCCGGCGAGTATCGCTCCGGCGCCGCCGGCGAGTTTGACGGCCTCTCCTTTCTCGACCCCGCGATTGAGGCCGAAGTCGCACAGCACGATGTTCCCGGCCACCATGGACTTGTTGAGCTTCCCCACTTCACAGAAACGCGACCCGGCGTCCCCGCCATGGACTAGCGGTATCTCCGTCGAGCTGAGCGGCGCGCCGCCGGCGTAGAGCGAAGTGCCGGTGAAGGTCTCGCCGTTGCCGAGGACGACGGTGTCTGGGAACCGGCGGTTGATGGTTGATGCTCCGACCGTCAAGATCCATGGAGCGACATTGGAGACGGTGGACTCGGCAGGTCCGGTGTTCCCGGCGGAGGCGGACACAATGATGCCGTTGCGAACGGCACGGAACGCGCCCGTGGTCAATGAGTCCTTGTGAAATTTCTGTGCCTTGTTACCCCCGACGGAGATGGAGATGACGTCGACGCCGTCTTCGATCGCCGCCTCGAACGCGGCGAGGATGTCTGAGCTGGCGCATCCTGTTTTCCAGCACGCCTTGTATACAGCGATGCGAGCTCCGGGGGCCACGCCGGCGGCGGTTCCCTTGCCGTACTTGAAGAAGGAGGCGTCGCCGGCGGCGGAGCCCGCGGCGGTGGACGCCGTGTGGGTCCCGTGGCCAACGTCGTCTAACGGCGACATGGACTGTCCCATCGCACTAAGTGACGTCCCGGTTATAGCCTCGTTACCTTTGTGGAAGAACTTGGCGCCGACGAGCTTGTTGTTGCAGAACGCCGTGGCGTTGAACGACGGCGTGGACACGCAGCCGCCGCGGAAGGTGTTGGCGGCGGTGGCAGTTGCGGGTCAGCGGCGAAAGATTCTCGGTTGAGAGGATAAATGCGGAGTCAATGACGCCGATGACGACGTCGGTGGCACCGTCGGCCGCCGGGATGAGCCCCGACGACGGCGAGAGGCGGAGGAAGGACGGCGTCATGGTGGTGTGGAGCTGGAGCATCTCGTCGGGGACGACGGCGAGGATGGCCGGCTGGGCCTCGAGGTGCGCGGCCTGGGGACCCGTGAGGCGCGCCGCGAAGCCCCTCGCGGCGTGCCTGTATGAGTAGTGCACGGCCGGCGTGGGGTCATGGAGCTCCGTGGGGAGGTGGTCATGCAGGAAGGAGGCGTAGGCGGCGGTGAGCGCAAGCGGACGGGAGGATGACGACGGCGATCGTGGCGCGTGCGTGGCTGCCACGTGCACAATGTAGGAGGACATGACCTCGGCCTCAGGCTCCCCGGCGGCCGCCGCCATTGCGGCGACGGCCGCGAGTAGGAAGAAGGCTGCCACGACTAGCCTGACCATTGGTAGGTGCACCGTGAGTCGTGAGGGCTGCTGGATGTGTTAGTTGTACGTGAAGAAGTAGAAGTGAAGTGGTTACAGAATGGGCTGAGACCTGAAGTTAAATAGGCAATGCGAGGCCTGTACAGAGTAGAGTGCTGTGACTCTATACTGCTTAGTGCGATGGGCTGGCGTACTTAAAAGTCGTTTTATGCTTTGTGCATGATAATTTTGATACTTTTTTTTTTAGGATAGATTAAATTGGATTAGAACGTATAAAGCAAGTGCACCTACTGCATGGCCTAAAAACGATCGGAGTCATGTGTCAGCGTGGGAGTAAGATTTTACAATTTCCCTCGTGACACTCATTCTAATACTGTATTGCAACTTTCCAGGAGCCAGCAGCCAAATTTCATGTGCCAGTGGCCAAAAGATCAATACATATTTTTTTCTAAAAAAAATCAAACATGCTTTCGCATCTGTTTGGCCACCAGCCCACCATCTGCAAATAAACCAAGAACTGTGATAGTACTTTAGATGAGACAAGAAAATGCAATGAATTGATAATTTAGCTAGGAACAAAATACACAGAACTCAGTATTTGTAGAATAAATTATCATGGAGTAATTATGCATTCCTAACAAAACTCCTGATGTCAATCCTAGCAACTTCCTACGTATATGCTATGTATATACATACTGCATTATGCAAATAATGAGTGTTGTGCATATATTCCAAATTGCAGATCGTTTTAGCTTTCTCAGTGAGTAGACTTTGTTATTATATACTCTCTCCGGGTTGGTAAAGGAAGACGTTTAGGACATTGACACGGTCTCCAAAACACAACTTTGACTAATACTTTTTAGTATAAAATATTTATAAAATATATTTTAAAAGTACTTTTCTAAAACTATATTTCAATACAAATCTACTCATATTATTTTTATATTTTTAAACATAATATTTAAAAAATTATTTACAGTCAAAGTTTACAAAGTTTGACTTTGGACAATCTCAAAACGTCATCCTTTACCAATACGGAGGGAGTACTTATATATAATGAGTTCCCGTCGCCGCCTCGAGGTGCGCGATGGCGAGGATGCCCGGCCTTCAGGCAACTTTCATGTGGCACTTGGCACTTGGCAGTGGCGGATCTAGAAATGGACCGACATTCCTGGATGCCGGTGCCAACAGGCTGCAGCCAACACTGGAGCCTGGGGCGCCGCCTCTGCCGGCCGTGAGAGGCTTCACGGCCGGCCGCGGAGCCTGGAACAGTGAATCAGCACCGAATAACACAGGCCACTCAAATATGATTGTGAAATAATGCACCTGGTTGCCACCAGGTACCTGTGCAAATAAAAACAAGACAACAGGAGTAACTCACGACTGAAAATTTGTGGGGGCACAGCATATAACCAGGTAAGAATTTGATTGTAAAAACCTACACAATCAACTATGCCAATATTGATTTTTTTCGAGAAAGCAAATGCCAATATTGATGACCATAAACTCTACTCAAATAGAAAACCAGTGCCCGTGTCATACCTCATGCACTCTTTAGGAACCTCAAAAATGTGAACACAACGGTACCAAAGAGTCTCCTTGATTGATGATTATTTATTGGTTGCCAAATTCTTCCCAACAAAAGATTATGATTTGGATTACGAGATCCATACCCCCAAAATGTAGTACCAAAGGGCCTTCTTGGTTGATGATTACTTGTTGGTTGCTGGAGCACTTTAGGATCAAAGTTACACACAAGTGCTGGTGCATAGGATGGATAAATCTTCACGACGCATCGGGCTCCTAGGACTGATCGCCAATATGGGTAGAACATCCTCCTTGTGTATTCTGGATCCCAACCTCTAGGTGTTTTTTTTCCTCACAACCTGTATCATAATAAATAATAAAACGAAAGGAATCCCAATTTCAACATGATCGGGCTTGAATACTCAGCTCATTATATTTGTGGTACAACTGGAAAATATAATATGCATCCCAATCACGTCACTTATTTTTTTCTCGAACACGTAGGAGAGCTGCGTATCATTTCATTAATAGAAGGATGAAGCCGAGTACAACTCGCACACACACCCAGATATGAATGCTGTAGTTGAAGGATACTAGTTAAGTGCAATGCTTAAGCATCGTAATAAGCTGTTCGTTTCTTGGAGGCTGTATTCCCTCTTGGCTTTTGATAGATCTGACGGGTAGAAAACAGGGGAGGGGAGGGAATGAATAAGCTCTCGACTGCGGCGGCGGACTGGTTTCCCGGCTACAATGACTAGGTTAAATGGCCGAGTTGTTGCGGGGAGGTGGACGGTGGCGCAGCGGTGCGTTGGGGGGGGGGGGGGGGGGACGTGGAAGGGGGTGAACAACAATTTTGCAGGTGCAGACCGCATGCTACGAAGAAAGACAATGTTACTCTTTAAAACAAAATAATTATCTAAGATATTTTCTGCTTTAAGATTTATGTCCTTTCTTAGAAGAGGACCACCGGAGCAAATCTCAAGCTTAAATGATAACTTTTTACAGTTTATGCTCCTCAGAAGTTGATGGATATACATGAAAATAGTAGTTTTTGCCAAAACGGTTTTACATGTATATAGTAAGCCAGATAATCCGAAATAAGTCAGAGAAACTACTTTAACTTAGAATTCCGTGCAAAAGTTATTTTTTTTTGCGTAATCAGCCGTGCCAAACACAACCTTAAAATATGAAAACGAGATGACAATATACGGAGTAGAAAAATGCAGAGATCGGCAGTCATGGACATGGAGATTGCTTTGGCCTTGCTGCAGCACCAATCCACCAGCAAGTAATGGTTACACTTACTGCCAAAAAAAAAAAAAGGTAATCGTTACACGACGTCCATGTCATCTAATGGTGGGTGCGTCTTTTAAGAGGAAAATAAGCGGAGAAGAAGATATAGCAGAGCTCAACGAGATTAAATTGAAGAGGAGACACGCCGATAACTTGTTATTTCAGTTCTCTTCTTTAAAACATGCGTATTTCAAATGCTACTCGCATGCATATCTTGTCAGTCTGATTAATTTTCAGTGAAGGACATTGAAGTTTGAATATTGCAGAGGTAGTGACTACTCTTCTATTACAGATGTGTGATGCTCGCTCCTTTACGTGGGCATACCTCTATCCTAAGCAAAGTCTTTTAAGTGTTACTTCACAGAGTAGCTGATTGCACATTGAGGAACCAGCAGTGCAAAGTTTGTAAGGGTAATGTCTGTCCAGCTTGGCAATGGTTCATTGAGGGATGATGCATGAGTGTTCTTGCAGGATTTTCAGAAATGGAACAGGGAAAAAAAAGGAACAATTCACCAATATTCATGCTGGTGACGTACTAAGTTAATTCCAAGGTCTCTTCTTACTGTGCCTGCAAGAACTAGGCATGGCATCAATTAATTCCTGGTGATGTACTAAGCTTGTAGCGATGCTACGGTTTTTGCAATGCGGAAGAGTGCAACTAAGTGCTGTACTTTGGGTCTTACTGTAGCTTAGCTATAATCCATGGTACAGACTCACCACTGTGGTCAGATTCTTTGGAGAAAAACCCTGAACAATTTTGCAGACTAACAGGCCTGGTCCTAAGGTTTTGGTGGCCCGGGGCGAGACTAAAAAAGGGCCCTATAAATATTGACAATAATAATAATAATAATAATAATAATAATAATAATAATAATAATAATAATAATAGCTAGTTGTTGCTGACCTATATTCTTTATTATCATTTTTTTAATTTGGACATTTCCGTGGGCACAATGTAGCATTGGCATCGCTCAGTCGATGGTCGTCGTTGCGTGGCTGCGTCGCCGGCTCGTCGTCGTCGGAATCGTGCGGGCCGAAGAGATCGATTTTGATAGGGCACGAGCGCACGGGAAGATGATGCCTATCTGATCAGGCGGGTGCACGGGAAGGCGAGGAGTCAGCGCGACATTTCGGCGGACAGCCACAGGCACCGCCAGCGTTTTTGCGAGCGATTGATGTTGTGTTTAGAATTTAAGGGGGAAAAGTATTATTTTAGGGAAGTGTGTTATGTGAGGTGGATGAATAGAAAAAGTGAAAAGGGAATTTTCTGGAAAGCGTGTTCTATTAGGAGGATAAATAGGAAGTAAAAAAAAAAGTAATTTTTTAAACTAAACACAGCCTGAATCTTGAATCGTCATCGTTTTGTAGGCGTAGAAGGCTGGTCCATGTGAAGCATACGTGCCTATGTGTCTTGTACGTATATGTATGTATACTACGCATGTACCAGCTGGGGCCCCTTGGCTTCGGGGGGCCCAGTGCGGCCGCACTGCTCGACCCCCCTAGGGCCGGGCCTGCAGACTAAAGACTCTCAGTAGCTTCCTATATGTGCTATTCTAGTTCTAGATTACTGTCAGCATTGTAGTCCATTACGTGCTATTCTAGTTCTAGATTACTGTCAGCATTGTAGTCCATTACGGCCTGACTTTGCTGATTATCTCTATAAAATCTATCTATAATCCTCTGCTAGTCCATTACGGCCTGACTTTGCTGATTATCTCTATAAAATCTATCTATAATCCTCTGCTACTGAAACGATGTAGGAATACATTCAGTATTTCCGACCACCTAAAAAAAATCAGTGTTTCCAGTACCCTTTTGTTTTAGTTTTGTGGTGGCTACAAAGTTTATCTAGTAGAAATTTGTTTATGTAAGATGACCAATCACATTACCATAACACAACAATATTCTGCTTCTCTGTAGATGATGTGTTCAACCCAGGATTGGTGGTTTTCATTTGCTTTCTCAGGGAGGCGCGAGGAAGAAATACATAAATGCAGAGGCAACGTGGTGATCTTGCAGTGTAATTTACAATCAAGTTTGGAACGCATCACTGCGGGTCTGCAGCTAACCAATGTGCACTCTGTACTGTTCGAATCGAGCCCCTGCTGTGGTATGCAAAGTCTGAAGATTTAGAGTTCTACGTGCGCTCGCCGCTCTGTGCCTCTGTGCTGTTCATCCGGCCATCAACTTCGCCGTTCCTCGCCTCAGCACTCAGCAGAGGTCCACCAACCACCATGCACTGGCCATAATCGTCGACGCTCGCCATTGAAGGGTATCCGTCTGCCTCGAGTTCAGGAATGCAGAGCGCATGAAGAAAGTTGCTGAGAGGCTGCGGATCTGCAGTTCGTCGCCATGAATCCGACAACAAAAACGATACTTTAATAGACTCAATCAAGATGAGAGTAAAGGACCATCAGCCATTTCTGCAGTTCTTCATCGAATGGTTGAGGGTTCTGAAACGAGACCAGCTACTGCAGAAACGCTTACAACAAACAAGAACGCCCACATCACATTCACATCGCCGCGACTGAGCTCACAGCTAACCAGGTAATGGCGATGGGGCTCGTCACCTCGTGCTTGCTGTTGTCCCTCCACACGATGGACCCAAACGTGTACTTCTCGGTCACGTTCGCCGCCCCCAACAATAGAGTGAAGGTCACCGCATACTCCTGGGTCCTCCGCTCTCGGTTGAACCTCAGAACCCGTGGCTTCACCGTGACACGCACGCCGGCCGGGCTTGTGACGGCGACCCTGTACTTGACCCTGACATTGCTCCCGACATTGCGCACCACACGATGCTGCGTGATGACCTTGTTCTCCGAGGAGTTTTTGGAGAACACCACCGAGAAGGCCGGGTAGTTTAGGTCGCCGGCGAAGGCCATTCTTGTCGAGCAGTTCACCGCCGGGTCGTCTTTGGCCGTGAACTTGGCGATCTGCTCGTCTGTGTACCCGATCGCGCAGAGGAAGGAGAGGTAGTCGTCGGCGCCGGCGTCGTACACGAGGCCCGGGTCGACGGCGCGGTTGGGGTCCACGTGTCCCGCCCCGCGCGCGAACGGCGTGGATGCCTCGCCGGTGGCCATGTCCCTGATGACGTCGCCGGCGTCGTCCACGTTGTACGCGGTGGTCATGAGCGCCGACTTGATCGCGGCGGGGCTCCACTCCGGGCGCGCCTGCCGGAGCAGCGCCGCGACGCCGCTCACGTGCGGGCACGACATGGATGTGCCGGAGATGACGTTGAACTCCACTCGCCTCGTGTCGCCGTCGAGCTCCGTCGGCGAGCTCGCGCCGGTCCAGGCGGCCAGGATGTCGACGCCGGGGGCCGTGACGTCAGGCTTCAGGATCTCCGGCGCGTGGAGGTTCGGACCACGGCTCGAGAAGGACGCCATTCTTGGAGACGAAGGGCTCCGGCCGACCACCGTGCCGTGGAACACGATCGTCGCCACGGGGGAACTTGACGCGTTCTCTCTTATGTACTCCTTGATTCTCTCGCCGTCGGCAAACTTGACGGCTGCCGCGGCGATGACGTGGGCGGCGGTCAAGGCCTGGTCTCCATACTTCTCGTTGCTGACGAGGATAGCTCCTGCGCCGCCGGCGAGCTTGACGGCATCACCTTTGGCAGCCCGGCCATTCACGCCAGGGTCGCACACCACGATCTTCCCGGTGACCAAGCTCGCGTTGAGCTTCTCAGCTTCACACACGTCGGATCCCACGTCCCCGCCATAGACCAGCGGTATCTTCTCAGCTTCGTCGAGCGGCGTTCCGGCGTAGAGTGAGACGCCGGTGAAGGTTTCGCCGTTGCCGAGGACGACACTCGCTGGGAACTGGCGGTTGATGGTCGAAGCTCCGACCGTGATGAACCATGGCGCGATGTTCTTGGCGGTGTACTCGCCGGGACCGTCGTTCCCGGCGGAGGCAGAGACGACGATACCTTTACGGACGGCGTGGAACGCGCCAATGGCCGTCTGGTCGTCGTAGAAGTTGGGCGCATCACCGACGGCGCCGAGAGAGATGGAGATTACGTCGACGCCGTCGTCGATGGCAGCATCAATCGCCTTGAGAATGTCAGAGTCTGCGCATCCATTCTCCCAGCAGACTTTGTACGCGGCAATGCGCGCGCCGGGTGCCATCCCGACTGCTCTGCCTTTGGCGTAGTTGTAGAAGCTGGCGTCATCCACCGGCGAGCCGGCGGCGGTGGAGGCCGTGTGTGTGCCATGGCCGTTGCTGTCGAGCGGCGACCGTGGATCCTCTACCTCGCCGAGCCTTTCGCCATACGCAGCGTCGTACCCTGCGTGGAAGAACTTTGCGCCGACGAGCTTTCTGTTGCAGTAGGCGGAGGCGTTGAAAGATTTGGTAGAGACGCAGCCGCCGCGGAACTTGCTTGGCAGCGGCTGGTTGTCGCCGGCGGAGAAGGAGGCGCGGCCGTCGCGGTAGATGCCGGTGTCGATGACGGCGATGACGATGTCATTGGCGCCGTTGGACGCCGGGAGGAGGCCTGACGAGGGCGAGAGGCGGAGGAACGCCGGCGTCAGTGTGGTGTGAAGGCGCCGGACGGCATCGGCGGCGACGTCGAGCACGGAAGGGAGGGACCTGAGGTGCGCGGCCTGGCGCTCCGTGAGCGCCGCCGCGAAGCCCGTGGCGGCGTGCGCGTACGCGTAGAGCAGCCTCGGCGATGGGCGGGAGACGCTCGCCGGGAGGCTGTCGCGGAGGAAGGAGGCGTACGCGCGGGCGAGCAGGTGAGGGCGCGAGGATGGCCGGGGCGCGTGCGCCGCCACGTGCACGATGTAGCAAGACTGGAGCTGCGTCTCGCCGCCGGCCGCCGACGCGACGGCTGCGGCGAGCAGGACGCATACCGCCACCACTCCGACGAGCACTCTCTCCATCGTGTGCGTGTCTGTGGGAGATGGGTATGATGTGATGGAGTCGTGAGAAGGAGGAGGCGCCAGTAAATAAGTTGGGGAGTCTGGTCAGGTCAGGGCAGGGCAGCACGGTGCAAATAGTAGGAGACAGTGAGAGATGGAGCTTTGGATCATGATACCACGGCGGAATGGGAATGGGAGTCAGATCCAAATCTGAAAGGCACATGTCTGATTGGTGTACGAGTAGAGTACGATCAAACCCGGTTATTGAATGGTTGGATTGGATTATCGCGCAAGTTGGCAACATGATCCCAAGCTCTCGTACTTTGTTTCTTCGTCTGTTTTTATCGAAAGTGCGAACCAAAACCAATGTGTTGATGAGCTTACATTGATGGACAGATCAAGAGTTTATGAGCTAGTCTTGGAGATATGAAACGAAAAGCTTTTCAACCGGCAAAGAATAATGGGGCAGGTGGTCTACAAAAGGAGATGCTGGAGTTTCCGAAGAAACATGGAGATGACTGGGAACTGGGAAGTGGAAACAGAATGTGCCGAGCAATTAAGCAACCATGTCACTAGTCAGTATTGCTATCTGAAACGCTGCTGCTTCACTGACTTTCGAAGAAAGGGTGTGATAGGGAGAAGGATTAGATAAGGGAGAGTTCGAATTAGGAGTATTAAATGTGTATAAATCTATTAAGTCTAATTAGTGTATGATTAGACAATGCTGTGCTACAATAAATAATTTTTAATGATAAATTAACTAGGTTAAATAAATTCAGCGCACGATTTTACATCCATACATGTATTTAGTTTTATAATTAATTATGTTTAGTCCTAATTTTCTGTTTATAATTGCTAATTTTCGTAAAGTAGTTTCACCAACTAAACATGCCAGCCTCGTTTGATGGGCTAGTGTTAGAGCAGCGATATGTCCCAAGTCCGAACAGATCAAAGCTTTGGACTCAAACACATCTGCACTATGTACCAATTGACGTTGAATACTTGAATGAAAACACGTGATGCAATTACAATTGGCCATCACTCGTGAGTCGTGAGGTCCTGCACTCCTGCAGTAGTAAGCGGGAGAGTGTCACGAGGGCTGGGCTTCAGATCTGCAGTCTGCATGCCACAAGCCACAAACAGGCGATCAGCAGGAATGGGAGCGGGTGGGTATAGAAACATGCATGTGCGAGGAATGGTAAGGAGCGAGATCCAAATCCACAGATCTGAAAATAGTAGAAAATACTGTCTGTGAGGAATCAAGCTAAAACGCACGCACGATCATACCTGTGTGTTATTTACCAATTGATCTGCACAGAATTCACGTGACTCCATAGCAGCACATTCAGATACGAACGTGAATTTCTGAAGCCTAAAAGAGCTGAGCAGCTTCTCCCGTATCTGAATGTGCGGTGATTGTTCTCCCTCTGGTGAAATAGATCCGAAAAGGGCATGACGGCTGCGGAGGAAACGGCTCAGGCTTAGCGAATGGCCCTTGTCTGGGGTCACGCGGCTACCTCGTTGCCGGCGATGGTAGCAAACGGCGGTGAGAACCCCATGCCCTGCAGCTCTGCTTGGCAGCCTGAGCGGCGCGGATGACGACAGCTGTGGGCCAAAGCGAGCTTCCGGGTGGCCGCCGTATCGAGCAGCGACTCCGTTCCAGGATAACTTGGCCGGTTGGCCCCCGTAAATGGCCGCCGCCGCCTACGATCTCTGTGCTCGAGGTCGGCAGCAAAGTTCAGCGGGAACTAGGGCACAGCGACATGCCGCTGGTGCTCCAGGTCGCGTTAGAGCACCGCAAGGGGAAAGCGCTGCACTTCAAGCAGAGGACGCAAGGAGATCCTAGCGGCGGCGGATGCGGTGGTGGGACGAGCTCGCCGGCGGCAATGGTGAAGGTGAAGGCACGCGGCCTGGTCACTGGAGATTGTTGACTAGATCGTAACCGTAAAATGTGGATCTAACGGCAATGAGTACCTGTCTCAACGGTCAACAAAGAGCCCGCGATTATTAATCGCGATCCAAATACTTACATAAAACCTCCTAAAATTAAAATGGATCGCGATTATTAGTCGCGATCTAAATATTTACACTTAACCCCCTAGTTTGGATCGCGACTATTGATCGCGATCCAACGTTTTGCAAATGAGCCCTTACTTCCGCATCCGTCGTCTCTCCCCGTCCGGCGACGGCGGCGCCTAACCTCGTGCTCGCGGATTGGATCCCGCACCTCCTCCGCCGCGGCTCGTACTCCGTGTCGCCACCGTGAATGGGCACCGTGAAGGCGGATCGCCGTCCGCCGCCGCCATCAGGTAAAAAAGTGGGTCCTGGGCGAGGTCGAGAGTGTCGCGGAGCATTGCGTGTCGACTGCTGCAGAGTCCATTGCCGGAGCCTCGGAGGTAGGGAGATGTTACCAAAGCGGAGTCGGGGGGGGGGGGGGTCAGATTGGCCCGTTGCCGCCTGGGAGGAGAGGTCGGCGGCCTCGGGTGAGAGTGAAGCGGACGACTGGGCGGAGTCCATGATTTTGGTGACGGCGGTCGGCGGGGGTGTGGAGGTCATGCCGCCGGCCGTAGGGGAGTATTGCCGCAGCTGTGCAAAATTTGATTCGATTTGACTCGGGGCTTGTGTAGTTATTCGTCCTTCAAACTGTGTCACAACCATTTACCTGCTTAATTCGATTTTTTTTTCTAGAGATAGTGGCGAATTCACACGACAGCATGCTTTGCTATATTGGAACGGTGGAGGAAGAAGAAGCTCTCCCTACCAGGAGTACTTGAACATTGATGGTTGCTTAGTTAACAGTAAAAACATAATGGTTCCTTTCTTTTCTCTTGGTGTTCCTCCATCGCCTTTACAAACTCCTATCTGAATAGTGATTTAATATTATGAGTTATAGCCATCCGATCCCATCTTTGTTGGGAATGCATATCTGGTGATAGAATAAGATGTGGGTGATTTAAGAAAGGGTATGATCAAAAGTTCATGACCTGTTGTGCTTGGCCGGGCAATACTCACAAGGTTAACAGTCAAACTGAAGAAAGTCATATGATCGTAAGCTCATGACCTGTTGTGCTTGGCCTGTCAATACTCATAAGGTTAACAGCCAGTGTCAAGCTTTCAAACACTTCTTACTGCAATTATACAGATGAATCTCACCAAAGATAATAAGTAGAGATTATTCTCTCTTGTATCAGGCGAAGCACTACTTGGAAGATACTAAAAAGAACTTCTCCATGGTCCCTGCATTCTTTTCTCTACATATGAATTTTCAGTACACAAAGTGGGGTAGTTCTCAGTGTGCAAAAGGCGAGCTCATGCTCTGCCCTAATGATGCTAGACTGAATACTATAGCTAGCAGGGCAAAATGGACCATTAAGGATTATTGCACAGTTGCACGGGCTGGTCAGATGCCGATGTGCATGTTGCGGTTGGCAGCCCTTCAAATTTGGTTTAAGGTTCAATTTGTTTACCATGCCTTTTTTTAAAAAAAATATGTCTATACACATTAACTATACAATTTGACTTTTTTTTATATTACTTATTTATTATGAAAGGTATGGTTGGTTTGGGCCCAATTTGAAGCAAAAAGGTGGGCCATCTTTGCCATCAGTTCAGTGTGCAGGCAACATTATTGGCATCAAGCCTCAGAATTATGTTTTCAGTGAACAGAAACATATGGCTGGCTCGGGTGAATTTCCCAGTAACTTTGTGGCACCACCCATTGTGGATAATACAAATGCAATACAACATGTGGTGATTATCAGATGCTATGTGTTTGTTGCAATACTAGCTGTATCTTTACTTGAATCCTGATATTATGTACATGATTCCAAAATAGGATAATCAAAGCAAAGTGGCGCCACTTTCATGCTTGACTCCATATCCAATATAGCTTTGGTGCGCTATTATCTGAAGCTGCACCTTCTCAAGACAGCAAGAAATTGCCCTCACTAAATAACTTGAGTCTCTAGCAGATCCCTGCTATGTGTAATTCATTTGATGCTGCTATCGCTTCTCTGATTGCTCGTCAGAAAGCAACTAGCCAGCCAAAGGTGTCGAACCCCCTTTGGGAAGCCGAATAAACTTGTTATGCATTTGCCTTCCAGAACCATGCTTCTAAAAGGGCATCAAGTTCAGTTCCTGGTAGGGGAAAGGAAGCAAGGACTGAACCAGCACCATCAAGCAGTGATCTTAATGCAAAGCCAGAAATCTCGATGGTACCCATTCATACCCCTAGCAAGTAGCAACCATTGTTATATTTGAGATGAAAAAAACTTCTTTGATCTGATGTATTGGGACCTAATTACTTTCAGCATGAGTCCAATGGTGTCCCCGGGCATGGATCATCTCTCTCTGGATTCTTGAGTGGAACTGACAGTTTACGGCTCAGCGGTTTACTCGCAAATAGCCTGGATGCATTCCAGAACTCTGTTTCCTAAATCTCAGGCACCCATGAGGACGTAGGGTTATATACAGTACGGCCAAAGTGAAGGTTATAGGTTCACGAGGTTTCTCTTTTTATGAGAGAACTAGAACTATTTTGCTCCTGCTAAGTCACCTCTGTAGATAAATTAACCATCCTATTCGTGTAAACATTTTGCTTGTTTCTACTTTGCTACTTGGAGGAAGTATATATTTTGAAATTGTCAATACTTGGTTCCTATCCTTTTCACTATATCTTGCACTCGCGCTGTTTGCCACTGAGGCGATAGGGTGGTAATCTGAGCGTTTCACTGAGATGGAATTACTGGGCGTCGCATATGTTTGTTTCTACATTTTCAGTCTGGAACACTCTCAAATGCACATGGATAGAGTAGACAAATCGGTCGATGCTGGCTGTCGATTTGAGTTCATACTAGCTTGTCGCCATGCCAATTTGTGCTGTCAGTTCTGGCACTATCTGGTGTCCCAGTTGCTGGAAAATGGAACGTAGCAGTACTGCAGTAGCACAAAGAGGCCACGACAAGGGCAATACTGGAACACTGGTGCACTGGCCTACCGGGTCCTCAGCATTGGTAGTATAGCCGAGACCGTCATCTGATCATCCCAACTCGCAAGGCCGGGCCAACAACACGTGAAATCAGCGCTAATATAGGAGTACAAATAGAATTAGGTGTATGCACCATGCTCATCAGCCATCATCAATATTATGTTGTCCCTCCGTTTTAAATTGTCAATTGTTTTGACATAGTTAAAAAAAAAGGCCTATAATGTCTAGATATATACCAAAAGCTACATACCCACATATACCAAAAGGCCTGCAATTTTTAGAATGAAGAGAGTATAATGTGACTTAGTTCAAACCGCATTACTTTTTTAATAACAAGTATGGGTATCTATCATTATTCTTTAAATAAAGATAGCATTGTTAGTCAAGGAGAGGCTAGTAAAATCTTAATCAACTTCAGAACAGATTATGTTAGTTATACTGCTCTGCAACGGTGGATGCAGGAATTCAAAATTGTGTTTACATAGAAAGTTAATAAAGTAGGAAAGCAACAATCATCATACGGAAAAGATACATAAAAACAAAAGAGTAAATGGTTCGCTAATCCATTATCCATACCAATTTATGAAGGCGACAATTAGAAATAGGGCTTTTGGAAACGAGAGATGATCTCTTTGTGAGCAGCACATAAGAATTTTTTTTCTCAATAAATGTAACCAAACAATCTTGGGAAAAGTCCGGTTTTTACACTCCAACTATAACAGAAGTCCGATTTTCAACCCGCAACTACGAAACCGGACACAAAAGGCCATCCAACTATCAAAACCATGCAAATTTGGCCCTTTGAGTGGTTTCAAAGGTGGTTTTCCATTTTACGCAAAAATAAATAATTGTGTTTAATCTAAAAAAATCATAACTATTTCATTTTAAATCAAAAAATACGAAACCGATGCCAAAAGATTTGTAAAAATGTAACCTACCTATTGATATGCCATGTAAAGTTATTTGGGTATTATTTGTTTATGTTCGTAGTGTTTTATTATTTTTTAAATAATAGTAGGAATAGAAATAAATAAAATACAAATAACTTCAAATGTTGTACCCACATATAGTTTATATTTCTTTCAAACAGTTGGCACAAGTTTTATATCTTTTTGACTTAAAATTAATTAGTTATGGATTTTTAGATTAAATTATTTTTAAATAATTTTGCACGATTTGGATAGTTGGATGGCCTTTTGTGTCCGGTTTCGTAGTTGCGGGTTCAAAATCAGACTTTTGGTATAGTTGGAGGGTGAAAACTGAACTTTTCCCAACAATCTTTGATTCTCTTTTGGCAGACACCATTAGAATCATGTGCAACTGCAAAATAGCCATCATCCAGATCTTCCATGATAAGTTCAGTCATCTCTTTGACACAGTAGGGGATAATATGTCTTTATACCCTAGGGAATGTTAATTTGAAATTTATTCTTCTTTAAAGCATTTTTCATAACAACCATATTAACATCGCCAAGATTTTTAGCTAGGCAACCTAGAAGTTCAAGAACAGTTTTTCTTTGTTTAGGGAGTCCTCACCTATTAACCACTAACCAATTTGACGATATGTGAATTAATTGCATCCAACATAAACTAGAACAAAAGCCAATCTCAGTGCATAAAACTCTTGATGAAACTCTTACTGATATTGGCCTAATGAATCGATCAAGCCCATATTACATTATACACGAAGCTTTGGTGCTGCTAATTTCCCAATAATGATTAGTATGTGCCGGTCTGCGCAGGACTTAGTAGCCATGCCGGACTATCATGAAGGGCCTGCACAAGACTTGAAGCCAGCAAGCAGGGGGGTAGTGACTGCCAGTAGTTAAGCAGTGCTTGAGAGGAGGCCAAAAGTGAGGTAAAAAGTGCTTGAGAGTGAGCTGTTTCCCGTTTGGTCTCCAGTATATATATTCTGGCCTTTTTACAATTATACATATATGTATATACATACTAATGAGAATTTTTTTTTGTCAAAATTATTGGGTGTTCATTGTTCCATCAAGTCTACTTTACTGTGTCCGCCCCTACTGACACACCGAGGCTTCGTGGCATATCCTCGACAGTCATGCAGAGGAGTCAAATTTGAATGCTACTACAAAGTATATGCCCTACCACTCATCTACATTAATTGCAAGAGTATGGACCTGATAAGAACATTCCTATTTATTTGCAGGTCCCTTTCGGGACATATGGAGTTGAAAGCATGGGAATAGAAAAATGCATGACCAGTAGGTGTTTAATTCCTCTGTTATATTAAAAACAAATATGAAAAACAAGTATTTAATAGGAATGATTTTGTTGCTACAAGCATTATGAAATAAACTCCTTCAGTCATCTTTATCCCCTCTCCTCCTATCATCTTCGTTTCCACTCTTATCCCATTTTTCTTTGTATTTGTGAATATCCATCCCAATAGATTTTGTGTAGTTTCTCGAACGTTGTTTTTTTTTGCAAGAAATAATTTCTTGCATGAGACTCAGATTCTTATGTTTTTTTTTCCTCTCCCACCTTTAATGGCATTGCTAGATAAGCAAACAATTTTACATGATAGAATATAAAAAATGGTACAAAAACTATTCTATCCACAACTTCGAGACTATCCTTACGAATCTAAGTTAATTAATTGTAACTCCTGTATCTATGGCAATGGTCAATGGATTTAAAATATGTACATTTTTTTTCTCATTTTATATATTATTAAAGCCCGGTTCTTCACTACGAAGATACTACTTTTTTTTTCTCTCTCTCAATTCTATGCCATGTTTATCCAATTGTATCATATCACTTTCTCCAAACTTTCCATTTGGGATTCTAAGAAACAATCACATAATACAGCATTATGCCCAGTCAACTAATTGTTGTATGATGTTGTGTCTATGCCAAGTATAATATATGAAATAATTTAACCTCACTGCTATTGTGTCTTTTCCATTTAATTGCTTTTTTTTAACACCATAAGGCAAGCTTTATTGATCATCTAGGACAGTTACATCATGTGCGACAGCACCGGAAATAAAATATGGGGTTTCATCAACCCAAGTACATGATATATTTGTGTTAAAAGCTTGCCTAGCCAAACCATGAGCTACCATATTCGCTTCACGATCAACATGTCTGATGGAGATTTCATTCATATCTCGCCACAAATCAATCCATTTAATTGCTTTTATTTCATTGTTATCTGAAATTGCTTTTATTGCTTTTCCTAATCTCCCTGTTAGCTTACTGTCACTCTCTCTCTCCTGCTTTCTCTCCCGCACGTAGGATCTCTTCGCCGATTTAATACTTGCTCATCGCTACGGCTTTCCTCCCGTGCCTCTCCTTTCCCGTCGTCTCCCTCTTCCCTTGCGCCGGCGCGTCGCCTACCCAGCCGCACGCCCTCGGGCCCTTGCCGGCGCCGGCGTCCCTCCCCTCCACCTCGCTGCCGCCGCCGTCCCTGATTGCAGGTGCATTTGATCCATCGCGGCGGCAGCGGCAGCGACAGCGGCAGAGCACACGATGTCCAAGTCAGGGACTTTGGATCTTGCGTCTGGCGTGGGAGGGAAGATCAACAAGGCGGAAGTCAAGTCAGCCGTCGATGAGTATGTACCTGAATCTGGGAAGCTTTCTTTGCGTCTGGCATTATCGCTGCTGTGTTGGATATAGTGAAGTTCCGGATGATGTTTGGGAATAAATAAAATGTTTGGGAATAAATAAAACAGGGCAGTTGACTGTAGCTCATCTCATAAATAATTCCAATTTCTTTTGTGCCCTGCAGATTTAGATTTCCAAATTCCAAGCATCCTTTGTGTAATCTACATTTTATTGCTTTTGTGCCCTGCAGATTTATATTCCCAAATTCCAAGCATCCTTTGTGTAATCTGCATTTTATTTATATTTTTATGTCTTAAATAAAAGAGAGATAATTTCTGTTAGGAACTTGAGTAGCTCATATTTGCGTTTTATTTTTTCCCTGAAATTTTCGTTACTAGTGAACGTAGCCTCTCAGGCTGTATCCAATAATTTAACCGTCTGGTGTGTTTTTTCTTTTCTTTTTTTAATTTATATAAGTGAGGGCTTTTAAAATTGTGTCTGTTATGTGACTGTTCACCAGGAAGTTCTTGAGCTATGTTATCTCTTGATTTTTGCAGATCTGTTAGCCGTTACCATGTTTAGTATGTAGGTGGGTTAACATGAGCCTCTGATATTGTATGGCCTGTATGTCACTATCTGGACCCTCAATCTAGTAGTATCAATGTGAATTGTGAATAGTTCTATTTATGTCTCACATAGTTCTAGGCTGCAGAAACTGTTGAATCAGTTTGCGGTCCATCATTAGCCTAGTCCAGTCCATCACATGTCATGTAATGTTTTATGAGGAGTTGGTTGGAAGGTACCAGACGCTACCACACGGCTGATTAATGCTAGCCGTTGATCTGGCTGAGTATTTGTTTTAATACAGAAAAATATATTTAATTAGTACCTCCCGGTACCTTTCTTTGGGTACTTCCCAGTACCGCCAACTTTACCAACACCAAATCTATAGGAATCAACGGTTCTCATTTTTTTCCAACCACCCTAAAACTCATGTTTTTAACCTGCCCTTTCATGTGATACATACCATTAAGGTACCATTAGATTATTCAATTTTCTTGTTTGCATGAAACACATTGTAGAAGCTGTTAAATTGAACTAGCATCCTGGTTCACAAGGACATTTATGTTCATTCTCTTTCAAAGAAAGACTCATCCATTAAACATGTTTATTTTACTATGATCTTTTAAGTAAAATATTTTTATAAGGTATGAGAAATATCATGGATATTATGGAGGGAAGGAGGAAGCAAGGAAGTCCAACTACACTGATATGGTAATATAACCTTTCAAGGGGCGCATTTATTTCTGTAAATATGCTCACCCTTATTCAAGCTGTCCTATAATTTAGTGGTTTGCTGTGGCTGCTTCAACTTAAAGGTTTCTCAGCTTGCAATTATGTTTTAATAGTTCCATTAAAAATATAAATAGTGGGAAAACACGTATTTAGCGTAGCAGATCAGTGGTCTGAAATGTGTATGCTGTTGCATAAACCTCATGATGAATGACAAGTTTATAACAGCATTGGAGTGAGGGGCTATTATCACATCTGATGTTTTTTTTTCTGATCAATCAGGTTAATAAATATTATGATCTTGCCACTAGCTTTTATGAGTATGGTTGGGGTGAATCCTTCCACTTTGCTCACAGGTGAAAATTTCTTCACAGAAAGTAGTTTTTTGTTTTGTCTTTCATTTGTCAGAGCAAATAAATCCTTTAGTGCCTATCCTAAAGAAATTGGAAAAGTGATATAGGTTATGCTTATCAATGATCCATGGTAATTGAACTATGCTTATTATGTTAGATGGAATGGAGAATCATTACGTGAAAGCATCAAGCGACATGAGCATTTTCTTGCCCTGCAGCTTGGTCTGACACCAGGAATGAAGGTCAGTTTTTCTATTGATTTCTATCTCAGGATTATTTTTTCTGCTCTTACACTGACTGGCGGACTTGTGCTTTTCATATTTTGACTGTAGGTTTTGGATGTGGGCTGTGGAATAGGTGGACCACTAAGAGAAATTGCACGATTTAGGTTTGATTATTGGGCCATTTCTTTAATGCTTGTGAATTGTGATGTCCTGAACTGTAACCTTAACATATGTGGCCATTGGCCAATATAATAAAGTAGTGTTTGTCACTATTGGCACTCATGGTGAATTTTCCTGGGAAGGATCGTGCTTTCCCTTTGAGGCTCAAGAATACAAATCAAGCTCTTGGTTTATTTTGAGCATTGCCTTCTTTCATTTCAGTATTGTCCATTTTTTGCTGAAACACCACAGCCAGCTGAATCAAGCAATGGTTTTCGTGCAGCTCAACTTCAGTTACTGGATTGAATAACAACGAATACCAGATTACCAGGGGAAAGGTTATTTGAAAACCGCATCTGTCAAATTAAACACGTTTCGTCGTTGCACAAGTTATAATGTTCCTCTTATACTACCATGATATTTCGACATTCAGGAGCTCAATCGGCTGGCTGGAGTTAGTGGGACCTGTGATTTTGTCAAGGTATAGTTGGCTTATCAACTAGGCCATAGTTCCTACGTTTTAGCTCTTATTAAGGCAGGAACTCCTACTTATTTATATTAATTGAAGCTTGCCCATGGCTGCTTTCTTCCCATTGCTACTCTTTTATTTGTCTTTGGTGTTGACAAACAAACCTATGCAGTTGCTTTGCTATTAAAGTTGTGTTTAGATTGGGGAAAGATTTCCCAAAAAGTACACTGTTCACCAAAAAAACACTGTAGATGAATACTGTTCTGTGAGCAGGAGGGATGGGATGAATAGAGAAAAGTTGGGATGAATAGTGGATTTTTGGGAAAAGTAGGTGAATCTAAACGGGGCCTAAGACAAATAAAGTGATTAGCCTCGTTTCAGTGCATTTTTTTATGCTATAACAACCCTATGAATTTGCATGGCTGTTGCCTGTTGGTGCATTTTGCTATATTAGTCTATAATACATGCAGACTTTGTGAAGATGCTGTTCTTTTCAAAATAAGGTTGATACTGGTAAATGGAGTTATTTGAATTACAACTAAGCTAAAGGACGATGCTTATGTTTTTTCTGTAATGCAGGCAGACTTCATGAAGATGCCGTTTGATGACAACACCTTTGATGCTGTTTATGCCATTGAGGCTACTTGTCATGCACCTGATCCTGTAAGATGTCATTTTGTTCTTTTAATTATCACTTCTGTACCAAGATTTATCATTAGTTTTGATCTTTGTAATTGGAAAGTTAAATTGGTTTTTTTATTGCAAAAGGTTGGCTGCTATAAGGAGATATATCGTGTGTTGAAGCCTGGCCAGTGCTTTGCTGTATATGAGTGGTGCATTACTGATCACTATGATCCTAACAATGCAACCCACAAAAGGATCAAGAATGAAATTGAGCTCGGCAATGGCCTGCCAGATATAAGAAGCACCCGACAATGTCTTCAGGCAGTAAAAGATGCTGGATTTGATGTAAGAGATACTATGCTTTCCCCCTTTTCCGATCATGTTTTGCTACAGTCCAATGTGGGTAAATGCACCGTTAACAAAACAATATATTGTTATTGTTTCTTTCTTCTAGATATGATTGAGTTTCATCAGTGAGCCGCTGGGTTTATAAATTTACACGTGTAAACTCCTTTTCTTCATGCAGGTTGTTTGGGATAAGGATCTTGCTGAAGATTCCCCATTGCCATGGTACCTGCCTTTGGATCCAAATCGATTTTCCCTGAGTAGCTTCCGTTTGACGTCTGTGGGACGTATGATCACTCGCACAATGGTGAGGCCAATAAATAGTTTTATGTTTTCATATACTTCATTTGTTACTTGTACCATCTCATTTGTTCCGCACAATCAAATAAGTTGTCATTCTCTTTCCAAGGATGAAAACTGACAATTAGGGAATAATAAAAGTTTTATGACCAAGCATTTAGAGTCTCCTGTTGATATATTTCAGGTCAAGGCGTTGGAATACGTTGGTCTTGCTCCACAAGGAAGTGAGAGGGTCTCCGATTTCCTAGAGAAGGCCGCAGAAGGTCTTGTAGAGGGTGGCAAGTAAGTCTGTTTCTGAGCCACAAAACAGAACCGCGTAACCAGTATTTCAATAACTCCAGTACTATCCTGTATGTTTACGTTGCATTTTCTCTCTTGTTTACTGTTTAATAAATGACCACAGGAAGGAAATCTTTACACCAATGTACTTCTTTCTAGTTCGGAAGCCTCTTTCAGAATGAGCCCCTTCAGATCACATTTGAGGTACTAGAAAATTGTCTGCTCCCTTGACCAATTATATATTGATTCTGTTGTGTTTCTAAGTCGTCATATGTATGATTTCAGAGAAAGCAAGTAATTGCCAATAAGCTGAATGAAGATGCAGAATGAGGAACCTGCAACTTGAGTTCTCATGGAAGAGTAGTGGAGCGTGTTGACTGTTGAGCTTATTTATGCTCAGTTGTTTTGCTTGCATGAGGTTTCTTATTGGGGTGCGTGTGCTGTTCTTGGACTGACAATTTGAATCACATTTCTTGTCCTAAGCTCAGTAGCATAAAATAAGTTGGCTTGTACAAGACTCCTTTGATTGATGTAGTAAATGTCAATAACTTCGGTTGATGATTCAGATATGCCTCCGATCTATCTAATGTAATTCCTTTTTTATTTCATTTGGTTGCTTGAGGTAGAAAGTCTCCTAGGTTCAGTGTTAGCAGAATGAGGCAGTCAGCTGTTCTCTGAAGAAGCTGAACTGTTAGTTTCTGTCGGCTCATCTGTTTCTTCATTATTGAGGGAAATAGCAGAAGACCTGATACTACATAGAAGGAGAGAAGATAAGGGTTGCCACGCAAAGAAAGGCCCTGTCAACCTTTGGTCCAAGCATTTGACCCAGGAGGGTTTCCTGTATTTGGGCGGTCGGTGACCTGAAGGTGGTGAAACTTCACTCACGGCACTCATTCCGGGAGTCTTTTGTATTCGAGGACGACCCGCTTGCACGTGGTACTGTTGGTGTCCTGTGTTATGGGCATGGCAATTGGCAAGCTGCCAATGCCTGCGACCGTCCTGGATTAGCCTCTGTTTTTTGACGAGGCTTCCAGGAAACTGTGGCCTACATAATGCCTAGAAAAAGGAAGAATAAGAGAAGATAGGAAGGAATCTATGTGTACATGTGCTCAAAATGAGCTTCGATCCGCATAGTCTGCTATCGTCAGCCTTCTGGTGTACGAGTTCACAAGAAGGTTTCATACATGAAATGCTCCTTCACCAATGTGATTTGAAATGAATTTATGTGCTAAGGCCACAGGAAACACCCATAAGCAAATTCAGAATATTAGCAACAGAAAAGACCATCGACCCGAAAGCGTACCAGTTCTTCCAAGCCATGTTGATTCCATTTATGCATTACAGTCAGTAGCAACGAAAGAAGAAACAGCAGTTCAATAGCACATAAGGGCATTCGGACAAACTTCAGAAGGATGAGCAATGGCAGGGTATAACGAGATTAGTGCGGGTTACATGATGAATTAGTAGACAAAAGCAGATTCCAGAATTTACAAGCCAACCAGCAACCAATGCATACAGCCTGCCGATTAGTCTGGCCATAAGTTTGCCAAGTTCATCTGTATGTTTCGGATTACACCAGGTATAAGGGGAATCCCAATTCTATGAACACCATTACACTGAGTCCATTCAATCTTGCAAAGCATGGAAAGCCTAGTATGCAGGCATCTTCCACTGGATTACGCTGTCTAAAATGGACACCAGTGGTTGGACTGACGCCAAGGTTCAGGTTTCGCTAAGTCTTCATGTGCTTATCCCTGGGAGTAACCAAGATCCAGCTTTTGCTAATGCTTCAAGCGCTTATCCTGAGAGTAATCAAGATTCAGGCTCTCCTAATTTTTCATGCGCTTGTCCCTCGGGGTAACCATGGTGGTTGAGTCTGTCACATCCTGCAGCTCAAGCATTGACTGTGATCTCACATGAGCTGGGACCAACTGGGGTGGACGAGGCGCAGGTGGAGAAGCAAAAACACCCATATCATTGCTGGGTCTTCTGTGTGGGCGACGGGAAGATGGCTTCTGAGAGTGGTAATGTTCATCATCGCTGCCACTGTTGCTTCCTGAACTGCTTGTTGCAGCAGGCGATATTGTCAACCTCCTACAACTCATGGGGCTATCAACGACATCATCTTCAGGGAACCCCTCTTTATTCTGTGGTTTGCCCCACTTGAAACTGAATGGAAGAAGACCTTTGCGCTTCCTGGGGGATGGTGTTTCTGGCTTTGGAAGGTCTTTCAGAGGGGGAGACAGAATTACAGCATCTTGAAGCTTTGCAAAAGATCCAGACTTCCCATTGTAGAACTTGCATACCCCTTTCCTGCCATATAAGAAGAACATTGCTCAGCCACATGAAAGATTGCTAAGATGTCAAAAGATAATTTATCATAAACCATACAGATTCCAATGAGAACATGCAATGACTTAACAGAGGTGAGCAGTGTTCACAGGAAGCAAACAGACAAAAATAAGTTGCCAAATCCAAAACAAAGACAAAACACTCGATATTTTAGTGATGTAGGTAACAGATACTATATAGCTGCTATAAGCTAGCTAACGAAAGCACGTGGAAGAAGAACATGCTGTCTGTTTGATCCTGTGCTTGTGTTAATCACATGTCAGCATCGAACAGTGTTGGCAGTCCACATGACCAAATCTCTGATTCCATCAACCATCATATGAAAGTAATACACTGTTCCTGCTAACCATAAGTGCCAACAGCCAACCAGTAGCATTAAGGTACTAAGGAGTGCTATGATCATTGGCCAAGGAAATGAACCTATAATTTTACATGATCAATCACAATGTGTTCCAGGCCTAGTGGTACAATAAACAATTAAACAGTTCAAAAAAATGATCAAACATATGATTGCGCTCAGATGATTCAGCACACAAACCATGAAACAATTTTATGACATACGACAGTTTAAGGAAACAGCAAATGATTCCTGTTGTCCAAGAGCATCTGAGCTAATGCATCCACCAATCCAGATCTATTTCCAACCCTATGTAAGCACCAGTCAGTAAGGCCATGCAAACATAAATAAGATCCAAACTGTAAGTAGCTTTGTGATCTACTTGCCTAGTGCAATGCAGAGCTATTTCCAATCCTATTAAAGCACCAGTCAGTAAGACCATGCAAATACAAACAAGTAATATCCAAACTGTCAGTAGCTTTCTGATATATTTGCTTAGTGCTGTGAGTAGCCTGCAAAATGGTTGGTTGTTACTTCTGCCACAATTGCATTCATTTGTAACATATGGCAGCTGTTGTTTTACCGACTAAATGAAAACTTCATCATTCATACAAGCACATGTTTTGAAGACAAAAAAAGCTTTGGTAATAGTATCACAAGAACACAATTCTGCCATAGTGCCATGTAGCATATCATTTGGATGAACAACTAGTAGGACAGAATCAGGTTTTCACAAAACAACTAGTAGAACAGAATCAAGTTTTCACAGAACTAGTAGGAACTTGACTGTAGCAACATTTGGTAACAAGTGGACATATGATCTTTCCCTAGTATTTATATGTGATAGTGAGCTAACCACAAGGAACAAGTGGACATATATCTTTTCTTATAAAAGTAGAAAGAAAGAAAAAACCTTCTGACGATTAAGCTGGTAGCAATTAGGTTTTATCCGAGAAATACTAGAGTAATTACTGCCGACTGTTTTAGCTGAAACCAAATCAACTCTCCTTGAAAAGCATAAACGAAACTTTATTCCAATCCCGTCCCAACTTATCCATGGTGTATCATTTCAAAAAAAAACTTGTTTCATGGTGTATCCACATTTACCTTCACAATTCATAAATTACTTTAGAAGCAAAACGAGCATTAGCATTAATCAGGATGCTAGATACCTGTTGAGGTCAAGCAGTTCTAGTTGGACTATATAGACGATTGCATTATGAACTCTACAATAGCAGAGCCTAATCTCCCCAACCACAGTGAATGAAAGGCACCAAAGAGAATCGCCTAGTAGAACTCTAAATTGCAACAGTTTTGCCATCTTATCACTCCAGATATGAAGCATTTCAGGGACTAACTTTTTCCAAGATCAGGAACCAACATTGTAAGGTGATGTTTGCATTAGGACTCCTACATAGTACGAATGCCTAATGCCCCAACCACAGCGTATATGAGGCATCCCAGAGAATCGCAAGGAACCCTAAGACGCAACAATTTGGCCATCTGATCGGTCCAGACCTGCCAAGAAAGAGAAGATGCCATCCAATTCCCCAAAGTATGAGACAATCAGAGGACCAAGAACCGAGCTAGTCCGCTCCAATTCTCCAAGACCTCCCAACTGTACCAGAGAACCAAGAAGCTGCGTATATAACGCACATTCCCCAATTTATACCGACGAAGAACCAATCTCTCGAACAGCGTTAGCCCAGCCAACGCAACGAAATCTCCAAAATCTCCCGGGAGAAAGAGCGCGCCGGGATCAAGAACAGCCACTAGAGGCCACATTGCCCCGAATCCCCCCAGAGGAGCGCACAAAGAAGCCCCACGAGGCCGATCAAGATCCGTATCGAAATGGGGGCGCACACCTGAAGGGCAGGGCCTCCTGGAGCGCGTCCATGGTGTCGAGGGGGGAGCCTTTGTACGAGCTCTGCACCTCGCCGTCGCCGCCCTCGACCTCCTCGCCGTCCCACTCCCACAGCGCCGCCGCGGCGGGGCTGTCGCTGTCCCGCCCCACCGAGGACGAGCCGCCGCGCCCCGCCGACGCCGGCGGCGATGCCGCGTAGCCGCAGCGGGCGACACGGCCGAACCGGGGCCTGCCGCCCAGCGCCCGCCCGCTCTCCAGTGCGATCGACATGGCCCACTCGCTCCCCTTGCGGCCGCGCCTCACATGCAATGGGAGCAGCAGCAGCCGCCGCCGCCTCCTCCTCTTGTTTCTTCCGCTCTCGCTCGCTCGCCCTCACGCGCACGCCGCACGCGCACCGAAAGACTAGCGAGTAAAGAGCAGGGGAGGCGAGCGGCTAGCGTCGCGAGTAGCACTAGTTTTTTAAGGGGGGCACGGGGCTAGGGAAAAGAGGGTCTTTTCAAGATCTTTTTTCCTTTATTATCACTTTTTTTTCTTTTCACCCTCCCTTTGTCTATTTGCCTCTTTGGACTGGCAAAT
The DNA here is from genome assembly GCA_015342445.1 of Digitaria exilis. NCBI lineage: Eukaryota > Viridiplantae > Streptophyta > Magnoliopsida > Poales > Poaceae > Digitaria > Digitaria exilis. The sequence goes on from JACEFO010001619.1 coordinate 1,081,840, forward strand.
GTCTACATGAAGGAAAAGTAAATGGCATGTAACAATAGTAACATATACGAAGTACACGGGACTATACTGCACGTAAAACAACAGTACTATTAGGAAATGAAATGCATTGTTAATACGTTGACCAATTTGCTATGAATTAACACCATTTTAGTTGCTCCAATGCAATCTACCCCTAATAATATTTCTTTTTCTTTCTCCGCTCGCAAGTTCAGAGTTCTGATTTCGTAAGTTCACTTGTAACATGATGTCATATGGTCGAAAAATACTTTAGGAATTTTTCAAACTTAAAATTCAACATGCACATGGAGAAGAAAACCCTCGTTAGGTGGTACATTGGACCAACTGAAAACGTACGTCCGGAAAAGTAAATCGAGCGTAAATATTGTTCAGGAGTTAAATTGACAATCGAGATACACATTTACACAAAGGCATATCTCAAAAAAAAAATAGCACGTTAAAAATTATTCTTCCGTGTCAACCATTTATAACCATAAAGTTTCCGGTGAAAAGCTGTGTTGGGTGCTGCTTGGTACGGTCGTAACACACGGGCGAGCAACCGTACGTACGTGTAGGCGGCCGATCCCATCTTGTGGGAAAAAGAAGGTGCCGTACGTGGTCCAGCGCTGGCACTGCAGTGCACGCGCACGTCCCCCGCCCGACCCGACCAACCAACCCACCACACGCCACGCCCGGCTCCGGCGCAGGCAGGCAGCACGTACGCCTGCCTAACAGCCAACCGAGACCTACCCCAACGAACTCTCGCCAACCTTTGCCCCGGCAGCATTACTCTCTGCTGCTGCGTTGCTGTGCCTGCACACGATCGAGCTCGACGAACAAGATGATCCGATTCCAATCCAAATTAAAGCGTCACGCCTCACGTGTGCATGGTCGCCATTGCAAGCTCTGATCTCTAGCCTTGCAGTGATCGATTTGCAGACTGGTACGATGTACATTATTATATATTAATATATACTGTAGGAGATAAAGTTTCTGTTCATTTCAGTAATCTTCAGCTGCAACAAGTACAGGGATGCATGGGCACGATGATGGTACAAAGAAACAGCACGAACACGACGAAATGGAGCGATGGAGACCAGCACGACGTCGACGGCGGTGGTCGTCGATCGATCAGTGCGTGGCGACGAGGTTGGCGCCACGAACGGCGAGCGCGGCGAGCGGGCCAATGGCGAGCGAGTTGATGTAGGTGCAAGGCTCAGTGTAGGACGAGTTGGCACGCTTGTCGACGAACCCATCGTTCTTGTCAGGCCCACCCATGATAGCACCGGTGAGCTCATTAGGGTTAGGGCGATCAGGCGCGAACCACTCCCCAAAGCTGAGCCCACAGTTGACGTCATACCCTGGCGGCAACACCGGCGTGGACGCGCCACGGTGGTGCGGCTGCGTCGGCGAGTTGGCGCCGAACCCGACCACGTAGGAGCTGCCACGTGGGTTCGCGCCGAGGAGGTAGTCCACCTGCTGCCTCGCGAACTCGCGCAGCCGCTCGGGACGGATGGGCTGGCTGCCGCAGAGCACGGTCTGGCCCATGCGTGTGAGTAGGTCGGCGTAGACGACCAAGAGGAAGGCCGTGCTGGTGACGTACTGCGAGTTGGCGCCGTCGCGGAGGTGGATGACGCCGCCTGGGGTGATGAACACCTGGTGGAACGCCGTGTCGGGGAGCACGGCGCAGACGAAGTTGTCGGCCTGGGACTTGTAGCTCTGCGCGCCGCCGCCGGAGGTCATGTTGAACTCGGCCAGGAGGACCTGCGCGCCGGGGAACTTGAGGTCCCAGCTGAACTCGGCAACAGACGACGAGATGGCCTCGTGGTTGATGTAGTCCGCGTACACCTGGCGCTTCGTCGCTAGGTACAGCCATGTCGCCGCCCACAGCAGCTCGTCCTGCATTCGCATATATATCATCGATCGTCTCAGTCTCAGCGAGGTCAGTTACAAAACTTCCAATTCCGGCACGCATGAACATATGCGATAAGCTGGCGATCGAGATGACATGCTATTGTTACAAAAAAAAAAAGAAAGAAAACGATGGCATGCTATTATTACGCACGTTGTAGCCGGAGTAGGAGCAGTAGAAGGGACACTCGCCGTCGTAGCTGCCCTGGTGGCTCTTGGCGAACAGGAACAGCTGTCGTTGTTGAAATGGTGGGATAAAAATTATTAACAAGACAAATAGTAGCATGCGTGGATCGCGATTTTATCTTGATGGATTAATGCACAAACAAAGCCAAAAGAAAAAAGAGATACCAGCTTGGCCTTGTTGAGGAGAGCGCGAGAGTACTTCTTGTCGTTGCGGAAGACAATGGAGGAGGCGGCGAGGGCGGCGGAGGTCTCGGCGGCGATCTCCGTCCCGGGCGTCTTCTCGTCGATCTCGTACAGAGTTCGCGGCGCCTTCATGTTCTCGGGGCGGACCCAGCACTGGTGGTCCAGGTTGGGGTCGCCGACCTGGACCCACAGCTTCTTCTTCCTCGAGCCGCACTTGAGCAGGTAGTCGGTGCCCCACCTGATGGCCTCGTGCACGTGGTCCATCTCCTTGGCCGACTCCAGCTCCGGCTTGAACGCCAGCGCCGTCCACGCCAGCGTCGTCACCGTGAACGCCAGCGGCAGCCCGTACTTGACGTTGTCGCCGGCGTCGTAGTATCCGCCGGTGAGATCCACCTGCTCGATCGATCGATCTCCATTCGTCAGTGCTATGCATGCATGCATGGCAGGATATCTATCAATTAATATTCAATGGGGACGCACGCATCATTCATCCCTAATTTTCACCACAAAAATCTTGGATTCCTTCTCTTATTTCTATATCCGTTTGGTATATGATCATTTCCGATCACGTTATCTCAGTTTAATTCGTACCGACCTTGATTCTCCTAGTGTAGTAACGCAACGCACACAAACGAAATGGAGAAAAGAAAAGAGACAACAATGGCGCGCGGCAATGCATGGCGTACGTACGTTGGCGAGCTTGCCGTCCTCCATGCCGGAGTCGCCGCGCCACTTGACGCGGTTGTTTGGCGGAAGCTTCCCGGAGCGCTGCGCCTCGAGGAAGATGATGGACTTGGTGAGGGCGTCCTTGTAGTTGAACCCGCCGCCGGCGGCGAGCGCCGGGTGCAGGGCGTCGCCGGCGAGCACGAGCGCCGCGAGGGCCAGGGCGACGTGGGCGTGCAGCATGGTGCCGTGCTTCGGGGCGCGCATGGCGAACGACGCGAGAGGCGGCGAGCACCCCGTGGGGATATGGGGGCCGCCGCGGACTGGGAGGCGTGGGACAAGGAAGGGACGCGCTTGGATTCAGGAGGAGAAAGCCCAGGGAGAGAGACGGTTGCGAAGTGTTCGGCCTAGAATAGCTAGCCTGTCATGCTTCATGGAAGTAGATCTTTGCAACTGATGAAGCGTACATTATTGTATGGTAGAAAGTAGAAACTATCCTAATTAATGTATAATGTGCTAGGTTTCTCATAAGAAAATGTGATTACAACTGTCGGATATTACGGTACCAATAAATAAATAAATTCACCGAAGGAGTCCTATGAGTTGTTTCGTCATCGGTTTTAAATTCAACATATCTATCATCCATTGGTTTTTCAATTCACCCGTCGATAGCGAGGCGCCTGTGGTGACTTCGTTAATTTGGAGGATTTGCTGGCACAGTCTTTCGGAGGTGCTCATAGGGATAGGGTTGCGTGCGTATGTTTGTAGGGGCAAGTGTGCGTGTGTATGTGAGTGTCTGCGTATGTATTGTCTCGCAAAAAAAAAAGACAATGAACAGCTAGTTAGCCAGGAAAGGCGGTTGCGAAGTGCTCCGTCCAGAATGCTTCGTATCCACACGTCAGCTCTGGGTCCTGCAACTAACGAGGTGTATGGTATCTTACATATACTAGCCGTGATGGTTGCTCCTGAAACGTGACATGGCCTAGGGGACTGCTGTTCTTCAACATTGATGGTTAATGCACTATTTGAACCTTTCTTTTGATGCTTTGAAGTTGCCAAAACGAGGTGAGCTCTTAACCTTTGTACAAAGCCCGAATTTTGTGAGTAAAAATCACTTTATTTGTTCAACCTCATGTGAAAGTTTGAGTGAAACTCACAGATATTATAGTGCCGAACAGAAAAATAAAATAAATTACCGAAAGTTTTAAGGAGTCCCTTGAGCTATTTCGCCATTGGTTTTCAATTCTGCATGACTAAACTTATAAGTTGTTTTGCTATTGATTTCAATTCAGAAGACGAGGGAGGGCTAGCCAGCTAAGGAGCGTTCGGCTCCACAAGTCAGCCTCTAGTTCTTGCAACTGACGAGGCGTAAAGTATCTGGAAAAAAAAAACAGTTGTGATGGTTGCCTGAAATGTGACGTGGCCTAGGTGACCAATGTTCTTCAACTTCGATGGCTAATACAGTATTAGAACGTGTTTTTTTTTTTGGATGCTTGCAAGTTGCCAAAATGAGGTAAGCCTTCACCGATGTAGACCGCATAAATTTGCCAACAAAAAATCACCTTTATTTGTTACATTTTCATGTGAAAAGCGTGATGGAAATACACATATCTTAGTATCTATCTTATGGTGTTTGGCCAGACAGAAAATAAAATAAATTCACTGAAAGTTTAAGGGGGTCTCCAGAGCTGTTTCACCAGCTGTTTTCAATTTACACTATCATGTAAAGCTACTAGTAAAAGAGACTCTTGCAGGAATATTCCTCTTGCAGTTTATTTCCTGAAATTCCCTTTGCTTCTAGCTTGCTGTCCCCGACTTCCAGTTAGAGCAGACGTACAGGCACGAAAACCCTATTGACCACTACGAGTCTACGAGCATCAATTTACACAAATACGCCATAAATGTCCCAGCTTTGCTAAATACAATGCATATCCGCACACCAATAAAAAAGAACAAACAAAATAGAACGATCCATCAAGAGAAACCAAACAGGGTCCCTTCATTTTTTGTGGGGGTAAAGAAACATTCTCCTTTTGTTGCAAAACTACTGCTGTATCATTGTACTTGTACATACATGATACAGTGGCCAGGAAATGGCAAATGCCAAGCCATATGAAAAGCATGGAGGCATTTGCCTAGAAGGATGCTAGGCCTGAGTTTGTTGCAATTTTTGCATGTTTAGTTTACAAGTTGCCTGTCTAACTATAAATACAACCGATCTCCTGGCTTCTTTTCTTATATATGTGCTTTCTCTCCTTGTATAGATGAACGAAACAATTCCAAGTTCTTTGGTTAAGTTGTCCTGTTCTCCTAGCATCTTCTTATGAGTCCAGCCACATTTTGCGCAATGTCCTGTTTGGTCTCAACTGAAACAGGGGGATCGCCAATATACATATCGAAGAAAGCTCCTGTTCAAAATAAGGGCAATAATAATCAATAATGAATTGGAACATCTAAATATAGATGCATAAATGCCAAGTATCTTGACACTCTGACTTACTGCAAAGATCTTTGCTCTGGACAGTGCCAATTTGTTTGCCATCAACTGCACAGATTTTCTTAGTAAAAAAACTTGTAGTTGGGTCATGATATTAAAGCATAATGAGACAATAAGCAATATGGTACTAACTTTCGGTAATTAGCTGACCATCAGATGTTTGACGGAAGTCGATCTTAGTACCCTGCAGTTATGTCAGCTTTTTAACATTGGTGGTCAAAGGTACCACGTTAAAAAATGAATAGACCAGGAGTAATATAAAGACTTACAGCAGGTATCCGAATGTCTTCACTGAAATAAGAACCAAATGTCTTCAAGCAACGGTAATCAGTATTAGGATTCATCTGATTCAATAGAATATAAATACAAAAATCTCTGTCAAGACTATATGATGAGCAAATGATAAACTGATTGCTGAACAGACAACAGATACCTTTTGTAACCGGAAGCAAAGAGACTTCTCAAATGCACTGGAAAGCATGTCGATACAAATAATTAACTTTAATCTTAAAAAGATAGTCTATTTTAACAAATACAAAGGTAAGAATATGCTAATTTGCACATGAAAATAAGAATGCTTACTCTCTAACTGTGCCAATGCTGAGGCCATTGTAGCTTACTACTAGCCTGACTGTCATATCAATATTTTCCCTGGACAAGAATAGGAGTTTACTACCATCAAAGGCAATAAATGAAATGCAGATGATAACGACGATCATTGCGTATAAAAATCACATCTTCTTCTTCTTTTCTTTTTAATAATCCTTACACTTCCTGTCGGTTTACTCAAGGAGTGCCAGATAGGAGGCTAGGCGAAGGCCAAAACTTTAAAGATCTTTAATGATAGAATTCACAAAGATACATAACATTGCATACCTCAGAAGATCTTCATAAAAATCTGGGTGATCCTTGAGCTCAGCATCTGGAATGCAAGCATACTTTGGACCCAGCTTCTTGCAAATAGAATTCGGTTGTATGTCTGAAAATATGTCAACATAATAAGTAACCAAAAGGATCAGCCATTAAGAGCTAACTACCTGTCAACAGTGGATAAAAACAGTAAACATGGCACATTAGTTCACTCACATAATCCAAAAGCGTAAAGATTCAGATTTTTGACCCTCATTATTCGCATGCTTCTGAAACCCACCCCTACAAGCACCTGTCAGTTCAAATGTCAGATGCATGTATCAAATGGTGTGGCTACACCTAGAAAGCAGCAGCACTAAGGATTTTTTTGTAGAACAATGTGACATTAATACACTAATATGGAAAAAATGATTCATTCAGAAACAGAATTCTACAGAAGCAAGCTGGAAGAATGACCTCTGTGCTGAGATTGGAATTGTCCTCAAGGAGTGTAGGGAACTTGATCCCGGTTTTTGGTTCCGTTGCATCTTCTGGCAAGATTAATCTTGACACAGCAACACAAGCACAACCTGAACGGTTTTCCTCTGAATAAGGCTGATCAACAGGTTCTCGGATATGTGCACCATCCTTACCTAGAGCCATTGACTCAGCTAGCATCTTCGGCGATCTTTATTCATGGATAAAATAAACGTTAATTGGGCCAAAACAAAGGGCGAAGAAAAGGAGAAAAGTTCTGTCATCTCAGAAAATACTATGTGACAAAATCATACATGTTTTCAAATGGTGGTATTACGGTAGCAGCAGCTAGCATAAGAACATTGCAGGCATGGTGCTCCTCCACCTCAGTCCACAAGCGTCCAAAAGTTGCACTTGCAAGCCTTGCTAAAAGCAGTTGTATAGCATGCTCTTCTCTTAACTGTGAACCAAACTGCAATCCAGGTAAATGCTGCAGACAAGAAGTCACTTGTTTGATGTGTGACCGGCATGCTCTTGAACTTGAACCAGCAGCAGCTGACAGCCTTTGGAATAGGTTAGGATTTGATGCTCTAGAAAACCAGAAATAGAAAGCTCCAGCAAACTTATTGAAACTGTTGAACGCCTCATGAACTGATCCGCTTCCAGTCGCACATATATGCCTCTGATTTTGAAATGAACACTCGACTAAATTTCCAACTTGTGATATCAATCCTAACCCAATATCATGAGATATTGGAGAGTCTACTGGGAACTTGGGGAGGTAACCTCCACTATGATCAAGTTTGGCGAAAATCGGCCAGTCTTTCATAATGAACCACTTGCTTCCTCAGTTGAATTTGAGGAATTGTCCGAATCTGCCAGTTGGAGAAACAGAACTAAATCAAGACACAGAAACAGCAACTCGTGTACTGCATGCGCTGACAGGGAACTTTTTGTTGTTGTTGTTGTTGTTGCTGGGCAGGAGAACTATTTCACGGTAGCAATTCCAAGTGGCCAAGTGGGCATTAACACACTAGTTAATCGTCACAGAAACATTCAGAACAGACAATAGCAATGATGTTCTCCAACCATTTTTTCAACAGAAAAGCTGAGATTGTCAAACTAGATCAAATGCTTTTGTCAAACAGTCTGGGAAAAAAAAAACTCAATGCATGGACAGATAAAAAGAAGAAGAAGGAACCATATGGAGATCTCACGAACTCGAATGTAAACAAACAAAACAGCGTTTACCTATATGCTAGGCTATTCCTAGCTTATAACTGGATCAAAATATTACACCTCGGACAATCAAGCCTAACGGAGAACGGAGCACCCCCAAAATCTCACCCTTCTACAGAAATCTACACAAACCCCCAACCCAAGCACCCCAAATTAACACCACAAGGCCACGATCTCGCTATTTCCCCAGAACGCACACAAGACCAACCGTCCAACCCCCTTCAATCCTAATGCCGCAGCACCAGCCAATCCCAAAACAAATCCCCCCTTTCCCCCACACACACCCGCAACAGATCGCGCATTAGCCGCTTGAGCCACGACCCCACACCACCGAAAAGCCTAGCGACGCAGCAGGGGCTCCGAACCTGGCCAGACCCTTCTCAGTTCTCCCCGGGATCACGCGGCAGAAGATGTGGCGCGACCGCCCCGGCGCCGCCTCCCAAGCCGCGCGGCAGGATACGATGCCCTACGGCTCCGTGCCTTCCTTCCCCGGCGCTGGCGCTGGCGTGGCGTGGCGGCGCTCCCTCTGTCGGATTCCGAAGCAAATCCAACTCCGAGGGAATGGGGGGAGGAGGAGGCGAAACTATGCCGGAAGGCTTCCAAGCGGCTCGGTGGCGGTTTCGTATTAAACTCCGGGGGTCCCTCCGTCGCCGGCTCGGCTTCTCTCCGCCCGTGCGAGAGGCCAACCAATAGCACGTGCGCCGCGCGCCACTGCTTGCTTTTGGCCTCCCGAGCGGGTGGAACAGTGAAAATTATAATAAATAATGAAAAGTTAGAATGAATAATTAGGAATGTGAACCATGGTTAAAAAAACCGCGGGAACCGGCCCGAAAACCGCGGGATCCGGTCGTACCGCCCCGGACCGGTACCGGTTCGGGGCGGTATGAAACCGCCCAAATTCAAAAATTTCAAATTTGAATTTAAAAATTCGAAAAATCGGATAAAAATTCTTAAAAATACTTCATGGTGTGATGGATCTATTGGTGTCAAAATTTCTCAAATATTTGGTCATTTGCTATTTCTTTCGCTAAATACAAGTTAAATAAAAAAAGAAAAAGAAAAAAACCAGTCGGCCCAACTCGGCCCAACTCGGCCCAAATCGCGTAAACCCTAATAACCCCCCCCTCGCCCCCCTCACCCCCCAGACACCCCGTCGCTCCCCCCCCGCGCAGCTGAGTCCTCTCTCGGGCGAAAAAACGCCCCACGCCGCGAAACCGCCGCGCAACAGCCGGATCCCGCCCCGGTACGAGCGGTTACCGCTCGGTTTGAGCGGTATACCGCTCCGGTTTGCGGCGCGACGGTTACCGGCTCCATACGCCGGTATACCGTTCCGGTTTGACCGGTTTTCGGTCGGTTTGGTCGGTTACCGGCCGACCGCGGGTGAGGTAAGGTTTTGATGATTTTTTCAATGATTTAGGCTATTGTGATCTATGAAATTATGAAATGGATGTGGTGATGGAGATATTTAGGTATATTTTGATTGCATCCAAGTGATTTTAGAATGTATGAAGTGGATCTAGTGATTTGTAGCCATGTATGTACATTTAGATGTAGGGTATTGTGATTTTGGAAATAAGGAAATGGATGTAGGATTTAAGCATTGTGATATAGCTATGTGTTGTCAAGTTGATATTGATATGTTTATGTTTGTTCTATGTTTGTAGATACGCAATGTCTGGCAGAGAGAAAGATGTTGTATGGGAACACGGTGAACGTCTTCACCCCGGTTGGAGATGCAACTATTGTCATAAGTCCAAGGGAGGCGGTGGTGCCACTAGATTGAAACAACATTTGGCAGGGCGCGGGACGGAGGTCGTCCATTGTGATAGGGTTTCAAAGGAGGTGCGTGAGTACTTTTAGCGTGACCTTGAAAGGACAAAGAGGCTAACTGCTCAACGTGCTCAAGAGAGGTTGAGAAAGGAGAAGGCTGCAGCGGAAGGTAACTATCCTGGTGGAGATGAAGCGTATGATGAGGAGGCTGAGCTGCAGCGTGCCCTGGACCAATCAAGAGCGGAAGAGGAGTTCCGTCGCGGGGTGCGAGAGAGAGGAGGTGCATACGAGCATGGAGCGGGTAGTAGTACGAGGGGAGAGGGCCAGTTGCAGAGGATGCTTCGAAGGGCAACTTCAGCGAGGCAGACTCCTGGGGTGACGGACTACAACTTAGGTTCGTCGCGTGGATCCACGCAGCCAAGGATTGACACAGGCTCATGGACGCAGAAGGGCAAGAATGCAAAGGAAGCTATTGGGAGAGCTTGGTCAAAGTTTTTCCATACTGCGGGAGTTCCTGGAAGACAAGCTGACAATCCATACTTTGTCAGTGCGGTCAGAGAGACACAGAAGTGGGGTATGTTTTCTTTGCAGCCAAAATAGTAGCCACGTAACTACATGTTTAGATCTAGTCTCCTGACTGCCATATGTTTTGCAGGTGAAGGTATCGTGTCACCCACTGGACGGGATATTGATGGCAAGTACCTGGATCAAAACGAGCGAGACTTGCAGGTTCAATACGCCAAGTTTCAGGCAGAGTGGCCTATGTTCGGCGTCACGTTGATGTGTGATTCGTGGACTGGGCCGACAAAGATGAGTGTTATTAACTTTTTGATATATTGCAATGGGGTCATGTGGTTCCACAAGTCTGTTGATGCGACTGGAAGATCTCAAGATTCTGCGTATTTGCGGAAGGTAACCCCGTACCTAGTTCATTTCGATCCGAATATAATTTGGATGTTGCTAAACAATATGTGTATTTGCAGGAAATTATGAAGGTGGTGGACGAAATTGGACCAGAGCATGTCGTTCATGTGATCACGGACAACGGCTCCAACTACAAGAAAGCCTGCAAGGGGATTCGAGAAACATACGAACACATTAGTTGGACACCTTGTCTAGCACACACTGTCAACTTGATGTTAAAGGATATCGGTGAAAGGTACGAACATCAAGATTTGATTGATCAATGCAAGAAAATATCAACGTGGCTACACAATCATGGTCAGTTGAATGCAATGATGAGGCAGGCGATTGGTGGTGAGTTGGTGAAGTGGTGTGCAACTCGCTTTGGGACCAACTACATGTTCCTAGACAGCATTTATCGGAAACGTGAACGTTTCATGCAGTGGATGGCATCTCCTGAATTTTTGCAGAGCAAATGGGCCAATTCAAATATGGGTAGATTTACTCATACAAGATTTTCAAGTCTAGAGTGGTGGGAGGGAATGAAATTTATCATTGACTCAGTCCAACCAATATACAGCTTACTTCGCTTTGCTGATCAGGACAAGCGGCCGAACATGTGCGAGGTATGTCACAACGTACAGAGCGTGAGAAATGAAATGCAATCTTTCTTTGGCCGCAATGTTTCCATGTACGAAGAGTATATACGAATTTACAACGCAAGGTTGAAGGACATCTTCTATGACACCTATGTGGTTCCAGGTAAGACGGATTCTGCTGATTGTGAACAAAAGTTTATACTTTCACGTTCCATACACCTTATGCTCATTCGTGGTACTTTCTATTTTGCAGCTTCTGTCCTCAATCCGAGGTATGCCTATTCGTGGACACCAAGTACAGAAATGTGGAGCACACTGAAGGATGCTTTTCAGCGCATGACCGATATCTCGAGCGCCGTCCAGGCATTACAAGAGGCTGAGCTGTTTCGACAGAAACGTGGTGACTTTGGCACACAGTTGGCACAACAAATGGCGCATGACCCAAAGACAACTGCAGCTTCATGGTGGATGATGAACGGGAACAAAACTCCCAGGCTGCAGGCCCTTGCTTTGCGGCTTGTTGGTCAATGTTGTTCGTCAAGTGGATGTGAGCGGAACTGGAGTACTTTTGCCTTGCTGCATACAAAGGTTCGCAATCGGTTGTCACACAAAAAATTGAACAAGCTTGTCTATGTGAACTACAACCTGCGCCTGCGACTTGCGGATGTTGCCGATCCTCCACGGGATCAAGAAGATTTCATTGACCAGCTAGCCCATCTTTCATTCTATGAGCCTAAAAGTGCAGTGCGGGATTGGATGGAATATGGAAGGTCAAACAAAGCTCCTGTTCTAGACGAGGACGACGATGAAGGTGACACGCCGCTTCCATCTAATATTGTCGCTGATAAAATAAATCCGGCGGACCTCCGTACTTCTACAGGGGAAGATTGCATTAGTGATTGGGCACGGCGACATGTGGGTGACACTCATGTAGGGAAGCGTAAGTACCACGTCGCGCCTAGTAAGGTTGTCCCGAAGCGCCAACGAGGCCAGGCAACGGGAAAAGGGAAACAGAAAGAAATAGAAGTCCTGAGCGGTGAAGACACTGATGATGGTGAGGGTGATAAAAGCCCAGAGTATCAGGAGTCTCAGGACAGTAGCTCTGGCGATGATGGTGATGATAGTGATGATGGCGATGACGGCGATGATGGTGATGATGGGGATGGTAGCAGTGATGGTGATGATGGAAATGGTGGTGGCGGCAGTGGCGGTGCTACTGGCGGTGGCGGGGGCCGAGGCGTGTCACCTTCAAACCCACCTGCTGGTCTCCATTTTACAGGTACCAAGTGTACGTATATATGAACATGTTTTTATTATTTTGACTTATGAGTATTAATTATACTATGTGGTTCATTGCAGGGGAGACTGAGTTCACACATGCAACCCAGGACATTGACCATGGAGCACCGATGTCGCAGAGGAGAACGGTTGGACCGACGGATTACGACTCTCCACAGTTCTCTTCTAGCTCCTCCTACAGGGATTCCTCACAGTCTAGTTACCACTATCCTATACCGGAGTTGAGCATGCAGCCACCGATGAGATGGGTGTACGAATGGCAAGATCCCCATTGGTACAATATGTTACTTCAGGAGTGGCAGACGACATCGGCCTGGACGGGCCAAACTTGGCAAGACTTCAAAGCTGAGTTGCTGGTAAGGCAGGGTTTGAATGTGATGTCCACCGCGGAGTATGAAATGGCCTCGCGATGCTACCGTTGAACAATTTTTTGTGCGAGACTATTCGTATTAACAATTATTTGTACCAGAGGACTACTGAACTATTTGCATGGACATTTGTACTATGTTTGTATGTACAATTATATGTATGGATGTTTGTCTATATTTTTAGTTATTTTTTTCCTTAATTTACGCATATTTCATGGCAATTTTTGGTTCTCTATCGAACCGTTCCAAACCGGCCGGTATACCGGTCAAACCGGGCGGTTACCGCCCCAAACCGACCGGTTTGGACTGCCGCCAAAACCGGATGAAACCGGTCGGTATACCGGTAAAACCGGTCGGATACCGGTCAATTCGATCGGTTTACCGAAAAAAACCGGTTGCACGGGGGATTTGAATTCAAAATTTGAATTCAACCGGTTTCTACCGGATCCCGGTCAAACCGGTCCGGTATACCGTTACCGCCGGCCGGCGGTACGAACTACCGGACCGGTTTTGTAAACCCTGATGTGAACATGACTATAGAAAAAAAGTTATTTACGGGTCTTTTAAGGGAAAGGTTTTTTTTCTTCATGCCGGCCCGCTCGTAATTTCGAGAGACGACAAAAGTTACCCGAAAAAGGCTTTTGTGAACAAAGTCCACATCAGAATATGATGTGCAAATGAGGAGAGGGGAATCAAGGGATATGCCGTCGTGGCCAACGGGGAGTGAGCGAGCGGCCAAGACGTGGAGGGTTGCTGGTCGTCGATTCCGTGGATTCAGGGAATCATCCGGGTGCTTTGGACGCGACCCGCCCACTCTCCATCCGTCGTCCACGCAGCGAGACGTTGACGACACGGCCGGCGCCCGGCTGCAAACCTAACTTTTAATTTAACCCTTCTGGTTTAACGTTTTCGGCCAAACCCAACATACATGGATACTGACAGAGCCAGAGTAGCACACGTCAACCCATGGTGATACGAGCAGAAATCCAAGATATTAGCAAGCATGGCAAACACGTTGCTCCGTTTGTCTAGGCTTTGCCTTTGTGACAATGAAAAGGAAAAAAAAAAAGCGAAGGTGATGATTTCCTTTAGATCCATCATGCATGATCAACCATAAGTTCTTGTCAGGCCCACCATGCCATGACTCGGCGGCAAATCTAGAATAGTCTCAGACCGGCAAAGCGAACAACAACAGCATGACATTATTTTTTTTAGCGCACTGTACGTGTACAGTGACCGCCGATCGATCAGGCTCAGCCGATTATGCCATTCCTAGCTGCGTGAAGCGCCGCCGCGGGTGCGGGACTTGATGATGGCATTAACACGCCTCGCCGCCGGCAGGACCGGTGGCCGGGGAGCCGGTGAGCTCAGCGACGACAGGCAAGTGGTAGAAGTACGAACCGGCCAACTGCTACCGGTGCAACGGAGTGTGGTGGTCGTGTGGTGCGACTAGAGCTGCCACGTCGTGACTCGTGAGCGTGATGGCGCAAGAGATTTGCCGGTGTGTGTGTGTGGCTACTGCCCACATGGAGTGCTCGCTTACCGTCTTGCAACATTGCAAAGCACCGCCCACATGCCAGCCAACCAGCGTAGCAAAAAAGGCTAGTACGTGTGCAAAAGACGCATGTGCGTGTGAATGATATGATTTCCACTGGAGGGAGGGCCCAGATAAAAAGCTAAGAAAAGATGGAAGGGGGCCAGAGTGTTGGTGTGATAGTGTTTATTGTGCCCTTAGCAAAGCTCTTTTTTTTTTTGAGGGACCCTTAGCAAAGCTCTTTGTGCCGCATGTTGAGGAAATGTTTTTTAGGGAGTGCAAGGAAGATAGATTTTTTTTTAGGGAAACTATGCCAATAACGAACATTTTCTAAACATTGAATCATGACTAGAGAACCTAATTTTATACATTTTCGTTTCCTTTCTTTGTTTCGTGGGACTTCTCTGTACAACTTCATAACTTATGACAAATAAAAACTAATCAATAGAGGGCAACCTTTTATGTTTCTTCAGGGGAAAAAAAAGAGATAGCTTTGATAATCTTTTACCGGGCAGCAGGAGGAAAAATAACTAGGTAGCGAAACAGCTAAGGATTCTTAAACTTAGATATGCTCGGGACTAGGTTTGTCAAAAGTATTTTGGGGAAATTTAGTACCAGACGGGAGTCAGACTTGCCAATTTTCTTTAGCATCAATGTTCCTGATGCCTGGGAAAAATGCTTAAAAGTCATAAGGCGTGATACAAGATCATGCGTACAAATAAAAATTAAGATTCAGAGATGTAGTATTCCTATATGCAAGTCTATCGAGTTTTTCCCCTATATGCCAAGTCTATCGAGTATTTTCTTTTTCCTATAAGCAATTCTACTGAATAATTTCTTTGGTTTGCATCGCTACTGAATCTCAACCTATAACTATAAGGCTATAACTGAGAGCAACAAAACTATGCCTAAAGCATCGAACCATTCACTAAAACTCCAGCTCCCCATTCCAGTGAGATTCCAGACTGCAAGTTTCCACTAAACAGGAACTGTGTTATGTTTCTTGAATCTTGATCTCTGCTTTTATCTGCTGTCAACCTTCATTTCATGTTCATCGTTCACATGGTGGATGTCATCTGGGGAAAAAAATTAAACATCACAATGATTTATTAATTCTTGCAGTAAAAAAGATGTCTTTTAACAAGAATTCCAGGTTGTGTGACTACCTGGGTTACATATTTATATAATGCACTGCCTATACTTAAACTTCTTTAGGTACAGCTCCACAATAAATTGGTTAGAACAGGTTATGGCCTAGTTACGCATGGCAAGCAACAAAGTGCTACAGGTATAGGGGTGCATGTTATTGTAACAAATCTAGCATGTGCTTTACTGTATAACTAGACATCTTGGATATACTTTCAATAAAATATTAGTTTCCTACATGCAGTAGGATTTTTTAATTTGCAAAGATAAAAGGGTATAATCAAATGATTACAGTCCTCTTTGACCTGGATTCGGCTGTCCTTGAAGATGTCCACTAGAAACATTCGAAGGAAAGGTAAAGGATTAGTTTTTACCTGAGGTGCCTGACTTTAAGCCATCAGCTCCTTTCAGGACACCGGCCTCTGTCTTCAGCAGCTCAGATTGTTCTGTAATGTCCAAATATTCACAACCAGAGTATAAGACCAAGGCCAGTTTAAGATGTGGCAGATTCTGGGATCATATATCACCTGACATCACCTTAGAACTCTGCTGCTCACTATTTGCAAAATCTGGCTGATCTCCAGTGCCTGAAGAAATCCTCGACTTCATGGTAACTTTCAGTAAAAAAAAATTAACAATATGAGAATCAGTAGTACAAGATTATACTGCACCTGATGTTGTCTTGATCTTATCAGTCATTGTTGCATCAATAATCCGAGTTTGACCTGCCAGGGGAAAAGGCACATAAACAACATGCACCATGCCAGCTATATTTACAGCATATAATTCTTGATCTTACCAGAAGGTTCCTTAACCTCATCTGCCACTTCAACATTAAGCAGTTGCCTTTCCTCTATACAAACCAAAAAAGGAAAAGAAATCAGACTACATTAGTTGTCATTTCTTTCAAACCAGAGGCAGTGTTCATTTCAATATAAAAAGTGCAAAACTATGTTTGACCTGGAGAATCCTTGACTACTACATCCACAAGAGCAGTGTTTGGTTTTTCACCTATCACCACAAAAGGAAATTTTTACAAGCATTAATGTGGCAAAGACTTGTGAGACTGAAAAAACAGACAGTTTCCTAGCAATCATGTATAAACAGGGTTGAAAAGTTTCTAAACTTGCCCGTAGGACAAAACAGTAAAAAGGTTTGAAGCTAATGGTCTGAAACTCAGCAGGGCACTGAATCCAGCAAAGTATACCTGATGACTCCTTATTTTCACTTGAAGACTCAGAATCTTTCTGAAACTCATTGACAGACTTCTTTCCAGCAAGTTCATTTTGATTATCCAACTGTTTGCATGGTACCACTACAGGACCTCCGGATTTAATTGGCACTGCAGCAACTGATGATTGTGCAATCACATGTTCAGTACCCTGCTTGGCCAAAGTTGTCATTTCAGGATTACTGGGTGAAATTGATATAGGGACTGCTGCTAAAACAGCAGAACCGATGTAAGGCCTTGGAGCAAGAGGGACAGCGTGCTTAGCAATAGTTTTCTCAGCAGGTCTCCTCATCTGCAGAGGCTTTGCAAGTGTAACATCCTCCAAGTGTATTGGCACAGGAGGAGCTGCTTGCGTGTGGATTGCTGATGCTCGCTTTCGAACTTGACTTGGTCGAAGCATGGGGAGCGCTGGGGCAAGATCATCCTTAGGTCTTATTGGACGGAGATTATTTTCATCTGGAACCCAGCCTTTGAGCACCTGATTGTCCTTCACTTTTACCGTAATGAGGGAAAATCCAGGAATTTTCTTTGACAGCTTCCCAACAAAATGCTTGCCAAGAACATCATCGTTGCCTGAATTACCTTGCAGAGGAGTACCGCTATGATATGATGCTTGGTTGTAAGAATTTTTCAACACGTTAGAAGAATTCCTAGGTCGACCGGACCGATTACCATAAGCACTGTCACCTGATGTATGGCTGGCCTGCAGTCCATCCTGTCGAATACTCGAGCCATCATATGTGCAGCGAAGAGGCAGGACACTCTGAATGGGTTGTGCTTTTTGTGGTAGATCATGTACAGGGTACTCATATTTCCTTGGGCGACCACGCTTGCGCTTTGCACCAGAAGTTGATGACTGCTCCATGGACAGAGCTTCATTAGGTACATCTTTACTCCCTTCTGATGCCATCTTTACTGGTTTGGTTCAACCAGCTGATGAATCTAAAAACAGTAACAATAGTTTAAGTCAATCGGCATTTTTTTCACTTTTTCTCCTCTAAACATGAATGTCTTGAACACCCTAAAAAATAAGAAGGATGATAAAACATGATGATAAATTACTAGAGCACACACGGTTCCAATTAAAACTATATATCTTCTTTTCGGTACACTGTATTCAATAATGGAATCCAAAGAAGGAAGTTCTTGTAGAGAAACTTTCAGATGCAACATGGCACAGTCCGCAGCCAGCAATGTAAAATGTGTCTTGACAACATGGCCAACACAATCATATCTAATGTTCTTACAGCACATTTTTACACAAAAGATTTCTCAGTCTATCACTAAAGAATAATGAATGCATTAAAGATTGAAGATGGGCGAAAGGGTCTCTAGCTGGGTTGGTTAGATGGCCTCAGTAGCACTCCTCAGGTCCTGGGTTCGACTCCCCGTCGGAGTGAATTTCAGGCTGGGGTTAAAAAAATCCCCTCGTCTGTCACCATGCCAAAGCATAGGTCTAAGGCCCGGCCCAGGTCGTTGGTCGTCTCACATGGGCAACGGTGCCGCTATGTAAGGGTGGGGCAGGGGTTCGGGGGTTTTCTCGACCTGCGTGAGAAGGTCTTCTCTCTCAAATGAAAGCCGTGGGGGCGGTCTTACCCCCTGCAGGTCGAGTCTTTTTTTTTTAAGATTGAAGATGGTACATCCTATAAAAAGGTAGAGAAGTCTTTAATGGCGTAATATGACTCATTAATTTATACCACAGACCAGCATTGGCGGATCACGCTCTAAATTTTAGGTGAGGCGAACATTCGTGACAAAACTCGTCGTTTAAAAGATAGTGTAGGCGTGCAAATTCATGTTTAAAATATTAATAAGAGAACAAGCCCTTAATAAATTCATGTTTAAAATATTAATATTGAAGATGGTACCTCCTATGTAGAAAAAGGTAGCAAAGTCTTTAATGCCAAATCAATTCAACAAAAATCAAGATCCAAGAGCTAAAAGAACCAAACCTTTCGATTTGAAAAAAATAAATCAGTTAATTTCTATTTTCCTGTTGCTCAAATAAATCAGCACATGGTAAAAGGTGAAGGAGAAGGAGAAGGCGAAGCTTCAGCACGGAAATAAATCACTCAAGAACTTTAGCATGTGTTTGGTGGGACCATGTGGGTTGGGTTGGACCCATCCCTGATTTTGGGGTTGGGTTGAACCCAGTTCTTGTTTGGGTGCTGGAATGGGTTGAACCCTGTTTTCTGTTTGATTGAAGGGTTGAAGTGGGTTGGAATGGTTCCATCACCTGTTTGGATGGATGAATAGGGATGGATATTGAATAGTGTCACCATCTTGGTGAGACTTCCTACCACGAAAGGCATGCTCAATATCCTTAGGAATGGATGCTCTTATGTGTGTACCATCAATCGCTCCAATACAGTCCTATTTGTTTCAAATATAACAGTGAAATATTAAAGATCATATTCATGTTAAATTGATATAAAATTTCAAATATAGAGTTGAGCCTCACACCTTAATGTACGGATCCCATCTAGAGCTTCCTGCAATTTTGCTTGGAGTGTCCAATGATGGGGGCTTAATTAGTTCCCTTCGAAGCTTACCAATAGCATGTAGTACTTTGTGAAAATTGAGGCTTACAGTTTCTCCCGATCGATCAAAATTAGTGCCAACTAACCTATTCCTAAGGTTATGTCCCACTGTATTTAGAAACATACCCACTTGTTGCTCAACACACACGTGAACAATATCTTTAAGCAACCCATGGTCTCTAAACAGTTTGCAGAACCGAAAGAATTTGTCTCTAGTAAGTCTTAACATATTCAAGCAAGTTGTATCATCCTTCCAAATTTTGTTGTTTAGGTACTCTAGTCTTATTCTATCCCTTTCATCAATTGGCCCATAGGTAATACCAACCCTCCTCACTCCCCTCTTACGTTTTCTAGACTCAATAATCATGGCCATCGTTGACAATAACATGTATGCAATTACAACCTTGGTCTTGTTATCCATCTACAATACGTTCATAAAAGTATATATCCATATGAAAGGTCCAACAGATTGGAGACAATTTGGACATGGTACAACGTTAGCTTACCTTGAGGAAAAGAAGCAGATCCTGGGGACGGGGCCTGCCGCTGCGTGGCTCAAGCAACTGGGTCTGGACCGCCGCTGACGAGCGGCGCCGCGCCTTGGCCCCGCGACGGCACGTGACGAAGGGAGGCGAGGTGCCGCGACAGCCAGGTGACGAAGGGAGGGGAGGCGTGGATCCGATGGAGGGAGAGGCGGAGCAACGGCGACGGGACCGCTCCCGAGATGCAGCGCCGCCGTTCCCTCACGCGCGTGCGCAAACGGGAGGGAGAGAGGACCGGGTGGGGACGGGAGGTTATCGCAGCCCCGCGAGCGGATCTGGTCGTGCCCGCTCCCTCAAATTGGAGAAAGTTGCTATGACACAAAAGCAATGGGGCTTTGCTATTTTAATAATCCAAATTCGAGTATTAACTTTGATATTTTCTTCGTTCTAAATTAGAAGTTGTTTAATTTTTTCTAATTTTGACCACTTGTCTTATTCAAAAAATTTGTGCAAATGTACTCAAATTTAAGTCATTCTTGAAATTCATTTATTACCAAAGCTAGCCATAACAAAAAAAAATATAACATTTTGCAAAAAAAAATTGAATAAGACGAGTTTAGGTAAAGAAAGTCAAACGACTTATAATTTGGGACGGGGGAGTATTATAGTATTCCAATAAGGTGCTTTCCTATTATAGGACACTTGATTGGAGTCTTATAATAGCAAAGTCAATGTTTAGATTGTCAAAATAGTGAAGCCTCATTGTTTGCTATGTCATAATAGCAAATTTCTCCTCAAATTGGAGGGTGGGCTGACCAGCGTCTTCAGGATATATTTCCATGCGGGTTCAACTAGGGCTAGACAGGAAAAACTGAACCGAAAGAACCGGAACCGAGAATTTTAGTTCGGCTCTCGGTACCTATTCTGGGAGAATTGAACTCCTCGGTCTCAGTTAACCGAGGGAACCGAACAACCCAACTACGACCATTAACTTCAGCCCAATAACAAACCCTAACCCCCTCCCCCTATCTCACACAGACACTCGCACACCATCGGTCGTACGACTGGGACTCTCGACTCGCACCACCACACACGCTGGCCGCCGCTCGCCCACTTCGTCGTTCGCCCCTCCCGTCCGCCTCCATCGCCCTCCCTCTCGCCTCTCTCTCACTCTGGCATGGCGGCGCCCCTCCCTCTCACCTCTCTTTCACTCCGGCGTTGCGGCCGCCTGACCGCCTCCCCCATCCCGCCTCTCTCTCGCTGCGGACGCCCCTTGCAGGTTGCAGTCGTGCCCCGCCTTCCCCGAGGCCCCTCCAGGCACCATGCTGGCCACCCCATCCAGGCGCGACGCCGGTCGCTTGGAGAAGCAGCGGCAGCTGGATTCTTTTTTTTTTAGCCAAAGCGACGTCTGGATTCAGTGTTTTGTGT
Organism: Digitaria exilis; assembly: GCA_015342445.1. NCBI lineage: Eukaryota > Viridiplantae > Streptophyta > Magnoliopsida > Poales > Poaceae > Digitaria > Digitaria exilis. The sequence goes on from JACEFO010001619.1 coordinate 1,103,142, forward strand.
TTTTTTTTTCTTTGTCGATTTATTATGGATCTGATGTTTGTGAGATTTGTCTGATGTTTTCCCTGTCTTAGATGTAGCTCGGTTCCTTTCTATTAGTATCGGAACCGAACCGAAAGAACCGAAATCGAAATTTCCCCTGATTTTGAAAAGAACCTATCAGTACCAGTTTCTTAGGAACCGAACCTCCTCGGTTCTTTTGGTTCAGTTAGTACCGAATGCCCAGCCCTAGATTCAACCCAAACCAGGTTCTCCTCTAGCCAAATGCGGGTTGATGTGGGATATATCCATTCCAACCCGCACCAACCCACTATCCAAACACACGGTTACTAACGCCTGGAAATGCTAGATTTGGGGTGACTGCATGCACAATCTAGGTTCAATGAACTGGTATGACACTGCCACCGCTAGCAATGGCGCCGCGCTACACATGCACCCCAACATTGACTAACCAAGGAAGCCGCTCGCCCCCGCCACCAGACCTTCCCGCCGGTTGTCGTTTTCCGCCTCCTTCGGCGACCACGCCTACTGCCTCCATCATACGCTCCTCTAAGTCCGCCGACCATGGAGCCCTCCCCTGACGAACTCAAAACGAAAACCCTAACTCGGTCACCACAAGGCATCAAATCCAAGAGAAGAACAAGGAGTGGGGAAATCCACCTTGTCGCCAAGGTTTACCAGTTACCACCACCTAGGACGAGGATGAATCGCCGAAGATTAGAGAGATATGTCCACGAATGGAGAAGGCACGACTCTGGGATCTGGCTAGCACCAGGGACTCGGGTTGGAGGGGGTCGGGAGGGCAGTTGTGGTGGACGAGCTAGTGCACCAGGTGAGACGTGAACACCTAAATGTCTCCCACCTACAAATATGTTTTACCACAAATCAATCTAGACGCCTTTGCAACCATTAAAATCAAACTATAAAAAGACATATCTTTATGCAATAGATAGCTGGGTAGCTAAAATAATTTATATATCTCTTATGCTAAAATAAATAAGCACATCACAAATGAAAGAGAAGGGTTGTTCGCCGTGATGCACAACTTTAATACAGAAATAAATGAATGACTTCACTAACATCTATAAATCCAAAATTAGGGCACCCCACAAGCCACGTGCACCTCGGCATTAGCTAACCGAGGAAGTTGCTCGCTCCACCATTAGCCCTTCCCGTCAGTTTTCATCTGCCATCCGCGGCGCCCACACTGCCTCACCTCAACACCACCGCTATGTGGCGGTTCCACTCCGAAATTATTCCAAGTTAAGTACCTTTGGACCACTAATCACGTAGTCAAGCACTTAATCCGGAATAAGCTGGAGCGCCGTCGGATTAAACCCGATTAAACCACGTACTTTTCCCGATCGAAACAACAGCACGCCCACACGAAGGCGGATTCCAGAGATTACAACATTCCACAAATTAAATCACGCACATAGGTAACCTAGTTATTACAAACCGAGTTGAAATAAAATCAGAGTACAAGTCTTGCAGCGGAATTTGAAAGTTCATAACAACTGAAATTAGAAGTTCATTGCAGCGGAAGTAAATAATCTAACGGCGGTACAAATAACTCCGTGCTGAAGCCTGCCACGAAGCTACTCCTCCCGATCCTCGCCAGAGGACGGGACCCATTCGATGTGCCAGCCAGGTGGAACCTGGACGGGCCAAGTCATAGCATCCACATCCAAAATGATACCTGTAAAATATTGTCACAAGCAAGGCTGAGTATACTAATACTCAGCAAGGCTTACCCGTCGGGTGAAATCTACATCACCGACATCTAGACAATGAGAGGCTTTTGGCTGGTGGGTTTGTTTGCCAAAAAGCAACTAAAGTAGATCCTTGCTTTCAAGTTTTAGCTTCATATTCTAGTAAATTTAACCATTCTAAATTAGCATCCTCTCTAAGCATACAAGTGGTGCAATACAAGTTATTCATAGAACAAGTTCATGATCTCATAATTCCACTTATTACTCGATGTAGCAAGGCGGTCAAGCAGTCTCATTAACCGCGAGAAGCGGACAGTTCGAACCGAATTTGTGCTACCTGGCCAGGGAAAACCCAACATACACGGATACTCTGCTTGCTATAAAAGACACAAGCATTTCCCAACCTTTCCCATCGATCCACAATTCGGAACCGGGTCCACTTCCTTAGGATAAAGGTTTACTGCTTCACTCACAGCATCACGCATATATCCACAAGTGTACGGCAGGGGAAAACAAAGTTTCCAAGGAGAGATGGCTATCGGCCCTAGCTGCTTCAATCTGGTACCGGGCTTACCGGCTCCCATATACCGGCATGCATGTGGTACGTTCAAAAACTTGACACACTCTACCACACATTTCGACCTTAATCAATTATCATACACGGACGGGAGATCTACGTCTATCATCCCGCCCGTCAATCCTTATGATTCCAACATAAGTAAAGACAAGCAATTCCTATATCTCGCGAGTGACAGGAAATCACTCGACTTGTAACGGACCTATAGCAATGCTCTATCGATCCCTTTCATACTAGTATTGCAAGTCATAGGTACTAGGAATTTGCAGCTACGGTATTCATTCAACTCCTAGAAACGTAAATGCACGAACATAGAGAATTCAAAGTGCATAATTTGGAAATGTTAGGTTATGCTCCGGGGCTTGCCTTTTTGCTCGACTCAAAGCTTGGGTTAAGGTAGAGTTAGTTTGACTGGCTTCAGCAGCATTCTCCCATCCTTCTTGTGGTCCTTCTTCGAAATCCGCGACGGGTACGCATGCTCCGGGATCTATACGAGATGCATATGCATAAGATTTACAGCGATTTCAATGTTCCAAATAAAGCACGGGCATTTAAGGCCATAACCACCTAGACCAGCTTAGGCATTTCTATTGTTCTCACAAAAACAAGGTGTAGGTGTAGATAAGGTTTTATTTGACTTCGATGATGATTGTGTACATATATAAAAGAATTCTATTTATTTCTTCACAAATTAGGGTGGCTGTTCTGAATTTTAGATTCTAACCATTTTATTTCAATTAATTAACCAAAAAGGTTTATTCTTTTATATATTTCAATTTCCACCTAGATTCTTTCTATATTTGTTTCTCCATTTCTGCTTAACATTTTTAGCTATAAACTTTATGACAGCTATTGGAGTATAAGAGCTAAGCTCACTCCAAAATTTAGCTAATTTCGAGCTACACATAATTTATTAAAAATCTATAAACAGCTAGCTGCAGGAAGTGAGTTAAATTCATAATAAATTGAAAATTTATCCATTTCAGGAGATCTTCCTACCAAAGCTAAGCATAAGCATGAGGAGGGCTCTGACCAAGTGATGGCTCAAAACAACCCTTGGGTAGTCCTCAATATTTTTCTATCCAAAAACACATATTTATTTATTTACCATCCTAAACAGAGCAAAAATTAAGTTTTTCATTTTTAACATGTGTGCTAACAAGTTTTAAGTTCTCAGGAGCAAAATGGTGATTTTTCGCTACACAGTTTATTTTTAGTGATTTCTTTACTGCAAAAAGTCAGAAAACACAATTTAATTCATATCTGGAGCTACACACCATATTTTTGGGTCTCCTTTGGACACAAGCTGTCCAAAGCCACTATACACAACATATCCAAAGATCACTTTCATAGCTGCTGTAGTTTAGGAATTATGCACAAAAGTTCATTTTCAAAGTTTGATTTTTAGAGCCTGAACCAAGCAATAAAAGCATATACATGCTGTGTAGGGAATGAAATATACATCACCAGGAGTACAAAGAATTTTGGTTTGTATTTTTATGATTTTTCTACGATTTTATATCGAATTTACAAGTTCACTGCAGGAACCCTAGATCTGCAGTTCGACTTTTCAATCCAGCCCCCGGAACTTTTCAAAACGTCACAGCTAAGCCCCTGGAATCTTACATTGGGAACCCTGCAGAAGGAAGAAGATGAAGAGAGGCCCTTGGCCGGCCATTGACGGCGAATCCCCACCGTCGGCGAGGTCTTGGCGAGGGGGAAGGGCATGGGGAGCATCACCGCGACGAGGGCTATCCATTCCCCACCTTGGACCGGGGGATTGGAGGCCGGGAAGGGGGCGACGGCGAGCAGGGGCGGCAGCAGCCATTGATGGCCATGGCGGCAGCTCTGCAGGCCGGGGGAGGTGCTGCTGGGCGGCTGGATTCGTTGGAGAGGTGGAGGAGAAGGTTTGGGGCGGCGCGGTGGAGGCCGTGGGGCAGCAGGGCAGCGGGGTCGCGCTCGAGCAGAGCTCCATGGCAGCAATGGAGGGGCAGCAGCTCTGTAGATGAAAATGGCTAGGGTTTGACAGTGGGGAGCTCAAATAGGCGACGACCGGAAGGGGTAGAGAGGGGATTTCGCGTGGGGAAGGGAGGAGCTGGCGCCAGGGACTCGTGGCGCCTCCTCCAGCGCTGCCCAGTGCATGGAGGCAACGTGCAGGAAGGAGATGGCGTGAGGAGGAAGAAGGGGCTGACAGGTGGGGCCGGGCTGTAAGAGAGAGAAAATAAATTTTCCATTTAAAAGTTTTGCTCTAAAAGAAATAGCTCCCGAGGTCCAAAAATTATGAATAAATACATTTTGGAAACCTTAGAACATTTGTGTTACAATGGAGGTTTGAAAAGTTGCAAAACATTCTTGGTTTAACTGCAGTTTTAAATTCAAAAAGACTTGAATTTGAATTTGGTATGAATTTTTGGCCCTAGCAATTCAACTCCAAAAATAGGGAGGAAAAGATGTAAATTCAACATTTGGGATCTAGTCTTTTATAAGATTTTTACCCATCATAGTTATATTAGAGAATTTGGGTTTTCTTTACAAGTCAATTTTTAACCCAAATTCAATATTCCATAATTCGAATTGCTTCCAAGGACATTCGAACAAGGTAGAAAAGAGGAGGTGTTTTATTTGCATACTAATCCACTTTTGTAAGACCAAAAATTCAAGTCTTAAATAACTTCCTCATTTGGTAGTGTTAGTCCAAGTTTTCTCTCTTTTTCAACAGGTGGGTAAAATCATAAATTCCTTCCCAATTCCTTTTATCAATTATTTTATTTCACCGCTTCCGCCTTTATTAAACCCTTCTATAGTGTCACTAAACATCATAGGTATGATACTCAAAGAGAGTTTTCAATTTAAAGTCCTACCCCCTTTTATTTTGGGAGTAAAATCTTATTTTAACTTATAGTTAAAACATGAACACATACATGGAGGTTAAAAGCTTATTTATTTTATATGCTCAACTTTAATTATGTCATCGACAACTTAACATATACTAAAATATTAATTAATTTACATCCTTTGTAATTTTATGAAAGCTCATGTTGGGAACAAAACTTTATTTTATTACTAACACCACAAGATTGCCACATGTAGGCCATGATTAGAACTACAAGCTTTATTAGTCCAAGTGTTTAACCCTAACATTAAATCCTTAACAATTATTTTACTAAGAACATTAGGAGCACTCTAAATATTATTTTATTTATAGCCCGAAGTGTGCTCCCTTAAAAAGGGTGTGTGGCCGTGTGTTTTTCATCTCATGGTTAAATTGGTCTTTTCAAACTTGATTTCCTATGTGTGGTGGATAAAGGCTCTGAGATATACATATCTCACCAGGGTTGCAAATGACATTTTTAGATACACAACTTTCATTTGAGAAAGTGGTTTGGTTTTATAATTAGAAATTACTTTCCCAAAGATAGCTGTTTCGAAACAGGAAAAGAACTACAACCTTTCATAGACGTTTGTGATGTGCACTACTCTTAGTTATAATTTTAAATTAAAACCTTGCCTTCAGAAGGTCATTAATATCTTTAGTTGGAATTATTTCATGTGTTGACTTCATATGAGCCATTAGTCCTTTCAGACCTTTAGGGACATAGAAGCGTTACTTAATTTGCCGTACAATCCTGACTTCTTTTTAGGAGATTTTTATGCGTCGTCTCGAGAGTATGTGTTTAGAGTTTTGCCGTGCAACTTGTAAGAGAAGATGTTTAGATTGTACTAGAAAAGTTTTTGTAGGGTTCAAATTTCAAAAAAAAAACCAATGCACGAGTACAAACTTAACAATCCTCATGTGTAATTCTCATTCCCACTAGTGATTTTAGTTTTAGGGTTTAGTGCCTTAGTTTGTTTAATCACTCTTATTTATACGCTTTAAACACCAGGGGTGTTACAGCCTACCCCCCTTAAAAAGAATCTCGTCCCGAGATTCGCACAGGGAGGAAAGGTGGACATTTCCTTAGAAGGAAGAGGTGTTAGTCAAAGGAACACAGATACAATGCACCCAAGTTCTTACGGGTTTACTGCTCGGAGATGACAACTGCTTCCAGCTCTCCGATACAAGCTCAACGTCGCTCGTGTGGGAGCGGGCGATGAATGTAGATATGGAAAGCTAAGAGCATCAAGATCTGGCATACAAGACAAAAGTAATACACCACTATTGTCCAGTGAACTCCAGGGCCAATCGGGGGAAAGAAGGGGCAAGCCATAGATGGTGTCGAAAAGTCGAATCCCTCCTTGTTCGTCGACTTAATTCTTGCGGAATCCTCCGGTGACTTCTGCGCGAACTCCTCCTTCGATGAAGTTGGTGCTGTGGATCTTGGTTAAACGTCAAGGTAGGTTGCCGAGAGGGGAACTTCTTCGTGGCTTTACGAAAAGGTGGAGGCAGAGTTTGCTTGTCCAAGAATGGAGGACACGGAGGGGAATGGGCAGCTTGGGCACCGTGGAGGTCGCCGAAGAGAGGCGAGAGCGGTGGAGTGGTGTGACTTAAGTGGAGCACCATGGAGTGATGGCAGCCATTGGGGAGGCTGCATTTATCGACAGTCGGAGCGGAGCAGCGATAGTGGTGTGTCACCAGCAGGAGGTAGGGCCGGCAATGAGATTCCCTGGGTGACGGAACGGTGGTACGACGGCAACTGGGGTAGTGTTGACCAGCCGCGGTAGGGAAAAACGACGAAGGTGATAGTGGATGGTGAACGGGGCAGAGCACACGACGCACGGATACAGAGGGGGTCAAACTGGCCCTTGAGACCCTGCGGTGATGGTGGGAGAAACAGTAGGCAAAGGTGATCTTTGAGACTGTAGATAGTCACGGGCAAGATGCTTAACCAATCGTAGGTCCTAAGTACAAACGATTTACCTACTTTTATATTAACAGGAACAAGGAATGAACTCTTTAGCATTCTCCTAAGAGAAAAGGGATGGTTAACGATCAACGAGGTTATGAGATGGCAAGAGTGCTCAATAGATTTTGTTTAAAATCTAGCCCACACTATACTAAACGATCATGGCATGACGTTACACGGGGTTGCAGCCCAATTTCTAAGACGAGCTAAAAGAACAACACGGATGGCTAATAAAAGATCTACTTATGGCAAGGAGGGAATACATCTAGAAAAGGTGGTGTGATATCGAAATTTTTTTTTTTTTTTTTTTGGGAACTCTTGCTCAAATTTTTATCTTAATTGCCAAATTGCCAAACTTACGCACTTCACCATGGTAGACATGGCATGTTCATGATGAGGTGCACATGATATGATACACATGCACATGAGCGTATGGTGCATATGCTTATGCGAGTATGACGTACATGCCGTGATGCAAGTTAGTAGACCTCACACCACATAATTAAAATCATCATTGCGGGACAATTTGGGAGAGTAAGGAAGTATCGATTTGGGTTGTCAATAAAGGTCTTTGTGGGTCATATTCCCACATACCAAGATACCAGTGTGCTCCAAGCGACTCAAGCGTGTGGCTGCAGCGCACACACGAGGTCCTAGGTTCCATCACGGCACCATGGTTAGGGAATACAATACCACAATAAATTCAGAGGGGACAACCCAATTGACACCAGGAGGGAGAAGCATTCATGGGTTAGATGCACATGTGGTTAGGTACCAAAAGATTTTTCATGGTGCAAATGACATGTTAATGGTATGCAATGCCCATGCACATGAATTACTCGGAATGATTCCATTGCATGAAGAAGGTACGTGTAACCTTTATGCATACAAATGTGACCTTGACCCAATTTACATCTTGTTCTCATTTATTTTTATTTTCTTGAGCAAGAATAAAACAAGGATTCAAGGATCAAGAAATCAAGGTAGTTGAGTATAGGGAACCAAAAGTAGAGAGCGGCGGGTGATCAAAATCACGCGGCATGTGAGAGTTAGCGATAATAATTTGATCAAGATGTGAGAGTTGAGGTGTAAGGAACCGAGCAATAAGGGAGGTCAAGGGTTCGGATCCTAACACATCATGTAATAGGACATTGTTATACTTGACACCCCTACATTTACAATATTGGTTCAAGTCATTGCATATCCATATACTCCTCTCTAAGTTCAAGGTTCTTGATCCACCCTTAACTAACTTATTATTTTAATGATTACGCCTAAGGAGGAAGCACGTGCTGATCCTAAGTCATTACATTCTCCCATTTCATAAGTGGATCAAACGTCTAAAAGGGATAGGACAAAGAGAATAGATTAAAGTAGTCCATATTGCCTTGCGTTGGGTCAGGTGTCTTATAGTAGCGTAGATGTGGAGGATATTAGAGATTAAAATTAAAGAAGAATTACTCTGGACAGATTGTGTTTCCGTAGAAGAGAAGTCATAGCTCCTAGCTCCAGCATCCCAAAATCTCTCGTCCTTGGCCAGGTAGTAGGAATTTGGTAGTCTACACATTGGTTTGCCTCTCAGACGCTGATCTAGTGGTTAAGTTTGGTCAAAACTTTCAATCTAGGCTTCTCGGTTTAGATGGATTTTCAGCACACCAAACTTTATAATTCCGCCTATAACTCTAGTTTCCTTATTCCCTTGGGGCTGAACTTTTGTGAGTATTCCATCTAAATTTTCTAATCGGCTTTGATAACCATCATTTAGTCTAGACATAGCATCTTCCTGGGAAAGTTTCTGACATAAATCCCACTGGTAGGTTATGAACGAATAATGGGAGTCTAATATTTCTAGCTGCAACCTTAAGTTTCTAAGGTCCAGTTTTTAGTAACTCAAAACTCCAAAACATGCAACTTTCGAGCTTTACTAGTTGTGCCGAAACTACTCTTGTTTAGCACCTGGCCAAAGCTTTGTCGTGGGCTATAGTCTCTTTGCTGCCCAAAGGCACACAGTAAACAAGCTGGGTCCGGCAGTGAATACATACGGCTGTTTTCAGAATATAAATATTTCGGTCACTCCTATGTTATTTCTGTTGCTTTGTTTTAATATTAGTTTATTCCAACAAGTCTCCCAAATCACTCAACACACATGCTGATATAATGCAAGGTGTGAGATGCAGTCGTCTTCCGAGCATATATACAACGCAGCAGGCGGTTTGTCTCTGACTAAACAAACTGAAATTGCACCAATCATGATTTGTTCGTCGGTTTCCAAAGTGTGGCAGCAGGAGGTAGTCAGACTTCAGAATAACTTTCCCACTGATATTTTATAGTTAGACCTTGTACTTGGAATTCGGCATGAAGGAGACAAAACAAGGCAGATTTTGGACAGTAAGTAAAATATTCATGGCCAACAATTTAATACCCCAAAATTTCCCAAACTTCACCAGATTGTTCCTAACATATTTGTACACAATTTTACTGTTCAGCATTTCTTCAATTTTGAGGTTAAGACGGTGCAGAAATTCAAATTCTTAATTACTGTCCCCAGAATTTTCAGCAAGGCCGGAAGTCGGTATTCGGTATTTTGAGTTTTACTTGTCCAAAAGTCTTGCATTCCTTAACTTAATTGTAGCTTACTTAAGTGTTTAAAATTTAGGGATGCCACAGCAGAGCTAGCTACAAGTGAGGCGGCAGCAATATAAACATCCAATCTAAAGTGAGATTCGACATATATTTAAAGAAAGTAATCAGATTATGGGCAGAGTAGGAAAAATTTCATATCCTAACCTATAAGCCCAACCATTACTCAACTTGAGCATAATACAGTTCAGATAACTTCCAATAACTTTTTAGTTCAACACAAAAACAGAACAATTGATCTAGGTGGCGCAAAACCCTAATCCTTTAATTAACTCTCTGCTGAAATTCCAGCAGACAGGAAGTTGGTATTTTGAGCATAACTTTCATTTGGCTGAACCAATTTTGTGGAAATTTTGACAGCATAAACTAGACAAAATTTGTGACAACTTTCGTTTTTAAGCCTCTAGCAGAAACTGCTGTTAAGAGGGTGCAAAAACCCCATTTTCTAACCTGTTGTTCCCAGAAATTCCCGCAGACAGGGGGTCACTATTTTGAACATAACTCTTGATCTACTGAACCAAATTTGTTGAAATTTCTACAGCACAAACTAGATAACATCTATGATATCTTTCATGTTGAACACTTTTTCATTTGACAGAGTTTTCAGTTTCGAAATAAGGGTGCAAACAAACTGTTCTCAGCAGGATTTTGAGTTGTGATTTCAATTTCTTTGACGGCGGTTCGATTTGGTCAAGGGTTGAGATTTGATAGTAATTCAGTGAGATGCAAAGCATGAGCGGCCTATTCGTTCTCACCAACACACATGCCAATAAACTTTTGGCTTACGAAGTTAGTGCCGGTGGCTAGGCAATATTCGTCTCTCGCTATATTATCTAGTCGAATTTCTCTAACCGTTCAACATACGGGTTCGCGGTTAGTGTACCTGCAGAAAATTTCATCCCAGAGCATATATAATCAACCTTTCGTGCCAGCACTCACGAAAGCGTCTCCATTCATTACCACCCACTATAGAGGTGGCACCCGAACATTTAACATTGAACGGGCAATGTTCATATGTCACCGAGGCAACATATTGACAGTTTCATACGCTATTGAAATAGCGTATTGACTTTGTGCCGCCATCATATTTGCATATGATGCCGTGGTACGCTACAGCAATCGCCGTACCTTGCGCCCACCATCCTATTCTATTTTCATACGCCATCACAGCGTATTGACTATGTGCCGCCACTATATTTTCATATAGTGCCGTGGTACGTTACAGCAATCGCCGTACCTTGCGCCCACCATCCTATTCTATTTTCATACGCCATCACAGCGTATTGACTATGTGCCGCCACTATATTTTCATATAGTGCCGTGGTACGTTACAGCAATCGCCGTACCTTGCGCCCACCATTGCGGAAAGTAAATGACAGAATGAAATGTGCTGGAAGTCAGTATAATATACTATTTGCCACCTATCATATCGTGATTCCTTAACCCACATAGGCTTCATGCTCTAAGTAACCTCCTTAACGATCCTATAATACCCTTCCTTTGCAAGGCGCATCGGAAGTACGAATTGGCAAGTTTTATTCAAAAATCGTTGTTTAATGGTTTGTTGCTCTCTCCGGGCTGCTGCTTCGGCTCTGATACCAGCTGTGGCGGTTCCACTCCGAAATTATTCCAAGTTAAGTACCTTTGGACCACTAATCACGTAGTCAAGCACTTAATCCGGAATAAGCTGGAGCGCCGTCGGATTAAACCCGATTAAACCACGTACTTTTCCCGATCGAAACAACAGCACGCCCACACGAAGGCGGATTCCAGAGATTACAACATTCCACAAATTAAATCACGCACATAGGTAACCTAGTTATTACAAACCGAGTTGAAATAAAATCAGAGTACAAGTCTTGCAGCGGAATTTGAAAGTTCATAACAACTGAAATTAGAAGTTCATTGCAGCGGAAGTAAATAATCTAACGGCGGTACAAATAACTCCGTGCTGAAGCCTGCCACGAAGCTACTCCTCCCGATCCTCGCCAGAGGACGGGACCCATTCGATGTGCCAGCCAGGTGGAACCTGGACGGGCCAAGTCATAGCATCCACATCCAAAATGATACCTGTAAAATATTGTCACAAGCAAGGCTGAGTATACTAATACTCAGCAAGGCTTACCCGTCGGGTGAAATCTACATCACCGACATCTAGACAATGAGAGGCTTTTGGCTGGTGGGTTTGTTTGCCAAAAAGCAACTAAAGTAGATCCTTGCTTTCAAGTTTTAGCTTCATATTCTAGTAAATTTAACCATTCTAAATTAGCATCCTCTCTAAGCATACAAGTGGTGCAATACAAGTTATTCATAGAACAAGTTCATGATCTCATAATTCCACTTATTACTCGATGTAGCAAGGCGGTCAAGCAGTCTCATTAACCGCGAGAAGCGGACAGTTCGAACCGAATTTGTGCTACCTGGCCAGGGAAAACCCAACATACACGGATACTCTGCTTGCTATAAAAGGCACAAGCATTTCCCAACCTTTCCCATCGATCCACAATTCGGAACCGGGTCCACTTCCTTAGGATAAAGGTTTACTGCTTCACTCACAGCATCACGCATATATCCACAAGTGTACGGCAGGGGAAAACAAAGTTTCCAAGGAGAGATGGCTATCGGCCCTAGCTGCTTCAATCTGGTACCGGGCTTACCGGCTCCCATATACCGGCATGCATGTGGTACGTTCAAAAACTTGACACACTCTACCACACATTTCGACCTTAATCAATTATCATACACGGACGGGAGATCTACGTCTATCATCCCGCCCGTCAATCCTTATGATTCCAACATAAGTAAAGACAAGCAATTCCTATATCTCGCGAGTGACAGGAAATCACTCGACTTGTAACGGACCTATAGCAATGCTCTATCGATCCCTTTCATACTAGTATTGCAAGTCATAGGTACTAGGAATTTGCAGCTACGGTATTCATTCAACTCCTAGAAACGTAAATGCACGAACATAGAGAATTCAAAGTGCATAATTTGGAAATGTTAGGTTATGCTCCGGGGCTTGCCTTTTTGCTCGACTCAAAGCTTGGGTTAAGGTAGAGTTAGTTTGACTGGCTTCAGCAGCATTCTCCCATCCTTCTTGTGGTCCTTCTTCGAAATCCGCGACGGGTACGCATGCTCCGGGATCTATACGAGATGCATATGCATAAGATTTACAGCGATTTCAATGTTCCAAATAAAGCACGGGCATTTAAGGCCATAACCACCTAGACCAGCTTAGGCATTTCTATTGTTCTCACAAAAACAAGGTGTAGGTGTAGATAAGGTTTTATTTGACTTCGATGATGATTGTGTACATATATAAAAGAATTCTATTTATTTCTTCACAAATTAGGGTGGCTGTTCTGAATTTTAGATTCTAACCATTTTATTTCAATTAATTAACCAAAAAGGTTTATTCTTTTATATATTTCAATTTCCACCTAGATTCTTTCTATATTTGTTTCTCCATTTCTGCTTAACATTTTTAGCTATAAACTTTATGACAGCTATTGGAGTATAAGAGCTAAGCTCACTCCAAAATTTAGCTAATTTCGAGCTACACATAATTTATTAAAAATCTATAAACAGCTAGCTGCAGGAAGTGAGTTAAATTCATAATAAATTGAAAATTTATCCATTTCAGGAGATCTTCCTACCAAAGCTAAGCATAAGCATGAGGAGGGCTCTGACCAAGTGATGGCTCAAAACAACCCTTGGGTAGTCCTCAATATTTTTCTATCCAAAAACACATATTTATTTATTTACCATCCTAAACAGAGCAAAAATTAAGTTTTTCATTTTTAACATGTGTGCTAACAAGTTTTAAGTTCTCAGGAGCAAAATGGTGATTTTTCGCTACACAGTTTATTTTTAGTGATTTCTTTACTGCAAAAAGTCAGAAAACACAATTTAATTCATATCTGGAGCTACACACCATATTTTTGGGTCTCCTTTGGACACAAGCTGTCCAAAGCCACTATACACAACATATCCAAAGATCACTTTCATAGCTGCTGTAGTTTAGGAATTATGCACAAAAGTTCATTTTCAAAGTTTGATTTTTAGAGCCTGAACCAAGCAATAAAAGCATATACATGCTGTGTAGGGAATGAAATATACATCACCAGGAGTACAAAGAATTTTGGTTTGTATTTTTATGATTTTTCTACGATTTTATATCGAATTTACAAGTTCACTGCAGGAACCCTAGATCTGCAGTTCGACTTTTCAATCCAGCCCCCGGAACTTTTCAAAACGTCACAGCTAAGCCCCTGGAATCTTACATTGGGAACCCTGCAGAAGGAAGAAGATGAAGAGAGGCCCTTGGCCGGCCATTGACGGCGAATCCCCACCGTCGGCGAGGTCTTGGCGAGGGGGAAGGGCATGGGGAGCATCACCGCGACGAGGGCTATCCATTCCCCACCTTGGACCGGGGGATTGGAGGCCGGGAAGGGGGCGACGGCGAGCAGGGGCGGCAGCAGCCATTGATGGCCATGGCGGCAGCTCTGCAGGCCGGGGGAGGTGCTGCTGGGCGGCTGGATTCGTTGGAGAGGTGGAGGAGAAGGTTTGGGGCGGCGCGGTGGAGGCCGTGGGGCAGCAGGGCAGCGGGGTCGCGCTCGAGCAGAGCTCCATGGCAGCAATGGAGGGGCAGCAGCTCTGTAGATGAAAATGGCTAGGGTTTGACAGTGGGGAGCTCAAATAGGCGACGACCGGAAGGGGTAGAGAGGGGATTTCGCGTGGGGAAGGGAGGAGCTGGCGCCAGGGACTCGTGGCGCCTCCTCCAGCGCTGCCCAGTGCATGGAGGCAACGTGCAGGAAGGAGATGGCGTGAGGAGGAAGAAGGGGCTGACAGGTGGGGCCGGGCTGTAAGAGAGAGAAAATAAATTTTCCATTTAAAAGTTTTGCTCTAAAAGAAATAGCTCCCGAGGTCCAAAAATTATGAATAAATACATTTTGGAAACCTTAGAACATTTGTGTTACAATGGAGGTTTGAAAAGTTGCAAAACATTCTTGGTTTAACTGCAGTTTTAAATTCAAAAAGACTTGAATTTGAATTTGGTATGAATTTTTGGCCCTAGCAATTCAACTCCAAAAATAGGGAGGAAAAGATGTAAATTCAACATTTGGGATCTAGTCTTTTATAAGATTTTTACCCATCATAGTTATATTAGAGAATTTGGGTTTTCTTTACAAGTCAATTTTTAACCCAAATTCAATATTCCATAATTCGAATTGCTTCCAAGGACATTCGAACAAGGTAGAAAAGAGGAGGTGTTTTATTTGCATACTAATCCACTTTTGTAAGACCAAAAATTCAAGTCTTAAATAACTTCCTCATTTGGTAGTGTTAGTCCAAGTTTTCTCTCTTTTTCAACAGGTGGGTAAAATCATAAATTCCTTCCCAATTCCTTTTATCAATTATTTTATTTCACCGCTTCCGCCTTTATTAAACCCTTCTATAGTGTCACTAAACATCATAGGTATGATACTCAAAGAGAGTTTTCAATTTAAAGTCCTACCCCCTTTTATTTTGGGAGTAAAATCTTATTTTAACTTATAGTTAAAACATGAACACATACATGGAGGTTAAAAGCTTATTTATTTTATATGCTCAACTTTAATTATGTCATCGACAACTTAACATATACTAAAATATTAATTAATTTACATCCTTTGTAATTTTATGAAAGCTCATGTTGGGAACAAAACTTTATTTTATTACTAACACCACAAGATTGCCACATGTAGGCCATGATTAGAACTACAAGCTTTATTAGTCCAAGTGTTTAACCCTAACATTAAATCCTTAACAATTATTTTACTAAGAACATTAGGAGCACTCTAAATATTATTTTATTTATAGCCCGAAGTGTGCTCCCTTAAAAAGGGTGTGTGGCCGTGTGTTTTTCATCTCATGGTTAAATTGGTCTTTTCAAACTTGATTTCCTATGTGTGGTGGATAAAGGCTCTGAGATATACATATCTCACCAGGGTTGCAAATGACATTTTTAGATACACAACTTTCATTTGAGAAAGTGGTTTGGTTTTATAATTAGAAATTACTTTCCCAAAGATAGCTGTTTCGAAACAGGAAAAGAACTACAACCTTTCATAGACGTTTGTGATGTGCACTACTCTTAGTTATAATTTTAAATTAAAACCTTGCCTTCAGAAGGTCATTAATATCTTTAGTTGGAATTATTTCATGTGTTGACTTCATATGAGCCATTAGTCCTTTCAGACCTTTAGGGACATAGAAGCGTTACTTAATTTGCCGTACAATCCTGACTTCTTTTTAGGAGATTTTTATGCGTCGTCTCGAGAGTATGTGTTTAGAGTTTTGCCGTGCAACTTGTAAGAGAAGATGTTTAGATTGTACTAGAAAAGTTTTTGTAGGGTTCAAATTTCAAAAAAAAACCAATGCACGAGTACAAACTTAACAATCCTCATGTGTAATTCTCATTCCCACTAGTGATTTTAGTTTTAGGGTTTAGTGCCTTAGTTTGTTTAATCACTCTTATTTATACGCTTTAAACACCAGGGGTGTTACACGCTAGACCCTCCTCACCCGCCGACAATGGAGCATCCCCATATGATCTCGAACCCAAAATCCTAACCCATTCACCATCACGAGCAGGACCTACCTCGTGGCCAGCCATTTACCACCACCCACCAGAGACAAGCACGAGTCGGTGGAGGAGAAAAGAGAGCTGTCGAGCCCAGAAGGATAGGGAAGAAAACGATTTGAAACCATTGATTTGGTATTAATTACGGAAACAAATCAATGGGTCATTTTTTCATATTTAATATATATATAATTACAATAAAAGAGTTAAATTAATTAAAGTAAGATTTTTTTATATTTTTAGCTTGCCATACGAAATGATCTCGGATGGTACATGAATTTCTGGTTTCCTATGATAGGAAATGGTATTTGCATGTAAAGATGGATGAGAGTAGCTCCCCTTTCTCCCTAAACCTTAAACCCATGTACGTGAATACTCACTCGTAAATCTTCCCAGTTTATGATGTACGTTTTCATAGAATCAATGTAGATGATCAAAATTAAATTGAAAAGAAAAAAGAAAAATAGGTGTCTCTATGCTAGGAGTAGCTTTTCCTCTCTGCTTAGGAGAGGCTCCACATGAGAATACAGGATAGGTACAAAGAAAGAAGCAAAGTGAGTAGGCACGATAGGGTTCTTACCAATAATGGATGACGCAACCAAAGTTTCGTAGGGTTGGGTGTCTATCCCACACCGACCCTACTACAGCTCTTAAAAGAGAAAGGATGACAATATGAATCACGCGTATGGAATAGAAGGGTGGCCGAATATAGTTGGAGAGGACAAGAAGAAAACTAGAAGAGTTTTTAGAGAGATGGGAAAGTGAAGAAAATTTAGTCAAGCCAACGAGGTACGGTGCGTACTGTATCAAATCCCTAATCGTCAACATAGGTTGGGTCCAACTAACTATAAAAGGTTGCCACATAGAAAAACGAACATGAAGTCATAGTTCTATTCGACACGCACGTCGAACGACGGGCCCAAGCCAAGAGGCGTATCGTTTTCCCTCCTTATTCCCCAAAAAGGCAGCAAAGGAAATGTTCGTTGAACCAGGGTCAAAATCCAAAAAAAAAAGGTGGGGGGGGGGGGGGGGGA
Source organism: Digitaria exilis (assembly GCA_015342445.1). NCBI lineage: Eukaryota > Viridiplantae > Streptophyta > Magnoliopsida > Poales > Poaceae > Digitaria > Digitaria exilis. Next base: position 1,120,574 of record JACEFO010001619.1, read on the forward strand.
GAGGAGGAGTGATGGAAAACAATCAGTTCCCTTCGGATATACTGCTCAATTTTCTCTCTTAACGACTTGAACCATTGCGATGAGATTCGTCTACATTACTTCTTAAGGTTTGAGTCACTAATAGATGGGGCCAATGCAGAGACAATCTATTGTGCTCCAATTTGTCCATAAATGATAGTATGATACAGATGTTCTCACTTCGCAAGGTGAGAAAAAGATTGCTCATTTCATTGCCAACACATCAAATTGTCCATAGAAAAAGAACATGAATAGGCTATATAAAACGACCACCTATAGTTATATTATGCGGGAAAAAGTCTTTTTACCTTCTTGACATCTGGTCGAGTCTAAGTTTTTCCGTGGAACGAGAAAACTAGGTAAATCACCTCCCTCGACTTTTGAAACCATGTGTTTTACCTCTATGACATGGTATAACTGTATGAGTGGTTATGAAGGTGGTTTTATCTTTTTCTATTTTTAATTATTACGACTAAAACTTTGAAAAATTTTAGTAAATAAAAAATTATAAAGTAGAAAATTCAATTTGTTGGACTCCATGTGAATATATCCACAGTGGCTATATATATGATATGCTTTAGTATATATATTTTTGACTAAGATCTATTTTTTATGTAATTAAATAGAATAATTCATAACTACATATCTTTTGAAATCGTCGGTACCTGGTTATAAGTGGTTTTCCTTTTTTTCATTTATTTTGACTAAACTTTAAAAAATTATAATAAATAAAAACATAAAGTAAAAAATCCAATTTATTGAACTTTACATAAGGATACTAACACAGTGAATATATAATATGATATTCTTTAGTATAATTTTTTTAGGTTCCGACTTATTTTTTAATGAAATACAATAATTCATAATTGCATTTTCTATTGTTCAATTGTAGTGAATTTTTATGGTTGCCTAATTATGGTATGCTTACTGTAGGGATGACCGTATCATTTTATAAGCAACAACCGCATCAGATACCATGCTACAAGGTCATCATGTCAGAGTGATCAAACAAAAGTTCAGTGTAATAATTGGAGGGCTACATGAATAATCATAGCGCTCATAAAAGAATATGACGGCAGTGTTACTGCCGCAATGCCACATCGGTACAACAGATAGCTAGTGGGTGGGCAGAAGGTTCTCATCGTCCATTAAGTAAATTACACATTGGTACAACAACATCAACGGACACGCTGACAGCAATAAAATGTTACTCTAGCAGGACCACCGGGAATCAGATCTACTTATTGCTGGTAACAAATCGAATTGCCTACTGATATGCTGGTAGCTCATATGAGCCAAAACTTTTCTTCTATATTAAAGGGTTCATAATCACAAATTTTGTGCGGTGCCTGCAAAAGGTTATGCAGATTACATGAGTAACTCATTGCGGCAAGAAACAGATCAAATCATTTAGGTCAGGTGCAACATAGAGGGTATACCTATGGCACCATGTATCACCTTTGTGGTGTCCCTTGTATTGCTCTATTCAGCCTGATAGACAAGATGACGACGTGTAAGTAGATTTGAAAAATAATTTAAACAAGGAAAACCATCTATTCAGTGCAATACGGATAAAATGCTAAGGCAAACATGAGACTACAAAGATCCATCAGGAAATGCTGGTGCAGAAAAACAAGTGAAGCCAATAGTTTACCTTTGGAGCATATGGGGCAAAAATGATTTTGACGTCTTCAAACACCTCAGCAATTGGTTTTGCAGCATCAATCTGATCACATGACAAGTTATTATACATGCGAAAGTGAACAAATTCCAAAGAAAAGGCAGCAATGAATTGAAATACGATAATATAATGGTCATTAACTAGAAGCAACACAAGATAAATCTAAATAACCTCCTTGTAACATCATATATTTATGCTGGCATGCATCTTATTCCCATATCTGTTTCTATTTGTATAATATGAAATCATACTTTGCATCATCAGGGTGCAATAGGAGTAATCCTGGCAAGATGAAAGTTCATCAATACCTTTTTAACCTTGTCCTTTGAGGTATAGTAATCTATGACAGGCAGACTTGAATCAACAAAAGTTTTGAACCTTTTCTTAATAGTCTCAATGTTATCATCAACTCTTCCCTGCAAACATAATAAGAAATATTGGAAACAGGATTTTTTTGTGACTAAAGAAAAAAAACCACAATAGATTAATGATGAAGCAAACCTGATTGCGCCCCAAAAGACGTCTTTCCATCTCTTCCTCAGAACAGTCAAAGAATAGCACGAATGCGGGAGAAATTTTGGTCTGAAACAATGAGAAAGACTTTAGTCTACAAATCATTTACATGTACCAAAATTAGCGGAGTCATAATATTTTAAACTATAAAATCATGTATGAAAAAGAGGGCCTTACAACGTTCTCAAATGCTGCACGATTCTCCTCGTTCCTTGGAAATCCATCGATCAGGAATTTGTCATTTTCACTCTTTATCATTGCCTCCTGCAACAGCTTTATCGTTACCTCTGATGGAACAATCTTTCCCTCCTTTATCATGTTCTCAATCATGGTTCTGGGAAACACCAAGAAGCACCATAGAGACAAGTGTTAAAAATGTAACTGGCTTCTTTTTTAAAAAAATGTTTCTTCAGGAGGAAAAAGAAATAAAAGGCGAAATTGGCTTTCTTATGGATCTCAAAGAACATACCCATTCTCAGAGCCAGATTTGATCTCTGCACGCAAAAGATCTCCAGCACTAAGATGGGTGAATCCAAAGTGTTCCACAATGTTGGCACACTGTGTGCCTTTTCCACTTCCAGGACCACCTGTGCATAAATTCTTGGTCAGATGCAAAGCAATATCATCTATTTTAAGTGCATAAAGATTGATAACATAAATATAATGTTACTCATTTATAAGTTCAAAGATGTTATAAGCACGTTCTCTTCTATGAGGTAGGATACAAATAGCCAAACATTACTGAAGATAGAACAGATACCTAGAACAAATACAACTGTAACTTTCTTGCCACCCAACATATTCTCAGCAACCTGCACATCGAGCACATTTCTTAGATTAACCAAAGTTATATGAATAGCACCAGTTTTATGACATAAGGACAGTTCCTTGAGTCAAAACATGATAGGGAGATGGATGTAATCTTTTGAAGCATGATAGACAAGGCATCTATACTAATGAAATCAAGTGATTCTAAAATTTTGTCAACAATCAAGATTCAAGGCAACTGTCGATGTAATAGAAATTTAGAAACCCAGAGGTGCCTCGTATTTTGGTGAGTGATGATTGAAAGGTAAGATGCTTAACATTCTCAATGAACCTAATGCTTTGCCAGAGTGAATTATCAAATACATTGGGGATCAGGAGCTTCAAGCAAATAAGTAATGTAAAATACCTCCTCAGCCACAACTGCTGGAGCATCCACAACTGTGCCCATAGCTCAAAGTTACCCTGCAAGGTGTAATTGCCACTAACTTTGTAAATAAAGGTCCAAACTTGAATATGTTAAACGCAAATAGAATCACAATATTACAAGGGTAAAGTAACCACTTTTGGACTACGTTCTATGGACAGTCAGCTTCTACTGATTGCCTCAGGTTTGCAGCATTAGAAGACAGTCGGCTCAAAGATTCATTCATCACGAGTGATTCAATCACGAGTTCACAACTCATACCCTGGCATTCTATTGATGGCTCTAGACTCCTAGGAGTCAGGGCTGCAGACAGCGCTGGACTGCTGGTTGTTATGAACTGGGAAAAGTTCAGTTTTCTTCTTATTTTGTAGGCACCTCAATGAAGAAGTTGTCCTCGATGGGATCCAACAATGCTATATCCATAACAATGCACTGATTCTAAGTCGTTAACAATGAGAAGATCACAATTATAAGTGACAACATGATCCGAACTCCCCTGATCTGACGGTACCAATTCTTTTTCTATTACGTTGACAAGCTCCCGTCAATGATCCAGCCCCACAAGGCGACAAAGATCAGTAGATCACAACAGCAAGAGCACCTGACCGACCCTTTCCTCGCACAAGTAGCTTCCTATATACTCTCACTAGCGAAACCACCTCCTAGATCCGGCCCCAAAAGGCCCGATCTCCAGATCGCTACTCACCATAACGCACCCCAAACTACGAAATTAACCCATTCCAACCGAGATCTCCCTACCCTCGCTACCCGAACAACGCAGATCGCACCCCGCAGAAGGCCCGATCGCGAAAAACACAGATCAATCAAATCGACGATCCGCGCAAGCACCAGGAGAAATGTTGGAGGAATCCGCGTACCTTGCGGGCGGCGCGCGAGATCTGGGAGCGCGGGCGGGCTGGCGGGCGAGGAAGAGGAGGCGTCGAACGAATCTGCGTGCGCTAGTCGCTGGGCGCGTGGGCTTCGGGGCGGGAGAGAGGGGGAGGTGGCCGTTATTAATACGCGCGCGCGCGGGTTACGGGTCTCCGCGGGAGGATCCGGGAACGCGGAAGCTGGTCGGTGGTGTGGTGGTGGTGGTGGTGACCGCCAGCCAAAGGAAAGGCGTCGGTGCGCAGGGTGGAGGCGGGAGGGGAGCTTCGTCTCCACGAACGGGAGAGGAAGGTGGGAAAGAAAAGAGACACGTTCCGTGGCACGTACGCCTGGAGGTAGGCCCATTTTGGCTAGATTTTTTTTCGATATACAAATCCAGGCCAAAATTTTCATACAACTTTTGGGCAGTCATTTCAGTATCAAGGCAGAGGGATATTCGATGTTATTATGCCAATTTTTCATTCAATTTTTGGGCAGTCATTTTTGGACTGCTTGATATTCGATGTTATTAGCCGAACAAATTCCATGGTCTTCTGCCAAATTTTAGGTATATGTTGACTTATTCCTTTCTTCATCTTTTAATACGGAGTACTTTGAAGTACCATGGCGAATTGGGGACCTTTTACTCTCAATTTCTCGAGGACAGGGTTGCAGTAGAGACAATACAAGCGACCACCTTCTTCCCATGCACTCGTTAAACAGAAGGCATATGGTCACCATCACCTGCCAGCTCATGGAACCTAACCAACATTATGTGATGTTCTACCTCACAAATCGCGAGTCCATTAACCAAGAAACCGTGGGGAATAGCAGCCAAAATATTCCCATGGAGATTCGTTAGTTGCTGTAATGAGCTATCACTGTCAGTGTTAGCTTGTATACCATCCACCTGGGTGGGAAACGACACAACGAGAGAAGACACTGACAAAGTATCTCTTCTCTCGGCAGTCGGCAGACCCAAAACTATACCCAGCAGGCCAGCACGCCACAAAGAGACGACTTCTTCACCCCAGAGATTCCTCTGGAATCGAATCCTGATCATGGCAACTTAAATTGTCCTAACATTCAGTCCACATCATCTCAGATCCGTGGGCAACCAAAGACAACCACATAACAACTCAGTCAATGCAAATCCATCGTTGTCACAGGATTGTTGGAGCAAACACAACCACATAACAACTCAGCAGTTATTAACGACAGGAATACCTTGCTCTACATAATCAAACATATGAGTATATGACGACCTGTACATCAAACTATGCATTAAGTCCTTTTTTCCCTTCTCAACAAACAGTCACGTGCCCATCTTGTAACCAGTTTCAATTCGAATGAATCCACACCGGCTTGCTCTTCTTCTATAATAAACTTGTCCTGATCGTCTGGAATTATAGTATTCCATGAGGTGATTATCTTTAGCCAGTTGTCTAGGTAAAGTTCTGGAACTAGCTAAAATATACCAAGATGTAAGTTCCTAAAGAGGGGGAAAATCAGGCGTCTTGCTCTTTGTACAAATGGCCTCTAAACTTTGCAATGTTGTTCCGCAATTCAATGTTTGAGACTCGCTCTGCATCCAACGCTCGTTCAAGCTGTCTCGCACGCATACACAAAAGATATAAATAATGAAGAAGGCTAATACTATAATACAAACCACAATAGCACTTCATCAAAAGTACCTTTGCTGCTCGAGCACTCCATTCACCAAGAATGGCTCTGAGTCTATCATTTTCTTCAACATACTGCATTTAACATGTCCATGATAAAGTAATCAATGCTTTGCAAGAAAACAAGAGAAACCCAAATCTGTCTGAAGACAGAACTCTATGGTAGATCACTTGCTAAACAAATATACCTGACTGTTGCTCACACGAATACGCTGGATCTCTGAGTCCTTTTCATCAATCAAACCACGGGCAAGTTGAAGCTCGGAATGCACTTGATTCATCTGCACATTTTGTCAGTCTCTGGAATTACTTTTGTTAACAGTTTCTCATCTTTCCATTCAGCATTTACAGTCATCTAAGTCAAGTTCAATTTCAGCTTATTTCACTAGAAAAAATTAGCTAAACATGCTAACAGGAACATCTATTGCATGGTATCCAGTTACGTCATACTTTCTGAGGCATGTATAACATGACAATAGAACTTTAGTAAACATTAATAGTTACCTCAGCAGTGAGTGCTCGAAGTTCTTGATCACGAGATGCTAAAAGATGGGCAAGGTCAACCTGAAGATTAAAAGGGAATCAATCATTTAATAAAATGATAGTTGATCAGATGCAGCATGCAGAAAAAATCCACATGCACAGAGAGAGAACCTGAGGAGTGGTCCCAGAATCAGTTCTCTGATATTTACTTAAGCATTCTTGCAAGCGAAGGACCTTGTGAGAAACAAACAAATTGTTAATCAATAAAATGATTCATAAGCTCCTGAATTTATGGTTTAATGTAAAACCAGGCTTAACCCCTTGCTCTAGAAAAGAAATTTTTATGAAATCTGTACTTATGTATTACAAAAAGGCTTAAAAACTAATTTGATCTTAAGAGTATTAGTATATTGACTACGCAATCTTCATCATGCTCCACCTTTCCAGAAAATACTCAAGACTACTCATTCTGGTGCTTATCTTGCCTAAGAGTTAAATAAAATGCATGCCTACAGAGTATTTTTACAATGAGCAATATAAGCAATCAAATTTAACAATGCAAAAATGCATGTATGCAAGTTTTACAAGGACTTCTCTGAAATTGAACAAATATTAAATATAAAAAGGTGAAACAGAAATTTAGTGAGCTGATATCACTTTTTAGCATGAAACTTCCATGTACCTCCTCACTCAGATAATGAATATTCTCCCTTTGGTACTGAAGTAATGCCATTTGCTGATCAGAAAGATGAGCATCATAATACCTGGATAGAAAAATACGTCACTAGCCAATCTCTTGGGTATTATGTTAAGAGAACAACTAAAAAAATGCATGCTTATGGCTGTGAAGCTTTTGGAAACACATGTTTTGATTCCCTGCTAGACATGAGTTGAAGATCATTTCAAATAATTCTACCTGGACATGGCTACATGGGTTCAAGACTAGCATTCTAATGGATATGGCAGTATGTTAAGGAAAAGGAACTACTGAAACACATGTTTGTTTTCCCTGCTAGGCATTACTCCACTGTTAGAAAATAAACCGCTAACCGCATAAGAAAGGTACTCCTTGTATGTGCAGAGACGAGAGTTTGTCATTTATCAAATACTCAAATATAGAAGATTGCCCTATCACATTAAAAGGCTCATTATAGTTCCTGTGCCTATTGCAATTGTACCTTTGATCTTCGAAAGTATTAGATGGCTGGAGTGCAGAATATAATGACCGCAAAATATCAGGCTGACCATCCAAAGAGTTGTATTTGTGGATATGCCCTGTAAAAAGAACCAAGCAACCACAGATCTTTAAAAAGTCATTTAGGACTCAAAAGCATGCATTTTTTAAGGGAAACAGACACATCACATATATACCGGTAATTAGAACTTAAAAGAAAAGCCAGGTGTGTATTCCTGAATTTAAATAACGCAACTCACATATGTATAAGCCCATAAAACATCCAGTACATGTGACTTCAACAACAATAGCAATCCTGCATTACAGTAAAAGAAAGTTCTAACAATGAAAACCACAATATTCTAGAAAATACACAGAACATCATAGAACAGAGAAATTATAGGAAACTAGCAAAACGGGAATCACAAAGTTTATTAATGCTAGATAAGGATTGCAAAGTGCACCTTAACAGCAGTGAAATAGATAGTATGTGTACAAGAGGTTGCCAGACCATGATTAAAAGCATCAAGCCAGTCCCTGCAAATATAGAGATCATTACTAATGGTCATTTTAACTGACAGGTAACTAGTGTGAAAATCAAAATTAAAACAGAAATAAATACTCGCTTTTCTGTTATATTGGAATCGGTTCTCCTAAAAGGTCCTTAAATGAGTAGCAGCAAGAAAAAACTTAGAATTAGATACACACCATATATGCATAATCCATATTATGTTCTCCAGGGATAGCAACAATAAGTGAAAAAATGATTGATAACAGATCAGCTTATCAACAAAAGGGAGTGGCAGTTCACAAAGTGGCTGATGTTTGTTATGAGTAAAAACAAAATAATGAGAAATGCTACCAGTAAGCAATCACATAGGTTTGACTAGTCATGCTCACCACAAGCAATAGTAGAAAATGGAAGTCGAGCAATACGCTTCAGTTTCTGGCTAAACTCATAATAGCCCTGCATGTAAATAGTAGAACAGTTTACTTAGTTTGCAAAATACATTCTTCGCTGAAATGAATATACTGATTCTGATAAAATAGGTTAGTGCATGAATGTATCACCTCCATCACATGAGATACGATCACATAAAACAAAATAAAAGCATCCTTTTGAGTTGTAATACCTGCAATCTCACTTTCCTGACCTGGTGAACCCAATACTGTTGAAAAATGCCTACATCAAATTTCATGTTAACCATTCTTCACAGCCAGAAACATAATGAAATAAGTAAATAGTCGTTAGAATGCCCAAAAGAAGCAGTAGTAGAAAACCTGTAAGCACTAGAAGGATAACATTGGAGCTGCATAGCAATGGAGAGATCAAGTCCGGTGCAAAGAGAAATATCCATGGAGCTGAAATAGCAACAGCAGCAAAACCTACCTATAGAAAATTAGAAATATAACAAAATGAAGTTATCATAAAATGGAGAAAGGAGTAAAGAGGCGTATTATTAACCAATGACAGAGGAACAAACGGGATGCAAAGACTACAAAATGCACAATGTCTTGGTTATGTTGGATAATTCATCAAATATAATAATTTATGGTGATATTTCGTTGGGGGCCGTATAACGTGGTTAATGAAGAAACTTCCACTTACCAACAAGATACAGTACAAGGTCCCACCAACTATGCTCCTAGGCTCCCGATGACCAGACAGGGGGGCTTCATGTAGTAAATCAATAAACCTAGATAACAAAAGGATTACACATACTGAAGAAGGATTGTGATCTCAAAACACATCGCCAAAAAGAGCTACATTAGTATCACAAAATGATCAACGAAGTGTCATATACTTTCCAGGGTCAGCTTATTCATGATACTTCAACTCAACTTTAGCCAGTAAGTGCACTAGAGAAAATTTGGTCAACCATTCTTATGCGAATATCTCTTCTCATGTAGCAAATTAAGTGAAACAGCAGACCTAACAAATAATTCAAAATGTGAACAAACTAAAGCCCTGCACAGATACCCAGTAGCAATTCAGAAATAGAACATTAACCCCGTGCCTTCTTTCACATTATAATGTAAACCTGGCAGACTGTAGCCGAACATCCAAAATACACTAAAAACAAGCAGATGCAGATCATCCTAGTAATAGCTCCAAATGCCAAGAGCAAGCCGCCTATCCGATCCCATGTTCACCAGTCACCACATTCGTACGGAATTCCGCAACCCATCGCGTGCGGCATGAACACGCCAACGCCACAGCGAGCCACCGACTTCCGATCCAGCCAAGCTCACAGACCATGCAACATCACGAAACCCAGTCACCCCACGAACTGGACTAAAATTGCGGGTTGCCATTTGCCGTAGGCTTCAGATCAAACATCACCAGACGCACAACCCCAACTTCCAGCGGCATGCCTAGTGAGACCTAGAAGTAAGGGCAGAAGACTCACAGCGCGTCCTCCTCGGAGGTTGGTGCCGCCGCGGAGGTGGATGTCGCGCCGCCCCGCTCGGGCGCCATCGCCTCCCCCGCTGCCGGCGCCGCAGGGGAGACCTTCGAGGCCCCAACTCCGCGCACTCCTCCTCCTCCTCGCCCGCCTCCAACTTTCGGATCCGTAGGGCAGAAAGGCGTTAAGCTTGGCTCGCAACTCTTGTGTGTTTACAGCGCGTCGGGTGAACTGGAATTGACCTGCGCGGCCGGTAACTTCCGTTTTCATACGACTTCGCTCACCGTGGACGCCGTGGAGGGGGGAAGACGACGACTAGGAGCGGTGGGAATTGGGATGTTATGAATGACCCCACCTTGAAGGCTCCATGTGATTCTGCAGGTGGGTCCCTGTACCAGCTCGCATAATCGTTGGCCGTTTCCATCACTGATCAGCAGCGTTTTTTCCTCTCCGAAACGCATCAGCAAGCAATTAACTGAATCTGATGAAAATATCAGAGGGAAATTACAGTATTATACTAATACTGACTTATTCCTACTATTCAAAATTATAGTCGTTTTGGTGTCCATGCCACGAGTTTGATTAGATTTATAGGAAAGATACAGTGCGACATTTAAATCTTCAATTGTTTTTAATAAAAAATCAGATTTAAATATCATCTAATGATATCTATATTGTACCATAAGTTTTAATATATTTTTATATAAAATTGATCAAAGTGGTTTCCCGAGAAGTGAGAAAGACGATTATTTTGGAAGTGAGGAAGTAATAACAAGAGCTGCTTACGTGATGGTCTTTGAAAAAAGAAAAATGAGACGAGCATCGTCAAATGATTTGAGCTGTGTTTTCAACTCAGAATTAGAAGGGAACAGCACTATATAGGCTTTCCTTCGGACTTAGAAAAGAAAGGAATATTGTTGCTGCACGTAGTACGGTTTTCCAAAATTGCTCTACAGTCAAGAGTTCCATGTGCAGGATTGTTTCAAATTACTGCCGCAGCACAACCAGTATGAGAAGGTGACCCATGGCCCAAAGCTTCAAATAACTCTCGTCAACTATGCACAATAAATCTGAGAAGATGAAGTCCAGTCACATTTTTCAGGCAAAATTCAAGGTTCGAACCGAAGTTCCAGAACGAGCCACTCCACGTCTTTTCAGCTTTCTTCCAGTAAAATAAACTGTGTATGGTAGGATGGTCATGAATTCCACCTATAATCTTCAAAATGACGTCAAAGATGGTTGAATCAGGGTATGCCTAGCATGTCTTAAGTCTCAACTGACAGCTGCGGCAGCAGGTTGTGGCTGCAAATCAATGACACCATAACACCGTGCGCACAGAGTAGGATGGTCATGGAAAGATCCAACGTCCCGGGTGTAGTTCCAGCACCTTTCACATTTTGCACCATCCGCACGAGCCACGCCAATCCATATTTCACCAATGCGTGGGTCACTAAACTTTCCTGTGTAAGATATAGATGATGTATTTTCTTCATTTAGGGTTGGGAGAACCTCCACCTGCAGAGAAGGAAAGAAATGTTAAGCATGATACGTGGACAGATGAGTATGATTCTTTTGAAGAACGTGTCTTTACCTGAGATGTGATGAACAGGCGATGCAGTGCGTCCGCATCATTTGATGCAGAAGATAGCTCCCTTAGCTTTAATGCTGTATCTGAGCTTTCGGCATGGAGATAGATCTTTGCATCTAAGCTAGAACCAATCAGCTTTCCGGTGCGAGCATTCTCCAAAATTTTATTAACCTCTGACCTCAACTGTGTACCAGCATAATTTTACATAGATAAGGGATCAATTCTGAAGATATAACCAAGCGTGCCACCAAAATATACTAATAAAAAGAATAATCATGAAATAGAGTTGGAGGCACACCTATCTGAGAGTATGATCAGCAAATTTAGCAGAAATGCTGGCATTTCACATCACAAGTGCTTTATTATGGTCCAGTCAATTTTTGCTTTGTCTAGGTTAAATGAATAAATGTAGATATATGACATGACTAGTTTTGCCTTTTTGCTTGTTTAACCTTTAGGCAGTACACCCTCCGTCCCTTTTTATCTGTCGCTAGGGAAGCATGTTTGTGAGGGAAACATGCTTCAGAGACAGATAAAAAGGGACAAAGGGAGCACAAATTTCTACCACTATGCAGGGGCCTGAAGGTAATGGAGGCGAAACTGGGGATTGGCCCCTGGTTCCTTTTTGATAATTGTGCGCAGTGTTTAGTCAGTCGACAGATCAGAGAGAGGGAGAGAGAAGTCACTGATCAGTGCAAAGAAATAAAGATAGCCAATTAAAAACAAAGAAAGATAATAATACTCTTAGCTCAATCCATTTTGCTTGTCCAGGTTCTTTGCATCATAGTGTTAGATGAAGCTACTCTTTGGCCCTCCCTTGAACTAAGTTAAGGCTCCGCCGCTGCCACTATGGACTATGAAGCCATATAACATGCACATTTTGTTTTTGTGAAAATGCAATATGGCCTGTTCTTTCTTTCCATTTGTTAAGGGCACACCAATGAACACACCAAAGTAACGCCAAAAACAAAATGATTACCTCAAGGATAATGCCTAGGAAATCAACATCATCCTTCGGGACCGAGAGCCATTCTTCATTCTTTTCTGGCCATTTTAGGTCAAAAACAAACTTTGCAACGGATCCATCCGGTAAGGTGTACTCAAAAGGTAGGTTCTGCCATATATCCTCAGCTAAGTGGGGCATAATTGGGGCAATGGCCCTAACAAGGTAGAGCAGATGTGCTGTGAGGACAGTCTGACAGCTTTTCCTTGTGAAGCTAACCCGGCCTCTGATATGGAGACACAAATTACATCATCAAAATTGTGAGTCCTTATCATCCAATGACAATGGTTAAGTTTGACGAATGAATGAGATAAAAGCCATACCCAACATAAAGCCGATCCTTTGCAACATCCAAATAGAAATTGGAGAGACCAACAATAGCAAATCTTTGAAGCATCTGAAATACGAAGGAAAAGATGTCAGTAATGTAAAGCAGAAACATAATTCTTTGGAAGGCAGTTTCAGCGCATGAAGAAGATCCTAGCGACGCTTAGCTCTTAGTTACTTTGATTTATTTTATTTTGATTTATTTCCAAGTTTATTAGTTTGAATTTAGGAAAGAGTGCTTGTGAATCCTATATGTACTCAGCCTTTGGCATCGATTTGGATCTTAAGCAATAGATTCCGTCTTAAACTCAGAGCCTCCAAGGAAGGCGAGTTAGATGTGTTCTTGCTGTTCATCAATCAACTCAATAAAGTAGCCATAACAGTGCTTATGATTCGAGAATATGCCAAAAAATGAAGATAGAGAAAAAAACAGATTAAAAAAGGCCAGGGAATTAGTGAACAACATCTTGCAATTTCAAGCAAAAACTCTATCTGTTGATGCTTCAAGCTATAATCAATAAACCATGGCATTCTCACCAAGAAAAAAGTATATATGTGATCAACAAATGTAAGTTCTGTCTAGAAGAAAAATGGCCCGTGGACAGTAAACCAGATGAAATGAACACAGACTGCATACATGCATGAACATGCCCTCAGACGAGTGAAGGATTCAAAGAAAATAAAAGAGAGCAGAGAAAGTCAAATATATGAAATCAGCACAGGCAAGCATAATTTAGACCTACCTGATATACTTTATAGAATTGGTAATTTTCATAACTATCCTTCATGGAAGCCACAACTGTTTCCAGTTGGAAAAGTGCATACTTGTCAATTTTTGGTAGATCATTGTAGGGCACCGCATTATCCAGCTATAACAATAAAAATATAGAAAAGGCTTATTAAGATTATAGAAAAGAGATGCACATTGAAATGGAGATAAATTACAAAAGAAAAGGCAAAGCAACAGTTAAGAAATACTAATCAAAAGGACAGCTTAGAATATTTTTTAGACATCTACTGAAATAATTTCTAGGTCCAAGCAATATATTCCTTAACAGATCTAGTTCGCTCATTCCCTTGATGCTTGCCGGCACATTGTTACCAGAAGAAAAAATGAAGACATGTTTGACCACATGGACATACTTTCCAATCGTGGAGATTTGACAACAGAAACCGCATCGTGCCTCGTAGTTTTCTATACATGTCAGACATCTGGCGCAAGATTTGTGGACCAATCAACACATCGCCAGTGTAATCAACACTAGAAACCCATAGACGGAGAACATCTGCTCCATAGGTAGGTTCTTCCTGCACAAAACCAACGAACAATTCAATCGTGCGAAACTAAGAATATAAGTTCTTTTATGAACATACCTTTTGGTTTTTGCCCCCAACAATCAATTTCTCTGGATCCACTACATTACCAACAGATTTGCTCATTTTGAAACCCTTTTCATCCAGTACAAATCCATGTGTAATAACACTGGAATATGGAGCCTTCCCTGTTTTCTCAAGGAAAAATAAAGAATAATTTAGACGATTGAACCAGATATGAAAAATAGTTAATAGAAAAAAAAACATTTATTGTTTCAAATTACAGACATATCACCGAAAGCAAACAATATAAGGGTGGCCGGGTTTGCACACTTTTGCCTAGAAAAATGCTAAAAAAATACTAGAAAATATGCATGTAAAGTGTTTCTTACATAGGATACAACCGTGGAGGAATCAGAAAACGATCACAAAAATAATATAAAAGAAAAATAAATTTGACCCTGTAAACAAAGAAGAAGACAAATACCTGTAGTAGCAATGCTAGTCAACAATGAGCTCTGGAACCATCCACGATGTTGATCTGAACCTTCAAGATATATATCTGCAGGAAACTTAAGACCATCCCTTTTTGCTAAAACAGCAGCCCACGAAGAGCCTGAATCAAGAAAGAAAAGGTAACTATATAAAAATCAATGCATGGTGAAAGAAGATTGCAGAACTCAGAGAAATTGATATGATAGAAAGTATAAAAGCAGCTTCAGCCATCAATACTTAAGATGGTAACATTGCTTAGGCACTTCAGCAAATTTTCAGGATATAGTAAAAAGGAGAGACACCAAGATTCAAGCCAAAGAAAAGAAAATAAATATATATATTCTTTTCTATTTCATGTTTCAGAATTTAAGCAACAGAATTTTCAGCAATTTCACCAACAATATTCAATATGTTTTATCGAAATTGAACATATGGAAACTATACTACAAATGTCCACTAAAAATACTTTCATAATATTAGTGTCATCATAGAACATTTAGAGTTACCAAAAAAAAAGGTCCAATTCACATATTGAAGACCATAAAGTTTAATAGCATGACATGGAAAAAAGGAAGAAAAGGGACAGCATAAGTAAACATTTCCTCAGTGGAATTAAATTTATCCATCAGGATAATCAGTCATTGAGCTAAACTTTTCAGCAGAGGAACAATGAGGACAGAATGCTACCAGAGTCAAACCAAACATCCATTGTATCAGCTCCCTTGCGGTATTCAGATGCTTTGTCCCGATATTTATCTGGAAGAAGTTCCTCAGTTGTCATATACCACCATGCATCGCTACCTTTCTTTGACACAATAGCTGCACAACATGAAAATATTTTAATTCGCAGGCATATTTATGTGATTCTATATCCAAGCTTGTAAACCATAACTCTTTCCCCAACAGAACAAGAGTAAATACAGCACTTGACTAATAAGCCTGGCAAACATTGTCAAGCATTGGGTTGTTTACAATGTTTTCAGGTCGTCCGATTAATCGCGATTAATCGTCCTAGTCGACCACGGGAGCTCGACCAGAGCACTCGACCAGCCCAGGCCGATTAATCGTCTGGTCGTCCGGGTACTCGTCCTGATCGTCGACTAGTCGGACGATCAGGGACTGTCCGGCGACCAGAAGTTGGCGACGGCGTGACGGGCCTCAAGTTCAACTGGGCTGCGGCCTGGCCCAGTTTGGCCCACTAGGCCTTTACAGCCATACCCCCCCGGCACCCCCCCCCAACAGCCGCAGCCGAGTCTCCCCAGCCCGACGCCGCTGCCGCGACTCGTTCGTCGCTCCCCAGTCCGACAGCCGCCGCTGTGTAGATCTCCGGTCGCCTTCTCCATGAGCTCCTCCTCAGAAGATGGTGCGCCTCCTCTTCCTCCCCTCCTCTCCTCTTCTCTTCTCTTCCTCCCTCCTCTCCTCTGTTCCTCCAAGGTCGTAACTTCCCTAGGGCTGCTTCTAAGAAGACATATGTTAGGAAAAGGAAGCGTGCAAGCAAGCAAGCAGCTACAGAAGATGATGACAGTGACAGTGATCAACCGGATGAAGGAATCCAATCTGATCCAATGGAGGAGGACGATTCTGCTACTGGAATTCAACAAGCTGCTGCTGATGAAGGATTCCAGTTGAATAATGATTTACTAGAATAGAGATTAGAGAATTTATCATATGCCTAGTTGGCTTGCTTTGCTTATGTATTGAACATTTGAACTTTGGTTGTCCTGAACTGCTGGAGCTGGACTGGAGGACTGTATTGCTTAATGCTTCTATTTTTTCTTTTGGTTTTGTGCGCTTGGACTTGGATAGTTGGATTTGCTGGTTGCTGGATTGCTGCTGCTCTTTAAGTTTTCTTTTGGTTGTGTCTTACTGTCTTGAAGATTTCTGCTCTTTAAGTTTTCTTTTGGAGTTTTGGTTGTGCTCTTGAAGATTTGATACATACATACATACATACATATATATATATATATATATATATATATATATATATATATATATATATATATATATATATATATATATGCCTGAAATGGCTGGACGATCAGGGGGTCGACCAGCTCGACCAGGGTCGATTAATCGACCTGGTCGTCGACTAATCGCTGGTCGACCCCCTGTCTCGACCGGGCGACCGGGCGTCTTGAAAACATTGGTTGTTTATATGACAATGTAGAGAACTACAATCTCACAATCACAACCTTCATCCCATAAACCTGAACTTACAAGTATTGAGTTGTATACCCAAAAGCTTCTGATGGGGAAATGTCAGAAATTCACTTATACTTCAACACTAGGTAGTAAGGATACAGCAAAATGCATATGAAAAGGCTAAAAGATAACACTGAATTCGGCCAAAATTTTGCTAACAAAAAGTCTTGCTTATAGGGTAATTTCCTAAAACTTCTACCCACAGGATACCAGCAAACAAGACATTTACGTGTGCAAATTGCTTGGCGATGATGATGTTTCAACCACAGTGGAAAAACAAACAAAGAAATGCAAGAAATAGACACAGTTATACCCTTGATATGTTCAATAGTTTCTTCAGTGATAAGAGGTTCTTGTGAGTCCACATGGTAAAAAACTGGAATAGGAACACCCCAAGTTCTCTGCCGTGAAATACACCAATCAGAACGGCCGGAGGTCATGGCAACAATCCTGTTTTCTGCCTGCGAATGTCAAAACAAAGTCATGAAACACAGCCTGTGCAACAATAGAAGTAAGCAGTAGCATTTCACCGTTGCAGATCGGCATGGAACATATAAATCAAGAGGGTTTAAAAAGGAAATTTGACTCAAATATATGACATTGTTTCAAAAATGAAATTACTTGATCAGACTCACAATATATGGGACCAAGCAACCACGTGCACTCAAAAGCAAAATTCAAGATCAGATTAGTTTAAATTAAAGTCTACAATCCTCTTCTACCAGTACAAACAAGAAATATGCACAAAATGAACATGCAAAAAACTTCTGACAACCAGTATCCTACCAAGCAGCTATGAGTACAGATTAAGAAGTTCTTGAAACAATAAACCAAGGGAAACAGGATCTTGATCAAACATAAGTTGCCAACTTTTTTTTTACCTGAGAAGGAACCCAAGTTACTTGTCTGATTGCATACATTGCAGCATTACGAAAACCGTCCACAGATGCAAACCACTGTTCAGTAGCTCGGAATATAGTTGGTTCTTTAGATCTCCAGTCATAGGGATACTTGTGTTCTGACAAACCAGGGGAACAGTACTCAGTCAAATTTCTATGCCAAAAAAAAGGAAAGAAAGAACATGGAGGCTTTTATCAAGTTACTAACTGTAGGGCTCTTCTAAAATGAGTGAATAATGTTCGTCCAGATACTTTACAACTGCAGCATTGCCAGCTCCAAGGACAGACAAACCACTGAACTGTCCAGCTTCAGCAGTGAAGTTTCCTTCATCGTCCACAGGAGAAATAATAGGAAGCCCATACTTAAGACCTGTTATGTAGTCTTCTTGACCATGCCCAGGGGCAGTATGAACAAGGCCAGTTCCAGACTCAGTTGTAATGTAATCGCCTCCAAGAACAACAGAACATTCATTGCCATTCACAGGATGGGCATACCTGAAGGCACCAAGCATAGTAGCATGAAATAAGCACATATACATAGTTCAAATAAAAGCTGATCAAGCATTATGAAGTCATGATTCGCAAAAAAAAAAAAAAAAAAAAAAAAAGCATTATGAAGTCATAGGTGCAGCACAACAAACATACCTACAGTGCTCCAATGCAGATCCAGGAAATGTTTTCTGTACTGCCAGCTTAACACCCCACTTCGACTCAAGAGTTGTGATAAGATCAGAAGCCACAATAACAAACAATTTTCCTTTTTCAGAGCTCAATAAAGTCCCAACTTTTCTTTGTTTACCACCAGATGTTGACTCATTTATGAGTACTGATTGGACCTCAGCTACTGTGTAAGCAAGCTCAGGGTTCACAGCAACAGCTGGTGAAGGAAGGTACAGACAATTTTAGACAAGTTGGGAGTTTAACAAATAATCAGAGGAACTTAACAGAAGTTAGCATAAACAGGCAGTCAAACTGCAACGCCGAACAATGACCATGTTTTTCTTTCAGTATCAGGGTAAGCAAATCTATCATATTTGAGAGTTCCCATGCTTGCTTTCATCTGATCTATTTGTCTTTTGTGTGTTTTACTATACAAAATTTTAGACTGGGATATTCTATATTGAAATAAACTAGAACAAAATTCACATTTGGAAAAACTTAAGTCGGTAAGATCAATGGCATTTACAAAATACTGAAGATTGAAAATTAAAATAAATACTCTATAATCTACTGTCATCCTACCACCAAGTAAAATTTAGAAATATTTTGAGGCAGCTCTTTTGAGATCTTATTTAAAGGGCTGCTCTCACTGGATGTTTCCCCTACAATAAAGCAAACAAGGCATCACCTCACCAGCATTAGCCGGAATTGTCCATGGAGTGGTGGTCCATATTACCAAAGATAAATTTGGAAGAAATTCATCCAGAATCCCAGATTTAGATGAATTAGTAATCTTGAATGCAGCATATATGCTTCTGGAGATGTGATTTTCAGAATACTGGAGAAGGACAAAAGGGGCATACATGAGAAAGCAGAAACAATTGATAGTTTACCAACATGGCACATTTACATATGTAATTCAAGAATGTCAAATATACAACAAGATAAATTTTAGGTAGTTTTCTTATCCACAAACAAGAGACAGATGCAGATTTACGATGTGATAGGAAGATCGGAGTTCTACAAATTTTAGGATTTGTACTAAAATGGACCTGAAATCCCCCTATCCCTATCCAAACAATGAAACAAGCCCTTAAGATTTTAGATTCACAGTCTTGCCATTTATCAAATATCAATCTTATAAAAAGCTGGAACAAAGCTATTTGACAACTTCAATGTTCTGTTTCCCTGGTTTAAACAAACTGTTGCAAGAAATATCCACCTTCAAGAAGCATACTTATAATAGAATAAGAACTATGCATTTCCTACATATTTGACAAACTATAATGATGTATTCTAAACATAACTTCAGTTCAGGCTTTGGCATAATGATAGAATCAGAACTATTAAGCATTTTCCTGCAGATTTGACAAACTATAATGGTGTATATTAAGCATACCTCCAGCTCAGCTTCTGCCAAAGCTGTACGTGATGATGGACTCCAATGAACAGGCTTTCTTCCTCTATAGATATATCCTTTCATAACCATTTGACCAAATACTTCCAACTAGCATAGAGAAACGGATAAGAAAATGTAACTACTTTTGCTAAGAGGTTCAGATGGGAATGAAACATATTCATCATCAGAACATAAAATTTACACACCATGCCATTGATGAATACTCGCTAGTCGCAGACAGATTTTAAAGAAAGAAAATTAAATGTGCTAATCTAATGTTATCCAGAAGACAACTCGAGTGAGATAATATTCCAGTTCTCATTTATGTGAAATACACAATATTGCTTAGTAGTTATTATTGCCATATTGTAAAAGCGGGTAACCTGAGCAGCTTCATATTCTGGTGACAGAGTTAGGTAAGGATTGTCCCAATCAGCCAATACACCATACCGCTGAAAGAAAAAAAGATTTATTAGTCAATAAAAGATAAAAAGAGACTAAAAAATGATAGGCCTGCAGAAATTAACAGGACAAGAGCGATGTCATGATTTTGGCTTCTGTTTAGAAAGATGCAAACACACCATAATATATCACCAACACAGATATTAGCAAATTCTCACCAGTTGGATCAACCTGCTGTAAGAAAAGATGAAACGATTACCTTGAAAGATTTCATTTGTGCTTCAACTGCTGCTTTAGCAAATTTTGCAGCTTTTTGCCTTAATTTTATGGGTGTAAGAGCACCCAATGTTTCCTTATCCATTGACTTCAAAACTGCAGAAAAACAATCAGCAGTCATCACTTGGTCGGTTTCATGTATGCATACAAATTTGTAGCAGTTACTCCACTAACCCTAATATATGATCATAACTAGATGGAATTATAGAAACTTGAGTATTTCCATAGACTTCTCCATAAATGAACTCACCTTTTAATTCAATTGGAAGGCCGTGACAATCCCACCCAGGAACAAAAGACACTTTATGGTTCTGAAGCAACTGCGCAAAAAAGAGAGCATAATCAGATCTGTTATTCTGAAACATTAACCTACAGCAACAGCCATATCAGTTAATACCTTGTAGCGATTTATAATATCTTTGAGGATTTTATTGAGTGCATGGCCCATATGAAGGTCGCCATTAGCATAAGGCGGGCCATCGTGAAGAACAAATGTAGCCTAATCATTCAGCCAAACAGAAGAACCAACTACATCAGATACAGATTCAATTTCAATGTTTCAGATACACTGGAAGTAATTGACTCACCCCAGTGTTCCTTGCAGACACCCTTTTCAGAACCTGATTCTCCTCCCATAATTTTTGGAGTTCTGGTTCTCTTACAACAGAATTTGCTCTCAGCCCAAACGTTGTTTTCGGGAGATCCACTGTGTGCTTGTATTTTCCATCCTCTTGCTTTTCACCTAGCAAAAGCAAGCATAACCAAGCCAAACTTACTACTAACTTCGTTTCTGGAAGCAGGACTGATTGCTAAAGTGGAGCTCAAACTGTCAAATACAGAGTATCAACCAACTCCTTCTCATTCAAAAGAAGTTAGATCAATCTCACGGGGATAACAAAGCAATGACATATGGAAATATTGTGATGAGTGCCAAGGCAAAGGGAGCTTAAATTGAAAACTAACAGTAGTCTACTGTCGATAACCAATCACAACAATGCTAGCTATGAAGAGTCGAGTCAAGTGTGCATATTCACTCCACGTAAACAGGACGTGCTAGCTGGAAAACTTGTTACAATTATAACACGTTTCAATTTAGACCAACATTACCCCTCTCTGTAGTACTCCTAGCATGAATCACAAGGTGTCCCTAACCAAACAAAGCTCCACCTAAACACCAATGTCAAAACAAACAGCAAGCGAAAGGCGATCCCTCACCCTGCTCAGCCTTCTTCGCCGCCATGACGGGGCCCCTGGACCTCCGCTTCGAGATCGACGCGGCGGCGAGCCCGCCGCTCGACTCACTACAGAGCGGCCGCGACCACGGCGGCGCCGCCAGCCTACGCAGCGGGAGCCGGCACCGCTGCGTGGAGAAGACCTGCGAGAAACGAAGAGAGAGCACGTAATGAACACGTAAAAAGCCAAGCCTCCAGAATTCCATCCAAAAATAAAACCAAAAAAAGTCAAGCCTCTAGAAGGTTCTAGAATGGAAGGGGCGTGTGCGGCCGTGCGGCGGACTCTTACGCGGCAGCATGAGGCGGCGTCCATTCCGCCCCCGCCGCGAGCGCGGGGAGCGCAGTGGAGAAGGTGGAGGAGGGGAGGCGGGTCCCGCCCGGTCAGCGGCGGCGAGGTGGGGTTTATACGGAGCGGAAGGAGGGGAGGTGGCCACCGGCCAACGGGGGATAAGGGGATTGCCGAGGGAGAAGAGAAGCGAGGGTGGCCGGAGAAGGGAAGGGCGGAGGCGGAGCCGCGGAGGCTTGCCCGCCGTAAAGGTGGCCCACCAGCAGAGAGGCTGCCTAGTGGGCCCAATGTGTAGTGAGGAGGATTAGCCTCACGGTCATGGCTGGCCTGCGAAGGAACACTTGTCAAATCCGTATACCCAGGCTTCCGGCGTGGGCCTGACGTGTGAAATTTTGTCCGATTATTTTGGGCCGAAGTTACTGGCCTGCGGAAACTGGATTCTGGGCTGCAGCGCCGTAGCTGGGGCAGCGAGAGCTGGGTTGGGCTAGCGTTCTCTCAGGTGGCTTATGTTTAGGCCCATCTTGTGCCATCTTGGATTACATTTTACAATCACTCAAGCAGGTCAGTCGTGTACACGTGTAGTTTGTAAAACAAAAACAGATCGTCGTGTTGATTGGAATAGAGATTTACATTTTTTTTTGCGTTCCTATTTCCACGTATATTTCTTTCATATGCCGATGTGATCACCAAAGTGGTCACTGAAAATTCAGAATACGCTCCATAATAGAAAAAGATGGAGCCGCGCGTGTCAGTGTGTGTGATGCACGTTTGGGAAATCTGAACGGAGTAGCCATAACGGTCGACAAAACGAGTTTTCAAATTTCCTGCTATTTTTCGCTGTATAAAGTTCTCTGAGCGTTGTTTAGTGTGGCAGAACCGCCCAATTTAAACTGGCTCAAGTGCGCCGAGCCACCCTAACTCAGAGTAACCCTGTACGCACTTCAAACAGTTTAAACCCGGTAGTCTGTCGAGTGTCCCCGGGACATCCCGAATCATCCACTGACAACATTTCTTAACCATCACTTAGGATCTTTACCGAGTTGGAGATAACATAACAGGCATTACCTTTTTACATGCATACGGAAAGGTACGAAATATTACAAACCGAGTTTTGAAATAACCTTAACGACAAACCAAAGTTCTAAGGTCCAAGATACAACTAGATTTATACAAAAGGAGTAAAGTAGAACTAGATACTTCAACATCTAGAGTCATCCGGGACCTCCGATGCTCTAGGGCTTCTGGTTCTCTTCCTCGCCTTCGGTCTGCGGAACTTCCTCTGGAAAACAGAAAGGGAAGAACCCTGAGTACGAAGGTACTCAGCAAGACTTACCCGTCTTACCAAAGAAAAGACTCTCAAGGATAATGATTAGGCTTTTGGTGGTTGTTTGGCTGACTTGATCTTTTGCGGAAAAAGCTTACTAGTAATGAGTCCTTATAAAGCAGTTTTATTGCAGTTAAGTATTAGCTACTCAACTAAGTGGTAAATACCTTTTTCATTCAAGTGATACTAGGTTCAAACAGCATTTTGAATCACTTCCATGTAATAGTTCAACTTGTTTCCTCTACGATGTTTAACACCTGATCAAGTGCACTCATAACCAAGAGTAGTGTTGATCCGGATCCATATACATCCTGCAGGAGATACCTAGCCACCAGTTACGTACAGCTGCGCCCGCTGCCCGCAACAACCTTTCAATTAGTTGGACCAAAAACCGGAAATATCCTTACCCGAACCCGGGAACGCATCCCCACGTGGGCCCCACGTCTGGCGACCACCCCGTGAGTTCCAGATGACGATCCCGCCTTTCTCCGACCCAGCAAGCACCGGTAAGCGATATTTCCAATTCATGAGCCAGCTAATCTAGTTGGCTTTACTGGCCCCATTACCCAGTAAGCAACCAGGTAGAATCACTTGATCAAACAGGTAAACAACGGATCGGTCCTTAGTGACTTTTGTTAGTAGGCAGAGCTAAGGATCGAACCTGTCAATCCACTCTATCATCCTCTGCCCACTCTCTCTTTTCTTATAATCTCATGCATGATTCATCTATGATTAGTGAAAACCTAGATCAATTCCTTTAATTATAAACCTGGCAAGGCATAGCTAAGCAGATGTGGTCTAATCCATTTACTTACTTGCCCTATCAAAGGTAATTCTATCAAGGAGTAGTTCATGCATCAAGGGTTTGCATTCAACTCCTAACCTAATGCACACATAAAATCATAACCTTTGGACTCGTGATATGTTGAAATAAAGTAGGTAAAGATGCATCCGGGGCTTGCCTTGGGTTTCAAAAAGATTAGCAGTCTCGACGGCTTCCTGAGACTCCTGAGCAACCAAGAAAACCTCCTCGTACGGCACTGGGTCGTTCGAGAAATCCACGTATTCCACTTCCGAAGTTTCCGACTCTAAATGCAATGCAAGTTAGTGATGAGAAATGCAATAGTTGAAAACATAGCACAAAGTTCACTTCTCGATACAGTTGCAAGCCAACAAAGATACCTAGACCTTTCCCAAAGAAAAAGTTATTTTATAAAGTGGGTAAATTAATCCTTATTTATTTTATTGATTTTATTAAGAAGAGTCGCTAAGGATGCTCAAATTATTTTCTACAAAAAACCTAACCCTTTATTTACTTATAAAAGTGCTTACAAGACCTAAATCCTATTTTAGAATATTTTTAGCATCATTTTAGCCATTTTTATTAATTATTTTCTAAGATGGTGTTATTATTAAATTCTAATTACTACAAACTTAATGGTTTAGCATTTTTATCAAATAAAGGAAAACCTAAGGAAATTATTAAAATTTATTTCATATTTTTCTGATTTTCCTATAATTTTCTAGAATTAAAACAGTGAAAAAAACATAATTTAAACTAAATCCTAAAATCTAATTGGTAATCTTTCAGAAAACCCCCTGGGTTCTTCCTTCTTCTTCCCCGACACCCCTGGCCACGCGGGACAGAGTCCCCGCGAGGACCGGCGCCTCACCGGCGTTGACCTCCACGCGCTCGTCGGCGGTGAGGTCCCCCGGCGAACCTAACTAACCCTAGAGCTTCCCTTCGCACTCGCGCACCCATTCTAGGCGTCAACAGCCCCGGCAAACGCTAACCCTAGTTTCCCCGCGGCTCGGCGGCGGAGCTCCGGTGTCATGCCGTGCTCCGGCGAGCCTACTGCCCCAACTCGCCTCACAGCCGACCCACGAGTACCGCCTAGACCAGAGACACCTCATGCGCCACTCAAGCCAGCTCGTGCAACACCGCACGCCCGAGCGCACCACGCCGGCCATGGCGGGAGCACGCCCAGAGCACGCGGTGGCGAGCTAACCGTGGCTCGAACACAACAAGACTAACCCTAACAGCTACCCTACGAGCACTAGTGAACCCTAACGCACCTAGCGCGCACCCAAGCTCGGCCGGAGGAGGCCCGAGCAACGCTGCAGCCGTGCGGCTGCCATGGCGGAGGAGCGCCATGGCGGCGAACGCGTTCCAGCCCGAACAAACGTCGCGCTCGACTAAACAAACCCTCAACCATCTTTCCAAACCTCTAAGCAGCACCACTAACCCCTCTAGCTCCGACCAACACAACTATAACGGCACAAAGACGGGGAGAACGCTTACCCCGGCGACCGTCGACAGTGAGCTGCAGAACGGCTTGCGCCGAGCGATGGAGTGAGGGAGGAGGAGCACCAGCGGGTGGAAAAGCTCAAGAAGGTGACGGCGAAGCGTTTGGTGGCTAAAAACGGAGCGGAGCGGCTCCAACGGCGGTTGCAGCACTCCGGCTCAACGGCGGCGAGGTCGGTGAGCAGAGGAGCTCACGGCGGAAAAGGGGAGGAGGAGAGGCCGATGTCGAGCTTTATCAACGGCCGAGATCACCATGGCGTGACACCTCCAGCTGCGACGCCGCTCGAGCTGGCTCCTACCGCGACCGACGCGTGGCCGGTGAAGTGGGCCGCCGCTCGACGCCGGCAGCAGCTTGCTTGCCGTGACGTCAGCTTTTCCCCAATTGAGCTCCATTTGCACCGAGATTGCAGCTTCAATTTCTCCCAAATTCATATGGCAACACCAAAAACTTCCAACATGAAACTTGTAGATGGATCCTTCAATTTCATTTCTTATTTTGACACTTCACTCATTTGAGTTCGAATTGAAGCCGAATTTGGGCTTCAAAGTCACTGCTGCAACTTCCCCCAAATTTCAGAGACCTTAACTGAAATTTGCAAATTACTTTCGAAATTTGAATAGAACATGCCTCTGGTGCTGAAGACAAATTTGAAATTCAACTTCAGTAGAACAACTTCCTAATTGGAAGTTTTTGCAGAAAACTTCAAATTCGACCTCTATTTACACAAATTCAAATCTGTCCTCAATTACACTGAAATTTCTGAAAACATAATCTGACTGATTTTCTTTTGTGTTTTTCCCCTTGATCCAGACCGTTTCTGAGTATGACCCAAAAACAAAAGTTGTTCTTCATACATTCCTTAACAACTTTGTTTAAGACACCTTGGCCGTAAGAACCTCAGATCTACCATGAACTTAACCTGAAGATCGCTGCTCATTATGAAAATTCAGCCGAAAAACGGACAAGTCCTGAAAACGGACAAAGTCCTGTTGTCGGACGGTGAATAGTGCATTTTCTCCATTTTCTTCTCCCATTTAATTGAAGCATTCTTTCTCCAATTTTTCTCACCATGGATGGTCAACTACATTGCTTAGCTTATAAACTCCATTTAGAAATTTTTGGGTTCACAAAATTTTCAAATTTGGCCCATTTGTTGACTTTGGTCAACAATTCTTCTTTTCTCTTTTTCTTTTTCTCTTTAAACATTTTCACTTAACCAACAATTCATGCACATGTACATAGACTAAAAAGGGTGGGATGTTACATTTAGCTTTTCCCATCAAGGAGTCTACGCATCAGCTCAGCTCAGCGTACTCTGCATCCAGTCGTACCATGACTTGCATTCCATGCAAGTCTTACTGAAAGTAGACCCGTCGGTGGGTACCCAAAATCCACATCCAAATTCATATCCATGTAGTTTGGGTAGGATATGGGTAAAATTCTTCTACCCGTTTCGATTTGGATGTGGGGAGGGTATATCCACGTTTAAACGGAGAAGGAAAGAAGGTAGGCGAGAGGGACCCGAGAGATTCAATGGCAGGCAAGCGAGATGAGGGGAACGACGGAGTGGCGCCACGGGACGAGCAGCAGGTGGAGGAGGAAGAAGATTACATCCATAAGGACCTGAACTCGGAGGCAGGCCCCCCTTCGAGTGTGCGGCGGCAGCGCTCCCGTGGCGAGGCGGGCGACCTTGAGCACGGCGCGGCGGCGCGCCATGCCGGCATCTCCTTGCAGTCGTCGGACGGTGGAAGCTTCTGGTCCCCGTTGTTGTAGAAGTCGGCGGCAGCGAGTAGCGTGACGGCGAGCTTCGTCTCCACGAGCCCTCAACTGTCGCCAATCTTGTCCTCCCGCTTCGTCTCTACCGCGTCTCCGGCCACCAACGATGCCGCCGGCGGCGGCGCCGAGCTGCTTCTCAAGCCCGTGTCCTTCATCGCATCCAGCTCCAACATCCTAGCCGTCACAAGTCGATGCTGCTCCCTCTCGTCACCGTCTGCGAGACCATCCTCTTCGCCGCGCGCTTGAGGCTCGCCGCCGCCGCGGCGACGCCACGGGAGCTCCTCGACCGCGTGGAGGCGCTGATCCAGGAGCTTGGCCTTTCCACGTGGGAGGCGATGCTGGTGCTGGCGGCGTGGATGGCGTGGGACGTGGGCAGATGGCGGCCTGCACGCACACCCAGCGGCGACGGCGCGACGCTGCTCGGCGCAGCTCGGGTGCGTCCTCGCGTGGGCGCCGCTGGATATTATCCACATCCAGTGGATATTATCCAATATATTGGGTATGGCAATTTCATATGAGGTGGATAAGGGTAATTAGTGGGTATGGATGTGGGTTCTCCATACCCTCCCCAACGGCAGGTCTAACTGAAAGTGTGAAACTGGCTGGTGCTAACTGAGCTAAGCTAGCACTGGGCGAATTGGAAGACCAATTAATAAGACGGCGATCGAAGAAGAAGACGGTATCGCACGATCGAATGCTACGTCCAAACCGTTGCGTGCTCCTGGTTCCTGCAAGTCTGCAACTACGTGTAACCCGTGGCTTCAGTTCGTTCAGCATCGTGCTGGATCGTGTTTTTTCACGTGCTTCTCGTTGGTTCTTCTTTCCCCTATAATTAACGCCTTGCTTGATTTCTTTTTCTCCGTCAAGTCAGCTGAACTCATCGTCGCTTTCTTAATCATGGACTGGAGCCAATCATCTACTGTATTCAGCTAGCCATTATATGTGTTACTTTAATCGATCGGCTTCGTCCAATCATCTGGGTCCCTCCTTGCTCTAATTGCTTTGAGATAGATGTGAAAGGAATGTGTGGCTCATCCACATGCAGCTCTCTGCTTCCTCGGCGACAGGGCACCACCTGAGATCAGCGGTCGCCATTAGCGTGGAGGTCGGAAGCCGATGGCTGGTGCCGCCGTGCGGCTACCCCTTGTCTGATCCCGACCTGTTTTTGGTAAGGACGGCGAGTCGGCGACCACTGTACATGTGGAGCCATCGAGAAGCAATGCCTCATTATGCTCAAAAAAAAAGAAGAAGAAGAAATGCCTCATGATCTGTTGCATTGCGTGGTTAACGTTTTCCACATGAGGAAAAGCCAAGGACCGGGTGCCGTGTCCAGGGTGAACCTCGCCGTCGTCGTCGCCGCCGGCCAGTTGCCGACTTGCCGTCGCCCAGGCGTGGCGAACACTGCTGAGCGCCTGCGCCCAACAGTGTGTACGTAGACACGTGTTTAGGTAAAAGGGTTCAGTTGGCGCTTCGCTATCAATTTGCCGTTTCTTTATTTTCTTGTTGCTCCTTCTTCTAATTTCTTCTTCCACACGAAGACGTGGAATGGCCTGAGGAAACTAGCTAGGCATTGCAGAGCATGGCACGTAACCGGTCGACGCGATTTGCAAGCCTTTACACGTAGAGTAGGCTGAAATAAATGGTCATATAATAATAAGAGCTCTTTTACAGCGCACAATACTACCATATACTAGTAGTTAAAAAGGACTAGTATAGATCCGACGGTCGAGATTAATTATATACTATACAAAATGGTCCTAGTGATATAGTAGTATTTAAGGGTAGTATAGTGGGCTAGGGGTAATCTAGGAAAGTAATTTAATGAAATTAGTATAATATATTAAAAAATAAAATTTCTGTATTATGTTATTAATTAGTATTCTTTTATGTTTTTATTATTTTCAATTGATATGATTATATTACAGATTAGAGAGTGAGAATTATTACCAATTAAAATTATTAAAATAAATAGGTATAGGGTAAATTACTAAATTGTCTCTAACCAATACTATATACTATTGGACACTAGTATTGTGCGCTGTAAAAGAGCTCGATAATAACGCGGTCACTGTGCTAGAGATAACCCCTCTGGCTTTGTCCATATGGCTTCCTATCCGCGTTGACAAAGCTGAGACTTGGCTGTTATTGACAAGCGAGAAGAACTAAAACCATCGGGATTGACCCATGCCAGGATAAGACGTGTAAAAATCACCATGTACGGGCGACGACGGCGTACGGCTAGGCCCATCCTCGTGTCGGATGCGTTTGTCCGTAAAAAAGAAGGTGCAGGTGATAGTGTACCGCCGGCACACGTTGCGTTCGATCCTTTGCATGTCTGAAAATGGAAATGCTGATATTAAACGCTAGCTGCTGCAGACCTGTGAAGTTTCAAGTCAAAGCAGATCGGAGTTCGGCATTCTGGTTGAAGAACTGTGTATAGGAAGAGCATCTCCAGCAGATGCGCCATCCCGCACGCCATCTGTGTTTTGCCCATTTCCGTCCAAATTCAGGCCTCTAACGGACAAGCCATCCCTATCGCCATCCCTGTTGACCGGCTATCCTGCTAGTCTGGGCAGCCAAATCTGCATGGATGGCCATCCCTCGTGCTGTGTCCGAAACACATGCCCCAGTGTTCTTTTCTGATGTTTCGCTCCAAGAGTACGCTCTCTTTTCACTCTTCCGTAAATTAAAAAAGTCACAATACTAGCTCTAAAAATTCTGTTGTTTTTTATGTAGATAGAACAAACAATAGAGAACCTATTTTAACTAGGTTCAAATCAAAATCTCTTACCGATTTTAAATAAAAATTCTCTAAATTTAAACTTTTTTGGCTTGTTATTTTAATTTTAGGGTGCCAATTTAATTTCAAAAGATGAGGCAAAAAAATTTCAATTCATGTTAAATCGAATAATAATAAAATATAAGGCAATGAGACTTGGAGGATGAGATTTGGCTAGTCTGCTGGAGCGCTGAGTAATATGGAGAGTGAATCTTTTGGAGTGGATAGCCAAATAAAGATATGGAGGGTCAAATATGACCAGTCTGCTGGAGATGCTCTAAATAATACCATGCGGAAAAAGGCAAATCCTATCATCACCAGTAAACCTAACATTTGACGATGAATTTTCGCGGCTGCTAAAAGTAAGGCACGTCGTCAGCGCATCTTTCAGGATAGATCATAGATGCTATTGCTGGAAGAGCCGAAACATGTTCGAAGTGCAAGAGAAGGCAAAATCGAGATCTTTTGCTTGATCGTCTCACTATGTCCGACACGCCGGCCGGAACAAAACGCTAAGCATCCTGCATGGTCGTCATCTGTCGAGAGGGAGCTAGAAATAAAAATGAAATCAAAACGCTGGAATTGTTTCGCCTTGGTTCTTGCGATAATCGAGCTGGTCAAAACAGTCTCCTAGTCGCCCACAGCATGACAGAAACCTGCACAGCTCCTGATGCAAAACACCCTTGATAGAGACGTCATACACGCGTAAGAGAAAAGTAGAAAATTTAAACTCTTTCCAGTTTCCTCAGAACAGAAAAGGTCCGCCGGTAGATGGAAGGCGAGTCGAATCCAGCTGTTTTTGGGGGAGCAAGTAGAGTAAAGAGCATGTACGTACGTACTCCGGTGACACACGTGTCAACGACAGGTCCACACGACACCCCCCCCCCCCCCCCCCCCCCCCGGGTTTACAGCATCGTCTCTCCTTTGCACTTTGACATGTGCACTCGGCAACGGGACAGGCACAGAGACGACCCGCCTCGCCAAATGATCAGGTCGCCAAAAGTTTTCGCTGGCACCTCACGGATTAGTTTACGTTTAATTTAAAAGGTCTTCGTACGTCATCTTATAGCTTATTTAAAATAAAAACTAGTACAAAATAGCCGTCAAAATAAAGGGCTAGTACAAAGATAACTGTTCCACACAAGAATACAAAATAGCACCACGTCCATTCCTCTATCTATTGTGCAACTGAGTATTTTGGAGCCTTCCAACACCCGAATTTGAAGCCATTGTATCTAAAATAGATGGTCCGGTTCATGTAATCCCATCTTTTCACCTTATCTCTTCCTCTCTTCTTTCTTCTTCGTCCCACGGTCTTACCTTCTTCCTTCTCCTGATTGGGCCACCGCGCTGCCGCCCAGTCGCATCATCGCCCCTGCCTAGGCACCAGGGCCGTCCCAGCACAAGAGGGAGTGAGAGACTCTAAAATGAGGCCTATTAAACTAGTAAAATAAGTAATAAAATAACATAAATAATATATTGTATTATGTAGAATGTGATATAGTAAGTTCGTACATGTTACAAATGCATTACCTATTTAATCTTTATTGTGTCATCTTTACTTGAACAACATTATTTTTTATTGGTTTTGTTCAGTAATAGACTCACAAGAAATCTTCTCCAATAGGTCACCCTCAAGTACCATCATGGACAAATCATTAAGTATATTTTTTGTGTCATTGTAGAACGCAAGTAAGATTTCAATACCTTCAATTTAGAAAGCTTCGTTCCACTGATGCAATAGTCACATGAATAGTCAAGAGAACTCTATATGTAATAGTTACATTGAGAAATAAATCATGTCACTTCAAAAGCTTTATAATTTCAACAAGCCCCATATTCTTGTCCTTAAATAACTAATGAAGCAACAACAACTTGAGATACAACCCACGTGCATCAATATCAGATTTTCCATCTCTTCTGAGGGCAATATCTAGACTCGAAGAACAAGACGTAGGTTCACGGCACATGAGCCAGCCAGGCGAACAACTAGAAAGGAAAAAATTGCATAACTTGGGCTCAGGGTTTCTACTTGTGATAGATGACAAACTATATTCTGCGCTATGAATTGATGTTTTTTATGAGCTACAATATATAAAATCAGGGACTATAGAAATTTAGGGGCCCAGGGCAGTCGCACTGCCCGCACACCCCTAGGGACGGGCTTGCTAGGCACCACCCGATCGCCATCTCCTGCTGCCCGGGCCGGCGTCGGCGCTATTGGCGATCTCGCTGCTACTACAGCTGCCACCACCGCCGGACTGACCTGCCATCCTTGGTCCTCCTTCTAAGGCCAGTGGTGGTGAGCAGCCCCCGACAAAACTCTGAAACTCTAACCTCGCCAGAGTGGGGGGAAGAATAGGATTTGGAGAAAGGAAAAAAATAAGTGTTGAAAGCCGGCCTTCTCTACCTCAAAGGAAGTTTAAGAGAAAATAGAAGCACATCTTGGATATACATGGCCAAACAAGCCGTGCCGGCACGGCACGGCACGGCACGGCACTAGCACTACGCGGCACTAGTGCCAGCCGTGCCGTGCCTCATAGGGCCGTTGTGCCGAGGGTGAGGCACCAGCACGACCCTATGAGGGATTCAGCGTGCCATGCCGACGGTACTACGAGGCACTATCGTGCTGAAGAAAGGATGGATCAAATCAACAGACAAAGAAAAAAGAAAACATCACACAAATCATCGAAAATCCATTGTAGAAATCAAATCGATTACACATCCATGAAAATGCAGCTCCCCCGCGACGGTCGTCGGCATACACTGCTCCCGGTGGCCATGGACGGGGCGGCGCGGCGATGGCGCAGCTCCCGACAGTGGCCACGACGCCACGGAAGAGGGCGAAGCTCGCCGGCGGTGGCGCAGCTCCCCGGTGACGGTTGAGGGTGCAACTCCCCGGCGTTGGCGCAGCTCCCTGGCGGCGGCTTGGAGCTAGAGGTCGGCAGTGGCTTGGAGCTGGAGGCCAGGAGAGGGGGTAGGCGCGGCGGCGGCTGGCGGCCTGGAGGTCGGGGGTAGGCGCGGCGGCGTCTTGGGTGCGGGGGAGCTGGAGGCCAGGAGCGGGGGTAGGCGCCGGCGGCTGGGTGCGGGGGATGTGGGGAGAAAGTTGAGAAATTAGGGTTTGCTGGTAGTTTTTATATGAGATGACGGGCCGTTGTCGGGCCGACATCAGGCCGGCCTATTTTCGTGCCGTGCCTCGAGCCGTTCCACAGGTCGAGATTGAGGCCCAGGCACGGCACTGGGCCAGGCACTAGCACGGCACTAGCACTACGGCTGTCGGGCCGAGCCATGCTCGGGTCGTGCTAGTGCCGGCCCAGCGGGCCTGGCCCGTTTGGTCATGTATAATCTTGGATGCTGGGGTAGCTGGGATGCGGTGTCACATCTTAGCAAGGGATGCCGTCATGCTACTTATGTAAAGAAAACATAAACTAATAGAGCTCAAGGCCGCCATGCAGTCCCACAGCGAGCGAGCCAAGTCACAGATACCACGACGACTGCATGCCGTCCTCGACAGACAACGACCGATTTTTTTTCATACAGCAAAGTCGCATTCACCCTATCATCATCCGTAACGAAAAAGTCTCCCCATTCCCCTTTCAACTAACAAACACACCCGGCCGGGCCTCCTCCATCAGGATTACTCCTATACATGGCCAAACGGGCTCGGCCCGCTGGGCCGGCACTAGCACGGCCCGAAATGGCACGGCCCGAACACGACACGGCCCGATTGCCATCGTGCTAGTGCCGTGCCCGTGCCCGGCCCAGTGCCGTGCCTGGGCCGCGGAGCCGGCCCGCGGCACTAGCACGGGCATGGCCCGCTTAAACGGCCGGCACGGCCTCGGCCCGCAGGCGGCACGGCCTCGGCACGCCTGCGCCGTCGGATGGGCGCGAGGGCGCCTCCCGACCGTTGGATCCGATCGTTGGGAGGCGCCCTATATAAGCCATCGCTGCGACTCGCTGCGACTCACAGCCCTAACCCTAATTCATTTCCCTCCCCTCTGTCTCGCACGACTCGCTGCGGCGGCTGCGACTCTCCGCTCTCATCCCTCTCCAGTCCTCTCTTCTCTAGATCTCCGGTGGCCTCGCGCCGCCGGTGGCCGGCACTGGCACACGGCACGGCCATCTACCACCCTGATCTCGATTTGTAACAGAAGATGTAGCTACATCCTTTCGTTGTCCTTGTCCTCGTCCTCGTCGCCGACGCCGTCCTGCTCACTCTCTGTCCCTGCTGGTGCTCCGGATCTAGATCCGTTGAGGGACCACTCGGCTTCCGGCCATCGTCATCGCCGTCGACGACTTTGGTGCTCTGGCTGCAAAGGTATGAACCCTAACCCTAGATCTGGTCTCTCTTCGCTTCTGTCACAGATCTTGTGGTACGAACTCTAATCCTAGATCTTATTTCTTTGGCAGCCGTTGAGGGACCAAGTCATTGGCGGCTGACGATGTCGTCCGACGAGGAGACGGTCGAGATCGACATGAACGATGAGAGACGGGGGTGCGGGCTGGCCGGAGATGACGACGAGGATGACTTGTGCGAGGACCGGGAGTTTCTATTCGGCAGAGATGCTCCCATCATCGTCGACGCAGACGGCGATGATGAGCTACCTGAGCCTGAGCATCTGCCGGACGGCGGCAACACCGGCAAACGCACACGTCCCTCCACCTATCCTGTTTGGGATGATTTCGAGAAACTTTACACGATCGTCAATGATAAGCGGGTAAGGACTGGTGCCAAATGCCTCCATTGCTCGAAGGTGTACTCTGGTTCTTCCAGAGGTGGTACTGGACACCTTTCTCGCCACATTGCTGCTTGTGTTAAGAGGCGTGAGAAGTGTCGCTTGACTCAGTCTCAGATTACCTTTAATCCTGATGGTAGTGTTCGTGCTTGGGACTATTGTCCTCTGGTTGCTCGTACTCAGCTTGTTCGTTTGATAGCTAGACTTGATGTCCCTATCTCTATGGGTGAATCTGCGGCTTTTGAAGAATACATTAAAATTGCTCATAACCCTAGATATGCTAAAGTTTCTAGGCAAACCACCACTAGAGATATAAGCAAGTACTTCAATGAGTGCAAGGCTAATCTGATTGAAACTTTCAAGTCCTCTGTTAATGCTGTGTGTTTGACATCTGATATTTGGTCTGGTAATGCCAAAGAGGATTATCTTAGTGTTGTTGCACACTATATTAATTCTGATTGGCAACTAGAGAAAAGGGTGCTTGGTCTAGTTCTTATTGATGTGTCCCATAGTGGACAAAATATTGCTGAACGTGTTACTTCTGTTATTGATGAGTATGGTTTGACTGAGAAGGTGTTTGCTGTTACACTAGACAATGCTTCATCTAATGTCTCTGCCATGCAAAAGATGAGACCAATCCTGTCTAAATACCTTGGCATTCGAGTTCCTGATAATGATGATTCTGAAGCTGCTAATAGTATGTTTTTGCATCAGCGTTGTGCATGTCATATCATTAATCTGATTGTTAAAGAGGCTCTCACTTCTCTTAAAGCCTTTGATTGAAACATTTAGAACTGCTATATCATGGATCAATTCATCTGATCAAAGAATTGCTGCATATAAAGCTACTGCATTGCAACTAATGCCACACCTAGAAAGTTTCAGCTTGATATGGATGTTAGGTGGAATTCTACCTATCTAATGCTTAAGCATTTGTTTCCTCATAAGGTCCCTTTCACTACTTTCATCCATGCTCAGTACCCTAGGGTTGAAGGTGAGGGCTTGCTGTTAACTGATGAGCATTGGTTGAGGGCACAGAAAGTTACTGCATTTCTTGAATTGTTTTATAATGCAACTGTTGACTTATCTGGTGTCTATTATCCCACATCACCACTTATGATTCATCATCTTCTTAAGATAGCTCTGCACTTGCAAAACTATTCTAATGATGTGCACATCAGATATGTTATTCAACCAATGATTGATAAATACATGAAATACTGGAGAGACATACCTGTGCTTTATTCTTTTGCATTCATCTTGGACCCTAGAGCTAAAATGAAAGGTTTTAATAGGGTGCTTAGAAGGTTGGGTGCTCTCACCAGTACAGATTATTCTACTTACCAAGTTGAAACTAGAGCTAGGTTGACTGATGTGTATAACAAATATGATGCTAAGTTTGGTGCAGTTAGGTTGAAGAGAAATGACCCTCCTCAGCCTCCTGGTAAGTCAAGGACTGCTTGGGATGAAATATATGATGATGATGCAGGTTCTGCTGTGTGTGGTAGCACTTCCTCTATCTCTGGTTCTTTTACCATGTCTGGAGATACATCTGCAACTTCTCTTTTGCATGCAGTGACTTCATCTGCTTCTGCTTCTAATGCTTCTGAACTTGTCTCATATTTAGACTGTGATACTGTCAACCATCTTTCTGATGACTTTAACATTCTGAATTGGTGGCATCAGCATAAACTTACTTATCCAGTCCTCTCTATCATGGCTAAAGACATCTTAACATGTCCTGTTTCTACTATATCATCAGAGTCTACCTTTAGCATGACTGGCAGGATCATCGAGGAGCGTCGAAGGAAGCTCAAGCCAGAGATGGTGGAGATGCTCACCTGCATCAAGGACTGGGAAGCTGCAGAGTTGAGGCTGCAACAATTTGCCGAGGACAGTGAGCTTGAAGATGCCTTCAAAGGCATTGAGCTTGATTCATGATCTATTTATGTAATGGTCTGTAATAATTAGAGTAGGCTTTGGACTTGGACTTTCTGCTCATGGAACATTGAATCATTGATGTAATGAACTATATTAGAGCTTGGCTGTACTCTTTTCCTATCTAGGGTTTCTCACAAGGGTGAGTTTTACCTAGATAGGTTTTTAATGAGGCAGCCATTGCACTAAGCTCTATCTTTTGTTAAATCTGTCATCTGTGTCTCCTAGATAGGTTTTTCGTGCTAATGCCGGCACGGGCACTATAGTGCCTCCTGGCACGGCACGGCACTATGACATCTCTGTCGTGTCGTGCTAGTGCCTGGGGTTAGGCACGGTGGCACTAAGGGGCACGGCACGGTTACATGGCGGGCCGTTTAGTGTCGTACCGTTTAGTGCCGTGCCCAATCGTGCCCGTGCCGTGCCGTGTCGTGCCGGCCCGTTTGGCCATGTATAATTACTCCTCGCCTGGACACGAAACCAAACCAGTACGCTCCAGTCAAAACGGCCGTTTCAAACTCGCCTCCGCCTCCACCGCCCCAAGCCCCCAACCCAACCCAACCCAACCCAACCAACCCCGCGCCTCCCTCTCTCTATAAAACCCCCCGCACGCCTCGAGCCAAAGCATCAAATCCACCCCCCATCCCGGGACAAGAAGTCGATCGCCATGAGGATGCTGCTGTTCCGGTGCTTCGCGGGCTCAGAGCCGGCGGCGGATAGCGAGAGCGCGGACGACGAGGCGTCGAGGCCGGCGGCGAAGGCGTCGATGCGTCGGGCGCAGAGCGCGACGGCGAGGCTACGGTCGCTATCACCGGACGACCTGTCGCGGACGCTGGCGACCTCAGGGCTGCGCGCCTTCACGGTGGCGGAGCTCCGCGCCGCCACGCGCGGCTTCTCCTGCGGCAACTTCATCGGCGAGGGCGGGTTCGGCCCCGTCTACAGAGGCATCCTCCGCCCCGGCGCCGGCGACGGCGACGGTGAACTCCAGCCGCCGCCGCAGCAGCACGTCGCCATCAAGTGCCTCGACGCCGATGGGCCGCAGGGGCACCGTGAGTGGCTGGCCGAGGTGGTGTACTTGGGGATGCTCAGCCACCCGCACTTGGTCAAGCTCATTGGGTATGGATGCCATGACGAACAGAGGATGCTGGTGTATGAGTACATGGCCAGGGGAAGCCTCGAGCACCACCTCTTCAAGAGTAAGCAAAGCTCGTTCTCTTGGTAACGAACTGAATGGTGGTGTTACTGACTGATCGTGCACGATCGACACGATATGCAGATCTGCTGTCGAGCCTGCCGTGGTGCACGCGTCTCAAGATCGCCGTTGGCGCGGCCAAGGGGCTCGCGTTCCTGCACGACGCCGACACGCCTGTAATCTACCGCGACTTCAAGGCCTCCAACATCCTGCTCGACTCGGTGAGTCCTCCCTGACACGCCGCCGCATGCCTTCACCTGCTCGATCTTACTGCCCAGTCAGCCTCATTTCGACCGGTTCATTCCTTCTTCTTCTTCTTCGCTAACGACGACCAGTTCGTTGGGTTAACGGGCTACTCCGTGCGACGGCGACCTAGGATGCTTTAACCCCAAGGAACTCTTCTCTCTTTGCCGACGCTAGCTACCAGGGACTAGATAGTACTACATGTCACCACGTTTTATTTTCAATCACCTAGCTGTCGATGTGTCGTACACACCCACAGATATATCTGCCTGAGAGAGAGCAGTTCCATAACACTAAAATTTGCACTTATTTCCGGTCGCTGACTTATAAAACATTTTTTAAAAAATGTGAGTAAATACCTGTACAACCCCAGGAAATTAAGAAAGATAGGTGTCCTTATCTGACTTGTTTACTTCTCCTACTGAATATGACAACAAAACCATTAATAGCCTATTACTCTAAGCGGGCAAGAAACCTACCTTTTCCGATTAGTTGGTACATCCCTGCCGGACGACGAAACAAACTTGGTTGCTGCCTTGTCTTAATTAGCACAGATAGACCTTCGTACTAATACACTCGTACTAGCCCGTATCGTTTAAATGTTTATAATAACCTAACAGACACTCTTCTCGGGCTCTCGTGTAACTTGAGAAGAACCACAAAAATGGGCAAGCAATGACATCGCATTTTGACACGAAAACAACGTAAGCGTCCTGCTATTGTTGGCAGATACGCATCGACATGACACGTACTCCTCCTAGCTAGGGTCGAAGCAAATGCAAAGCGATGTGCCAGCAGGATCGATCACCATTGCTGTGTGGCTGATTGGACGAACTGACCAGAGAGATGTGTGTGTCGCAGGATTACACGGCGAAGCTGTCGGACTTCGGCCTGGCCAAGGAGGGCCCACAGGGGGACGACACCCACGTCACCACCCGGGTCATGGGGACCCACGGCTACGCGGCGCCGGAGTACATCCTCACCGGCCACCTGACGGCGAAGAGCGACGTGTACAGCTTCGGCGTGGTGCTGCTGGAGCTCCTCACGGGGCGGCGAAGCGTCGACAAGCGGCGGCGCGGCCGGGAGCAGCACCTGGTGGACTGGGCCCGGCCGTACCTTCGCCACCCAAGCCGGCTGCACCGCGTCATGGACCCCAGCCTCGACGGCCAGTACTCCGGCGAGGCGGCCCA
This sequence comes from Digitaria exilis, assembly GCA_015342445.1. NCBI lineage: Eukaryota > Viridiplantae > Streptophyta > Magnoliopsida > Poales > Poaceae > Digitaria > Digitaria exilis. Next base: position 1,160,153 of record JACEFO010001619.1, read on the forward strand.
CGAGGCCGCCGTGGTCGCCTACCACTGCCTCCGCAGCGTCCCCAAGACGCGCCCCGCCATGCGCGACGTCGTCGCCGCGCTCGAGCCGCTGCTCCACGTGTGCGCCGACGTCCCCGCCGGGCCCTTCGTGTACACGGCGCCGGCCGACGACGGCAAGCCCGAGGAGGCGGCGCCGGCGCCGGAGCCGAGGAAGAAGTGCCTCGCGTCGGCCGTGCACGCCGAGGGCGAGCTGGTGGTGGGGAACCGGCGGTACGCGAGCTCGGTGGCGGGGCGTAGGAGATCCTCCCCGGAGCAGAGCAGGGACAGGGGCGCGTGAGCTCGCGGCAGCGGCGGCGATGTCAAGGGGTCCATCAGTCCATGTATATGTTTCTGACGAAATTGTTAAGTGTATATAGTTGTTACATTACAGTGTCAGCAAGGTGTAAAGCTTAAATTGTTCGTTGATTCATTTTCTTGGTTATATCCTGGACTGAATGACCGAGATCAAATTGTACTTTTGCCGCTTTGTTTTTTAGGAAAAAAGGATGCCCTTTTTTTTTTCCCTTTATTACCCTTACGGCATGCACTGTAAACTCTTGCTTCCGGAGAATAAAAGGAAGATACGAAATATTGTTCTGTCAAAACAAATTATGTTGCCACAGATATAATACTCATTTTGGCAGTGCCAAGAGCTCTTAAAGAATTCACTGTCCAACAAAAAGCTAGAGGAGTGGACGCCCATGACTTGGCATCACGTACGCAACAATTGTTGCTTTTAACTGTAAAAGTCCACTCCCGTTTTGCCAGTCTAGGCGCCTAAACAAAAACACGAGCCACACAGAACACGGCTGCTTCAAACTTAATTCTTCCTGTAAGCATTACTACTTAACCAACAATGCAATAAACGAACAAATCGATGAAGCTAATCTATCTTCTGCTCCTGCCTATGTTAACTTGTATCTGGTACCATCATATGTCTGCGGCAAGAAAGTTGCCAAGACAAGGAAACCTGCCAATTGCATCTAGAGTTTGGGGAAGGAAATATAAAATGTTACCTTCGTTGGGGTTGAATGGAGGTGGAGGGAGACCTCTGTATGGACATGTGCCACATCTAAAGGCATCACCCAACCTAGTATAAAAAAAAAAAGACATCACCCAACCCACGCTGCAAGAATCATTCACAGGGATCACCCGAGGAAGTGTAACTGTGGATTCTCCACAAGAAAGAACTAATGGCACCGTAACTCTAGAAGCAATACTTACACTGCCACAAGCCCACTGAGGGTTATTGATCTGCTCGGCAGTGAGCTCTTGCTTCTCTGCTTTTGCCTCGCCTCAGCCCTGCCACAGGTACAATTCTTGCATGGCTTCCTCGTTGGCCCCACTTCACAATCGCCAACCCGTGAAACACAAGAGGAACTTTTAGGACCCACACTTAAAACTGAATATCTTTACAAATGTCAAAATAGGTCGAAGGGTTTTATGACTGCACCAACTGGAAGTTGTGGTTTCTTCATGTCAAGAGACTTTTTTCATCAATAAGTTTGAGCCGTCATCAATTTGAATATTGGGAAGGTTCTTTTTTGCTTTCTTAAGGGGGAAAGAAGAAAAGCATGCTCCAGCTAGCCTTCTTCGCTTTAACCTATGAGTGGTTAAAGCTAGCATCAAAATTAAAGCCTTCACAACAACATCAACATGCTGTAATGCATAAATTTAGACTCATCACAGTAACAGATTGCACACTATCCTGTGACCTTGCAGCAGAAGCTTGCACTTCAACAAATCCCCCCATCAATAGCTTGCGTTTCCATATCAGTGTTTGGCTAACAGAGCCAATCATAAAATTTGAAAACTCTATATATAATAAAGCACAAGATAAAGGTTATCAGTAAGATGTATTCAAATAAATTACCATCTGACTGGAGGAAGGTGCAGAGCTCTGAATCAGTATTCTTCCTCCAGCTTTTAGCTCCCTGCTAATTTCAGCAAGCAACTGTTCCCTCAAGCTTCCACAATTTTAATGGCAGCAAGAACAGCGCCAACTAATCCATCATCAAAAGGTAACTTCCCACCTATTAAATGTCAGCATACTATGTAGATACCAGGTTTACGATTAAAACCAAAGTTCATACAAAGACAGGCACACAGCAACCAAAGAACATACAAAGACAGGCACATAGCATACCGAAGCATAACATGAACCAAACTGAACATTAATTAAGCATCGATTATGATTATGGCTTCCAAATATTCGAAATACTAGCCTGGTTTCAGCATATAAACTATCAAGCATTTTCACGTACTACCTACTCAAATTCAGAGCCCCAAGCTCCATGGCTAAAAAAACTATTCATTTTCACGTACGCTTGAACTATCAAGTCAGAAACTACAAAGAAAGCTTCAACTCTGAACAAGTCTCCAAGGGATGTCCCTGGGCTTCAATCAGGTTGGGAGCGATGCAGCTTTCCACATTGGGTTAAAACTTAAAATGCAATCATTTTGGTTACATTAGGGCCCTCTTCTGTTACATAAGTGCAAGGTTTCCATTCTAGGCAACAGAAAACAGCGGTACCACTGGAATAAACATTACAGACAAGATCACACCTCAACATCCCTATCCTGAGCAAGATCTATCATTAAACCTGTCAAGATCTATCCAAGATGAACAAAAAACCCGTGAAAGATGTTTTCGTACTGAGGTAGCATATTTTGCAGCGACTGTCAATCACGGATCTAACTATATTCATTATTTACTTTGCATTATCACTGGGTAATTACTGTGAGTATAGTTAAACCATTTTACCGCCATGGTTAAATTTGTAAACTTGTGAACGAGACATGTGTACCGAGAGCACGAGGGGAACGCCACCACAACAATGACCAAGTCACGTATATCCGTGGTGATGTGCATTACTCAATTTGCCAAAGATATACTCATTTTGGGCCAATGTCAACATATCTTACAACATTCACTGTACAACGAAATACAGGGCAAGAGGAGTGGACGCCCAATGACATGGCATCTCGCAACAATTGTTGCTTTTAACTGTATAAAAGTCCACTCCCCTTTTGCCAGTCTAGGCACCTAAACAACAATACAACATCGCAGATGGATGTAACCCCGCAAAAACCTGGGGATCAACAGATCTTCAAGGCAGCCGTACCATATGTCCATATCCGTTCTATTGGACAGGCTGTGGATCCTGATGTCTGAGCAGCAACTGTACTGATCCATAGTGCTGAAGAGATTCTGGAAGATCAACGTCTGCATAATCCATGGCAGGGATAGCTATGGACAAATCCTCTGTAGAGAATGGTATACTGTAGCAAGCAAGCACCAGAGGTTCCACATTAGCAAATTTCTGGCCGAATACAGATCGTTCAAGAAAGCAAAGTGTCTAGTGTTTGGAAATATTTTCCCTACCTTAAGTCATCATCCATCAAAAAGGAATTGGACACACTATTCGGGGTATCCTTGCTGACTATATCCTTGTTGACCACCTCCCGCATTGCAGCAACAACCTGGCAGACATTTTTTTTTAGAAATGCCAAATGAATCCCAGAAAAGTTTGAAGTTCAAGCCCAAAGGACTTACCTCACTCGATATGCCTTGGGTATTGTATTTGTCATCCCAGTACATCGAACATATTCTGTAGATTTGGCGAACACTCAAGGACTACATGAAACACCATAGAAGTTACTAGTTAATGTAAACGTTCAAAAATAACTATTCTGCCATAGACGGATGACCAACTGCCGTAGATACACATTTTCATACCGGGCAAAGATCTTGCCTGATCTCCTCAAGTGTCTTTTTTCTTTTTTGGTGTATAACCTGTGTTATGCAATTAGTGAGAATAGCCTATGACATAAAAGTATCACCAAATAAGAGGGTGGACAGCTTGCAGAATAAATTACCAAAAAACCAACAGCTTCTCTGATATAATTTAGCTCATGCCAAGATGTACCCGCAAACTGAAAAGAATACGAACTTTTTAACAAAGCTGAAAATATTTTAAAAAAAAAAACTAGAAAACTACGGTATCCAATACTCATAGCAAAGAAGTATACTGAAAGAGCAACACAATGGATAGGCCAAGCTAAACCAGTTCCAACAGGGCCTCTTACTAGAAAGAAAATATTGTAAAATGGCATCTACCTCCTCTGTGACATCAGTAATCCATTTCTCCAACAAGGATAGCCCTGCTTTGACGTATTCCCCATTGGAGAATGTACAACATTCACGCCGGAGAAGAAGACTGATAGAAGAACAAATTTGTCAGCACATTCGTGAAACTGAAGTAGTTACTTTCCTTCATATTGCATTCCAACCATATTAGAACAATCATGTATCTGGAGGTCAGGAGATGTTTCCATCCAATCACCCATAACCTTCAACAAGTATATTACTTCACAGCAAGCAGGCCTTTTTCTCGTATTCAACACAATAGTTTGAAAATTTAACAAAGATAGAAATATAACTATAATATTCATTGAAAAATAATATAGATATACCCAGTCATCAATTCCTAGACATGTTTTAATGCATATATACCTAGCACCGAGTTTCTAAGATGAGGACATTACCTGTTAAACAATTGTATATTGATGAAAGAGAATAATTGCGTGACAAGTTTACGAATAAAAAAGGATGGCACCTGCAGCAAACAATGATATTAAGGGTGTGTTTAGATTGTAGGAAAAAACACTGTAGCATAAGAAAAACACTGTAGCATTAGCTGGGAAACGTGTTTTGTGAGGGAGGAATAGTGAAAAGTTGGAATGAATAGTAAAAAGTTGGGAATGTGAACAAGGCCTAAACTCACTTGGACAAGGCATTAAAGGCTACCACTGCAGGATTAATAAATCTTACATGATTTTCACGCAATGTATCCATAAGAAGGTCAAGGAAATTGACAATGTTGTCCCAGTTGGAATTTGATGCCAGTTGGACACCAACCCCAGGTGACTTGGATGTTTTTCCGGGCTGTACACGTGTTGACTTTGGAGCCTGCGTGTAAGCACAGAGTTACCAAAAGATTCAGTTGTCCAATGCAGTTCTAGTTACCAAATTAACGAAATAATTATATACCTGAATGCAAACAGCAAGAAGAGGGGATATTTCCTTTTTCAGGTTATCTCTGAGCTGCCCAAAGATCTTTTCAACACATGCAGTAAGCTGCTGTTTGAATAGTATGGCTGGATACCGCGCATCCACTTGTGGCAGAGAATCACTGCGGCCTACAAGCTTTGAAGGAGACTTCAGCGTCTGGAAGAAACATAAAGTGTTGTTATTCCAGTCAGAAAGCAAGAATGCAGGATCATTCCATGTATACACAATTCTTGTAGAAAATCATCAAGCCACAAATATTACAAAATGTACAAATTAAATTATACAACTATGTTTCTGCACAAGTTACAAAATGCTGCAAAAAGATAATATTCAAAGCAAGTATATGTGTGTTCCAGACTAGAAGGATAGCCTAGAACACACTATGTTTCTGCACAAGTTACAAAATGCTCCCAATACTCAGAAGGATAGTAGCCTCAATCTACGGATGACAATACATGAGCAAGGGTAAGGCAATACATAGGCAAGGATAAAGCTGAATAGAATAGAGTATGCCCCCTTCATATCAAATGATAGTCAAAAGATCATTATGGTTTACTCCTCGGTCATAAAAGCAACATATTGGGTTTTATGCAGTCAAATCAACTTTTTCAGTATGTAGTCTAACCATGTAAATGTTGGTCATCGCTGACATCTTGTATGTGACAATTAAACGTTTGCAACCTATATGAATAATTTAATCTAAAATAAAAGTTTGGTAATGCTATAATTTACCACATTTTTATGAACATATTATGATATATATTTCATGTCAGAGCTGTGCTTTGGGGACCATGCTATGTACAAAAACAATTTTTGTGAGCAGGATATATTCAATATCAAGATAAATGATAACTGGCATGCTTGAATTCCTTACTTGCACTATCTTCCCACCTACCCCAAGAGCTCCACCAGACCGCCGAGATGGTGTAGCAAATAACCCATGCGATCGCAGATTCTTCTGCAGAAGGCATAGCAATGCAGAAGTATTGGATAACCAATAAGGCAATCTACCATCAGCTTCGTCCTGCTGTAGTGAAACCAAAACAGAAATTTCCGAATTGTTACATTGAGACCCTACCTGATGTAAATAGAAAAAGAGATGGGATTAAATTAATTTACCTTTAGGACATCATTTATGGTCTCAATTACATGATCAAAAATAGCAGTCCTCTCTGATTCAAAAGCACGCCAGTGTAAAAGGCATTTGTAAATGATGCAGGCTGCAACTGGCTTGCCATCCTTAAATCCTAAATTTTCTTTGATGCATCTTTGTAAAATTTCATGATTTTCCTGCATGAAAAAATAGCAGATACTCAGATACCTGCAATTCTTTATAGACTGACTACCAATGGTCCTTAACACAATATTATCAATCTCATGAGAGAGCTAAACAGAAAAAAAAATAAGTGCATCTATAAACAAAAGTCTGCGTAGAGAAATTCACCTCATGCCCTTTGTGTTCTAGGAAAAAAAATTACCTCATGCCTTTCAACAGGCAACCTTGATCTCCTTGATACAGACAAAGTCTGTGGAATAGGAGCCAAATATTTTGTTGGTGTTGGGCTTTCCTACAATTTTATTTCTTTTTGTTAAAATTAAGCTTTTAGACAAGAATCTAATGATTCCAGCTATCCAAGTTGAAAGAAAAGAATCAGCTTACAAACGTTTGCTTTGATTCACTGTTGGGAAGCCCGATTGATGCAGAAAATTTCTGCATTCAGAAATCATGTCAGTGAAGCAAACAAGGAATATATCGTAGCTAAATTTTAATCAAATAGAGGGCTCTAGTACCAATAAGAAAAATGTCTAGAGTTGGCACCACATGTCAGTTTTAAAGCATTCAAATGCAAAAGGGTAACAAAGAAAATTACCTCAGATAATTTCTTTGGAGTGACAGCTAAATTGTTCACTGGTGGCATATTAAATGCCTTCTGTCTTAGGACATGATTTTCATTTTCAAGGTTAGTGAGCTTCTCCTGCAATCTGAATTCAAGAAACCAAAAGCCATCAAATTAGTTCCAAGAGATACTCAAAAAGCATAGATACGACATATTGTTCCTTGCATCCTGCAGTTTTAGATACAGATGAGAACACCAAGCACATACTTGTCCAAATTTTGCTGTAGATGGTTGCATTTTCCCTCCACATCCTTCAATTTCTCCATTGTATCATCGCTACTTTTACGAGCAACATTAAGGTCTTTCTCCAGTATAGAGTTCTTCAAAGATAACGAGTCAACCAAGTTCTGTAGAATGTAAAAGAGACGCTTCAGCAAGAGTATATTAAAGGGATATGTCAAAAGGCCCAAAAGGACGCAAGTCAGGTGACAACAGAGCATGCTGCCACAGGAAATGTGCAGCAGCAAGCATCAGATTACTGCCTTAAAAACTAGGCTATTTCATAATGCTTATCTACTCCATCTTGAATGAATAAAAAGATGCTAAGGAGAAAAGGGTGTCGTTTGAAAAAGGAGGCCAGCCAAGCATACTCATGATCACGGCAAAATTACTCTATGACAACACTAATCTGACATTAGCTGGAACACAACTAAATTCATAGTGTCCTTAGAAAATTACAGATTCAGAGTGAGCTAAAGCAGATGCTACAACCTACAACTATGTAGTGACCTAGACCGGAGGAACCAATTCTTTTGATGATAGAGTATCATGAACATGGAAATTATGAAACCTTTAGGTTGGAGTTTTCTTTTTCTGCTTCTGCTGTCATAATTCTTTTACTCTGCAACATAGTGATCTCTCTCAAAGAATCTTCCAACTGCTTCTGGAGCGACAAATTTTTGACATGTTCATTTTGAGCAGCTGACTTAGCAGCAGCACATTCTGCACTTAATGTTTCAATTATTTTGTCACGCTTCAATATTTCTGATGACTTCGACTCTTCACTGGCAGCCTGCATTTGAAAGATCGATCACCAGGTGATATAAAAATCAATCATTAAGAGAAATCATATCAACGAAATTTACAAAAGTACTTAATGTAGCAACCGGCATTTCTACAAGAAAATCAGATCAAATGTAACGAAAAATCCAATAATTTACAAAACTAATCAACTTAGAGGACTGAATATCATAATGATTATGCTGTTATGCAGATAAACTTGGCACATTCAGAGGTGCAAAATATCTAAAACATAATCCGAGGATCGATTCCAGCCAGGGTTCATAAACTGCTTCCAGTTCTTTTGTTGGAATTGTATCTCCATTTTCCCAAATGTTTCAACCGTCCATTAGAAGACTTGTACAGTTGTACTATTTATTTATGTCACTATATCAGCTCTCGAGTTTATTAGATATGTATATGTGTACTTTCTTGAGCAGCATATCAGAATTTCTCACTCTTTATATACATCCTAGCTTTTCACAAGGTGAATAGAAACTATTCACCACAGTTATAATGTATCTGGCAGGACTAAGCAAGCTTCAATTGCTTATAAAAATGACTGACCTAGTATAAGAAGTTAAGCACGACACTACCAAATCATCACAATGCAATAGAAGTATACAACAAGTAACGTAAACAAATGGTACAATAATGAAATAAAGTGGCATATCTACTTACCCGCAGTCTCCTTTCAAGAGTAAGTCTTAAAGCAAGATCATCCATCTTTTTCTCAAGCTTATTCTTTGCCTCGCGCAATGCCCCAGCTTCATTTGCAGCCTATTGCATAAACCATCACATAAGAGTAATCCCAGTACAGGATAATCACAGGAGAGGAGAGAAAATTCTATTCAGTCTATTAGAGCAACAATGATACAGGGATAGCACTTGGCAAATAAATACTGTAGGAGCACGGAAGAAGAAAGGACATATATAGAATAATATCTGAAGACAAGACGGGTTCCAAATACATAATTCAGATTTCAGTCATTTATAGAGACGGCTGTGCAAAAAGCTTGAAAGTTAGCAAGTACCAAGCAAATCTGGAATACATTGTTAAACTTGGAATTATACTAAGAAAATATAGGAGAGAAACTAAAGAACTTGCCATCTTAAGTCTCCTTAGCTCCCTTCTTGCAAGCTTCTGTCTCCAAGCACACTGAATTGCCACAGTGGCTTGCCTGTAATGCTGGAAAAACCTTACAGCCTTCCGCCTTCTCCATGTAGACTGCAGTGCACCAGTATGGTAAATATATCTAAACCAAGACATTCCATATGCGGGGGTGGGGTGGGGGTTGGGGGGTTGGGGGGGGCTTCTTCACCTGTATTACTGTAGCAGCCTTATGCTCCCTGATGTCTGAGAAATAGCGACGAGCAATAAACCCTCGAGCATAAGACTGAATAAGCACAGCCGCCAAACATGCTTGCAGGTAAGCCCGACGTAGTATCCATCTTCGAGCATACTTCTGAACAATTACAGCTGCAGCTGTTTCTCGTCTGATTGCATACATCTTCCTTGACAAACAGCCTAATTAGTGAACAGAAAGCATTAGCAATTTAGTAGCAGAAAGAGTAACCATTCTCGATCCCAACTGAGAACCCAAGAAGAACTCTTCCCCCAACAAATAAACTATCAACCTCCCGCTGAATTTAATTTAATTTAATTAAGAAAAAAATAACTATTAGCCAATGAAAAGAATGGTCGCTTTTGGGTAGTAAGAGAATTCATTGTGATTCATGAAGGATGTTTACAAGAACCAGGAGAAGTTTTGAATTTGCCATTTAGGCGAATTGCAGGCACCTCTGTAACAAAACAAAATGAACTGTCCACGCTTAGGAAAAAAAAAACTTGTCTTGGAAGCAAGGATTATAGGAGTTACTACCCCTGGTGGCAAAAGTTCTCAAGAATGCATTAAACCTTGTACAACAATCTAACAACCATCCAACTGCATTCAACAGTTACTACCCCTGGTGGCAAAAGAATGGTTATACTTGAAGCATGAAGTCAAACAATTACTTAGACATTAATACTTACATTAAAACATAAAAATGACTGTATTTGGACAGAAAAGCTGTATTTATTGTTCTATCATCAACTAACAATCATCCAAACCCATTAAACAACTACTAGGACCAAAAGAATGGTATCGTTTGGAGCATGCAGGCAAAACATTTTTATACTTGGCCGTTTATATTTTTTCCAGTTATATTGAGACACGGAAATAAAGCTTTTCATTCCAGTTCATGTGGAGGACAAAGTAATAACTCCAGTTATTGTTCTCAATTCCTTATTTGACTGCTGTTTACCTCGGCAATATGCTTGTACACAAATTGAAGCTTTCCTTGTTTTCACATATTCTTTCCGCGTGATAAATGTTCTGAAACGACCTTGAATGTGCCGTGCAGCATTGTCCAAAACCTCAGCACGACGCGTATCTAATATGGCAATTTGACCGGCCCTGAGGAATACCTTTGTTCTACCAAGCTATCATGTGAAACAAAATGTCAATATATGGGTTTAATATCTTTCCTGATCAACTTAAACTTATTATCAAATCAATGACTTCAGTTTCAATATTTTTTCTCTAGCATACAGAGAGCTCGCATCATTTCATTAAAACAGTATAAAATTAAATACAATTATACAAAAACACACAAACTACCAGAAAACACGCAGCAGTGCATATAGTAAGGCAACCAACAGAAACCACTAGGACGAAGAATCCTAAACGTCCAGGCAAACAGGTTCCAAAGGTCCTAAAATATAGGAAAATGTCCATTTTTTCCATCGAACTATCGTCCGGGTTTGGTTTTTACCATCGAACTCCAAAACCAGGAAGTGTTTGACCATCGAACTCCAAAAACAGGTTCCAAATATGAATGGTCAAAGATTCATGGTTTTGGAGTTCGATGGTCAAAACCAAACCCGCACGATAGTTCGATGATAAAAATGGACTTTTCCTAAAATATAATACAAAGTTCTGATTTCTGAATAATGGGATGGTTAAGCAAAAGAGGAGATTTTTTTTAAAAAAAATAAAATATCTAAACCTTATACAGTTGCTTAGGTGATATATACAAGATTCAGTGTGCAAACAGGTGCGGTTCACAGAACATGTAAATTGAAACAATATAATCTCAGCTGAGCAGATTACTTGGAAATTATCAAGGCTCATCTTTTCAAGAATTCCCTTTGTCAGCGTTCTTTCATTGTAACTGCACAAGTAAGGAAAAAATACGATCAAACGAGGTGACGCAAACAGTAAAAGTTCTTATACAATAAACAGATTTTATAAAATCTCAACTTTTATTATCATATTATAATGAAATCACTATGATAGTGCTACTCAGTTAAACATGTACAAATCATCAGATAATGCAGACAGTTCTCTAGTATCTCTACACTGTAGTGCAATAAGTTTTGCCAGAAAAGCTTTAGTTCAAGCACAAACTTCTTTGGTAAAGAGGAATCAGACTGTTCAAGTGGAGTTTGTTGTTACGTATCAACAAAATCAAGCCATGACATGGTGTTTCGGGCCGCAAAGAAACAGTAACTTCCATAAATTTCCATATCTGTCTATAACTAGTTTCATTTAGGATATAAGAGAATAAGAGATACCTTCCAATCATCAACTCTGGAACTAGAACAGCAAATCGATCAACAAATTCAGCATAAGTCCTTCTCGTAGGATAGCCAGCAAGACTAATACGGACAGCCTCTAAGACACCCTGTCATGCCACCAAGTGACAGTTCAAATGAAATTGCCAGTTAGAAAAACGTGAATGTACCAAAGATGGAACCAAAAACAATGAAGCGCGAGTTCAATTACAAATTCCTTCCAACGGAAAAAACAATGAAACATGCATTTCTTTCCAACAATATCTCTACGAATATCTAAACTACACATTTTCTTCGATTTTACAAATCTGAACATGAGAAACTACTGGTCAAACTATGCCTTCACGGCCAAATCATGCCAAACTGTTATTGGTGGAGTATATGATGTAGCATGAGAGAATTATACAGGCATTTGATAATATATGATGGAAATATGATCAATGTCTCAAGAAACCTCATAAAAATATGCAAAACTGCCTACTCAAGTAAAATGCTGGTATGATTCAACACCACACACCAGTAGGACGAACATCACAGAAATATCATTTGGCTAGCATAGAACCACAAATAATTTCACAAAATTTTATTGATCTATTTCACAAAAGTATGAGTTGGACCAAAAAAATGAATAAATTTTAATGTTCAAAGCTTAGTGCAAACAGCGAAACATGATGATCAGCACCAAACTGTTATGTGAGCAGATTTGGTGGGTGGTGAAACGACAAGAAAAAATATAATATTACTTTAGTATTCTATGCTTCAGTGAAAGTTCTTACTCCACAACGCAGTTGATGCAAGACGCTTTGATTTTCAAAAAGCTGAGGTTGATTGGCAGAGTTAGGCTTCACACAGCGTACATAGTGAGGTTCTGTTGAGTTTAGGGTCTCCATGAGGGCTTGCAGTTGTAGCTTCAAAAAAACAACAAAAAATGACACATGAATCAGAAGAATTGAGAAAATTGACTAGAAAGATAACCTTTAATGGAAACAGGAAACAAGAGGCAATGAACTTTTTGTTCCTACCTTAAATCTGGAAGAAACAGATGAAAACTTGTACGAGGATCTTATTGATTCTTCTGGCAATGAAGTGAAAAGTCCAGAAACAAATGGGCAACTTGAAGACGATAGAAGATTGCAGTGCTCTGCAACAATATAATCTCGATTCTTTTCCAAAAAAGAATCTGTTTGATATGTGACCTGCAAATAGCTTGATGCTATTATTATAAATACGGTAATCATCAATAGCAATATCTGGCAGTCATAGCGTACCTTCCCAGCGTAGTGTGAGATGGTAAAATCTGTTTCTGAGAATTTTGTCTTCTCAAGCCTAGGATGGGAAGAGAAGTTTCTGAACATCTTTGTTGCGAAGGTCTCATGAGTAGACTTTGGAAACATGCTGTAAAATATAAATGAGCAAATCATAGTTAAGGACAGTGATTCATTTTATACATGTTACATTCCAGGAGAAACAAACCAGCAGCTTACCAAGCTTCATCCAGAAGTGCAATAATTCCGATCGGTTTCTGTTTCGAGGACAGAGAATACAATTAATCCCAGTTTACAAAGTGTTTCAAGAGCATCTAACAGGGACAAAGACAGTAAAAGAGGTCACAGGTCTAATCCCAGACTCCAAAGAACAGATAGAAACAGAAATGGCCAGGAGAAACGGAAACTAAACCACTAATGGAAAGGCACAAAGCTACATTAGTATTCCCTACATTTGCGTGCTATGAACAATCCAATACTTGGCCTGTAATCGAGAACACCCCAAATGTCATATTGGCACTGGCAATCAGTAGGAATGCCAAATAATCTCAACATATGGTGATTCCGTCATACAGGTAGTCTCAAGGCAGAAGGGTCGTGGCCGATTCCAACACAACTGGTGCAGGAACCACCAACACAAGTTCGAAGCTTGACTTTGCAGACAGATAATTTAATGCAAGAGTAAACCAATGAATGCAAGGTGATGATAATACCAAAACTGTAAAATAATGATATATGAAAACATAGTTCCATTAGAATATAAACACAGTCGAATCGAGGTCACATATCACTCAAGCCTATGTCAAGTAAAGGTAAAGAAACAACCTTTTCAATCAAATCCAGCACATCCTGATTGTCAATGAACTCAATGTAGCTCCAATTAATTTCCTCACTTTTGTACTCCTCCTGTTCCATCTTGAATACATGCTGAGGGAAGACATTTGCAGCATCCAGTATTAAGACAAGAAAGCAAATTAAAAATTGCGTCCTTCAAAATCAAACAGTTAAATATAGTACCTCATTAAAGTGCTGCTGAAGTTTTTCATTTGCAAAATTAATGCAGAACTGCTCAAAGCTGCACAGGTAAATCAAGAAACATTATTAAAAACTTGCTACAAATGCAAAATTAACATTCAAATGTGATGGTGATAGTTGCATGATTCACAAACATTTCACCAAAACTGTAGTAATAATGTGCAAAATGCATGCGTGTGCACAATGGCACCTTCCGCAATCATTCAAGTATATTGCCAATAAATAGCCCCAACTTGCTTGGGACGCAAAAAGCTTTTGTTGTGGTGATGGAAATGGTATTGCCAACACAATGGTGTAAGGAAACATAGGCTGCTTGTTGATGACACAGTTCATTTGGACATAACAATTCTACTAAAATTACAGCATTGCTATACATGAAAATGGAATAAATGACAGGATACCTTATACCTGTTGTTTTGGAAGCTTTCAAAGCCATAGATATCCAAGACACCAATTTGTACCTTGGAATCAACGTCTTGACCAATTGACTTGTTAATATTCTCGACAAGCCTGAAAATAGTTTTAAAATAAGGTTAATTAGAACCAAGCCAATACAACTTTTTCATTTTTAAAAAAATACCAGTACAGCCAATGCCATTCGAATTTGCCTCTGGTTTGAAACACACCACCGGTGCACGAACTTTACTTTAGTTTGCACATATCGGACATATATGCTCTTATATTCCACTAACATATAACATAAATGTCATTATATTCTACTCAGTCATCTCTTGCTCCCCTCTCAGAACCACACTTCTAGGCGCAGCTGTCACCACCCACCACCTGCCGTCATTGCCTCTGCTTCCTCATGTGCATGCTCTTTCCTCATGTGCGTGCTCTCAACCTGCAAGTTTGCATACCATTCCATCTTCCTCCTTGGCCCTTTCAAGCATTCCAAACGTCCAGCACCTCAAACAGCGTAAGATTGCCCACCAACACCAAGCTCTGGCTCTTTCTTGTGGACTACTAATTACACAGAGCTCGGGCTGGAGTTGGGCTTTGGCATGTCCATGGCAACCATGAGAGGAACAACAGTGCTTGAACTTGAGAAGGCATATGTGTTGTTATCGCCACTGCCGTAGATCTGTTCCTTGGGGCTCGTTGGTGGCCATGGAGTAGCTCGACGGTCCCCCCAGATCTTGCTATTTCCCACGGGCATAATGTAACGGGCCTACACAGGCCTCAGCCACCTGTGCCGCCAGCTGAGTGATCTGCCGAGATGTTGCTGAACTCAAGGCGGTGCAGGTGGTGTGGAGGTGACTGGAATGAGGGGTTGAGCAGATGGGGTTGCTGAAGAAAGAGCTTGGCTGGTGTTGCCGGAGAACACGGAGGATGGGGAAAATTGAGAACATTGGTGTGCTGGAGAAAAGCCTCAGGCATTTTTTTTCCAACTTTTTACGTTATGGCATGTTTCAACAAGAGGCAAATTACAATGGTACTGACCCGTTTCGACCTTTATAGTGATATTTTCCAAAACAAGAAAACTTACAATGGACCTAATCAACCCTTTAAAATATGGAATCGCATACAAAAAAGTATAAATCTTGAAAAATATTGCAGAAGAAAATACCAGTCAAATAATCTTGCATATACAGTCTTCGCTAGAGCATCACGATTAGCTGCGGCAGCAGCGCAGTCTAATTCTTTAACAATTATTCCTTCACGAGTATGTATAGACCGGCTAGATAATGTTGCGACCAATAGGTCTGCATCACACCTGTTTCAAGAACCAAAAATGAAACTATAAGCAGAAAATTCAATTAAGCCACAGAACAGTACTATATGTCACTTTCACGATACATGAAATAGTCGGCTACAAGCTGGAACACTAAATGCCCATGATACTTTATACATGGAAACATAATTTGGCCTGAACAAGACAATAGGTGCACATACATTAATCATCAATGCCCATTTTCATCATGATTTAGAGTTCCATACATCTCCTCTGCCTATAAATAGGCAGATTGCAACGAAGAAACCATAGTTTTAATTCTCTACGGTGCAAATTCATGATGAGGTCTGAAAATTAACTATTTTTGGGTGGATATGGTATCTTTTGCATGTCTTCGTCTAGAACAAATTAAATAACAATTCATGTAGTCAATACAATTGCTGAAACAAAAGTTTTGGGGAACAGACAATTATGGGGAAAAGGGGAACATTTTTCCCTACAAATATAGTGATGGTTGATGCAAAGAAAAAACATACATAAATAAATTAGCTGCCATCTGGAGGTGAAAATCTGAAGTTGAATCCTTAATTTTTGAAGAATCGGAATCTTTTCCTGGGGCAAATTCAATATTGCCAAGATGAAGAATGGCTGCCAATGTCCGAAATATAGCATCCTGAAGAAAGTACAACATAAAGATTCATTTTCCGAAATATGGATACAGAACTACACAAGACTACAATGAAACATCTGGGTGTTAGCATCCTGTTAGGAACCTGATCTTTTCTGCTAATCCCAACAATGTCCATTGCTCTTTTCGTCTTCCAGTACTCGTCTTCATTGTTTGTCCCTTCCAAATCGTAAGTCTTGCTTTGATTCAAGTAATGAAAACGACTTGCATGCCCAAGCTTGTACAGCTCTGCGTCCTTTAAAGACAAACAACGCAATGTCAAAACTAACCGTACCACAGCATCGTGTCATAATGTATATTTTACAACGATTATAGTAACAGAAAAGCATTTATAAGTACATACAAGTTAAATTAATAGCTTGGAACTGGGATTTTGTAGAGCTATAAGTTGCAAAACGAGCATGGGTTACTAATTAAGTTCAAGAATGTCATTAAAAAGTCCAGTAGGGCACTATCAAATTCATAGAAATGTGCGAACTAATCGAATATGGGATGCACTCACGTAATAAATGATCCAATCAGAATAGAGGTAGTAGGTACACATACCTTTCCAGAAGCACACAACTGGTAGAAGCAATGAAAATTCCTCTCAGGATCAGTAATCTGCACAACACGGGACCTTTCCAAAAGATAGGTCCTAATAGCTGCTCCAGATATTCTACCACTTGCATCAAACTGTATCTCCACGAATTTTCCAAATCGGCTGCAACCAGGAAAGCGTTTACGTTGCAATATGCAAAAATAAAGTCGGTCGAAAAGTTTCAGTTTCACCAAACAAAAGAAGAAATTGTGTATTATACAGATGATGACAAACACACAGAACCGTTGTACAATATTGACCATCTGAAACCTCACCTTGAGTTGTCATTCCGTATTGTTTTCGCGTTGCCAAATGCCTCCAAAAGAGGGTTAGACTGGTGGAGGGAACAAATTAAGAAATATTAACATAACACTATCATCAGCAATAGCAACAGAAAATGCATACTCGGCTAACATATAGATGGAGAAATCTTGGTTTCCATAGATTACAGTGGAGGTACTGGTAAAACTTACTTCTAGAACCTGTTGTTCAACCGTTCGATCATCAAGAGCAGTTCTACCACCAACAAAGGTGAGATACTGCATAATAAGCTTTGTCGTTTCGGTTTTGCCAGCACCACTTTCACCACTAACCAGGATGGACTGGCTTCGGGATTCATTGACCATAGCCCTAAATAATTCAGCCAATACCAACAAAATAAACAAATTTTATAGAAACAATGCCTTGCAATTCAGTCACACTGTAACCCCTACCTGTACGATGCATCGGCTACTGCGAATACATGTGGACTCAACTCCCCTAATCGGACACCCTTATATTGCTCCATCATGTACTCGTTGTACAGGTGTGGCAGCCTCGTAAAAGGATTAACAGCAATCAAGATGCTTCCGGTGTATGTCTGTCTCAATAAAGGTGAAAAGAGTTATAAAAGGTAGTTCGGAACAAAAGTGCCAAGAATAAATTGTATGTATCCATTGTGACATGCCAAATAATGGAGCAATAGATCACTAATGAATATTAACGAGCTACTAAATTCTTTTGAAAAAGAACTCATCCAAAGGCATGTTGGCAACACAAACTTGGAAATAACAATATACATGAAAAAAATCAACAATGCGAAAAGAATAGTAAAAATATTACATATGGCATTGATTACTTCCATATTTATGCATAGATCATATCAGAAAAAATACAGCTGTTCATCATCTGGTTCCATATACCGAAACAGCATAACTATTTTACCATAAATTAATTGAAGCTGAAAGTCATTATTGTGTTCACATTAACAAATGATTTTGCTTCAATGGATCAAATTTTCAATTGCAGGTATTTTTATTTGATTCTAACAGAAAGGCACAACTTCTACCAAAGCTGAAGTATGATTCTGAAAATCAATATGACATAGAAACTTAACCATTGTGACAGGAACTATTCGAGTTCGTAAATTTGCTGAGAAAATTTCTGGTAAGCACCTACATTTCAATTAAACCCATAATAAAATTACCATAGTAAATAAAAACAATGCCAGTAAACTACTTACATATATCTCATTCAGTGCATATCTTTTCTTCAGATTGTAAAGAACGCCTGGTTCATTCAGATATGTCAGTTTGGTCATGTCATCAACATGACCACCACCCAGATCTTCATCTGTATCCCTGGGCAATAGTTTCTCTGGCGAAACTGTAATCTGAAATCAAATCAAGTTCCCAATGCGAAAAATGAATCCACGTCTTAATCCACCAGTTCTGATGGGCAAGAAATTAAGCATCGTGCTCAAAAAGAAAAAAATGGCAAATACCAATGCGCGTCAGTATCCTTGGAAAATACCAATGTGCTTCAACATCCTTGGCAAATTGATCCAATATAATCTCAAGTTTTGGTCCCAAGGATATCAACGAGTGTAACAAGAAAAATAAAAGATTGCCAATATCTATCATGTGCTATTTGCGATATCCGCTCAAAAGACTTCCGAACAGGGTGTTGCTTGCAATTGGATAGCTCAGGAAACAGATCACAACATAAAACAAAATGAGCAGCGGCAGCTTGTAGCGTGAGTATCTGAACTAAGGGAACAAGGATTGCTAAAGTTGATGGTGCAGTTCAGGAAAACAGCATTAACATAGGTTATGGGATTGGCCCCTATACATTAAATTGCGCAGCGGAGTAATCCAAACAGCTTGCAGAGCACAATGAGTGAGTTTAGAATTATCAGATAAAAGAATAAAAAAAATGCAATCCATCAAAGCTTAGAACCACCGCACGGAATGAGGTGAAAACGACATGAAGGGACGGAGGATAGAATGTTGAACCTTCTTCCGCTGGCTCGTGAGCACGACAACGGAGCGGCCCTTCGCCTCCGTCACCTCTGCCTCCACCCATCCCTCCCCCTTCTCCTCCACCCACACCTTCGACCCCTTGCGGTAGCTCATCCCTCCCAAACCCTAGGCAACCGCCGCCTCTCCGAAACCTCGTCCCGAAGTGGGAACCGGTGGCGGCGAGCACGAGGCGAGCGTAACGGACTCAGCCGTTGAGCGAGGTGGCGGCGGAGTCTCCTGGAGCTCCGATTAGAGCGGCGCGGCGAGTCATGGTGGACTCATGGCGAAATTTTTGCTTTGGCTTGGCGCTTCTTCTCCCGTGCGCTTTTTCAGTGGCCGAAAAGCATCCTGTTTGAGGGATCGGAGGGGGAAATGTTGAAGTGTCCGGGTGGTGAGTGCAAACTTTCCGCGGATGTGGCAGAAGAATTTGAACGGGCGAGGGGTGGATGAGTCATTTCTGCCTCCGTGGCGGGCACGGGGCCCGCGCGTATCAAGGCGGTGTGCAGGTGCCCGGCCCTGGGGGCAGAGGCGTCTTTCTTGGGGGAGGAATTGTGGTGGGTCCCACCAGGAAGTCTGGTCTGTTCAAATCGGACGACCTGGTTATTTTAATCGTTTGAATTGGGGTGCTCTGCTCAGTTAGGTCCCTAATGTCGTCTGTATTCGCAAAATACGCCAGTTGGAATCAAGGACTCTGATGCGATTGCTAATGTTAATTGTTAATAAAGTTGAAATTCGCCAGTTCGATAATACTCTCTCTTTCATTTCGTGGAAAATGTCCAAAATGCTCTTCTCTCCTAATAAGAAGGGATCAATTCGGAGCAATTATCTGCCCACAAGCAAGTTTGATACGCTAATGCACAAAAATTATTTGCTACGGTCAAATCCAACATTAGAAAATATTTTGAAGTAATGTCATGATAGCTTCATGTTTGAGGAAATGTCAAACAAATCGAATCTAAAAAGAAATGGCACCACTAAAGAAAAAAAAATGCGTGATATGACTGCTATCATGGATCGTGGTCGTAAAATGTTTTGGGCGTGAGTGTTGATCAAGCATATCGGGATGACGAGGTGAACTATATTCTTTTTAAAGCAAATTGTAAGGTTTAAACTCTACTTTTCTATAAATTAATCTAACATCACAAGAGAAAATGTCCTGACCAAAGTCCAAATTGGGCAGTTAGGGTGTAAAAAAATCCAAAGTCAATGTAAAATGAAACCCATGTTGCTTATATATAGAGTTTTCTTATCCGTTATCATTTTTTAAAAAGATAATCGAATATTCGAACATAATATAAGAAGGCTCCATAATTCAACATTATACGACAACATTTTTTTTTATTTCAAAAATAATTATAATGCCATAAGCAACCCGTTACGAGGTTATATTCTGTGAGAAGTCAATCGGAGAGAACCGGCATCCGTTCCAAGTGGAACTTTGACATGCACAAGCCAAGGAATATGAAAAAAAAAAAACACATAGGCACACGAGTATTTGTGTACAAAAGCACAACGTGTGGTCCTTGCCATAACTCATAGACAAATAAATATACGCTCCCCATTCAAATTTTCAAACACGAAGACGCAGTGCTAGTATGTGTCCGTTGCATAAGAAAGTCCTATTACACTCCGTTTTGTTTTTCTACAACCGCAAAGGGCACGTGCTTCGCACGGCCCTTCGATCACACGACGCGATCGACGGCCCAGATGCGCCCCAAGAGCGCGAGAGAGTTCAAAACCTGGGCCAACGAACGCGCCGCGATTCGCTCCCCTCACCACCAGTCCACCAGGCCGCGGTTTTCACGAGGCCGTCGAAGGCTGGCCGGCGCTTCAATTTTTTTTTCTATCCTCGCATGGGCAATTACGGTCCTGCCCTCGAGAGCCATCGCCAAACAGCGCAGTATTCTCTCGCGTGGCGCAGCTTGGCTCCTTGCACGCGAGGCGGCCAAGCCACGCCACGTAGGACGCATGGGGTTTGGCTGCGCCTGGTGCATGCGACGGGCCGCGTCACTGGTTCTGGGTCCCACAAGCAGCTGACGGTCTCCAGGCATCCACGTGGCGTTTCGCGATGGTGTCGTGGCCGATCGGTCCACTAGGCTGCGGCCTTGCGTGCGGTGGGCTCGTTCGCCATGCGGGCTACGTCTACGTGCAAGCTAGGGGGTATTCAGGGAAGCTGTGCACGCTAAGGAAAGCCATTTCTTTTCTTGCTGCTCGCTGTCACGGAGTACTTAGTATCTTTTTAGCATTGCGATTTCTTCACCTGCAGGTAACCATTTACTATCAAGTCCTTTTCGCACCGACCATTAGTGCGAGTACTTCCACGATAGCGTGGTTGCGAGATAATCACAAATTGAGAGTGAGACGAACACAGCCGTGGCAGATAAAAGTCAAAGCGCTAAGAAGTTTTAAAAAGAGAGAGGAGATCCACCCGCGCTGTGAGTCAGGGCCGGAATTTTGAGCCCAAGAAAGAAAACAGCCTGCGCAGCAGTTGTGGCGGGCTCTTGCAGCAGCCCAAGTACAGCCCATTCCCCCCTCTAAACACGCGGGCCCGTGAGCTTTCACTTTGCTATTTTTGCCCGCGAATGGCATCCGATCCTGCTGCCTTGCCAGTTGCCACTTGCCAGCTAAGTGCTTTACCTCCCAGGAATCAGTGACTACCGGTATCGACATTCTTTTCAGTATCTAGTGCCGCTAAGTGCCTAAGCGTACATATTTTGTTGTGATAAAAAAACGGTACAGATTTTGTTTCATCCTAACTTCGCACACTTTTCTTGCTTAAAAAGCAAGAGATTATTACTTTAGTTCATCGGGCAGAAGGAAAGGGGCTTTTCCTTTTCTTTTCTTTTTTTTTGAGGAAAGGAAAGGAAAGGAACAACGAGAAGTTGAGGACAGAGCAGAGCTCTCTTCCCGTCTTCCAGTGGGCCGTTAGCCCGTGACACCGGTTCGGTGACGCGACAGTACCGTGGCACGCCCCGCCGCGCAGCGCCGCGCCGTATAGGAAGCCAGGAAAAAGCCTCTGCGACGTCGGTCACTCGTGCCTGTCGCTCCCCGCCCCGGTCACCACGGGAAAACGCATGAAAAGCTGCGTGCGCCAGGCTCCTTTCCCTCGACACGACACGGGACGGCAGCCAGCGCTCCCCGCCCGGCTCCGGCTCCCCTCCACTCCACAGAGTCGACTCCACCCCACACCCGCGTGTCGTGGCGCCCGCGCCCGCGCCCGCGCCCGCGAGTCACGAGGAACTCGCTCCGTCGCTCGCCTCTTGGCCCTTGCCAATGCCAGGCGAGTCGGCAGAGGTTTCGGCCATGCCATCACGGCGCTGTTGCGGGTTGTCCCCCATCAATCATTCGCACGGCCCCTACCTCCACGAGAGTGTGCTCATCCCTGACACTCCACGAGACAAGGGTCCTCCGCCACCCTCCTCCATTCCATGCCCATGCAGATCACAGGGACCGGTCCCCTTGGTTGAACAGGGAAACCCGGGAAGCAAGATGGTAAAAAAAAAAAAGAAAGAAAGAAAACACACACACACAGAGAGAGAGAGAGAGATTACAGCGGCAGCAGTTTTAGCGGCAACATAACTAACCATGCAGCGGCAGGGCAGTTGCTACTTGCCAGTATACAAGCAGATCAGCAGCGCTGCAGTCGCCAGGGAATCACAGTGGCACTGGCATGATCCAGGAATAGGAGGCCCAGCCAGTCGGCCAGGATAAAATGCAACAGTAATGCTGCCCAGAATGATTCTTCAGCCTTAAAACAGTGCTCTGATTGAGCAGAGTTGTCCTAGCTGAACAGATCAAGTCAGTAAAAGCAGCCTGCACCAAACTCCATTTTTCCTTTAGTTGCGCTTCGATTTTTTTTTTCCGACAAAGCACTCTACTTTGGTACACTTCTGCATTGTCCCAAACCACAGGAAAGAAATGGAATAATGGAGAAAAAAAAATTGCTAGGAGTCCTACTCCCTAGAAAGAGGAAATTGCATCATATTTACAGACTCAAGGAGCGCCAGATAACCTCTTGTAGATTGGAACCCAAAATGCTGCAAAACTGCAGGCAGAAGGACTCTTTGAGACCTGACAGACAGAGGATCGATCTATTCTGTGTTCCGCGATATCGCCTCGCCAAACTTCATGAAGAGCTCGGCGTCTGAAGCACTCGATGAATTGGCGCAGGAGAGCGCGCTGCCGCCTCGTAGGCTGACATACTCACTGATGTAGCTCGGAGCGGTGGCTGACTGCTCCGATCCCGGTGGCTGTGTCTGCTTCCGGAGCGGGTCTGGGCAGATTAGGCTGTCCAGGACGCGCACGACCTCATGCATTGTTGGTCGATCCGAAGGCTGCCTCTTGCTGCAAAGGAGTGCCAATTGGAACACCTTCTTGACCTCGCCAAGATCTTTGCACGTGTCGGTGATATCTGGGTCGACCATCTCCATGACCGTGTTGTCTGCGGCTTTGGATAGGATCTACAGGTAGTAGAGAGCCAATTGAGGACAACTATGATTCCAATCGGCAAATTCTAGGTACAAATATGCACCAGACATCCAAGAACAGCAGTTTTTTATTCAATTTTGGGATTTTATTTCAAACAAAAATGACGAAATAAATTTCCAAAATATCGATGATATGTTGAAAAGTAAATATCTCCTAGCATTTTTTATAATAGTGTGCAGCATGTAAAAAAAAATCAGACACATGATTGAAGGCAGGGGACAAATATGGCAGGCTTTATGGGACACTGGCAAGTTATAATTGAACTTTCACCAGCCATACAATGAATCGCACCACCACAGTGAGCACAGATCCATCACATGATGGGTTTCATGTTACTGGTCCCCTCCAAGGAACACAGATCTAGTGCACATGATTGAGTACATATTAAGCCATAAAATCTGAAGGCTCAGGTGACGGGAAAATAGGGAAAAAAAATCAAGTAAAAGGGTTAAATTGTTACCAGATGATGAAGATTGCATTCGTCGTCAACGGGCTTTTTGCCAGTAAGCAACTCCAGCAAGACGATGCCATAGCTGTATACATCTGATTTCTCATTGAGCCGGGATGTGCGTGCATACTCAGGGTCGATGTAGCCAATGGTGCCCATTACGTAGGTTGATGTGTGCGTCTTCGACACACACAAGCTCTTGGCAATACCAAAGTCAGCAAGATGAGCCTCATAATCTTTGTCTAGGAGGATATTCTTTGACTTAACATCCCTGTGAATTATTCGTGGACTGCACTCGTGGTGAAGATAAGCCAGGCCTTGAGCAGCACCAAGAGCAATCTTGATGCGAGCTTCCCAATCGAGTTTTATCTTCTTGGATGAAGCTACTAAAATTAACAAAGATGTACAAATTAGGAACAGTTGAATAATGTTCACAATTTTCTTGTCAATCCATGGACAACTGGAAATACCCTAAGCAAAAGAACATTGAAAGCATGCAGACATCTTTGTGTAGGAAAGTGACCAGTAGGTGCTTGCTGACAGTTGAACAGGTGAACACTAGCACAAGTAAAAGAGAGTACTAGTCGTTCTAAATACTAAGCACTCTGCATAAGAAAAGGTACTACTATACACCAAGCTGTTTGTAGCAATACTCCCAAATGCATTCTGTGTAAAATGTTTTAGCAATCTGAACTCACCATGCAAAGCGTCCCAGAGGCTGCCATTTTCCATGTAATCATAGAAGAGAAGATTTCCTGCAGGTGACAGGGAGTACCCCTGAAGGCTGACAAGATTTCGGTGTTTGATGCTGCCAACAGTTTCAAGTTCGGTCTCAAATTCCTTCAAGCTATGTGGGTAGTGAGCATGTAGCTTTTTTATCGCGACTGGCTTGCAGCTCTTGAGATCACATCTGTAGACAGTACTTGATGCTCCATAACCAATAATGTATTTTTCACTCAAATTTTCAGTCATCCTCATTATATCATCATATACATAGAGGGCCATGTTCATGTGGAGGATCACAAGCTTGGGAGGAACATTGCTTGATGCTGCAGCAAGGTTGTCTGTCATGGTAAATAAGTAAAACTAATTAATTAATTGATAGCCATGCAAATTACATAAACAGCCAGCACGTCTGAATTATGAACTGAGAAGACAAGGAAACCGGTTTGAGACAAATAAATAAACATTTCAAACTACCAGCATGATAAAACAGCAGTTATAAAATAGCTATTGGAATTTTATATGTTAGAGCAACACAGAGGAAGCCTAATAGATGTATCACCTGGTTTGCCTACAGAGACATCTTTCAGAACTGGTGAGCTGTGCGGCCAGCATGCAGCTACTAGGATAACGAGCAAGATAACAAGCCCACCGACACCAATACCAAGAAATGCAGCCTTTGAGATAGAGGCTGCCAAAAAAATGGGTATGGTTTATCAGTGATGAAGTTACTCTGGATCAACTTAATGAAGATAACATTGTGCATACATCTCTTTTTTTGCTCAAGGCTGGATGATAAAGGAGAGCATGAAGAACGGGATCCAGGCCAATAGCCACAAAGACCAGGGTTACCCAAGAAGCTGGAAAGATAAGATATAAATAAG
Source organism: Digitaria exilis (assembly GCA_015342445.1). Classification (NCBI taxonomy): domain Eukaryota; kingdom Viridiplantae; phylum Streptophyta; class Magnoliopsida; order Poales; family Poaceae; genus Digitaria; species Digitaria exilis. The sequence continues at coordinate 1,185,826 of JACEFO010001619.1, forward strand.
GATTGGTAAAAAGAAAATCATTTGAAGGGACCATTTAATACCAGTGAGTACCACCTGTCCGGTGAAAATCGTGTGAAGTTGTTGCTTGTAGGTACAAAACCAGCTAGGTCGTTGTATGATACATTTCTGCAAAAATGTTCAAGAATAAATACAATATAAGTGAAAACCAGATGCGAACAGTTTAAATAGCTTTTTTGGCTGTTAACTTACAAGATATTAAGATTGAAGCAGTTAGCAAGTGGCGAGACATCTCCAGCAATACTATTATTTTCTAATTTTCTGAAAGGGCAAAAAAAAGTACAGATCAGCCAGCAATAATTGGGTGCAGAATACACAATTGATATGCAGTCCATTGGTCGAAGACTCTTTAATAGTACCTTATTGATTTATCAGTTTTGAAAGGATAAAAAGAGGAAACATATATACTTACAACAGTATTAGGTTTTGTAGCATCCCAACCTCTTGTGGGATCAGGCCACGGAGATTGTTATTGGACAAATCGCTGAAATAAAATAAAATGTGTCAACAGTACTAGCATAATAATTAATAAGAGATCACCATAGTAGAGATTCGAGAAATGTTAGGTCAGAACGTGCTTACATCTCCATGATGCTCCTCAATTTCCCAAATTCAGCAGGAAGGTGTCCAACAAGATTATTTTTGCTTAGGTTGCTACAGGAATAAGGTAATATATCATGACGTCATACAAACTTTTATGTTAAAATGATTGGCTATAAGACTTACAGCCTCAGAAGATGCTCTAGTCTTCCAATAGCTGATGGAATTGAACCAGTGATCATGTTACAGGATAAGTCCCTACAGATATCTTAGTGTAACATATCATAGCATCCAAAGCAATTACTTGAAAACAACGACCAATGAGCTGCTGGAACTTACAGTGTGTCTAAATTTTTCATTTTTGCTACCTCGGTTGGGAGTGGTCCACTGAGATGATTTGATGACAAATTCCTAAAAGGTGTGGATGAATACAAATAAGCAATATGATCATCGTAATTGTAGCAGCGTGGGTGAAGAATGAGCTTACTAAAAATAAAATTTAAATGATAAAAGAAATAGGAATCAGCAAAACCCCTTACAGATAAGTCAGGCTCTCGAGCTTGCGAAATGAACGTGGAATGGTTCCATTCAATTTATTGCCATAAGCATTGCTGTCACAAGAGACAGGAGGTTAAGTATCTGACCACCAGAGATGCCATAAAACTTCAGGAGAACAGATGGAACTTACAAACTAATGAGATTTATGCATGAGCTTATATTCTCAGGGATAGGTCCTCCAAGGTTGTTGTTTGCAATGTTCCTGCAAGTGACATGGATCACCATCTTAGTTAGTCTTCCATAAAGCATCATAATAACAAACGATAGACAGAATTACTTACAAGTCAAATAATTCTGTGAGCTTTCCAAGATCAGGAGGAATGAACCCAGTCAATAGATTGTCATTCAGTTCCCTGAAAACAGATGGTACGTAAAAATTGGGAAGAACACCAATTCTTAAACTACCAAGAAACAAAAAAAAAATACAAAATACGCCCTTACAGGTAATGCAATGTCGACATATTACCAAGCTCTGGCGGTATTGATCCAGTTAACCTATTACCTTGCAGGTATCTACCAGCAAAGAAATACTTATGATTAGAAAAGGTTTGATGGGAGCTAAAGTTTCCTGCCAGTGCAAGTGTGCAGGTAAAAGTATCATTGATCAATCAGCTGTGAAATAAATGTGTAAATATGTGAGAAACAGAAAGCTTACAATTTCTCCGTGTATGTCAAGTTGCCCAGTATAGATGGTATTGGTCCAGATAGCTCGTTGAAACTCAGATCCCTGGATCATTACATGGTAAAAGAAGTCCATTTGAATTTTGCCCTTTTACATTTAAGTGCAAATACCTCTTCTTAACGTTCAAGAAACTTTAGAAGTCATAGTTTAACTTACAGCACTGCAAGCGCCTGCATAAGGCCAATCACTGATGGTATGGGGCCAGTGAACTTGTTCCCTTGCAAAGACCTGATGCAGATAGTTTACATATTTAAAGTCGTTTGTAATAATTAAACCAAAAGTATTTCTTTTGATATATAGAATTAGTATTGCATACAACGTAGCCACTTGCAGGAAACCAATGTTGAATGGGATTTCTCCAGTAAGCTGATTGTTTGACAAATCCCTAAAATACCAAAAAGTTTAGTGACAGTGTACAATTGAAATCTCAACAGTTTGTTCAAAAGGAATAGAATGCATATACATACAAGACCTGAAAGCTCGTACAGTTCCCTATGGTTTCTGGTATCGTACCCATCAAGCTATTATTCTTCACATCACTGAGATAAACAAAAGTAATTGTGTGAATATAATAAAGACCATAACTTACAGCACTAACGAAAAACAAAGGGCGGCAATGCACTCACAAGTACCACAGGCCAGTCAATTGGCACATATCGGGAGATAGGCTTCCTTCTAAATTATTGCTTCGCAATCCCCTGATGCAACAACAACAACAAAGGCTTTCAGTCCCAAACAAGTTGGTGCAGAATAGAGTTGAAACCCATCAGGAACCACTAATTAAGGTTCAGGAAAATGGATAGTTGTTTTCCATGCACTCCTATTCAATTCACAATGCCCTGATGCGGAGAAATTTAATTTAGATGCAAACAAATGAGATTGACAAAATGAAAGGTGGCCTGCTCTCACCTACATTATGTGCTTACAAGGCGTAGATGTCATATCTTGAATACATAATGGTTCATGCTCTACTGTAAAAATTTTATCTGTTATAAGCTACTAGGCACTTAAACTAGGAAGGTGGGGTACTACACCAAAACAAATTGTCCCTCAAAGGAAATAAAGTACTTACAAGTATTGAAGAACCTCATTCCAATATATTAGGTTTGGAATTTCACCACTTAGCTTGTTTTGAGCCAAGTCCCTATGAAGCATATCACATTAGATTGAAAGCCTGAAACCCAGTTAATACAAAGAAAATTTTATTTGTAACTTACAATATCTTCAAATTTGGAAGTTGAGAGAGTGTTGATGGTATCACCCCAACCAGCTGGTTATTCTTCAAGATCCTATACATAAAGAGCATAGACAATGAAACAAGCACTGTGGATCGCTTTCTTTAACCTAGACCTGGTGCGAAGAATACAACTTACAAGTTCTCAAGGTGCTTCAGCTTAGATATGGAGAATGGTATGTCTCCTTCTAGATTGTTAGAGGACAAGTCCCTGGATCAAAAGAGGCATGTTGTTAGAAATCATAAACAAAAATAGGGATGATAATCAAGGGCAGGCATAAGAAATGCAAAATTAACAGAGAAAAAACTTTGAAAAAAGCAGGAGCTAAAAGGCAAAAAAAAAATCCACTATTAGGGGGAGTTTACAACATACAGGCAAGGAAATTTTGAACTAAACTATAAATTGATGTAACTACAATGAAATCCACTTACAGAGTTTGAAGCAACGAGCAATCACCAATCTCATCAGGGATCTGCCCGGAAAGTCCATTAGACTTCAAATCTCTAAACATGACCCAACACGCAGGGAAAAAAATATCAATCACGGTTCAGCATCAGAAAGTTCATAGCAGGATACAGGAAATGCACCATCATACATTGAGATAACACGTTTCAGACTTCCAATGGCAGGTGAGATTTCACCCTCAAGATTGAGCCCCGAGAGGTTGCTGCAGGCACATAAGAACAGCGTCAGAAACCGCCTTGGGCACCAGTAGTAAAGGATAGCAGTTTCGCTACAGGGAAACTTCTTACAGCGCCGCAACAGCGAAGGTGACGTTGTCGCATAGCACGCCGCGCCAGGAGCAGTAGCCCGGCGACGCGCCGTCGCCGGACCAATCGTACAGCGCGTTCCCTCCGTTGCGGAAGGACTTCTTGATCTCCAGCAGTGTTGCCCCTGGATTAGTAAAAGCAACAGCAGCAGAGAAAGAATCAACACAGGGAAGTTGAAGAAAAACCGGTGTCACAAATTGTTGCAAATGCCAAAACAGCAGTAAAGAAACTCCAGGTACACGAAATCTCTCAGTAAGAACGCACTTTTACACAAAGCAAGGAAGCAAAGACCAAACACAGAATCAGAGTAGGCCGGCATTCTAGGATAGGGGTGGTTGCGTAGCTAGTTCGCGTTGCCGCACCACTGCACTGCATGAACTGCTCCCCCAAGTACAGCAAGGAAAAGAAGATGCTACTACTAAACAGGAGCCAGGATTAGATTAATCGGGTACTTTACCAATAGGAAAAGGAACCAGCTAGTATAAACAAAGACCCACTCCCCCGCCATGTTCAGATTCCCAACTATTCACTATTCATTCCAACTTTTCACTATTCATTCCAACTTTTCACTATTCCCTCCTGACAAAACACGTTTCCCAGCGAATGCTACAGGGTTTTTCTTATGCTACAGTGTTTTTTTCTACAATCTAAACACACCCTAAATGCTAAAAAGCCTCCTAATAAAATAGCAACACGGCACGAGCATTCGAGCCAGCGACGGCAGTCCCCCGCTGCGCTGAATCTACCGGCTCTCGAGCGGCGCAAAAACCCACGGCCCCCCGTAACGCCTCTGCGGGAAATGGAACACAGGAGCGGCACCAACCGTCGTCGGCGACGGCGACGGCCGCGAGGAGGAGGAGCGCGGCGAGGGCCCGGAGGAGGAGACGGGCCATGGCCGGTGTTGAGCCGCGCGCGCTGGGGGAGGCAGCAGCAGTGGCGTTCGCGAGGACGGAGGCGGGGCGTGGTTTAATGGGCTCGGGGTTTTGGTTGGTGTCTCGGGCTGCTGCGCTGCGCATCCTCGAGGGAAGCGTCGAGTTGGCGATGGCAGGAGGAGAAGGGGGTGTCGTGTGAAGACGGTGGAGCCGGGGCCACGGCCATGTGGTTCACTGCCGCATTGGTCGTCACTTGGCTTTCTCTCTCTCGCGCGCGCCCATTTTGATGGGCTTGTGGTTTTTACCTTCAGGTTTCAGCCGCAGCTGGATTTACCGTCAGCATCTTGGAACTTAGGATAAAGTAAACCGTCATTTTGAGCGTAGTTATGTTTGTCATGTATAAGAATTTCAGTAGAAAATATCGAGCTCGAGAGATTAATTCGATTTTATGCTTGTTTAGGGGCAACAATGGTACTATGGTAGATTTTCCTTTTTTGAATTTTGCTTGAAAACTTGAACATTAATTGTTTTAGTGGACATTCCGTTGAGGGGAGGCCAATTCCTATGTGAAAAAGTATAATGCGGTTTGTCCGAACAAACTTTAGGATACATTATGCACTTATGCAATGCTCCAGTGTTTGAATGCTTTCTTCAAAATATATATATATATATATATATATATATATATATATATATATATATATATATATATATATATATATATTGGCCTCTGCAACCGCACATTGCTAGGTTCACTATCCTCACCACAATTGCCGAACAAAAAAAACATGTACATGTGACAGGAAACAACTAAAACCAAAATCTATTATTATTTTCCCATCTGTTTTCTTGTGTTCATCTCATAACATGCAAAAGGACTTTAGTAAAGGATGTTATATATCTTTTTTCCCAAATTCTTTCCATATATATTTATCAAATAGTGATAATATGGGCAAGACACGTGTTATGTACTGCAAAACTTTAGTCTTTTTCTCTCACAAAATACATTAGATTTTATATCTAAGTATAGCTATTTACGATGTGGTCAGCCTGGGCCGAGGTGGATATGCAATTTAAGAGTACGAGATATAAGTGACATAGTCGGACAAGTTGAAGGTCCAATCATAAACTTATTTTTTTTTAACAGATGACGAAAGGAGCTTTACTGGCCATGAACTTTACTCTCTCTCCAGGAGGACTCTAAAATCAAGCTTCTTTCGAGAATAGCTACATCCATGGACACACTCAAAACATTAATCATTAATTAGTATCCACAACACACGATTTTGAGGCTTATAGCATATCAAAAGTTACATCTCACATCGTAGCACATACAAAATTTATATGGATAGACGACAGACTAGAAACGATTCTTTTCGTCTTGATGAGGATGTTGGTATGTCAACTCAAGCTATATGGTGAGACTTTAGCCTTCTTTGTTGTTTTCTAATTTTTTTCCGTGGGCACCCACTCCTCACCATGTAGCTTCGCCTCCCGAGGAACTGTGCAAACGAATCGAGGCTTTAATTGACCTTTCCTACCACACAAGTATCATGCATAAATGGACTGTTCAATTATATTTTGATGCATCATTTGTTCAGAAATTGGTCATGCAACAAAATTAGGACGTTGTACTAATTTTTTTTTATTTTATACAAACAATATAAAAGTTCGCACCTCATTCCATTATCTAAAAAGGCTTTTTTCTACCTTGGGCTCTATTGGGCCTGTTCGAATGAGTGTACGTGGCTGGGTTAGCGGTTGGGCGGGAGCAGCGGGCCCACCAGTCAGCCCCCCACCTGCGTGCCCGAATCAACCAAGCCTAACCCCAGCTACAATCACCCCAACTCCAGCGAACCGAACAGGGCCATTCTTTTTTGACCCGTCTTCATTCATGCCAGACACCTCCATGACTCCATCCTCCATCGGCTCCAACGAGCGACTACATTGATGACACTCGCTCTTTTGTCCGTTCAAAAACATTGGTGTTGGACTCCGCCATCACCTCGCTCGTTGCCTTGGTAACTTGTCTATGGATTTCCTTGTTGCTGCTCAAACGATATAAACAATGACCTGCATATAAACCATATCCAACTTTAATCTTTAAAATCTTGACACCGGTGCCCTGGGGCTAATTAAAAATGCTGCTTCATCGACTCACAGATACCATGCGGCGTGAACACACATCGGCGACTTCTGCATTCTGTACAGAACCATTCTGGGTGAAACACTCAGAAAACTGACACGAGAGTTTTGCCGTGTTTAGTTGAGGGTAGGAAAAAATAATTTTTTTTTAAATACGTGTTATGTGAGGGAGATGAATAGAAAAGGTAAAAAAAGAATTTTTAGAGATGCGTGTTCTGTGAGGGGATGAATAGAAAGTAAAAAGTACTCTGGTACGAACTAAACACGCCCTTTCTCTCTCGACCTTTTTGGGCCAGTCTCGGTGCATAGTTTCATTACACAGTTACCAAGACTGCCACGCCACATTTATCATGGGATGAATCTCTCTCTTAGTGCATAGTTTCATGGCACAGTTTCATATACAAGCTGTAATATTTAATTCTCGTATGGTGTATGGCCAATTGTATCTAGGATGAAACAAAATTGCTCTCAATACAAGTTTCATAACATGGTGATGACACTCCATTCTTCTCTTTCCTCATAATTAACCTGCAACATAAGCAATTTTGCTGATGTGTCATACAATTTAATGTCCATAAAACCCCACTGAGACTGCCTACTTTTTACCCTGACGGGGCCCCTCCAGTTCTGAGCAACCGGATAACGCGCTGGCGCCTTGCGCCCATAGCGGGCCACGCCCAAACGCCTCCGAAAGGTAGCACAAGCACAAAGCACACGGTGGGCAACGAAGCCCAGCAGAGCCTCGTCGGCGTCGCAGACACACCCACCGTCCATCTCGCGCGCAACAGTGTCGTCGTTGGAACCCCCCACAGTTTGCCCTTAAAAAAAAAAAAAGTGTCGTCGTTCTGGTCCAGGCAGAGGCAGGCCATGCCCGACCCTGTGTGGCGTCGCCTGCGGCCGGCCGTAGCGAAACAGTCTCGCCGCCTCGTCAGGGACAGCTTTGACATCAAGGCTGTGTTTAGGTGGATTGAGGTGAAAAGATTTTGGGAACCATGTTTTGTGATAGGGATAAATAGTAAAGTCGAAAAGAATTGAAGGAAAATTTTTCTGAGAAACGTGTTTTCTGAGAGGGATAATAGAAAAGTTAAAAATATCTTTTGAAGAAACATTACCCAAGCCCCCTCACCCCACAAGGAGCAAGTGGCCTCTGTCGATCTGGTCCCCAAACTCTGTCATCCTTAACAAATGCTCGTGGCCAGATTAATGGCAGCTGTTAGCCTCAGCAGAACCAGGTAAACTTTTTCAGAATGGATGGACAGTGGCATAAACACTGTGATGAATTCCCCGACAGAGGAAACAGTTGATCTTCTTTTTTTACGAGGAACAGTTGATCTCTCCGATCTTGTATGGCTTAGCAATATAAAACTAAACGGACAGAAAGCAAAACGTCAGAGATAGCTAAATGTGGCGAGGCATGCATACTGTAGGAGTATGCCATATGCTATGCATGCAACAGCACTCAGCATAAGGTTTCTGTTCTTCTGTGCTGCATCAGCAATTCAGCATCGCCTGCATTCCATTTCTATCAGGTCAGTTGCAGTATCAGCATATGCGCTCCAGTATGCACTAGCACGGAGATGTCTGAAGTCTGAGCATGCGGAGCAAAAACGACCCGTGGTAAGGTTATAGCGAACTGTCAGGTTTCATCTCGCTTCGACGCCAGAGCGAGCAGCCTTTTTTGCATTAGCGCACTGCAGAAAGCTTAGCTTACATACAAATCTCAAAAGACTCGCCGCGCAGATGTTCCACGGGTTAATGATAGCCATTGCTGATCGATCGAGCAGCCTGATCTTGGAAGGGACCATTGGCCATTGCCAAACCTTTTGTTTTCCTCTGCACCGGATCCATGCATTGCCAAAACTGGACGGCTGCGTCGGCGCCACGGCTGCGAAGCGTGCCTGCCATGCCTGCCGCCTAAAACAAGCGCAGCATCATTCGTGATCGTCTTTCAGATCATTCGTGTCTGAAGTACACGCGAGATTAACTGAACCTCTGCAGGTGAAACCACAAGGTTATCTTACTGTCGAACGGCTTAGAACTTCCGTGCGTACCATAATCCCGTGCAACACTGCCTCCATCCTACTGTTTCCTGAAACGGAGTTGCTTGGAGCCGGTGGTCGTCTGGTCGATCACGTCTAGCTACGTTCCGTACCCTCGCTGAAGATGACAAGATTCCGGTCAAAATGTCGCAGAATACAAGCGTTAAACCAAGGCTAACAACCCCAAGACTGATGCGCCGTACCTTGACCGTAGAATCGTAGATGCGCGCCGCCACCACAGGTAAGTCGTCACATGACTAGATCCGGTACACCGTACACGTACTTCACGGCAATTCTACCATACACTCACCCAGTACAGAAGCAGGTGCGATGCGAGCGACTCTCCGTACACGTATTTGACCGATCTGAACATCTGGGTGCACCCGGCCGCCTGAATGCTGCTACCTGCGCGAGACAAGATTTCCACGGCGCGAACCGGACGAGAGGACACGAGGAAATGAATGAATGGCCGGTGCAGCGAGAGGCCATTACTCGCGCCGCGACGAGACGGCTCGGGCTCAGGACTAGTAGGCAGTAGTGAGTGGCAGCTAGCCGCTGGTTCTTTCCGGCGCGCGGCGAGCCCATGACCCCGTGCCGCGCTCGTCTCGTCTCGTCCATGGCTCGCTCACCGGCGCGTGCACGGCCAGGAAGGCAGGAAGCGCCGCATCCTGGCTGAGGAAGTGAGGAGGAGTAACACCGGCGGTATGGGGCAGCAGGCTGATATGGGTTCGAAGGGCATGACCATCCCGCGCGAGCAAATGGGCAACCAGCATGGGACTGTGGAGTGTGTGTGCGCGCAGGGCACACATGGCAAGCTGGCAACTCCTCAGCTGGTGGTGGTGGACGAGACAGATCCCTTTTGCGTCTGAGACCATGACGCTACAGACTAGTGCGTGTGTCCCGCATGCACCTGTTCATGCCGTTCCCGTTGGGGGCACACCATAGATGTGGCTAGGCTAGAGGTTTTACCCGTGAGCGCATGAGAGGCTTGCTGGATAGGCCGATTCTGGGGGAAGTCGGACGTGGACTCTCCAACGGTGTCCTCCAGTTGGGCCTGGGCTGATACTAGCCGCGTGCTATTGATGGGCTGGCAATCGTCATGGACCTCACGTCCTCTTTTTCTTTTTTTTTTCTGACAGATGGTTTAGGCTTGCTTTCTAAAAAAAAAAAAGATGGTTTAGGCTTGTTCTTTTTTTTCCCAGAAGTCTTGGACTCGGTACCACTAAGCCGCCTGTTGCTGTCTGAAACTCTGAATTGTCTGTTTCTAATCCGGAAGATCCAAAGCACAGGGTTTTCTCGCCGATCCTTCCCGGTTCCTTCGCTGCATTTCTCTCTGTCCACTAGCAGCTGGCGCACAGAATTGCCGTATAAAGATTATGAAGCCCTGCCTTCCTTGCTGTCTCTATCTAAGCAAGGATCAGGCGGTGTTGTCCAATCAATGCATACCATATCCAGTCCACGCCAACCTACCGCGACGAATCCCGCCACGGATCAGTGTATCAGCGCCTCTGTTTTCTGTTCCTGGAGAGTAGTTGGTCGTTGGAACCCTGGGAAAAAAAAAGAGAAAAAATCCGTAGTCCAGTACTCCGTATTCAACTGGGACGTAATGGGGGTTCAGAACATACCGACCCTTGCCTGTTTGGTAGGGCATCAGTGTCTGACATCGCGATTGAGCAGGCAGAAGTATTGCGGCGGCCTGGAGTGTCAGGTCACCAACCTCTCAAAAAAAACAATATTCATCTAATTTTTCTAATCTCTCTCATTCACATAACACGCTTCCCAGCACGACCTATAATATTTTTTTTTATCTACAACGTCTTTTTTTCCAATCTAAACTCACCCTCAGTCTTGGTGCTTCGCTTTGCCAGACGCCCAGACCTGTTAACAACAGCATACGACAAGTAATGACCTTTTAAGGCAGTAAGTGAGAGAGCGAGGAGTTGGTTAGATGCTGAAGCAAGCATGCTAAGAAATGGATTGCTGAGAAGCCCCCGTGATGCTGAATTCTACCAAGGTGATGCTAGTTGAAGCAAGCAGTACTTGAACTCACAATTTGCAAGAATTCTCTCTACGCAGGCTAGAAATTGGTCGGTTTAGATTGACTGATTGAAGAAAACCATTTGATCCGATCATAGTTGCCGGTCTGATACAGACACGTAAAGATCGAAGTTAGGAAGAGGTCGTGTTCTTGCACCCGGTAGGCGTAGCCTAATGATATCAGCTGATGGAGGATGACACGGCACTCATTTTCTGTCCGGCGACCTTGATGAGGCAGCGTCTGATTGGGGATACACTCATACACAAATCCGAGACCATGGTTGATAGCCATGCCAGGTCATCGACGATCATGACGCTAGCCATTCGTGATGAACACATAAAATAAATAAAAATAAAACTATCCCTTTTCACCAGAAACGGTCCCATTTTTTTTTTTTGTTTCACATTGGACAGCGATCGTAAAGCTAGCCAGGGCTTGGCGCTAAACTCTATCCAATTGTTTGGCCACGCGCCGTTCGTCCATTCTCCCTTTTATGCAGCGAATCAAAATTCATTCCCTTGCCGTGTAGTATCGTGTAACGTAGGAGTATGTGATATCTTCTATTGTTCTGCCTAGTCATGCATGTGCGAGAAGGCTAGAAGCAAGCGTGCACGCATCATGCCGAGCCTCCGCCCATCACCGAATACAGTTGAGGTTCTGAACTTGAGAACCTGGAAGTGTAAGATCTTCCAACGTCCAGGTTCTGGAAGCTGTTGTCAGCTTACACTTGTCTTGGCAAACCGGCAATCAGAATTCAGAAAAGAGTGTGGCTGAGCACATGCCATTTTTTTCCTTGAAAAATAACACATGCTATTTCGGATGTCCGCTCCCCACCATTCAAATTCAACAGCCATGGACATGGCTTGCTCAACTGACCACGTTCGTGACACGGCGACATCCAGCCGCCGAGAAAAAAGCACGAGTCCACAGGTGTAAACTGTCAACTTGTTTTGCCATCATCGATGAAACCCACGAAAACACCATCACGGACAGAGTCCAAGGAGGGAAGAAAAATCCTTTCCATCTCACGGAAATGAAGTCCCGGTTCTCAACATCAGAACGGGAAGTACGGAAACCAAACCAGAGTTGTTCGGTATGAATGTACGCTGATGAGTACGTTTCAGCTTTCAACGTATTCTTGTTCGGGTTTGACGTGCTCAGCCATCTTCAGACAGTTCAGAGCGTAAAGCCGAAGTCCAGAAGAGCACGCCGTCTGCGTGAAGACTGAACTCTGGAGAGGAACCCGTGCATCTTTTTTTAGAGGAAAAAGTTTATTAATGGCCATCCAACTCTTATCTCAGTTTGATTTTGGCCATCGAACTCTAAAACCGGATATCTTTGGCCATCCAACTATCAAAACCGTTTAAGTTTGGCCATCGGGCTGTTTTGATGAGTGGTTTTAATTTTTTTATTTGCAATTTAGTCCTTAGATTTTAAAATGATTATTACTTTTTGTTTGTACCTTCAATTTAGGTGATTCTTGTGGTCATGTGTTCCTAACGGTGAACACTATACTTTAAAGTGATCTTTATACTATTTTATCACTATTTGTTGTATTATTTTTTATCATTGTGTAGAAATAATAATATAAAAAAAAAAGTAAAACAAATAATTATAAAATAATATCATCAACATTTTAATAGATAAAGTTCATCGTTATCAATGCATGGCCACTAGAATCACTTAAATCAGAGATAGGAGAAAAAAATAATTATTATTTTAAGATCCAATGATTAAAAAAGACTAATTTAGTGCTTTTTAGTCCTTGAATGTTAAAATGATTACTTTTTTTTGCATCTCCGATTTAAGTGATCCTAGTGGTCGTGCGTTCGTAACGATGAGCTTTATGTTTTAAAATGTTGATTATATTATTTTATAATTGTTTGTTTAATTTTTCTTATATTATTTTTCCTACACAATGACAGAAAAATGATATATCAAATAGTGACAAAATAATATAAATATTATTTTAAAGGATAATGTTTGCCGTTAGGAACACGTGACCGTAAAAATCACCTAAATCGGAGGTACAGGCAAAAAGTAATAATCATTTTAAGATCTAAGGACTAAATTGTAAATAAAAAAGTTAAAACCACTCATCAAAACGGCCCGATGGCTAAATTTGAACGGTTTTGAAAGTTGGATGGCCAAAGATACCCGGTTTTAGAGTTCGATGGCTAAAACCAAACTGAGGCAAGAGTTGGATGGTCAAAAATAGACTTTTTCCTTTTTTTTAAAGAAGAAAAAAAAACCGTGCGCCTAACAATTTCGTTTCCTGTTCGGCTCATAGTGGGCCCGGTGCATGACGCCCGTGGGCCCAGGCGGCGGCCTTCGCCGTCCCACGCGACGGCATGGCGCCGTGTGGCCCAGAGAAAACGAAAAAGAAAGAGAGATCGGCGCGAGCAAGGGACATCCGGCCGAGCGCGTCGCTGTCGCCGTCCGTCCCTTGCTTGATCATTTGCGCCATCTTGTCCTCCCAAAAGCGAAGAGATGTGCCCGACTGGTGGTCGCATGTGCATGGCTGCACGCGTGCTGTTCGAAGGTGCGAGTGCTGCACCCGCGTGTAGCTTAAGCGGCGGAGGAACAGACGCGCAGGTGACATGATCCGGTACTCGTATCGTTATGTCATCACCCTGAAGTCATGAGCCAACGGCTAGGATGGTCAGGGAAAGTACGGTGATGAACGCAGAATCTTCCTGGAGCTGGAGGAATCCAAGGCCGTGTTTAGGGTGTGTTTAGATTGGGAAAGATTCCCCGAAAAAACACTGTAGACCCAAAAATACACTGTAGATGAATAGTGTTCTGTGAGTAGGAGGGATGAGATGAGTAGGGAAAAATTGGATGAATAGTGTATATTTGGGGAAATAGTTTGAAACTAAACAGGGCCTTAGTTGTGGTGGAGAAAAAACACTTTTTTCTGGGATGCGTGTTATGTGAGGGGATGAATAGAAAAGGAGAAAAAGAAATTTTTAGGGATGCGTGTTCTGTGAAGATGATGAATTAAAAGTAAAATATACTTTTGGGAACTAAACACGGCCCAACTTCTGAACGTAGGGTAACGGCTCTGTACTTACTCTGTCTCTGTACTACACCTGGTTTTCTAAATTCGTCAAAGTGCAGGACTTCCGGCACGAGGCTGGCCTCGGACTTATGTGATAAACCGGACTGTGTTTAGATAGGAGAGAGTAAAAGTACTTTTTTTTTTACTAAGATGTGTGTTATGTGAGAGGATGAATAGGAAGGGTGAAAAATATTTTTTTAGATGCGAGAGAAATGAA